>CM060909.1:77819658-78559658 GCA_030737875.1 Allium sativum
CCCACTACATGCTAATATGGTTAAGTGTTTCTTAATTAATTAAGACCGTGATCTCCCATAAAGACCTCCCACATTAGACTGGCTGTTATGACCGCCTGGTTAAGCCGGTAGGGTCCGGGCAGTCTTACGTCATAACAGAGTCTAACCTCGTGTCTTTACGTTAATCACGTATTTAATTTATGGCTAAGACCTCTCACATTGGGCTGACGTTTGTAGCAACTGGTTAAGCCGGTAGGGTCCGGGCAGTTTTACACTACAAACGAGTCCAACCTCGTGTCTTAGTCGATTAATCACACCTAATTAATCACCCCCATATTAATTATCCCTAATTAATATCAAATTTTTCATAACATGGGTAGACCTAACTCAATAGGTAAATTCCCATGGGGTAGACCTAACTCAATAGGTAAATTCCCACTTATGTTAATTTATTTTTATGGTATGCTTAATCATACCCAATCATACATTTATTAACATATTTACCAACCCCATCGTTCCCCACGTAAATCGTTCTCATTTCATGACATAATAAAGGGGAAGATCCATCACAAATATCATGGGTTTAGCATATAACTTTGTCATGGGTTAAGAGGATGTCAACTTGCATATATGAACATATATTAACCCAACTACATTTAACCCAAACCTGCATATTATCATACACATATCTTGCATAACATGTTGAACTTGCATATAAGCATTCTCATAACTTGCATAACATGTTAAACATGCATTTAAGCATACACATAACTTGCATAAGCATTCACATACTTGCATAAGCATTCACATACTTGCATAAGCATTCACATACTTGCATAAGCATTCACATACTTGCATAAGCATGCATAACTTGCATATCATGTTAAACTTGCATTTAAGCATATACATATCTTGCATAAGCATTCATATACTTGCATAAACATGCATAACTTGCATATTATGTTAATCTTGCATTTAAGCATATACATAACTTGCATATGAACTTGCATAACAACCTACACATAACATCATACACATAACTTGCATATGAACTTGCATAACTTACTTTGTTAAACATGCATAAATCCACTTATTAAATATGCATAAACCCACTTATTAAACATGCATAAACATAGGAAAACATAGAGTAGCATATCATTACAAATGATTCAAACTCACTAATCCGCATTTAAGACCATAAGTCTCATTACACCCAATCTACTTACTTTAACAATTGATGTTAAAGTGATAGAAACTCACCAAACCCAATATTAGCAAACTTATGAAGTGGAATTAGTTGCTAAATATGAAGAAGATAATGATTAGAGGTTGATTAGCTTGCAACTTCCTTCATAAATTAGTGGAGGCTCCCTCTAAGATTTAATTTGGCGGCATGAGGCCATCATTTCTATTTTTAGTATGGATTAGGGTAGGTTTAGGGTGTATTTATAGATTAGGAGAGTGTTTTAGGCCCTTAGATTAACCCTAGGTTAGATTAGGTCCGTTAGATTTAGGAAATCTCTAGAACCCAGCCCTCCAAGCCAGCCTAAAACCCAACCTGGTGCACCCAGATTCTCTGGACGCCGCGCCCAGGTCGACAGGCAAGTCGACAGGCAAGTCGACCCCCCTGTCGACAGCCCTGTCGACAGCCCTGTCGACATGGGTAGGGCGGGAAATTTCCCGCCTATGCCCTCTGCTGGCTCCAATTTCGAAATCAGGTTTAATTTTTAAATCTGTTTTTAACTTTGAATTTTCTGCAAACTTCTTTGGGCCATAACCGGGCCATACGGACTCCGATTCTCGAAAACTCGGACTCTATTCCGCGTATTTTTCCGAGACGAACGCAATAACGCAGCCCGTTACCCCCAATTCCCACATCTGAGATTATTTGTCCTGTAATTAGTGAATTTTAGTATTAACTAAAATTCGGGGTGTTACATTCTCCCCTCCTTAAAGGATTTCGTCCCCGAAATCTCTAAGATAAGGAGAATGCATATCCTACCATCCAAACAACCATCTACTCAATCCATCAAACACGGGCATCCATTGTCCTTAAACAATTTCTAATGATGTATGAGCATATGCAAAAAGTGTGTGTATATGTTCCCTATCTAATGTATGAACATATGCAAACCATGATAGTGCCATGCATCCATTATGTATGCGGGAGAACCCTATCGACACATACAATATCTACATGAGTGCACAATCATTCACCAAAATGCATCATCCATATGATAACACAATCATTATACATCCATAAATATAGCCTCCTACACACAATTTTATGCAATATGCAATATGAAGTGACTGAGCCGATCTAGTGCCTAGAGTGTGTGTATATGCATCCACGAGCAACCACTAGCAAACACTTACATCCACTTGCATCCATCAATCATAACATGTCTCAAACACATGTTTCAATGATAAGTTTACCCTATCTAATGGTCAAACAGTACTAACGAGAGGACATACTAAAGATAAGGTGAGTACTAGACAACGATAGAGGAGAAAGTAAAGACATACCCTCAAAAAGAAATGGGTACAATGAACGCATCTTCGCTTCCGTCTCCCAAGTTGCGTTGCTCTCATCTTCTCCCCATTGCACTTTGACTAGTTGAACCTCTCTGTTTCTCAACTTCCTAGTCTCTGACCCAAGGATGCGAGTAGGAGCTCGTCGAATAGTCGCATCACGCTCTACCTCTACATCTCTAAGCAAGCTCTGCTCTACCACCTCTACGGTCTCATGTAAGCATTTCCTCAAATGGGACACATGGAATACATCATGTACACCACTAAGTCTGTCGGGCAACTCCACTCTATATGCCATCGGTCCAATCCTTTCCTTGATGGGAAATGGCCCTACAAACCTTGGTACTAACTTCCCAATAGATCCAAAGCGAACCACATTTCTCAACGGAGATACTTTGACAAAAACCATGTCCCCAACCTCAAACTCAAGATCCGTCCTTCTCTTGTCCGCATAAGATTTTTGCCTATCCTGCGCTGCTTTCATCCTTCTTCGAATCAAGTCAATCTTCTCAGAAGTCTCCCTAATCATATCAGGCCCAAGCAAGATTTTATCCGTGGATTCCCACCAACATGTAGGTGATCGACAAGGCCTTCCATAGAGAGCTTCGAAAGGAGCCATACCAATACTGGACTGAAAGCTGTTATTATATGCGAACTCCACCAATGGAAGATGCTCTTCCCATGTACCTCCAAAATCTAAGATACAAAGCCTCAAAAGGTCTTCTAGAACACGATTCATCCTCTCAGTCTGGCCGTCCGTCTGAGGATGATATGCGGTGCTCAGACACAATTGAGTCCCCACTGCTTCTTGCAGACTTCTCCAGAACTCGCTAGTGAAGATAGGATCTCGATCACTCACTATGCTAGAGGGTACCCCATGCAATCGAACTATCTCTCGAAGATATACTGAAGCTAGCCATGGAGCAGTCCTCTTGCTCTTCACAGGTATGAAATGGGCGCTCTTAGTAAGTCTGTCTACCACCACCCAAATTCCCGTATTACCCTTTCTCGATCTGGGTAACCCGTCAATAAAATCCATCGAGACGCTATCCCACTTCCATTGTGGAACCTCCAATGGGTGAAGCAACCCACCTGGTTTCCTTTGCTCCGCCTTCACTTGCTGGCACACCAAACATCGAGCGACATACTCGGCCACATCTTTCTTCATACCGGCCCAGAAGAAAACCCTCTTCATGTCTTGATACATCTTGTCCCCACCGGGATGAATGGTCATCCTAGAACGGTGTGCATCATCAAGAATAGCCTTCCTCAAACCCTCGTCTTGCGGTACACAAAGTCTACCGTCTCTACGCAAGCACCCCCTATCGTCTAGGGTGTACCTACTCAAATGGCTGGACGACTCCCCCCTTATGAGCTTCTCCACCAACTCAACCAACCATGGGTCGTCCCTCTGTGCTTCTCCAATCCGCCCCAAAAGAGTTGGTCTAACCTCCAAGGAAGCTAGCAAACCGGGTACATAATCAATGGAAGGTCTGAAATCAAACATCGAGATAAATTCCAAGCTTCGTCGTTCCACGAACAATGGACTCAAGGACAACCTCTTCCTGCTCAAGGCGTCCGCCACCACGTTACCCTTGCCAGGGGTATACGCTATCTCGAAATCATAGGATGCTAAGAACTCCATCCACCTTTGCTGTCTTAAGTTTAAATCCTTCTGAGAGAATAAGTACTTCAATGATTTATGGTCAGTGAACAACTCGAATCTCTCACCAAGAAGATAATGGCGCCAAATCTTAAGCGCAAAAACAATAGCGGCCAGCTCTAGATCATGGGTAGGGTAATTTTTTTCATGTGCCCTCAACTGCCTTCCACCATAGGCTATTACCCTTCCCTCTTACATTAAGACTGCGCCAAGTCCTGTCCCACAGGCATCGGTATAGACAACAAATGGCTTGCTCCCATCTGGCAACACTAAAACTGGAGCAGTGGTTAAAGCTCTCTTTAACCGTCGAAACGCATCATCACAATCTACGTCCCATACGAAAACAAGATTCTTCTTCGTTAAGCGGGTTAATGGGGCTGATATCTTCGCGAAATCTTTGATAAACTTCCTATAATAACCCGCCAACCCCAGGAAACTTCTTACTTCGGTAGCATTCTTCGGAACCTTCCAATCCTGAATTGATACTACCTTCGCGGGATCCACAGCTATCCCTTCTTTGGAGACCACGTGCCCTAAGAACCGTACTTCCTTCCTCCAGAAGTGACATTTAGAGAATTTAGCCTTAAGTCTATGTGCTCGAAGAGTCTTCAATACCTCTCCAAGATGTAGGGCATGCTCTTCTTCACTCTTAGAAAATACTAAGATATCATCCACAAAGACCACCACAAATTTATTAAGGAACTCCCTGAACACCCTACTCATCAAATCAACAAAGTATGCAGGGGCGTTCGTCAACCCAAATGGCATCACCAGCCACTCATAGAAACCATCCGGAGTTCTAAAGGCAGTCTTGTCTATGCTATCCTCAGCCACCCTCAACTGATGAAACCCCGTGGCTAAGTCCAACTGAGAAAATACTGAAGCGCCAACCAACTGATCGAAAAGATCATCAATCCTCGGCAATGGGTGTCTATTCTTCTTTGTGAGCTTGTTGAGTTCTCTATAGTCTACACAAAGTCTGAGGGACCCATCCGCCTTTGTAGCAAATACTACCGGAGCACCCCACTCCGATATACTCCGTCTTATGAACCCTTTCTCAAGCAACTCCCCTACTTGCTTATGGAGTTCCCTCCTCTCACGAGGAGCCATGTGGCGCACTGGTAAAGATACAGGTTTAGCATTATCCACCAGATATATTCGGAAGTCAATCTCCCGCTTCGGAGGTAAGCCCTTCACCTCCTCAAACACATCCGGATATTCCCGGACCACTCTAACAGATTGCAAACTCTCGACCGAAGCGTCAAGTGATTCAAGATAACTTAGCATAACAGAGTCCATGGGATTACAAGAAATCTCGAGAGTGTTACCCAAGCGGGTCATGAGCCTAACAACTCTCCTTTCGCAATCAAGAACAGCACCATTACTGGATAACCAGTCCATGCCCAAAATCAACCCATAGCCCGTGAAGCCCAAGACAAAAGCATCACATCCAAACTCAATGCTAAGTATAGAAATCTTCAAACCCAAACATATCATGGACAAATAAGTGGAGCCCCCAATTGGGTTTGAAACAACCAAGGGATCATCTACCAGACTGGTGTCTAAGTGCAGTGACTCAACTAATGATGATGAGATAAACGAATGCGATGCGCCAGAATCAAACAATGTACGGACAGGATGATCAAATAGAAAAACCAGACTTTCAACGGAAATAGTTCTACCTCTTTCCTGAATTGGTGGAACCGCGAGAGCCTGTACTTGCCCCCTAGCCTGACCCGGTGCCATAAGAGCTTGCACCTGTCCTCCTGAGGTAGACCCCGTCCTTTGCCCCTTCTTAGGGCAATCCTTTACTAGATGCCCTGCTTCGCCACAGTGGAAGCAGCCAGTCTTCTTCTTCTTGCGACAATCCTTGCTTAGGTGGCCAGGTGTCCCACAATTGAAACACTTCTTCTTCTTGCCCTTGCCACCGTTGTCTTTCCCACCTTTATTTTGCTGTTGTTGCTGAGGTCTCTTTTGATCTCCCTTCTTCTCGGGTGCCTTATTAGCATTGGAACCCTTCTCTTCTTCATGCATGAGTGCCATGTCAACTAGCTTCTCAAAGGTGGCCCCCATAGGGATATGAGTCATAGCCAACCCATGCATCGGTTCATTCAAGCCTTTCACGAACCTCAAAGCCTTCTTCTCCGGTGTATTCACCATGTCTAGGCCAAACCTTGCCAATTGATTAAACTTGTTGACATATTCCTTCACCGAGAGATTTCCTTGCTTTAGAGTCAAGAATCTTTCCATATACAAGTTTTCCTCCGCCCTTGAGAGAAACTTTGCCACAAATCTTTGCTTAAAATCTGCCCAAGAGTCAACGGGGCGTTCTCCATTAGTGACCTCCCACCAGAATGATGCCTCTCCCTTCATTAACCAAGCAGCCAACTTGACTTTCTTCCCTTCTTCCATCTCAAAGATATCTATCAACTCTTCCACCTCCTTAAGCCAATCTCTAGCCTCCACAAAAGTTTCAGATCCTTGAAAAGGTTTCCCTCCCATAGCTTTAAATTCCTTGCAAGTCTTAGCAAAAGTATACGTGCGAGGAGGAGGGGGAGGAGGAAGATCGGGTGCTACGGTTGGTGGAGGAACATTTGCTGGACCTGCAGTGGTGGCCCTAGCCTCCATCAATCTCCTATACCATACTGGTACCGTCACACCCTCCGGAAAGTTAAGATCCTCAGCCATGCTGAAACGAAAAAGGAAAGATTCAAAACGGAGAATTCGAAGGATATAGATATGGCTATTGGGGATTATGCTTTTCTTTTAAAACATTTCTCTTAAAAGACATGTTTTTGAAAATATCTCTTCCCAAAATGTTTTTAGAAAAATAGTTTTCTAAAAATTTTATCTGTTCCGGTAACCTTTGCTCTGATACCACGTGTAACACCCCACGCCCGCTATGGTCACTCTCTAAGGGAATGCCATAGCATCGGTGGAGTATTTTAGTGAATATAGAACAGAGAAATTACAACAAGACAGATATAAATAGTACTTGAAATTTAAAACATCATCTCATAACAGCGGAAATAAACATGTCTGGTTACATCCTAAAACCACAATAAAGTCAAGTACAATATCCATCAAAATAAAGAAGTACATAATCCCACTCTCTCATACAATAGCCAGGACAAAAGAAAAGATAACTGGGTAACTGGAGCTTTACATCTATCCAAGCTCCTAAAGACTGGAACAGCAATCCGATCAAGCTCCACTACTGCTAAGATCCACCGTAGGACCTGAGGGTTGGGAAAAAGATAAAAACAACGGTGTCAGACATAAGTCTGAGCGAGTCCTATAACTTTAACAATACAATTATTAAAGTAACCAGAGAAGACATAAACTTGACCTACGGTAATGTCTGGGGATGAATGGCTACATTAAGCAGCTTGATAGACTTAGGATAAACTAAGATAACTGTAAAGACGCATCTACCCACCCAAGGATAATTGCTAACTGCACCACACCAGTAATCCCTACTTAAAGGTTGATCCCTCCAAGGACTTAGAAAATTTCCCCAGTAGTTTCGTGTACTCCTAGCCCACTACATAGGTGTCGTCTGCCCCTATCTACACTAGGTGTACTTAGTAATTTTACCCAGTAGTTTCGTGTACCCCTACATAGGTGCCGTCTGCCCCTATCTTTATTAGGTGTACCCACTACTCCCCAGCGATCGGCTCCCTACCGTAGATACCCGTGCTGGTCCCACAATGGGGTGTATCATTCCCCAAGGTGGCCACCTGAAAATATCAACGGTGCACGGCTTTATATCTACACGATGCAACAACGGCTTATCTACCAGCCCGGGCCCACACACGCATATGAAACCCGTTGGACTTGCGTTGCCACCGCTAACCCGTTTTGGCCTCTTATAGTCAAGCCCAATATGCGTGTCCCGTCACTCGACATGGGTCGAGCCCACAAAGATACGTTTGGGATATTGGTTGAAATGGGCCCCCACAAGCTATCCACCTAAGCTTGTCACATATCTAGTGTATCCCACTGAACCCTTTAATCATGTTTAATTACATGTTTCCACTTGGTTAAGTATTCTAATCGTATTTTCTATTGCCACCCAAGGCAACCCACTAGATTCCACATGCCACCCAAGGCAACCACTAAATTTCCACATGCCACCCAAGGCACCCACTTAACCCCTCATGCCCCACTACATGCTAATATGGTTAAGTGTTTCTTAATTAATTAAGACTGTGATCTCCCATAAAGACCTCCCACATTAGACTGGCTGTTATGACCGCCTGGTTAAGCCGGTAGGGTCCGGGCAGTCTTACGTCATAACAGAGTCTAACCTCGTGTCTTTACTTTAATCACGTATTTAATTTATGGCTAAGACCTCTCACATTGGGCTGACGTTTGTAGCAACTGGTTAAGCCGGTAGGGTCCGGGCAGTTTTACACTACAAATGAGTCCAACCTCGTGTCTTAGTCGATTAATTACACCTAATTAATCACCCCCATATTAATTATCCCTAATTAATATCAAGTTTTTCATAACAAGGGTAGACCTAACTCAATAGGTAAATTCCCATGGGGTAGACCTAACTCAATAGGTAAATTCCCACTTATGTTAATTTATTTTTATGGTATGCTTAATCATACCCAATCATACATTTATTAACATATTTACCAACCCCATCGTTCCCCACGTAAATCGTTCTCATTTCATGACATAATAAAGGGGAAGATCCATCACAAATATCATGGGTTTAGCATATAACTTTGTCATGGGTTAAGAGGATGTCAACTTGCATATATGAACATATATTAACCCAACTACATTTAACCCAAACTTGCATATTATCATACACATATCTTGCATAACATGTTGAACTTGCATATAAGCATTCTCATAACTTGCATAACATGTTAAACATGCATTTAAGCATACACATAACTTGCATAAGCATTCACATACTTGCATAAGCATTCACATACTTGCATAAGCATGCATAACTTGCATAACTTGCATATCATGTTAAACTTGCATTTAAGCATATACATATCTTGCATAAGCATTCATATACTTGCATAAACATGCATAACTTGCATATTATGTTAATCTTGCATTTAAGCATATACATAACTTGCATATGAACTTGCATAACAACCTACACATAACATCATACACATAACTTGCATATGAACTTGCATAACTTACTTTGTTAAACATGCATAAATCCACTTATTAAATATGCATAAACCCACTTATTAAACATGCATAAACATAGGAAAACATAGAGTAGCATATCATTACAAATGATTCAAACTCACTAATCCGCATTTAAGACCATAAGTCTCATTACACCCAATCTACTTACTTTAACAATTGATGTTAAAGTGATAGAAACTCACCAAACCCAATATTAGCAAACTTATGAAGTGGAATTAGTTGCTAAATATGAAGAAGATAATGATTAGAGGTTGATTAGCTTGCAACTTCCTTCATAAATTAGTGGAGGCTCCCTCTAAGATTTAATTTGGCGGCATGAGGCCATCATTTCTATTTTTAGTATGGATTAGGGTAGGTTTAGGGTGTATTTATAGATTAAGAGAGTGTTTTAGGCCCTTAGATTAACCCTAGGTTAGATTAGGTCCGTTAGATTTAGGAAATCTCTAGAACCCAGCCCTCCAAGCCAGCCTAAAACCCAACCTGGTGAACCCAGGTTCTCTGGACGCCGCGCCCAGGTCGACAGGCAAGTCGACAGGCAAGTCGACAGGCAAGTCGACCCCCCTGTCGACAGGCCTGTCGACAGCCCTGTCGACATGGGTAGGGCGGGAAATTTCCCGCCTATACCCCCTGCTGGCTCCAATTTCGAAATCAGGTTTAATTTTTAAATATGTTTTTAACTTTGAATTTTCTGCAAACTTCTTTGGGCCATAACCGGGCCATACGGACTCCGATTCTCGAAAACTCGGACTCTGTTCCGCGTATTTTTCCGAGACGAACGCAATAACGCAGCCCGTTACCCCCAATTCCCACATCTGAGATTATTTATCCTGTAATTAGTGAATTTTAGTATTAACTAAAATTTGGGGTGTTACAGTTTGTTATTTTTAGAGATCGAGAAATTTGGCGTTAAAAAAGGTAGGGCGGTTCGGGGTAAAAACAGCTTACCGGGCAAACAGTCTCAGAATACGACGAAACTAGTGCCGTTGGGTTCGTATCGAAAAGTTATTGCAAGATATCAAGGTTTCAAGTGGATTTGATTTATCTGGTGATCGTGGTAAATTAAAATGCATGTTTATTTCTGGTTTTATAAAGGAAATTTTTTCATATGACCTCGGATTTCGACGAAACTTGTCCCATTGGATCCGGAATATCTTTTTACATCAAGAATAGCTTTTTATCAGAAAATGAAAGTCGTATAAAAGGATTGTTTTGTGGAAAGCTTCGTGTAAGTGGGGATATATTAAAATAATAAAATCATGTCCACATTCACCATTCTTGCGTTCACATTTCTTTCTGATTTCTTGCCCCGCAAACCTTTTATTTCTTTCTTGTCTGCCAAACTACTATACCTTGCTGACCAAGGGTTTGATTTCCAACCACCGTACACACTTATATCAGCTACTCTACAAAATTACTGCAAACCTATAACCTCAATTACTTGCGCTCCAAATTTTCCCATCCGTGATGCCCAAGCTATCCAATTAAAAATGATTTTTCAGCGGCGTGCGCAACACACTTCTTCTCCTATAAATACCAACGCCTTCTTTGCTATTTACTTTGTTTTTTTTTTCAACCGTAGAAACGCAGATCCCTTCTCCCATTTAATATCTCTACGCCACTTATAATAAAATAAAATAAAATAAATAAATACGACTGATACTCCTTCCACCGTAAAACTCCCCAATCCATTTCGTTTTAAACCTCGGCGTACTTAGAAGCCAAACGAAGTGACATCGGTAATAGCAGGGGAGGGTCGGTGCTAGCTTAGGTGAGGTCCGAGATCGGCAAAGATGGCGTGGCCTGCATGAATACAAGGGGTGTGGTGTGTGAATGCTGGTGGCGCAGTGCATGGGAGTGGGATGTGTGGCTCCATGCAGTAGCAGGTGGTAGGACTTGTGGTTGTTGAATGCCAAGGGAAAGCACGGTGGAGCAGCTTTCGAACTGTAGCGAAAAGAATGGGAAGTACACGAAAGTAGTGAAGAGGAAAGCAAACAAATATGAACTAAAGGAATAAGGATTGAAGGAGTATTCAACGTGAAGCATTTTCATGCGAGAAGAAGCAGGTGGGTTCGAATTATTTAAGTGGTTGCGGAAGAGTTGGGTTGCCGGGGAGATGTGCGTTTTTAACAGCAAAGACGTGGTGTGGAAGGAGACAAAGACTTTGGGTTAGAGGGTTAGAGCTGTTGCGTTATGGAGGTGAAGAGTTGAACAACAAAGAACAAGTTCAAAGCAAATAAAAGGGGTATTCGAACTAAAGCAGGTTCCGCATTCTGTAAGGGAGCAACCGTATCGCGGTAACAGTAAATAAAAGTGTCGTGCAGCGAAGGAAGCAGACAGAACAAGGGGCGATGAAACCGTACCGACAAGCGCTTCATTATGGAGCTGGTTGATCAGCGCTGGTAGCTATCGAGTTTCCAATTAAATTAAACGTCAGTTTAATTTAATTAGAACGAACTGTTTTAACACCACCAGATCAAGGTGAGTTAAACTCACTCAGTTTTCCCATTTATATTTTATATAAATTGGGTTTTTATTTTGTGTGCTCTGCTTGCTGATGGTTGCCTGTTTGCTAGTTATACACTTGTTGTTGATTAAAACTGATGAAATTAAACTGTGTTTAATTTCAGTGAAATTCCAAATCGTTATTTTAACGATTGGTTCCAATAAAGGTAACTCACCTTGGTTGGTCACGTTTATAAAATGAACGTGTTGAAATTGTTAAATTGGTTGCATGGTTTGTGGATTGATTGATGGCCGTCATTTATTGTTATCGGTTAAATGAAACTAAATGATCCTGTTTGTGATAACCGTTTTGAATACAGGGAAGAACAGGTTGGAGGGATCCAACCGGATTCCTCAAAAATATTGTTTGTTTTCATATTATCACATATGAATTGTCCTGTTTGGGGTGATTGATTTGATTGTTGATTTTTGACTGAACATTCAACCTGTGTTGTGTTTAAACCAATGGGTGATATTGGTTGGGTATTTGGCAGCGTATGGCCTATAAAATCAATCGTGTTATAAATATTGATTCACCGTCAGGTGAATCGATAAAGATGAAGTTATAAAATTTACTTTATAACTGAAGTTGGATTTTGAATATATTATTTTGAATAAAGGTTTATAAAAGAAAAGTAAATAAATAAATATTTTATTTATTTAAGACTTCGATTTGTTCTGATGTTAATCAGATCTACAATTATGAGCATAAGAAATGAGATGAATGGTTAAACTTTAATAAGTGTTTTGTAAACAGCGATTTTAGCGCTATAGTTATAATACATGTTTTGTAAATCTAAATAGCGATTTTAGCGTTGTTGCTATAGTAAATGTTTTTGTGATCTAAACAGCGATTATATTGCTGTTGTTTGTAAATCTAAATAGTAATTATAACGCTATTGTTATAACATATGTGCTATAAACTTCCTTATTAAAACAAATGGATTCCCCGATTTAAATAATAAAGGATGGTGTAACAAATATGCTGGAAGGAAGAATTAAGTGGGAAATTGAATATAGTTACAAGTTATTTTACCTAGTTTATAAAAATATAGTTATCCAAGCTGGAGTTAGTCAAACATAGTATTCAAGATGAGTTGCCATTTCGTACGACTGCTAGCGTAATTCGCAGGGCTGCAGATAGCCTACGGCGGTCGGATGTTTCCTGAGGGAATCAGGCGTAAACATTGTGATCGCTGTGATCTAGAGTCAAGCGAATGGAGTTAAGTCAAATATTAGTTAATCGATTAGAGTTAAATCGAATTAGAGGTATTCAAATATCGTATTTTTTGAATATTAAAAGAGTTAGAAGTTTTAATTTAACAAAAGTAAATCGGTTTGTTAAAGACCAAGTGATGCTGAATACTGAACCACTGAACTCATTGGAGTGTCATGTTTGAAACACTGTTTATTTTGATAGTTAAAACACCGACTATCAAATTTGTCCAATACGATTGTTGGTATGGAAATTCCGGGATCGAATGTATATTCGAAAACCATTCCGACCAACAAATACGTGAAGATATCAGAAGATGTTCGAGATGGAGCATTGAAGACCATGGATTTTCACAAACGGAAGAACCACTAATATTCTCTGCCTGGCAAGCAGAGATAAACTGTGATTCTGTCGTGGTTGGAATCTACGGGTTGCAAGGACTTCTCGCTACTGATCCATGGGGTGATTCCTATATTGGATGCAGTAGGAGAGTGCCTTCGGTTCATCCTGTTCCCGGATGACGTATATGGACGAATGTCTGACAGAGTATTCCCAAAGGATCACGTACGTTGATTTCTTCAAACGTACGATAGTTGTTGGCAGGGAGTTGCCGTTCTCTTAGCTTCCAGCTAGAGTATTTTTGTGGACGTCAATTAGTGATATCTGACGGATCTGACGATGTGGCATTCAAAGTGAATGGTGACCAGATGATCAGAAGTTAATTCTGGCCTCAAGCCTCATCAACCGGGAAATGACAAAAATAGGGCAGGCAGCATGGCTATGTGGGTCGCTCCCATTAGGGTGTATGATCACCTATCTAGAGGAAATCCTATTTGTTTCTTAAATCTATGTTTCGATGCTGTCCCTTTTCGGGAGACGGTTGCTGATCCCAACCGTCGGTGATATACATTCGATACTCTCAAGCGAAATGAGGGGTCGGTCATGTGAGGGCCGGGTTGCAAGAAGTTCTTGTTGAACCCAGTGTATTCGTCTCTAGAGATACACGATCGGCAGGTGGTCCCATACCTTGTCAAGTTGGAATCCAATCTCCAATAAGCGCCTGCGGGTTTTGATTGTATGCTATATATGTGGAGCGTGAGATGCAAGCGTTCCACTAGATTCTATTCACTTGTATTTAGACATTATTATAATATCAGACAAGATATTGGTTTCAAAAATGTTTTGGGTTATCGTAAGGTAAAAACCGTCCGTGTTTATGTGTGGATTTGGTCTTACGATTATCCTTTCTTCTGAAAAGATTTTGAACTTTAAAATCATGATTGGATGGTTCACCCTTATTACTGTGCGAGTTTATCTCACTCTGGTTCACCAGACTGACCCGGTGTTTTGTAAATGCTCGGGTTAGGCCGGGTTGTACAGGTCCAGGTTATCGACTGCTGTGAAGAGACGAGCTGGAAGAGTCCAGACGTATGATATTACTATTCCGCTGTGTGTTATATGAGGACAGATTATTATCACTGTCCAGATGTGTACTCTGATATTGTAAGTATTTTAAAAGTTTTCAATAAAGATTATTTCGGTATTATATTTTGTTCCGCTGCGATGTGAGACTCTGTGCTGTGTGGTGTTTCTTCTTCTTCTTCTATTCAATATTTCTACCTTATCTATTCTCACCCTCTAACTTCTTTCTATTAATGATCTGGAATGTTCGATGTCTGAATGGTCAACATGGTAGTTTGATGTTGATTTTCGGAGTCGAAAATCCCAGTTCGTTACATCCATCATTTTGATCACTAAGAATATAACTCTCCCCATTTGTCATCGATTAAAAAGTATTTAAACACTATAAGCAAAAAGTAATCAAATAATCTTTCAGAGATCTTTGAAAGATACAACTCCTAATTCTCGTCGAAGTCTTATGAAAGAATTCTCTAAAAGGTATTTTGTAAAGATGTCAGCAATTTGATTTTCTGAGTTTAAAAAATCTAAATTGTTGGTTTGTATTTCAATATTGTACCTCAAGAAATGATGACTTATTTCAATGTGTTTAGTTCTAGAATGGTTTACCAGATTCATAGATAAATTTATTGCACTTGTATTGTCGCAGCAAATTGTGAAATTAGACAAGTTTACATTAAAATCTTCTAGTGTTTGCTGTAGATATATTACTTGAGCAGAAGCAAGTGTAGCAGATATATATATTCAGCTTCACATGTTGATAGTGAAACACAATTTTGTTTCTTTCTGAACCAAGATATAAGTGATTTACAGACAAAGTGACAAGTTCCACTTGTACTTTTACGATACGTCCATGATACTCCAAAATCAGCATCACTATATGAAACTAATTCGAAGGAACAATCTTTAGGATATAAAAGTCCAACATCTTTGGTACTGCTATGATAACGTAATATACGTTTAACCACCCTCAAATGTGATTCTTTTGGGTTAGCTTCAAAATGAGCATATAAGCAAACACTCATCATAATATCCGGTCTACAAGCAATCAAATACAGTAGTTAACCTATCATACTTCGATATAACTTTTGGTCGACACTTTTACCATTTTCATCTTTACCTAAGTGTGTTTTCCATTCCAAAACATTTTATTAGATTAGTACAATATTTTTCTAGATTAATGAAAATTCCATCTGATAATTGTCTACTTTGAAAACCCATAAAGTAAGATAATTCTCCCACGTGCGACATTTCAAATTCACTGGTCATTATTTTTGAAAATTCTTGACATAATTGATCATTTATTGATACAAAGATAATGTCGTCTACATATATTTGCGCTATTGTAATATCTTTATTATCTTTCTTAATAAAAATTGTTTGATCAACCTTTCCAATTTGAAATTCTGAATCTAATAAGTTTTGAGATGTTCATACCAAGAACGAGGTGCTTGTTTCAAACCATATAATGCCTTTTCAGTTTAAAAACATGATTAGGAAATTTTTCATGAGCATATAGTGGAGGTTGTTCAATATATACTCATTCTTTAATATAACTATTTAAGAAAGCGCTTTTAACATCCATCTGCTATAACTTAAAGTTGTGATGACAAGCATATGCTAATAGATTTCGAATTACTTCTAGTCGTGCGACAAGAGCAAAAGTTTGTTGATAATCTATGCCTTCTTGATCGTAACCTTTTGCAACAAGTCTAGCATTATTTCTAGTAATATTACCCAATTCATCTGCTTTATTTTTATAAACCCATTTTGTTCCAATAATAGTTTGATCAGTCGGTCTTGAAACTAATTCCTAGACTTCATTACGTTCAAATTGATTTAATTCTTCTTGCATTGCAATTATCCAATTTTCATCTGTAGATGCTTCTTTAGGGTTTTTAGGTTCAATATTTGATAAGAAGGCTACATTACTTACTAAATTAAGTTGACTTCTTGTTTTTACATTTGAAGTTATTTCTCCTATAATATTTTGAGTTGGATGATCTCGTAATATCCTTGGTGGAGATCTAACTTCATTAACGGGAATATTTTGATTATTGATATCATTTTGATTTTCTATAGTATTGTTCTCTATGTTCTTATGAACAATGTTTTCATCTTCTCTATATATTATAAAATCATCATCTTGAGAAGAATTATTTTTTACATTATTTTTATTTAAGGAATTTTGATTAATATTTTTGTCAAACAAAACATGATGTGATTCTTTTATTTTACCGATTCTTTTATTGAAAATACTATAAGCTTCGCTACGCTCAGAATATTCCTTTATCAGATTTTGAATCAAATTGTAACGTCCCAGAATTTTAGGGGTTTAATTAATTAATTTAATTATTATAATATAATGGTTTGGTTATTTAGATATAATTAAATATTGGTTTCAAATTTGGATAGGATCTTTGAGACGTAGTTATATTTTAATTTTTAGAATTTTATTGTAATTTTTATTTTGGAAAATAAGCAACTTTTTATTTGGAGTATTTTACACGCTATATCAGCTTTTTGGGATTTCACAAAATAAGTTAACTAGTCTATTTTATTATATTTTTGGGATCGTGACACGTTGTTCGACACGAGCGTATTTTTATTTTTGTCCATAACCGTCCATAATTGTACGGAATTGTATGTAATGGAGTACTCAGGACATTACAACTAAATATGTAGCACAGTTTTATTACATCAGCTTGGGTTATTAACTAATAAAAACAATTAATAAAATGCTAAAATTTTGGAAATGGGTACATTAAACCGACTTATACTATTGTCTATTTTTAAGAACATTTGCTCACCCTTGGTTATGACACGCTGACATGCATATATCAGCCAAAAGGTTAGATTCGGAGCTGTGTAATTAGTAGCATGTTTTATAACAGAAAGTATAAATGGCAACTTGGATTTACGCATAGTAAAACAAACATATTAGAGTACGAGCCAAACATGTTTTGTCTCTTTCACCAGCCTATTTTCACCTTAGACTCAGGTCTACCTCTATAGTCTCCATCAAAATATGAGATGTACGCACACCATGTAACGTGCCATATTCCTAAACACCTACAACATACCCTATTACTTCCACTACAACAAAAACACCATATTACAACTTTAATTTTACAACGGTGGTAAACGCACCGTTGTAATAAATGGGTTTTTACAACGGTGGTAAAAGCACCATTGTAATAAATGGTTTTTTACAATGGTGGTATAAACACCGTTGTAACTACAACAAAAACACCATATTACAACTTTAATTTTACAACGGTGGTTAAAGCACCGTTGTAATAAAAGCCTATCACAACTTTTATTTTTTGACTGTTGTAATATATGACTATATTTTAATATTAATTATTTTCATTAAATAATTTTTAATAATTAATATTAACAACTAATTAGTAATTATTAATTAATAACCTATATATTAATATTAAATATTTAATTAAAAATACTTCAATAAATAAATAATTCATGCTACTAATTAGTAATTGACAACCAATTAGTAATTATTAATTAATAATCAATAAATACATATTAAATATTTAATTAAAAATACATCAATAAATAAATAATTCCTACTAATAATTACTAATTAACAACCAATTAGTAATTATTTAATAATAATCAATATATAAATATTAAATATTTAATTAAAAATAATTATTTATAACTACTTCATTATTAAGTACTAGTAATTAATTAGTAAGTAATAACTAATGAGCGGTTAATAATCAATAAGTAAATAACAATTAATAAATATTTAATTTATAATTAGTCATGACTATTAGTAGTAATTAATATTTAGTATATAATATTTTTTAATAAGTAATCGTTGTTGAAAGTTTTTCCAAAATCTTTTGTCAAATATGATCCCTACGGAGGGGGGTCCAGGGGGGTGGCAACCCCCCAAGGTGGGGGTGCGAGGGAAACGCCCCCGCAACGGGGTTCGACCTGCCCGGTCAGGTCGCGGGGGTCCAGGGGGCAGCGCCCCCGGCGGGGTGCGGGGCAGTGCCCCATCCGAAACGGTACATTTTGTGTAATGTTGAATTTGAATCTTACTCAAAATTTAACAACAATCGTTAATTAAGTAACAATTGTAAGTTAAAAATCAGTAGTAAATAATAATAATTTAGAATTAACAAGAGATATTAACAATTAAGAAGTAACATTTTGTATTTAGTATTTCATAATTATAGTTAGCAATTGTTTTAATATTTAATTTTTAAAATGTTAAAATTTTGAAATTAATAAATAACAATTTCGGTTTAATATTTAATTATTTTTAGTAATTAACGATTTGTAATTAGAAAATCAATAAGGGCCAACGTTTTTTTTTTTTTTGCCTCTTTGAAAGTGGCGATATTGTTGTGCTAACAAAATAAAATACATGCTTATATGGTCTCAAAGCAGCTCACGTTCTCTAAAACGAAAATTTAGGCGGCCAAATCTAAAATTTAGGCGGGCCAACTCTCCAGTACTGCACCCTAACTCAAAATAACGTTTCGTCTAGATAGCTCCCCACTTCCTTCTCCACATTCTCCCCTAAATCGAAAATAACATTGCACCCTAAATCGAAAATGGCGATTTGATTTTCACCCCCTCTGTCTCCGTCTCTACCAATTAACCAGTTCTTCGTCCAACTCCCTTCTCCACTTCCGGTCCTCACTCCCCTCTTCTCCTCGCCTCTTAACCACTCTCCAGCTTTCACTAGCGAGGAAGTCTGCTTCGAACCCTAACCATTACCCAATCCCTTCGCTTCCTTGAGATCCAGCCTTTCTTTCTCTTCGCGCGACCAGATCTGGCCTTCACTCGATCTCTACTCGCGGTGTACTCTTTCGTCTCTAGCTTCTGACTTTATTCGCGACTCCAGCTCCTCTCTTGCTCCGTCTCAGATTGCTAGATAGCTCCTCTCTTGTATGTACAGTATAATTACACAGGTATATCGAGTAGCTTTGTTTTTTTTTTTTTTAGTATATATATAAAATATAATAGTAATAATCGTTTATTTGGTCACTGGGTTTTAGCCTGCCTGCATTAACAAATATTTCTTCACAAAATTGTCACGGGATTTAATCATTTGTGCACTTAATTTCTGGTTGATAACTTGGTACAAAACTGTGATGCGGCGCACACATCAGTCCTTTTGTCCGCAAACTTCTGTCCTGCCAAGTTGCTTACATGCTCTGTTGAGTTTGTTTTGATTTACGGTGCATCATGTTTTATAAAAAAAAATCATGTCTTTAATGCTTGCTACATATAGATAAATATCAAGAGCAGCAAATACATGTCTCTTTTATTCTTCAATTTTTTTTTCCGATTGTTTGTGACCTTGTTCATTTAGTTAATAAATAAATGATGCCTTACTTCTCAGTTTGTATACGTTTACTCTGTCATAACATTCTTGTATGCTGTTGCATTCATAATGCACAATAAGCATCTAACCTATGTTTGCATAAATATTAAAGAATTCTTTCTCCCAAACACTGTCCAACTGATGTTTAAATTACATGAAAGTAGGATGGAGTCAAATTATTTCTCAGTTCTCTCATATTACTTAAACTACACGTTGGTAATTTTACTCATCTTTGATGATTTATTTTGAATTTTACTGTCAACTAAATGTACAAACTAATATCTATGTATAGACAAGATACCTGTGCATGTATGCATATTTTTAACAGAGCACGTTTTAAACTAATGATATGCAATTTAATGGTGATTGGCATGCATAGAATCCCATGTGAGTAGAGTCATGTAAATCCTATATGGATGAAAGTGAAGCTTGAGTATAAATTAGCCAACCTCGTTAGTTTTATTGAGTTCATCACCTCTAAACATTGAACCACCAACTATGAAGATCCTTTTCTAATTTTATTGGAGAAACTTCTGTGGCATGATGTTGATTTTTTTTTTAACAATGACTTTTTGTTTAGCATTTTTGTTGGATATGTTTTATTTTATTCTTTTTGCTTAGCTTGAAACATCCCATGCTACCATATAGCTTACTCACTCTTGCTATTTTGTGTAATTTATCAAGAAAATTTTGCCACTTTTGGTAAAGCAGATAACTTTGTACTTTTTGTTCGTTTTAGTAACATCTTGCATAATGCATGCATGGTGACCAAGTGGATTTTAAAGTTCAATTGTTGTAGCATTTGCTGTGAACAAGCCTAGGCACATTTTCTTGTTGGGTTTGCATGCGCAGGATGTTAAATAAAAGGAAAGAAAATGTAAGTGTGACACTTGCTTGTGCAATTGTATGTGATACTCTCCAAACCTGTTCTTTCAAATTTATGTGTAAATTTTATATTTGTAATGATAGTACTATAGTTGTGGATGCGTTGCTGGAGCGACGGAGAGAAGTCGGTGCTATCGACACGTTGGGGGATCGACATATGGAGCTCAATCGTGGCAATATTCCTCAGAAGCAGTGGCAGGAGGTCTCCTTTTCGGTATAACATTCTATTAGCTATATACCCATTGCATTACTGAAACATACATTTGAATTTCTTATTATACTCTGATTATAGTGTTAGGTTATCTCAAATGGATGATTGATTGGGGATGCTGAAGCATAAAGACTCGGTGTGTATGTATATTTGTACGAAAGTGTGTATGTAACTGAGTGTATTGAGTGATCAGTTTGTAGTGAGGAATGTATGTATTGTTATGACTGTATTATGTAATAGTGAGTTGTACGATAGTGGATCAGAAAGTTGTACTAATTCAAATATTGAAATAAAATATTTAATTGGTTATTTCAGATCAGTGTAGTATCATTTTATTCAATATAAATATTTATTTTTATATGAAATGTAATGTATAATGAAACAAAAATCATATTGTTATAATTAATTGTTGCAGGAATTACTACAACGGTGAAAAATAGTTGTAATATGTACTACTACAACAGTGCAAAAATGTTGTAATATGTATTACTACAACGGTGGAAAAAAGTTGTAAAATATAAATATTACAACGGTGTTGCAACAGTGTAAAAACGTTGTAAAAGATACGAGTCTATTACAACTTCTTAATACACGACGGTTTGTCCACCGTTGTAAAATGTATATTACAACGGTGTTCCACCGTTGTAATAGGGTCATTTTGTTGTAGTGTTCATTTTGTAGATTCGACCATCTAAATATAGCTAAGATGTCTTCGTTATTTCCTTGAGCTCCAGGAAGTTTCAAACCCAAAAAAATGGCCTTAATCAAAATCATATAAAAGTAAACTAAATATAAATGAGAATTGCATGTTCCAATATTCATTGGAATCCTATTAGATGCATGTTCACGGTAGCCTTGGAGCTACAGTAGCGACAGCAAGTCTCAAGGCTACCAGTTGGAAATTAGAGTCCCCGTTTGCCTTCAGGTTGGTTGTCGGAGATGAAGCGAGGTGGGGCAGCCAGTGGAGTTTGTCGAGGCGGTTGTGTGTGAATGATGCAGCGGGGAGAAGCTGTGAAGGCATGGAAGATTTCTTCAGGGGGCGGCTACATGCAGGATTGCTTAGGAAAGAATCAATGTGAAGTACATAGGGTTGACTGACAATAGATTTGTGTAATTTGTCTAAAGTTATGTTTCCATTAACACTGAAAACGCGTCGGGTAGAAGATAATGGAGAGAGGGGTCATGGGATTAGCTATACGTTGATGCATGGCGTGGCGGAAGAAATTAAAAGGAGCATAAGGGAGGTATGGAAACGAGTGAAGAGAAGCATATTTTCTGTTTGGAGTTTTGTTGAATAATGGAGGGAGAAAAGGAATGGGCAAGGGCGGTAATGCGTTGAGTTGAAAGAGTTATGGAAGAGAGGGTTTTTAGGAATATGTAGTTTGATTTTTAGTATGGTGAAGGAGGGTTTTGCGTGAAAAGAAATTAGAAGTGGTAGTGAAGAAATGCGGATATGGGATTGAAAGGAGCAGCGCTATCCTGGAGCAGGTGTTTCCATAGTGGGGAAGATGGAGATGATAATTTTGATGCGGGTGGAATATATGTGTGGGCCAATGGTAGAAGGAAAAATAATAATAAACCAAATCTATTAAATAATTGTAAAACAGAAGAATTTTTCTTCTCTAGCTCTCTCCTTAATTATCTCAATTCTCTTAATTATCCTTAATTCTCTCGATTCTCTCCGTTCTCCTTAAAACTCGAAAGATACTTTTATTAAATCAAATAATACAATAATATAATTTTGCTCTCCCCTTGATTCTAGGATTTCTCTCTTTTTAGCCTAATTCTCTCTTTTTGATATTTAAAATTTGAATCTTTTAATTATAAAAGTAAATTATTTAAGCATATCTCTACCTTATTATCAGTTAAATCTTTTAATTCTCTCCGTATTTTCCTTTCTCGTATTTACTTTCGACAATTTTCCTTCTTCTTACTTCCAAACCCTAGCTATGTATGATTTCTCTCTAAGCCTTTTACACGCTTTCCAGGTTGACCTCTCCTCTTGCAAATTGTTGTCGGTCCTTCTACTCCAGATCTATGGCCAATCCAGCGCTAGCCTTTTCTGTTTGCCGTTTTCTGTCCCCGTTCTTCTCCCATCGTCGCGGGATTTCACTCTTCTTTGGCCATCGTGGATGGTTTTTTGCTGCGCAGTGTCAACAGTTTTCCTTCCATCTTCCTATCTGCAGCTACAGGTGCTTTTGCTTAAAACCGAGTCTTTTGATTTAAGACAATTATATAAATTATATATAAAAACAACTGATCCTAGGGGTTAAATTTGATTAAATTATGCTTGATAGTAATGGTATCAAAGTTGGGCTACTGATTTTAGGTAACTAATTCTAATAACTAAAACAATTTGCAACCAATTATTTTGATAGTATATCAGTAGCTTGATTAATTTAAACTTTTTGGTACTTTTTACATTTATACTTATTTTACTATATGCAGGGACTGAATACTTTGAGTAGCTGGAATGGTTTTGCATGCATAAACCAGAAAATGAAGTATGTTTCTTTATCATAGAGTACATTTGAGAATTACTATTGGTTAGCCATTAACTAGGTACAAGCCAAGGTAATATGATATGGTAAATTTTATAGATCTTCCAACAAATTAAGTTATGGAAATGTGAATGGACTCCAGGTTATTAATGATACCATCATTTGTCAAGTAGATGTATCCTTCTCTGTCTTCTCTCATCGTGCATGATTCCATGAATGCCTTTTTATATCAATATTCAACCTTTTCATTTTAGGCTTCCTTCATTTTCAATAAAATTTAGCTTACTTCATCCATAGAATAAGAATAAAATGATATTGATATAGTAGTTTTAGGCTTTGAGAGTGATTTTTTTTTTTAAATTATAGTTTCAGCAGTTTAATTGCTGCCAGATGTAATTAGCATATACATTGTTTGGAATGCCTTTTTGTTTATCCAGTTTGATTCCATATGAAATTCTGATCTTACTTTCCTTAAAAGATATGAAAAAAATGTTGTAACAGTTCATGGGTTTGAACCTTTGTTGCAATTAATCAAACACTATATGTTTTTCTTTCATACTGTTATTTTCATTAAGATTTTGATGGCTATGTGTTATATGTCATATGACCTGATGAGATAGGCAGGCGTTCCTTGTGTTGCATGGACTTTTTTTTTTTACAGTTATCATCTCATGCATCATGAAGTAAGAAGAGAGTAATAATTGACATGGGTTAGGAGACCCCAAATTATCCGCTAAACTTGGTTTTGACAAGGTAATTAACATGCAATAGTTGTGATTATACCTTATATTTACTGATCAAACATTACCAAAAAAAACCAATAAGTTCTTTATTTTGTTCATTATCTTAACTGATATTATGTATATTTACATTGAATACTTATCAAAATTCATTACCATAATAGCATACAACCCATTGAAT
Source organism: Allium sativum (assembly GCA_030737875.1). Taxonomy (NCBI): domain Eukaryota; kingdom Viridiplantae; phylum Streptophyta; class Magnoliopsida; order Asparagales; family Amaryllidaceae; genus Allium; species Allium sativum. The sequence goes on from CM060909.1 coordinate 77,844,043, forward strand.
GAAAATTTACTGTCAAAATTTTATAAAATAATATTATTCATCATACTATATTTGTTAATTTCTTTAAATGTGTTCTTCTCTTCCACTGCAGATTCCATTTATTAGAATGAATCTATGCACATTGAGCCATCAAAAGACAAATTTGTGCAATTTTATTATCTTCTTACTAGGTGAGTCCACACTTTTTTATACATCGCCTACTACTGCATCCTTTTACATAGATCTATATCCAAATTTGTTAGAATTTTCAGTTGCATTTGTATTGGAAACCTATTTTATTCAATAAAAAGTCAGTCTCTCATAGCTGTTATACTCTATTTATTCCCTATATTTCTGCTTCATGATATTTATCTTCTTTTTCAGTTTGTTTTGTTTTTGCAGAAAAAAGAGCACAAAATGGCATTTTTTCCAATAATCAATTTTCATGTCCAACCTTTGTTTGAGTGTATGACATTGGTTCAAAATTTGTTCATGCATCATGGATTATGTTCGTTGGTTCGTAGCCAGCTGTTTTTATGTAGATTTGCTAACTTCTAGCAATTTATTACCTTAAAATTTTTTATGCTTTTTTTGTCAACTTTGCTTTTTTTATCCCTAAGATTTGTCTACCTCAAATACATTCAGGTTAGTTAAACTGATTAATGGTATTTGTTTCAAATTCTACATCAGCATTTGGGGAAATAAATATTTTACACTGTTTTTAAGCACTGTCTTCTTGAATTAAGCATCGATCTCCTAAAGTAAGTATAATTGTTGTGTTTTGCAGGTTTATAGGTTTCCAAATATGAGTTATTATTGATACCATCATTTGTCAAGTAGACGTACTTTCCTCTGTCTTCTCTCTGCGTCAGTGCCTATTTATCTTCATATTATCAATATTTTAACGATAATGGATGCAATTTTGCTTCTAATTTTCTGTAGAAATTTTTATATTCCACCTTTTCAAGTTGGGCTTCCTCCTTTTCCCATAATATTTTGCTTTCTTATTCCATAGAATAAGAATAAAATAATATTGATATAGTAGTTTTATGCTTTGAGAATGAGTTTTTTTTTTTAAATCATAGTTTTAGTTGTGTAATTGCTGCAAGATGTGCTAAAGATATACATTATTGGGAATGCTTTTTTGTTTCTCCAGTTTTATTCCATATGAAGTTTTCTTCTTACTTTCATTAGAAAATCTGTAAATTTTCATGGTTTTGTGTTTGGAAATCGAGCTTTTGTTGCAATTGATCAAACACTATAAGTTTTTTCTTTCTCATTATTATTTTCATTAAGAGTATGAAGACTATGTTTATCTGTCATGGGACCCGATGAGATAGGCAGGTGTTCCTTATGTAGCATGGACTTTTGTTTACAGTTATCATCTCATGCATCGTGCAGTAAGACGAGAGTAATAACTGACATGGGTTTAGGAAGCCCCAAATTATCTACTAAACTTGGTTTTGACAAGGTATTTAACAAGCAATAGCTGCGATCATATCGTCTATTCATTGATCAAACATTACCACAATAAAATGCCAGTAGTTTCTTTATTTTATTCATTATCTTAATTGATATGTATATATACATTGAATACTTGGCAAAATTCATTACCATAATAGAATGCAACCTATTAAATGAAAATTTACTTTCAAAATAATATTATTGACTATATTTTTTAACTTTTCTAATGCGTTCTTATCTTCCACTGGAGATTCCTTTTATTAGAACAAATTAGCGCACATTGAACTATTAAGAACAAGAGACAAATTTGTGAAATTTTCTTTTCTTACTTGGCGAGCTCCACACCTTTTTATACGTTGCCTACTGCTGCATCCTTTCACATAGACATCCAAATTTGTTAGAATTTTCAAATGCATTTGTTTTGGTAACCTATCATATTCAATAAAAAATCAATCTCTCATAACTATTATACTCTGTTTGCTTCCTATACTTCACCTTCATGAAATTAATCTCTTTTTGCATTTTGTTTTGTTATTGCAGAAGAAAAAGCACAAAATGCTCCAATAATCAATTTTCATGTCAAACCTTTGTCTGAATGTGTGACATTGGTTCAAAATTCATTAATGAATCATGGATTATGTTCGTGGTAAGATGTCTTTAATACCATAAAAATTTTGATGCTTCTTTTGTCAGCTTTGCTTTTTTATCTCTGAGATATGTCTACCTCAGATATATTCTGGTTAGTTTAAGTGGTTAACAATGTTTGTTTCAAATTCTATGTTAGTATTCGAAGAAATCGAGTTTTACACTATTTTAAAGTACTTCCTGAGTTAAGTATTGAACTCCTAAAGTATGATCCTTATGCTTTATAGGTTTATATGTTTTCAAGCATGAGTTATATGTAGGTTTAGGTAAGTTTAAGAAAAAAATTGTCTAATATTTAACTAACAACTAGGTTATTTCAGCTCAATGATATATGGTTTTATCTAAATTTTCAAATTTACAGTTTAACCATTATGAATTTTAAACTTTTGAAACTTTTTAGTTACATTTATTTTTATGTTTTATATTTTGGTATATTTAATTTAAAACTTGAATTCTTTATACTTATTAACGTTTTGGATTTCACCAAAAACACTGATGTGACATCTTCGTTCAAAGCAGAAACCATTACTCAGTATTTGGAACAATAGAGAGATATCCATTGTTAGTTTCATTCCTTTTCAACATTGTTTAGATTTTATGTTTTTTACAAAGTAGACTTTTAGTAATTCTTTCATAATAAGCTCATTAAATCTACTTCATATCCTTTCAAATTCTATCTTGCAACTAAATTTTACAAACTTTGCTTTAGATCAATGTTATGCCGAGTTTTATGTTTTAAAAATTGAATAAGATAGAGTTTACTAAATATTTATTGTAGTTGGTTTATTCATATAAATATCAGTGATCAGTTTATGTTTTTAGGTTTGTACATTATTAATCTAATTTTTATAAATGATGTTTTTTTGGTGAAAGTCAGTAGGGCCCGTGTGCGATTCATGGGAAGAACGTTTGAAAAGACTATAGAAGGTAGGATGGCACAAGCTTAAAAATTTCAGAGCTTTTCTACTTATATTACTATTTACTAGACATAATCATTTGTTTAACTTTGTAATATATTACGTTGTACATTTTGTTTGAATGTGGTGTATTATCATGTAGATTTCTGTATTTTGATTATGTTAGTAAACTTAATTCATTTTCAGTTTCAGCTTCATTTTGCTTCTTTGTTATTCTAATTTCACGAAAAAATGTATTAGCTAAGGTTGTTCCATATTCCAATTCCACTAGCCTTCTTTCGTTTCTTTTTCTTGCCTGAAGTGATTGAGTGTTTCTAAAATGTTGTTCCAATTCTAAACCTATAGGAAATTGTGAAAAAGAATATTTGTTTGTTTCAATCACTTCGTTTACTTACGTGGATGAACGTAATTGATATTATACTAAAGGATAGAGCATATGTGTATGGGTATTGATCATTTAGTATTCTTTCATAAAATTTACAAGCGGAGGTATGCATACAACACTATGGTATATTTATGAATTTACATTAAAACATTACAAATCAAGAATATTAATATTTTAACAATTGTTCCATGCAATTATTTACCTTATCATCTTTTGTACGGATTAGTACACGTTTTTCCATTTCAACAAACTATTTTAGAGATTTTCTAATTAGTATTCAATATATCGTGTACACATGCGATTTGGCATAGAATCGAAGGGAACCGATATGTAAATTCATCACGAGTCTGCAATTTTCATTTAGATGGCATGCAACAATTTTAGTAATCACTTTTATTTACAAAGACCATGTAAGAAGCATGGGTTTGCACTTGTGTGTGTGTGTGTATATATATATATATATGTATGTATGTATGTATGTATGTATGTATGTATATGTCTATATATATGTATGTGTGCGTAGGGGGTGGGGGGTTGAGATACATGTTTGTTGGTTTATGCATAGTAGGAGTTACTTTCATTCAATTGCTTATTAAAATTGATCCAGAATAATCACCCAAAAAAAAAAATATAGTTGCATTAACTCTTTTCTTATGCGTTTTAAGTAAACCATTTCTTCTCCTTCGTTATTTAACGTATTTTATGGGTTGATGGTTCTGAAAGTATCTTAGTGTGGGTCATATTGAGGTATCTCTTTTTTTCACAACGATATGATAGAAGAACAAGATAATATCAACCCTCATAAAAGTAAGTATATAAGCAACGTACTACCAAATATATATTTTAAAAAAATGGAAATAATAATAACAATAATAGTCATTACTCATTTGTATGATATGCCTGGTAAAGTGTGTATGATACATCTTCAAAATCATGTTATCTATCAGATATCTATGTTCCATCATTGAGAATGCGGTTCTGAAAATCTAAAACCGTTTTGGGTAGTCCTTCACACAGAGAAATTTTGGGTTCCCAATTTAGCAACTCTTTTTCTTTTGAAATATCAGGTTTTCTTTTGTGTGGATCATCTTCTATGTTTTCTTTGAAATTGTGTCATAATGAGGTATCTTATTGCCTATAATCCGAAGAAGACTATATTTTTTTGGTTAGCTTCTTCATATTAGATTATATACATACATATTTTAAGGGAAGTATGGGATGATTTTTTTTAACTAATAGAACTTAGACCTTCCTACAAATAATAGAGGTTTGATTTGGTCAAATTTGAAGTTCGTCCGCTTATGAAGGCACCTACAACGAATTCTACAAGGAGATAACCTCAAAAAAGTTTAATGCACAAAATGGTTTCTGTTTTTTTATGACATCAATCCAAATATTGGAGAATGCTAATGAATTCCATTGTTTAAGAATGTGGTGAAATACATTACTGTCACCCATTCAATACTTATAATAAGGATAATTTAATATTGCAACTAAAGTATAGACATGAATCATCTTTTGGCATGATGTTTTATTGTTTGCTTTCCATATACAAAAGATTTAGATTGTCGCAATAATCTCATTTTAAATTTAGATAGCAAATATCTTTTAACATGATATTTTTCTGGCCAATGTTAGTCCACAAAAAGGAAAAAAATGAAAAATAATAATAATAATAAATAAAAACAGAGAATTTTAACAATCTCATCTTTATACGTGTATAACGGAAACATATTTTGACACGATCTTTCCTGATATTTGTTCTTTTTCACCGTTTAATTCTATACTTCTGCTTTATATCTGTGTTTCTTTTTCATCTGGCTGCAAAATATGTATAACTCAGTTTGTTAACGTATTAGGTCAGTATGTTTTTGAAAACTTAATAAGTACGATTTTAATTTTAATGATTTCCTTCACCGATTAATTAGTAAACTGATAATTATCTTGCATGCTTATACCTACGATCAATATAAATGCGATAATTTGAGGACATTGAACATGTAGGTGGGAATTAGACGAGCAAATCACCTGTACCAAAAATTCTCTATCCCTCTATACCCAACCAATCAAAACCCTTGATTTTCATCTTTTTGCAATTAAATCAAAGAAAAAAGGGTTTAATTACAAAAAGGTAAAAATCGGGGTCTTTATTGGTCGGATACAGAAAGACAGAGAATTTTGGGTATAGAGGATTTGATTTCAGGAATTAATACAAATGACAAACACTACACACATAAAATTAAAAATATATAACTAAACCATCATGCATGTATATACTTCAACGGTCTCCTACCATGTTTGTGGACTACAGTTAAGGAAATGTTTGTTTGAGTCTCTTTGTCTCTTTCACACACACATAGGGGGTGTGTATATACATGCATGCATGCATGCATACATACATACATATATGTATGTATGTATGTATGTGTTATTTTTTCTGAAAAAACATAGTATTTTAGTATGTATATATGGTTAAAATTAATAAAGCTTTGAATTTGTAAAGCTGATAGTTCAAAGCATATAACATTATCAATGTTCATTAAATGATTAATATTCACGATTTGGTACAATGAGCAAACTAAATAAATAAATTGCTTCTCTACAACTAATCATACTTAAAATTGTAATTGCAAAAAGTCTCATTTATATCACATATTTTTATACATTATCATCCATATATTTTCAATTAATCACGTAAATGTTGGTTTTAAATTATTTGGATAAATTTAATTAATAATAATTCATTAATTTATCTAATAAATCCTTAAATGTGACGGTTTCAATATGTACATCATATTCGTATTAAAACAAGGGAAAGTCTATATAGACACAAAATTTAGGTATAATTGGTGACACAGTTAATCTCCACCATTAGATCACCACCAAAATTATACATCTCCATATAAGGATAAAAAGATCCAATTGCTCAGATCTCACGTGTCACTAACTATGTCTGATTTTACGTCCAAATAGTTTCGCTCTTAAAAAAAATAGTCAAGTGAATTTTTCATTTAAATATATAAATGTATAATTTAGATATCATAAATAGTAATACATGAGCAACATTAACAAAGATAATTTATTATTCATTTATCTCACAAAATTTATCTGCATTGTAGAATTCTATTTTTAACTTTAAATATCCATAATTTAACATTTTTATGGTTATGTGCACTTCATCGACTGTTTACTAATTTTTTTATATTTAGATCCTATGTATTTAAATTGCTTACGGAATCTCGAATTTAAAGTATTTTAATAATCTATATATCAGTTACATATGTGTAAATTTACGTATCGATACAAATCAAAATAAAAAATTTGTGTTTAACTACGTAGATGTATATATCACAAGCATACATTTATGTAAATAAACAACAATAATAAAGTTAATTTGTAAATAACTATCATCGTTTATGTACATAAACAATAAATTTATCGCACACTACGTTAAGAAAAATACGATTCTTAATTTCAAATAACTCTACAATAAGATCTATACAATTTTGTTATAAAATCATTCTCAATTTATTTAGATTATTTACTCTTAAGATAATATATCTTAACCAATTACATAATTTCAAAGTTACATATTTTTAAAAGAATTTTTTTTTAATATATCTAAAATAATTAAAATATGTCAGTTTCAACATAAACACTTGCTTATTGTAATAAGAACAATAACATTATCTTTTACTTCAAACAAATAAAAGTTACATAATACATAACTTATATAAACAACAACAATAATTTATAGTTTATTTATTTTGTCAGATTCATCATGTTATATGATAAAGTTCCAATTTTTTAAATTAAATTCTAAATACTATTTTTTTAATATTATCGTGTGCAACGCACGGGTTACACACTAGTATATAGTGAAAGGAAGATTGTATTGCGTGAAGATGTGAGATGGGTGTTTCGAAGTGAAGTAGAGTGGGAAAATAAATTTGGAAAAGGAGCATGGTAGCATGCATGCGGGTCGGGTAAACAGGTAGTGAGCTGATTTAAATTAGTGAGGCCCGATTGTATATTGTAATAATAACTTAAGTTTAATATTTTTATTTAATAATGTTTAGATTAAAACTAATAACTTGTTCGTATGTTATCCAAATTCAACAAAGCAGAATTCTTTGAAATCGTACGAACCCAGGCTTCACAGTGGAACCAGTCCAGAGCTATTTGGAGATTGTTACAATTTTAGGCAAATTAAGACGCTTGATCAACTGACGTTAATCGTTATTTAACGATTAATGACCAAGGTGAGTAAACTCACCAACTCTGAACAGTTTTATAATTTTATAAACATATTTTAGAACTGATAAATAATGGTTGAATGTTGTTTGGATAAATTGTTTATAAATTGGTTAAAGTTATAGATAAAGTTATTTATATGAACCGTTGGTTAAATATTGATCATATTTATATTGATATGAAATTGATAATATTGATATGACTAACATTTGTGGATGCAAGGAAACAAGATGGAGGAATCCAACTTGATTTCTCAACAGTTATAATTGTTACTTTTCATATATTACGTTGTATGATGTGATAAATAATTAGTTCTTAAATATTGTTTGTTTGGGATTTGAAATTACACTAGCATGAAGTAACTGGTATCTAAATACCGGGAAAACATATTGGAAAAGAATCTGAATTTTTAAAAAGGAAAAACCTATTTTTGAATTCCGATTGGGTTAAATATAATAACTTGTTTATAAAAACAAGCAGTGGGGTTTGTAAAGGGTATTACAAAAGAAACGAAATTATTATTGTTAAAAATAATTTGGGAATACAAATTCAAAAATGTTTCTGGAAAATTAATGTTAATAAAAAAAAGGGCCACTGGTTGATTGACGCTTAGTTGAAAATTTGAATAGATGTTTTGTTTACCTTTGGTAGTTAAATCAGTGGCTATCAAAGATTTTTGACCATCATTGTCGATACGGAGAGACCGGTTGGATTTATTATCCAAAACCACTCTGTATAAGCCTAAGTGTTGCGAATTAGATTACGCTGAAGAAAATTGTACATGGAGTGAAATGCAAGGATCGTTATGTTCTAGAATAGTGCTTTTTGTTTGTCCAGTCCCAGGACCATTTGTACGGGTGAATGTCTGACAGAGTATTCCTGACAGATCACATAAGACGATCTTTTCAAGGATTACGTCTGGTGGCGGAAGAATTCGTTTCTCTTAGCTTTTATACCCATAATATGTTTGAGAAGATCAACTAGTGATTGACGGGTTTGAAGATGTGGCATTCAAAGTGAATGGTGGCCAAATGTTCTAAAGGATAACGTAGACTCTAGCCTCACAACCGGGAAATGACAAAAATCGAGCGGGCAGCATGGCTAGTTGGGTCATACCCAAGCAGGGCGTATTGTCATTGATCTAGAGAAAATTCATATTTGTTCTTCTTTTCGTTTCTTTATCTTCAGATTACGGTTGGATAGCCAACTACCGTGGGTGACAATATATTCGCTATACTCAAGCTAAATGGGTGGGCGGTCATGTATGGCCGGGTTGCAAGACGTTCTTGTTGAACCCTAGTGTATACCCTTTAGAGTACATTGATCGTAAGGTGATCCCATACCTAGTCTGTTGGAATCCAATCTCCTATAAGCGCCCTGCGGTTTTTGATTTTATACCATATATGTAGAACGTGAGATGCAAGAGTTCTACTACTTGGTTATTTATTTGATTAGATATTATTATTATATCACTTGATTTTGATATCAAAATATTTTGGGTTATAGTAAGGTAAAAACCGTCCATGTTTATGTGTGGGATGGTCTTACTATTATCCTTTTCTTTCAATAGGATTTTCAAGGTTAAACAATATGGTTGGAGTTTACTCACACCAGTCCCGTGACTGACCCAGAGTTTATTTCCTTGTGTTTCCCTAAACTCTTGGGTGCCCAAATTTGCATGGTCGGACAAGTGTTTCAGGAGTTTGCAGATACAATTGGAGGAGCTCGAAGCATGAGGATTCACCGTTAGTTATTTAGAGATTATTTTCGATGTGATGTATATGAGTTATACTCTGATACGGTATGTATATACAAAATCTAGTTTTGTATTTCAAAGTTATGTTATACATTATATTTTATTCATTCCGTTGTGAGATTCATTTTACTCTGATTCTGTCCAGTTCTGTTCTTCGTATTCTTCTATTCTATTAGTTCTATCTTTCCTATCTCATCCTCTAATTTGCTTCTATAAATGACCCGGTATTTTCTAGACTCAAATGGTTGGCATAGTGTTTTATGTTGATTTTCGAGATCGAAGATTCCACGGGCCATTACAGTGGTATCAGAGCTGAAGGTTAAGTAATTTCCTTGGCTCTATGGTGTAACTCAATAGAGATGGGGTTAGTAATACCCTAGATTGAGTTTGAGTGTGTATATATATATGAGCGCGTATTTGTAAGTTGACATAAAAGCTGTTTTATATTGTGTTGATTGGTTTTGTCGAGTGGTTTATGAATTCTAGTCGATATCGTAATGCAAACTGTATCGATAGGTGTTTCTAAACTCTTGAACATTGTAATTCGACATAATATTGTTTTGAAAGTGGGTAAATGAAATAATTTTACCCAAAATATATTTTGATATGAAACGAAGTATATATATTGATATTATTATAATATATTGGATGCGTGATCATTATTATAATCGAATAAGATTATAACTAAGTTGGTATGTAAATAACCAATCGAAATTCACATAAGTATAAAATACAAATCAGATGAACTAAATCTGAATTTATACCAGAATTGGATTTAGAACTCTGGAAATTTGGAAAAGGTTTGTAAAGGAATTTGGATTTAATATATGGAAATTTTAAAGTCCTGGGTGAATTCAGAAATATTTTCCAAGAATTGTAAAGAGTATTTTGGAGTAAATTCAAAATGAAAGTGTTTTAAAATAAGTTTTGAAAAAGATATAGTATTGAACTCACTTCGATCACTGGAAAATAATTCTGATGATGACAGCCGCATCATCAGTGTTTATTTTCGAGTTCTAAGTGACAGATTACTACCACAATTAGTGTTTTTAAATTATTTAGAGGAAACAAGTGTTTTGATTTCCAAAAGGAAATATTTGGAAAGTGAAGTTGTTTTAAACTCCCCGGGCGATATTGTTTTGAATTAATAACAAGTATACAGGTTGAATTTATAAATATTGGAATAAAAAAAGTTTTACTTAAGGAAGCAAACCGAAATTAGTGAAAGCAAGTAGAAAATTAAAATTTAATTGAGATTAGTTAAGTGGAAAACGGATTGGAATAGAATATAACTTGGTTATGGAATTGAATTATTGAATAAGAATTTGGAATTGAGATTAGGACTAGAGTTTGAAATGGAATTTGGTTTGGATATAAGTGAATGATTGGATTAGAGAATAAAATGATTGGTGATCAGTTGGAAATGCTTGGATATATGCTGGTTTTATAGTAGATGGCAGAGATAGAGCTGAATGCCGACAAAAAGGTACATGTTTAAATTATATTGAGGATGTGATTTATGAGCCTGTTGAGCAAGCCGCTTGGCTGTTTTATTTTCTTTTGGATTGGAGAAGGCGCAGAAAGGCGAGTTGTAGTAGTACCGATTGAGCCATGCCGAAGAGATGCTGGCAAAATTTCTCGAAAACTTAAGGTGTTAGAAAATTTATAGGAAATTTGAAAATATTCGTTAATAAGAAGGAATTAATATTTTAATTAAAATTAACTAGTTCAGTTAAAACTGGAATTAAGAAAACCAAATTAATAGGGATTGTATCATTTATCCTACCTTAGTAATTTTGGGGACGAAATTCTTTTAAGGAGCAAGGAATATAACGTCCTGGAATTTTAGGGGTTTAATAAATTAGTTAATTTAATTATTTTAATATAATGGTTTGGTTATTTAGATATAATTAAATATTGGTTTCGAATTTGGACAAGATCTTTGAGATGTAGTTATAGTTTAATTTTTAGAATTTTATTGTAATTTTTATTTTGGCAAATAAGCAACTTTTTATTTGGAGTATTTTACACCCTATATTAGCATTTTGGGATTTCACAAAATAAGTTAACTAGTCTAATTTATTTTATTTTTGGACATTGTTCGACACAACCGTATTTTTATTTTTGTCCATAATCGTCCATAATTGTACGGGATTGTACGTAATGGAGTACTCAGGACATTACAATTAAATATGTAGCACAGTTTTATTACATTAGCTTGGGTTATTAACTAATTAAAACAATCAAAAAATGCTAAAATTTTGGAAATGGGTACATTAAACTGACATGTACTATTTTCTATTTTTAAGAACATATGCTCACCCTTGGTTATGACACGCTGACATGCATATATCAACCAAAAGGTTAGATTTGGAGCTGTGTATTTAGTAGCATGTTTTATAACAGAAACTACTAGTATAACCGTATAACGGTGGGAAAACCAACTGTTAAACTACATTATAATAGAAAAAGGAATATTTGTTAATTCTTTTTCTTAAACGCTTGTTATTTAAGAAATAAAAGTATTTGTAAAAATGTAAATCCAATTCCATCAAGTATTGTACATGTAAACCAACTTGATCCCAAGAATCTGCTTCCAAGGTATTTGTATGTATCGTTTACAAACATGTATATATTATATCAACAATGGTCAATGTAGTCTTAATTTTGAGTTTCTTTGCATTTATAAATTAGTATTAAATTTGAAGGACAAACCCAAAAAAAATTAGTTTCAAGTATAGATCATACTTGTGAAAATTTAATTAAAAAAATAAAAATGCAAAAATAAATGTAGGAAATAATTCAGATATAATTGATATTGCAACTTAAGACTGCAGCAGTAACAGTAAACTAAAGTCCATTAACATACTACAACAGTAACTGTATTGTATGTTTTCCTTATAGCAAGCACAAACGCATATCATAAACATTAATTTGTCACGTGAATATTAAAAGATTCAACTTGGAGCATTGCAGAATTACTACATAACCTGCGCAAGCAATCAGACTTTTGTCAAATGGATAACCTTTGATTTTAACTCATTCTAAGTTATTATTTAAATAACTTCCCCAGACAAAACCTATATATATTATATCATTCATAACACTTGAATTTACCTGAATCACACTTAGTGCAAATTTATAGCAAAGTCTTCCTTTACACGTTTAAATTTAATGCCTATAAATACAACACGCATGTCTAAAGAGAATAACATAAAAAGTTATTCACAGAATCTTTCTAAAAATTTACTGCAAGTATCAAACATCCACTTACATCCAAATTTTTTTTCCTTTCCTTTCTTTAAAAAAGAAACTTCATAATCAGAATCCAATATTCAATGGCAAGCTACAACTACAAAGCAACCCCAAGCCTTACTCCTCCAGCTGGAAAAATGGTTATAGTTCTAAGCATTGACGGAGGAGGAGTCAGAGGCATTATTATTGAGCTATTCTTGCTTTCCTCCTATCCAAATTTCAAGTAAGTACATTTTTTTCATTTGCTAACATTTTTTCCCTCTTTTTCCCCTCGAATCCTGGTGTTTATGGTAATAACATTATAAATGTAGGAGCTTGATGGAGCAGATGCAAGACTGGCCGATCATTTTGATGTGATAGCTGAAACAAGCACTAATAGTCTGGTTACTGAAATGCTCACTGGTCCTAATCCTCGTAAAAGACCTTTATTTGCTACTAAGGACATTAATAAGTTTACTGCCAAAGAAGAGAAAAATGAGGACTTTTAGGATAGTTATACAACAAAGGAACCATGCCAATTTATTGACATTTTCAGTAATGCAAGTGTTGATATGGTAGATATTCATACTTCCATTTTGTTTCAAGCGAAGCATTCTAAAAATAACTACCTCTGTACATAAGTAATGAAGTTATTTATAACTGCATCCTTTAACTTACTTTTGAGTTCAAATTTTTTTATTTATAGAAACATAAATTGTTACCTCAGGTAATCACATAAAAATTATTCATATATATCTTGTATAAGATAGAAACATGGAAAATGGCCTTGATTTCCTCACTATCTATTCCATTAAATATGAAGTTTATTGAATTTTATCGTTCAGACCCATATTTATATTTTAAGATGATACCTTAATCCATTTTACTTTTGTTAACCAGGATGACACCCTAACTAGGAATACGACTTCTGTCGACCTATCCACGAAAAAAAACTTACTAGAATTAGTTCAAATTGGAAAAGATTAGCTCAAAAAACCAGTATTAAGGGTGAACTTTGATAATGGACAGGTTGAACCAGTTGATATGAAGGAAGCAAATGAAGACGCACTCATTCGCTTTGAAAAAATTCTGTCTGAAGAAAGAGCAAAGGGTAGCCAACCTATAAATCCGATCGGAATAATTTACTCTTTTTTAGGCATAAACATGTATATATTACCATTCATTATTTTATTTATTCATTTGTTTATTTGTTTGAAATATGTACAGGTTGATGTGCGTAAAGTGACTAAAAAGCACTATAACCATACTATGTGATGAGGTGTAAAATTATTAATAGACATTTGAATTTGAATTTTATTTTTTGAATCATAACTGTTTCTTCTTCTACACAAAGATCGTCACGGTCTTTCATATTTATAAGTTGTTAACTCTTATATGTTAATATCGGTTACTATTTTCATATATTGGACACAATCAACAGAATATTTGGAAGTCAGACTTTTAGCCCTTTTCCTCACTTAAAAGTGGCATTCACATCTGGTACTTTTAGCCCTTTTCCTCACTTAAAAGGGATGATATATCGTGTCTTCTTCTAAAGATTACACAATGATTTCTCCAGATAAATAACTAAGCCGAATCTATGGAAATGGAAAAAAATTCAAAGAAAATTTCCCCAAAGAAGTTAGTTTCAACATTGAGTTGCTAATTAAACTATCATTTCTTTCTATTGTTATTGCTCACCCCTTTTATACCCGTGTATAATCTTGCGTCTTCCTTATCATCATCTATTATTCATTCCAAACAACTTTAATTGTTTTTAAGTTATCATTTCAAAATATAATTCTATATATGAATATTTCCCGAGATTGTAATGGATCGATACTTCTAGATGACACACCAACATTCACAAGGGAGCAACATGCTACATCTAACAACAATTCGACTCTAGGATTCAAAATTATTGAAAAAAAGGTCATGCACTATACACATTACTAACTCAGTTAATATTTTGTTCTTATTATGAAGAAAATTATATACGATATTAAATTATGCAGCTTGGAGGGCCAAACTGGAATGTGAAGCTGGGAAAAGAAGATGGAAGAACAGCTTTTACTACTGCTAGCAATGACATTCCATCTCTAGCATCAAACCTCTCTCAACTAGTTAATAATTTCAAGAAACAAGGCTTTTCTACTAGAGATTTGGTTGCATTATCAGGTATATAGGAAATTATCTTCTATTTCAATTGCTAAAGCTAAATTTTATTACATAAAAACTATATATAGATAAATGACAATTTCTAGTTAGAAAGTTGAAATAGTAAATGATGAATGTTACCAATAAATATCAAAACTTTAATCTACCGCAAAGAAGCACTAAAACAAGCTCATGGTTAATATAATGCAGCAAATAAGTAGCCCAAACCGCGAATTATGACCAAAAAAACTGTAAATATCTATGTACCTCTGTTACATAGGATGCAACATATAATTTTTTGCATAACCCTTACTCCAATTTCTATGCTTTATTTTTAAATTAAAAACAAACAATTATTACTATTATAACACCAATTTTGTGGCAAATTTTCAAATAGAAAAATTGGTGCAACCCACATACTAACAGTAACAAAATTTAGCGCAGCAATAGAAATTGATGAAATTAGCCATGAGAAAAAGAGCACAAGATAATAAATGACATTTTCCAGTTAGAAAGTTGGCAAAATCAGAATTATTACAACTAGAAAGGAAATAAAATCTTGTTCTAACAGAAGCATTCAAATTGAAGAAATAAGATTCAAAATTCAAATCAACAGTACCTTCAAGTTTATTTTTGGGTTGTCGTCAGTTGCAGTAGTCGTCGCGGTTATTGGTCGTTGTGCCCTAGCTAATTCGCAATGGAGGTTAAAGGAATTTTAGAGTAGGGGTTTATATGAAGAATTGGTAAACAAAGGAGATATCATCGGTAAGCTTTTGAGTTTTGTTGGATCTGAAGAATTTGAGGAGAAATAGCAAACGAGAAACAGGGGTCATTTGATTGGCACGGGGGAAAACAACACCGTAGAAAGAGGAAAACGAATTGGAACAAAGAGGAAAGCACGCGAATTAGGGTTATGCTTGAGGCGGATTGCAAGGAGGGATGGAGGAGAGTACGTTTTCCAGTTTACTCAGAATTGGAAGGAGAAAAATCGCGAAGGAAATAAAACGTGAAGAACACGAAAAGAAGGAAAACGCGGAAAGGAAAATCTTTTAAGCGAAAACTATGCTGAAATTCATTGGCTCAGACAATTTTTTTTAGCTCTTACAGTAGGCAAACCTCTCTAACGGTCGGTTTGATAAATGACAACTTGGATTTACGCATAGTAAAAAAAACGTATTAGAGTACGAGCGTAACATGTTTTGTCTCTTTCACCAACCTATTTTCACCTTAGACTCAAGCCTATCTGTACAGTCTCCATCAAAATTTAATGAGATGTAAGCACACCAAGTAACGCAATATATCCCTAAACACGGGATGAATTCTTTTGTACCCAACTCCGGTGTTCCCGTATGCCGGATCAATCTTATCCATGGATTTATACAAAATCTAATGTTTTGAGTGGATTGTAGAACACATTCATTAGATTATTAATAATACGTGTGGTTGAAGTGTGGTGGTGATTTGTCAGGCACACGGGAACACCGGAGTTGGGTACAGAAGAATTGATCCCCGAAACACCTACTACATATCCTATTACTTCATAATGAAGATTCGACCATCTAAATATAGCTAAGATGTCTTCGTTATTTCCTTGAGCTCCAGGAAGTTTCAAACCCAAAACAAAATGGCCTTAATAAAAATCATATAAAAGTAAACTAAATATAAATGAGAATCGCATGTTCCAATATTCACTGGAATTCTATTAGATGCATGTTCACGGTAGCCATGGAGCTACAGTAGCGACAGCAAGTCTCAACGCTACAGGTCGGAAATTAGAGTCCTCGTTTGCCTTCAGGTTGGTTATCAGAGATGGAGCGAGGTGGGGCAGTCGGTGGAGTTTGTCGAGGCGGTTGTGTTTGAATGATGTAGCAGGGAGAAGTTGTGAAGGTGTGGAAGGTTTCTTCAGGGGGCGGCTACATGCAGGTTTTTTTAGGGAAGAATGAATGTGAAGTACATGGGGTTGACTGACAATAGATTAGTTTAATTTGTCTGAAGTTATGTTTCCATTAACACTGGAAACGCGTTGGGTAGAACATAATGGAGAGGGGTCATGGGATTAACTGTACGCTAATGCATGGCATGGCTTATACTTTCGGAAGAAAACAAAAGGAGTAGAAGTAAGGTAAGTGAAGAGAAGTATATTTTCTGTTTGGAGTTTTGCTGAATAATGGATGGAGAAAAGGAATGGGTAAGGGCGGTAATGCCTGGAGATGAAAGAGTTATGGAAGAGAGGGTTTTTAGGAATATGTAGTTTGATTTTTAGTACGGTGAAGAAGGAGGGTTTTGCATGAAAAGAAATTAGAAGTGGTAGTAAAGAAATGCGGATATGGGATTGAAAGTAGCAGCGTTATCCTGGAGCAGGTGTTTCCATAGTGGGGAAGATGGAGATGATAGTTTTGACGCGGGCGGAATATATGTGTGGGCCAATACTTTAAGGCCGGTAGTAGAAGGAAAATAATAATAATAAACCAAACAGGAAAATAGGCGGAAGGAAGAACATCGGCCAAATTTTAGTTTTAAGGATGCGGCTTTGTTATTTACATCAGAAGGACCGCAACATTTTTTTTTGCCTAAAGGAAATTTTTTTCCAAAAAATAAAATTGTCAGTCTTCTCTTCCAGGCCTTCCAAGTCGCCGCCTCGTCTCCAAGTCACCGGCTCTTCAAGCCGCCGCCACCTCTCTAAGCGCTAGCCGTCATCCGACCGATCAACGCCTGAAATCGTGTATTTTCTGTCAAATTTGATCGATCTATCTCTAATCGTGTATTTCATGTCAAATCAAACGAGTTTTTCATTCTTTTTGTGATTTGCGATTTTAAAAGAAAGAAATTACGCTGATGTGATTTGTTTCAACTGATTTTGGTTTCTGCCCCAGGAAATGATATATGGAACTATCATTCCTGCATGTGCTATGAATTTTGCTTTATTATATGTGCAGTTTAGTTTGATGTCCTTGTATTTTATGCTGATTTGGTTTTTTGTTAGCTTCAGGCTGTTTGTTGAATTTGCTCAAGTGTGATGCAAATATTGTCTGAATTTTGTTCTATTTGATTTTCTCTGTTGATTGTGTTTGTGGTTTTTCACATTTGACAACGCTTAATATACACAAATGTTATATTCTTCTACTATTAAGTTCACCAAATGATAGTTGAATTTTGTATTATTATTTTTAAACTGGACTGTCGCGTGTAGAACATGCTAAATGATGGCTAAATATAACATTGTATTTGTAAAATGAATTAGTAGGTATGGAACATGATAAATGATAGTCAAATTTAGCATTTTATTTTTTAAAATGAACTAGCATGTACGAATATGCTAAACTATAGATGATTTTAACATTGTATTTTTAAGCTAGAAAACTAGCATGTATATATATGATAAATGATAGTTGAATTTAGCATTGTATATTTTAAAGTGACCTAGCATGCGTATGATACTCTAAATGATAGTTAAATTTAGCACTATATTTGTAAATTAAACTAGTACTGCATGTAGAATATAAATAATGATAGTTGAATCTAGCATTGCATCTTTTAAAATGATTTAGCATTATATTATAAAAACGAACAGAGCATCATGTGCAGTATGCTAGATAATGGTTGAATATAACATTATATTAAAAATAGGAACTAAAATGTATCAAGTATAATAAATGATATTTGAATTTAGCATTGTATTTTTAAATTGAACTAGCATGTGTGGAATACGTTACATGACGATTAAATATAACATTGTATTTTTATAGTGAATTACATGTATGAAATGTGAAAAATGATGGATGAATATAATACTGTATTCGTAAAAAGAACTAGCATATACAGAATATGATAAATGATGGCCAAATTTAGCATTTTATTTTTTAAAGTGAAATAACATTGTACAATATGATAAATGATAGTTGAATATAGCAATGTATTTTTAAAGTGAACTAGCATTATAATAGTTGTATATGACTATATTAAAAAAAGAACTAACATGTATATAGCATTATATTATAAAATTGAATAAAGCATCATGTATGGTAAGCTAAATAATGGTTGAATATAGCATTATTTAAAAATAAAATGAAATAACATATATAAAGTATAATGAATGATAGTTGAATTTAGCATTGTATTTTTTAAATTGAAATAACATGTGTAGAATAAGTTGCATGACATTTAAATATAGTATTATATTTTTAGCATTGTATTAATAGAATCATGTATAGAATATAATGAATGTAGTTGAATTTAGCATTGTATTTTTTAAAATGAAATAACATATGTTCAATATGCTATATGCTATTTGAATATAGCATTGTATTTTAAAGTGAGCTACCATGTATAAAATATAATAAATGATAATTGAATTTATCATTTGTATTTTTAAGTGAATCAATTAGTACGTGTTGAATTTGCAAAATAATGTTTGAATATAACATTATATTAGTAAAATGAACTAGCATGTATAGAATATAATAAATGTAGTTGCGTTTAGCATTGTATTTTTTAGAAGTGGAATAAAATGTGTAAAACATTTCAAATAATAGTTGTATACAACATTTGCATTTTTTGTCAAATACATGAGCGTGTGTTGCAAACAAAGAATGCTAAATGAATAAGGCGTTATAATAGTTAAAATATTGCAACATGCATTGTATATGAAGAATGATAGATGCATATATTATAAAGAATGATTGATGCATATACCATTTCAGATTTTGAATTACAAATGCATGCATTTCATATGAAGAATAACAACTGATTAAATTATTTGAATTTTTTACATAAATAATATGCATTGCATATATAGAATGATATCTGAATATTGCATTTGAATTTTTTAAATACATTAGAATGGATTGCATAAGCAGAATACGAAATGATAGGAGAATATAGCATAAAAAAAATTTAAAACAAAAGAAATCAACAGCTGCAGCGCGTTTGATGGCTTGAATGGTGACGACGATGACAGATATGAGTTGGACAGAGGCGGTGGCTAAGGCACATGGACAACAGTGACAACTTGGATCAGCTAGGGTATGAGGTCGGTGACGGAAGTGGAAGGTGAAGGTGGCGGCTTTGGGAGGCAGTGGCGGCTTGGAAGGCGGCAGCGACTTGGGAAGACAACTATGAAGGGAACGATGGCTGTGAAAGCGTTGATGGAGACGATTGATTTGGCTGAGAAATTAGATCAACGATGATGGAGACGATTGGATAGGGAACGGTGTCCTTCAGCCTAATTACCGAAACTTGCGTCCTTAATTTAAAAATTAGATTAATATTTTTCCTTTAAACTAATTTCCTTTAAACCAAATATATAGCGAAAGGAAGATTGTATTGCATGAAGATGTGGGATGGGTGTTTCGAAGTGAAGTGGAGTAGGAAATTAAATTTGGAAAAGGAGCATGGTAGCATGCATGCAGGACGGGTAAACAGGTAGTGAGCTGATTTAAATTAGTGAGGCCCGATTGTATATTATTATAATAACTTAAGTTTAATATTTTAATTTAATAACGTATTAGAGTAAAACTAATAACTTGTATGTTATCCAAATTCAACAAAGCAGCATTCATTGGAATCGTACGAACCTAGGCTTCACATTGGAACCAGTCCGGAGCTATTTAGGGATCGTTACAATTTTAGGCAAATTAAGAAGCTTGATCAACTGACGTTAATTGTTATTTAATGATTAACGACCAAGGTGAGTAAACTCAATAACTCTGAACAGTTTTATAATTTTATAAATATATTATATAACTGATAAATAATGGTTGAATGTTGTGTGATGGTTGTTTGGATGAATTGTTTATAAATTGGTTAAAGTTATAGATACAGTTATTTATATGAACCGTTGGTTAAATACTGTTCATATTTATATTGATATGAAATCGGTAATATTGATATGACTAACATCTGTGAATGCAGGGAAGCAGGTTAGAGGAATCCAACTAGATTCCTCAACAATTATAATTGTTATTTTTCATATATTACATTATATGATGTGATAAATAATCAGTCGTTAAATATTGTTTGTTTGGGATTTGAAAATTACACTGTCATGAAGTAACTGGTATCTAAATACCGGGAAAACATATTAGAAAAGAATCTGAATTTTTGAAAAGGAAAAACCTATTTTTGAATTCCGATTAGGTTAACTATAATAATTCGTTTATAAAAACAAGTAGTGGGGTTTGTAAACGGTGTTATAAACGAAATGAAATTATTATTATTAATAATAATTTGGGAATATAAATTTAAGAATATTTTTGGAAAACTAATGTTAATAAAAAAGGGGGTAGTGGTTGGTTGATGCTTAGTTGCAAATTTGAATGGATGCTTTGTTTTCCCTTGGTGGTTAAATCACCGGCTATCAAATATTTTTTACCATCATTGTCGATACGGAGAGACCGGTTGGATTTATTACCCGAAACCACTTCGTATAGGCATAAGCGTTGAAAATTAGATTATGCTGAAGAAACTGAAGATGGAGTGAAATGCAATGATCGTTCTGTTCCAGAATAGTGCTTTTTGTTTGTCGAGTCCCAGGACAACTTGTATGGACGAATATCTGACAGAGTATTCCTAACGGATCACATAAGACGATCTTTTCAAGGATTACGTCTAGTGGCGGAGGAATTCGTTTCCCTTAGCTTTTATTCCCGTAATATTTTTGAGAAGATCAACTAGTGATTGACGGGTTTGACGATGTGGCATTCAAAGTGAATGGTGACCAGATGTTCTAAAGGATAACGTAGCCTCTAGCCTTACAACCGAGAAATGACAAAAATCGGGCGAGCAACATGGCTAGTTGGGTCATACCCCAGCTAGGTGCATTGTCATCGATCTAGAGAAAATTCATATTTGTTCTTCTTTTCGTTTCTGTATCTTCGGATTACGGTAGGATGGCCAACAACCGTGGGTGACATTATATTCGCTACACTCAAGATAAATAAGTGGGCGGTCATGTGTGGCCGGGTTGCAAGATGTTCTTGTTGAACCCAGTTTATACCCTCTGGAGTACACTGGTCGGAAGGTGATCCCATACCTTGTCTGTTGGAATCCAATCTCTAATAAGCGACCTACGGTTTTTTATTTTAAATTATATATGTAAAGCGTGAGATGCAAGCGTTCTGCTACTTGGTTATTTATTTGATTAGACACTATTGTAATATCACTAGATTTTGATATCAAGATATTTTGGGTTATAGTGAGGTAAAAACTGTCTATGTTTATGTGTGGTCTAGTCTTACTATTATCCCTTTTGTTCAAAAGGATTTTCAAGGTTAAACAATATAGTTGGAGTTTACTCACACCAGTCCCATGACTGATGCCATAACCCGGAAATCCGAACCAATTTAAAAAATTTATTTTGGCAATTTTGATGAATTTTGATTATTTAAAATGAATTATTTTAAATAATAATGATGAGAAATTTATTTTGAATAGAATTAGAACGTATATATTTATTTGAATCGACGTTAGAATATAAATATTTATTTTAATTATAAAAGAAATTTGAAATGGCGCGGTAGTTTGAAAATTCGATTTCAAATTACAAATGAATGTACAGGATTCAAAATAAACCGGATTTTAGCGAAACCAAAAATATTAGAATCTTTTTCAGAATATCTTTCCAACAAATCTGAAAAATCCAAATTTCATAGCGGGAATAAAAAGTTAGGCCCAGTTGAAGATTCAGAATGATCGCTATGGAATTTTAGGCCCTTAAAAATGGAAATTTTGCAAACGACCTCCGTTTTCGACGAAACCACTTTTGTTAATTTATAATTTTATGAATCAATATGTGAGCGTGGCAAAAGAAAATGTGTTTTAACAGTTTCAGTCAATTTGGATCGACCAGAAAATGGCCATTTTCCAAACGGTCTCCAAATTTGATGAAATTAGTTTTGTTAGAACCGTATCGTCAATACAAAGGTAGAAAAAATTCTTTGGGAATTTTTAGAGTCTGTATATGGCCCCGATAAATTGAAATGCGTGTTCAAATTCAATATATAGATTTATATTTTGATTTTGATGGAAATTGATCGTAACGGTCGAATTGGCTTATGTGACATATCCCATTGTATTTGGGATAGGGGTAATTAACTAGGGGCGACAATCGTTAGGTTTGAATAGGAGATCGAACGAAAAAGTAACTTTATGGGAATTAATTAATTAATTAATTATACAAAATAATTACCCCTATTCTCTCTTACCCGAAGTCAATCCCCCCTTCGTTATTTTCCAAATCGATTATCAGATAAAGAAGAAAAAAATAAAAACCCAATTCACCAAAACCCATCGCCCCCCATCCTCCGGCCACCGCTCTTGGCGCTCGCCCTCACCAGCAACCGCCGCCGTCGAAGACCGCCTCCCCTCCTCCTCCAGCCACTCGCGAGACCCTCCTTCCTCCCTTCGATTCCAAAATCCCCAAAAACCAAACCCCGTGCCAAACCCAACTGCGCCACCGTGGCCCGCCCCCAGCGCCGCTCTGACCAAGCAACAAACCCCCTCCATCCATCGCGCGACAACAGCTTCCACCCCCCTCCCCCATCGTAGTTCGACATCCAAACAGTCGGTGAGCGTTTGTTTTCTTTTTTATTATTATTTAAGCGATTAAAAATGTCATATTTAAATGTAAACATCGTTTTAAAATTAGGATTTTTATAATGAAAACATTGTTCTAGAAAAACGTTAGATTTTTATATGAAATCTTTTATTCAAAAAGTTAATTTTTCTTTGATTTGAAAATATGAAAAGAAAAATAAAAATATGGTTTTTATCATCTAGAGTTGTAAATAAAAAAAATATGATTTTTATATCTTTGGCATGGAAATAAAAATGCGATTTTTACATAAATAATGTGAAGATAAAATTTGATTTTTAAATTATAGAGATATTAAAAATACGATTTTTATATAGTAGGGATTATAAAAATATGATTTTTATATGATAGAGAATATAAAAATATAATTTTTATTCATGTAGCGAAATAAAAATACGATCTTTATTATGAAGTTAGAAAAATAAAAATATGATTTTTATTATATAAGGAGTGTTATAAAAAATATAATCTTTATTATATATGCAGCATAATCAAAATGAGATTTTTACATATGTATCAGAATAAAATTGCGATTTTTATTGTAGGTGTAGCGATATAAAGATACGATTTTTGTATATGAAGTGGCGAGAAAAATATGATTTTTCATCATATAAATATTCGATTTTTATATATGTAGTAGAGAAAAGATTTGATTTCTAGTTACATAAAAAATTCGATTTTTGGCGCTATAAAAATTTGATTTTTATAAATATAGCGAAGTGATAAAAAATGTGATTTTTATCCTTATAGCATTAAAATAAAAATGTGATTTTTGTTATGAACAGCGTGAAAAGGATTGTGATGGGACCAATTGGAAACGAATCAAAATCCAGACTGTTTATAAACAAATCGGACGATTTGTTTATGTACACACATTTGACTGATATTGATTGGGACGATAAAATTTTACACATCGCCTAACTGCAAAAATAAAACTAGTGTTTGATTGTTTGAAACCCCACACGGGTATTAGGATGATATACGACATACACTAATCCCAATAATTAGTTGTATGTCGATTGATTGATTGACAGACTATTACAAGCGTTAAATATTTATATTTAATGCTTATGCAGTGTTGAATGCACTTTGTATGATGGTTGACTGTGTTTGATTGTTGTGGTATAGATGTGTGTATGAAATCCATATAAATAAAATTATATGATAATTTACTGCGTCTGATTCCAGTTCAGAAAGAATGAATATTTTAAAATAACGAATATTTTCAAATAATATTCAGAAAAGAATCAAAATATGATTTTGACGTACGATTTGGGATGGACACGAATATATTTAAAAATATAAAGCCGTGTTGAATAGATTAACGCCATTTTGACGTGAACGATATTTATATCGATTTTATTCATTTTTATATTGAATATCGAAAAAGAATTGATTTTAAAATATAATGTTTTGAAAATATTATCGTTTATATATCGATGATATGGAATAATCAATTTTTATTTGAAATTGAATATGGAGTTGAAATCGTTTTGAAACCGAATTTAAAACGATTTATAAAATATGTTTTAAAAGTAAATCAAAGAAATATGTATAATACATATATTATATATATAATGGCCTGAATAGAACACGCCGCGTCGCGGCAGTTCGCGAATTTCGACCATTGACTTCGAATGGACGTTACGGGAGATCCGACTGTCGGATTCTCCTATAACCGGAACCGTTAGGTTCGTATCGAAAAGAACTTTCTAACAATATAAGAAATTAGAAATCTAACAGTTGGATTTGGAATTATGTCCAAATCAAATTTGGAAAAGGTCGTTGTAAGTGCAGTTCGATGGCCATTTGTGGAAATCGACTGTACGGGCCTTGATAAAATTACTAGAAATATCAATAATTAGTGTAAAATCATAAGAAATGATTTGGAAAGAATTGGGATGAAAAATCCAAATTTGAAAAGATAAAAATAGATTTTTATCGAAATGAACTAGTTTTGAACTAGAATTATAATCCATTTATTTTTAAAATAAATAAACTGGATTTGAAATGGTTTTAAAAATAACCAGAATTTCCAATATATAAATTGGAAATGGATTTGAATCGAAACTGCCTTCGGAATATTTAGATTTTGGATTTTGTGATTATACAGATATCGTTATGGAAATTTGAAAGATATATTTATATTGTTATTTCCAATACGATATTTCTTGGTTGTGGTATTTGATATTGAATATAAGCCGATATATTTTCTATTCAGAGCCTTGTATTTAATATCAAATGGGATTTGGGTTTGTCGTGAATGGTGTCTTCATTAACACTGTTCTTGAACCCAGTTGAGAAAAGAATATATCTTTTAATTTAGATTTAATGAAATATACCAATTAATTGATATTTAATTGAAATGGAATTGAAATTGGTCTTTGGGTTTATCGTGAACGGTGTTTTAAACAACACTTGTTCTTTAACCCGATTAACAATGGAATAAGATTTTGGGTTTTCGTGAATGATATCTTTAATAATATTGTTCTTAACCCAATGGAGCTAAGAAAATTAGAAAACTGACTGAAGATTAGTTAAGTTGAATGGTTTCCTGGGTATTGATCTGGTGTTGTTTCCGTCCTTCGGGGTTAACACTTAGGGAATTGTTCTCTCACTAATTTATGGTTAGAGACTGATGGAATGTGAATTGGGTTTATCGTGAACTGTGTTTTAGCAACATTTGTTCTTTAACCCGATTTACAGCGAAATGTGGTTTGGAATTTATAAATCTTTTGTTAAGATTTAAAGGAGATTTTCCAAAGTAAAGTTTTCCAATTTAACATATTAAGTTGGAATTAAATGGGATTCGATTTGGAAATAATCGAAGTAATCTTCTGTAGAGGAAGACGGTTAATATATATGGAATTTAAAAGGACTTTTCGTTATTCCATTTATATTGTCGGTTGGATATGGAAGTTTATCAATTATATATATATATATATATATCAATTTGTTTTCCATGAAAATCCACTGTTAATGGAATGTGATTTTGTGTTGTCGTGAATGGTATCTTTAATAATACTGTTCTTAGACCCAACAGAGTTAAGAAAATAAGAAACTAACTGGAGACTAGTTAAGTTGAATGGTTTCCTGGGTACTGATCTGATGTTGGTTTCAGCCTTCGGGGTTAATACTTAGGGAATTTTTCACTTGCCAATTTACGGTTAAAGACTGATGAAATGGAATGTGATTTTGGGTTTATCATGAACCATGTTTTAAATGACATTGGTTCTTTAACCCAGTTAAAGGCAGGATATGATTTCCCAAGTTAAACAATCGTTAATATTGATTTCTAGGAAGATTATAACCAAGTGGAGTTTTAATGCATCTTTAATTGGATTGAATTGATATCCGAAGGAAGATTAAAGAATAAATTTAAAGAATTTATCTTTGACAAAATTAATGGGAGCTTTTCCCAAAGTATATGAATATATGGATAAATAAATATTCTGGATTGATATGAGGCATATGTTGTGTTTTTATATCACTTGTTTATTATATACGCGGTTTATTCAGAAAGACCGGGTTTATCCCATTCTGAATAACTGATTCAACAATGTGTCGAGGATGAAGACGGTGGTTGAAGGCCGGAGGTCTTCACATCGTTTGAAAGATTACTGATGTTTTGATTGGGCTGTACACCCAAGGCAAGGTAGTAAGTGGTGATCGTCCAGACGTACTTGGAGATGACCGGATATGCGAGGACCTCTCCCCTGTATTGGGCATATGGGGGAGGAATAAGGTGCCTTCGGTTTCGTTCAGACCCGGAACGAACTTGTAAATGGATGTGTGTCTGACATCGGATTTCATTCTTTGTGATTGATAGACATCTGTTGCATAGCGTGAATTACCTGTGTGGCATGCTGAGATGCAAATGATCAAGGCTCTTGTTGAAAAGCAGAGACTTGTGGTTGATGATCAAAGCACGACTTTAATGCAGCGTAGCTTTGTGTAGCATTAATTCGCGAGCTTCACACGCTGGTGTGAACCAGAAATGGGAGAGGATCTCAGGGAGGGCATGCCTTTCCTTCAAGCTAGGAGTGGCGTCAGCGTTTTGCACGCCCTGGCATTTTACTTGTGTGGAAGACGGATAGGAGGCGCCTCAATTATATCGGTCGATCCGGGCCCGATGGAGTCATTTGGCTCATTTACGCCCCATAGGCCGGGGAAACGTAGTGTTCAGGCATTTTAATCCACATCGAGTGGACCGACCCTGGCACTCCAAGGGTCGAAGCGTTCTGATCCTGAGACATGGGCTAGATTGTCTCGAAGCGGTAAGGAAAATCCATTGCCTTAGTTCATAGATGGAAATACAACTTCCAATACGTGACAATTGCGGTTTTGATTGTAGAGCCTAGTATTGCCGACATGATATATGGTAAGGATTGATACATTTATATTTGAAGTTGTTTTCTTCACTTATAGTAATAATAAAATATGAAATTTCACGTATCAAGCATTATTTGGCTATTATAAGGTAAAAACCTATCCTCCGGCTTACGTTGCATTGTGTGATGGGACCTGGGTCTTACAATAGCTTCGTTGTTCTTTATTTAGCATTACACTGTTGTTTTTATGCTCTGGTATTCTTAGGGGTAAAACCGTTCCGTGTTATACGGCGTGGTCCCTTGATTTGCGAAGCTTTAAAATAAAAATTAATAACTATTTTATTTCTCATACCAGTCACATGACTGGTCTGGAGCTTATTGTTTTAACCTAAAATCTGGATGCCCCTATTTTCCACACGGGCAGCTTGTAATTTTGGGTTTTGTAGATTTATATTCATAGGATCCTGGTTTACAGCTGGAATGATATTCGGAAAGCTCTGCATCCGTTTACCTCTTTCAGTTGTGTTTTGTATTATTTTTCTGTTGCTATGTATTTTAATGTAATTTAAATCTCTGATATTTATCAAATGTGTAATATTTATTCCTACTCTATATATTCTTGTATTCTGGTGAAATTGTTGCAATAAGCAATGAAATGTTCTTTTGTTTGTGTTCTGATTCGTCGTGTTCTCAAAGTTAATCTGGGTTTTCCTTCATGGGGAAGTTCAGGTCGTCTCAGTTTGGTATCAAAGCTTTGGTTTACAAAGTTCGAGAACAAGACACGTTAGAAACAAACGAAAGAATTCATCTGAGATTGGATTAGTAATACCCAATGAGAATGAATCTTTAAAGATAGGATCAGTAGTATCCTAGAACGAGTGTGAAGAGTGATATTTTTAAAATAAAATTAAAAACGAATTTTGTTTTGAAAATTTAAACTTTATTATTTGTATTTGAATATCTATTTTATATTGATTTGGACAATCAAGTATATAAAGATTTTGTGTATACGTTTGATCCATGTGTATTCGAAGTTTTAATATACTAGATAGATATAGAATCACACTCTAGTCGCCCGGAGATGATCCTGATGATTACTATAGTATCATCAGTATTTGTATTTGAGTTTCGGAAGTGGGATGTTTATATATTTCCATTAGACTAGTGTGAGAACCAAAACTAGATAGGGCTTATTGTTGTGAATAATCATCAAAAACATGATTTCTTTATATATATCAAAATTATGAATTTGAAACGTTAATTCACTAATTGATTGTTGGTTGTGTTGTATGAGTAGTTGTTATCGAATAAAACCATTACGTGAAAGAAAGTATGTATAACCAAACTGTATAAAATATTGAACTGTATTGAAAATTGTTTGAAATTGCACGCATATACATGTGTATCCATTGAACAGCTCATTGCAAAGAGGCTAGAGAAGAGGAATAAAAATGTTTGCCCGACAAATAAATACATGTTTATTGTATTTCTTGGGGTTTTTGATGATTTTATGAGCCGATTGGCTAGCCGCTGGGCTGTTTCTTTTTCTTTTTGGATTAAAGAGGCCTGCATGGCGATTTCAGGATTTTCCAGGTGCTCCCGTATAGGGGAGGTTATGGTGAAATTTTTCGAAAATTTATGGTGTTAGCCAAATTTTGAAGATTTGAAAAGTTACTTAGAAACTGAAAAGTTGAAGAACTTAAGCCATAATCAAAATAATGAAAGTTGAGTTGGTTTGTAAATCAACTTTCAGCCCCGTTCCTTTTCGAGGACGAAAAGATTTTAAGTGGGGGAGATTGTAATAACCCGGAAATCCGAACCAATTTAAAAAATTTATTTTGGAAATTTTGATGAATTTTAATAATTTAAAATGAATTATTTTAAATAATAACAACAAGAAATTTATTTTGAATAGAATTAGAACGTATATATTTATTTGAATCGACATTAAAATATAAATGTTAATTTTAATTATAAAACGAATTGGAAATGACGCGGTAGTTTGAAAATTCGATTTCAAATTTCAAATGAATGTACAGAATTCAAAATAAACCGAATTTTAGAGAAATCAAAAATATTAGAATCTATTTGAGAATATCTTTCCAACGAATCTGAAAAATCCAAATTTCATAGCAGAAATAAAAAGTTATGCCCAATTGAAGATTCAGAATAGCCGTAATGGAATTTTGGCCCTTAAAACTGGAAATTTTGCAAACGACTTCCGTTTTTGACGAAACCACTTTCTTTGGATCCAAGATGTCAAATAACTGCTAGATTTGAAAATTCATAATTTTCTGAATCAATTTGTGAGCGTGGCAAAAAAAAACATGTTTTAACAGTTTCAGTCAATTTGGATCACTAGAAAATGGCCATTTTTCAAACGGTCTCCAAATTTGGCGAAATTAGTTTTGTTAGAACCGTATCGTCAATACAAAGCTAGAAAATATTTTTTGGGAATTTTTAGAGTCCGTATGTGGCACTGATAAATTGAAATGTGCGATCAAATTCAATATATACATTTATATTTTTATTTTGATGGAAACTGATCGTAACAGTCGAATTGGCTCACGTGATATATCCCATTGTGTTCGGGACATGGGTAATTAGCTAGGGGCGACAATCTTCGTGTTTGAATAGGAGATCGAACGAAAAAGTAACTTTATGGGAATTAATTAATTATATAAAATTCAAATTACCCCTATTCTCTCTTACCCGAAGTCAATCCCCCCCCCCCCCTCGTTATTTTCCAAATCGATTATCATATAAAGAAGAAAAAAAACAAAAACCCAATTCACCAAAACCCATCGCCCCCTATCCTCCGGCCACCGCTCTTGGCGCTCGCCCTCAGCAGCAACCGTCGCCATCGAAGACCACCTACCCTCCTCCTCCAGTCACTCACGATGCCCCCTTCCTCCGTTCAAACCCAAAATCCCCAAAAACCTGAACCCCGTGCCAAAGTAGAAACCTCCCGGATTGAATCTATGTTTCGATATATCTACCTAACATAAATTTTCTTGTCATTTCTTCTTTTTGGTTTCATATAGTACCCTACCTCCAAGGGAAGTCGAATCCCCGCTGCCTCCTTGAAACAGAGATGTCCTGAACCGCTAGACGATGGGGGCATATTCACCCGACCGTCATATATGGATAATTTAAACGGATGAGATATTCTGCAAATCATTTTTACATTTCTTAAGATTCCAATTAAAATAAGATTCTTATAAATAGTTAATTAATAACTAATAACCAATTAGAACCCGCATGGTCCAATGATCTTTTATATATTTTTCTGGTAGTAATTCTAGGTACTATTGCATGTGAGCTATTACGCACTCTTTCATGGGCGGCTGCTTCTAGGCAAACCTTCTACAACCCGATCGCTCTTTTGACTTTGGAAATTTTTTCTTTATTCTATTCCTAGTTCTAGAAAAGAGGGAAAATAATAATGTTCTGCCAAACCCAATTGCGCCACAGTGGCCCACCCCCAGCGCCGCTCCGACCAAGCAGCAAACCCCCTTCGTCCATTGCGCGACAGCAGCTCCCCCCCCCCCCCCCCCCCGCGGGTAGTTCGACATCCAAACAGTCGGTGAGTGTTTGTTTTCTTTTTTATTATTATTTAAGCAATTACAAATGTCATCTTTAAATGTAAAAATCGTTTTAAAATTAGGATTTTTATATTGAAAACGTTGTTCTAGAAAAACGTTAGATTTTTATATGAAATCTTTGATTGAAAATGTTAATTTTTCTTTGATTTGAAAATATGAAAAGCAAAATAAAAATATGGTTTTTATTATCTAGAGTTGAAAATAAAAAAATATGATTTTTATATCTTTGGCATGGAAATAAAAATACGATTTTTATATAAATAATGACAAGATAAAACTTTGATTTTTATATTATAGAGTTATTAAAAATATGATTGTTATATAGTAGGGATTATAAAAATAAGATTTTTATGTGATAGAGAATATAAAAATATAATTTTTATTCATGTAGCGAAACAAAAATACGATCTTTATTATGAAGTTAGAAAAATAAAAATATGATTTTTATTATATAAGGAGTGTTATAAAAATATAATCTTTATTATATATGCAGCGTACTAAAAATGAGATTCTTATATATGTATCGAAATAAAAATGCGATTTTTATTGTTGGTATAGCGATATAAAGATACGATTTTTGTATATGAAGCGAGGAGAAAAATATGATTTTGCATAATATAAAGATTCGATTTATATATGTGTAGTAGAGAAAAGATTTGATTTCTAGTTATATAAAAAATTCGATTTTTGGCGCTGTAAAAATTTGATTTTTATAAATATAGCGAAGTGATAAAAATGTGATTTTTATCCTTATAGCATTAAAATAAAAATGTGATTTTTGTTATAAACAGCGTGAAAAGGATTGCGATGGGACCAATTGGAAACGAATCAAAATCCAGACCGTTCAGAAAATAAAGAACTGGCGGAGTGGATCCCAAAGATGAGAACTTCTAACATTTAATTTTATTTCTAGTTAAAATATATATACTAGGATGCAGATGGTGCTTAGCAGCACCCGATACCCGTCGTCCACGGACCGTGGATGACTTGTTTGTTTGATTGATGTGTGGTGAAAATTGATTGTGTGATGTGGATTGAATAAATATTTTATAGTTAAAAATATATTTTTTAACGTGTATATAAAATAAATATTTATAAACAAATTGGACGATTTGTTTATGTACACACATTTGACTGATATTGATTGGGACGATAAATTTTACACATCGCCCAACTGCACAAATGAAACCTGTGTTTGATTGTTTGAAACCCCACACAGGTATTAGGATGATATACGACATACACTAATCCCAATAATTAGTTGTATGTCGATCGATTGATTAACAGACTGTTATAAACGTTAAATATTTATATTTAATGCTTATGCAGTGTAGAATGCACTTTGGATGATGGTTGACTGTGTTTGATTGTTGTTGTATACATGTGTGTATGAAATCCATATAAATAAAATTATATGGCAATTCACTGTGTCTGATTCCAGTTCAGAAAGAATGAATATTTTAAATAACGATTATTTTAAAATAATGAATATTTTCAAATAATATTCAAAAAAGAATCAAGATATAATTTTATTGTCCGATTTGGGATGGACATGAATATATTTAAAACTATAAAGCCGTGTTGATTAGATTAACACCATTTTGACGTGAATGATATTTATATCAGTTTTATTCATTTTTATAGTGAATATCGAAAAAGAATTGATTTCAAAATATAATGTTTTGAAAATATTATCATTTATATATCGATAATATGGAATATTTAATTTTGATTTGAAATTGAATATGAAGTTGAAATAGTTTTGAAAACGAATTTAAAACGATTTATAAAATACATTTTAAAAGGAAATCGACGAAATATATATTATATATATAATTGGACTGAATAGAACGCGCCGCGCCGCTGTAGTTCGCGAATTTCGACCATTGACTTCGAATGGACGTTACGGGAGATCCGACCATCGGATTCCTTTAAAACCGGAACCGTTGGGTTCATATCGAAAAGAGCTTACTAACAATACAAGAAACTAGAAATATAATGGTTGGATTTGGAATTATGTCCAAATAAAATTTGGAAAAGGTCGATGTAAGTGCAGTTCGATGGCCGTTTATGGAAATCGACTGTATGGGCCTTGATAAAATTATTAAAAATATCAATAATTAGTGTAAAATCATAAGAAATGATTTGAAAGAACTGGGATGAAAAATTCCATATTTGAAAAGATAAAAAAATGATTTTTATCGAAATGAACTATTTTTGAACTAGAATTATAATCCATTTATTTTAAAATAAATAAATTGGATTTGAAATGGTTTTAAAAATAACCAGAGTTTCCAATATATAAATTGGAAATGGATTTGAATCGAAACTGTCTTCAGAATATTTCGATGTTGGATTTCGTGATTATATAGATATCGTTATGGAAATTTGAAAGATATATTTATATCGTTATTTCCAATACGATATTTGTTGGTTGTGGTATTTGATATTGAATATAATTCAATATATTTTCTATTCAGAGCCTTGTATTTAATATCAAATGGGATTTGGGTTTGTCATGAATGGTTTCTTCATTAACACTGTTCTTGAACCCAGATGAGAAAAGATTAAATCTTTTTATTCAGATTTAATGAAGTATACCAATTAGTTGATATTTAATTGAAATGGAATTGAAATTGGTCTTTGGGTTTATCGTGAATGGTGTTTTAGACAACACTTGTTCTTTAACCCGATTAACAATGGAATAAGATTTTGGGTTGTCGTGAATGGTATCTTTAATAATATTGTTATTAAACCCAATGGAGTTAAGAGAATTAGAAAATTGACTGGAGATTAGTTAAGTTGAATGGTTTCCTGGGTATTGATCTAATGTTGGTTTCCGGTTTCGGGGTTAACACTTAGGGAATTGTTCTCTTAGTAATTTACGATTAGAGACTAATGGAATGTGAATTGGGTTTATCGTGAACTGTGTTTTAGCGATGTTTATTCTTTAACCCGATTTACAATGAAATGGGATTCGGAATTTATAAATCTTTTGTTAAGATTTAAAGGAGACTTTCTAATGTAAAGTTTTCCAATTTAACATATTAAATTGGAATTGAATGGTATTTGATTTGGAAATAATCGAAGTAAGCTTCTGTAGAGGAAGACGGTTAATATATGTGGAATTTAAAAGGCCTTGTCGTTGTTCCATTTATATATTCGGTTGGATATGGAAGTTTATATCGATTATATATCGATTTGTTTTCCATGAAGATTCCATTGTTAATGGGATGTGATTTTTGGTTGTCATAAATGGTATCTTTAATAATGTTGTTCTTTGACCCAACAGAGTTAAGAAAATCAGAAACTAACTGGAGATTAGTTAAGTTGAATGGTTTCCTGGGTATTGTTCTGATGTTGGTTTCGGCCTTCGGGGTTAATACATAGGGAACTGTTCACTTGCTAATTTACGGTTAAAGGCCGATGGAATGGAAAGTGATTTTGGGTTTATCGTGAACCGTGTTTTAAATGACAATTGTTCTTTAACCCGGTTAAAGGCAGGATATGATTTCCCAAGTTAAACAATCGTTAATATTGATTTCTGGGAAGATTAAAACCAAGTGGAGTTTTAATGCATCTTTAATTGGATTGAATTGATATCCAAAGGAAGATTAAAGAATAAATTTAAAGAATTTATCTTTGATAAAATTAATGGGACCTTTTCCCAAAGTATATGAATATATGGATAAAGAAATATTCTGGATTGGAACGAGGCAAATGTTGTGTTTTTATAGCACTTGTTTATTATATACGCGAGTTGTTCAGAAAGACCGGGTTTATCCCATTCTGAATTACTGATTCGACGATGTGTCGAGGATGAAGACGGTGGTTGAAGGCTAGAGGTCTTCACATAGTTTGGATGATTACTGATGTCTTGATTGGGCTGTACACCCAAGGCAAGGTAATAAGTGGTGATCATCCAGACGTACTTGGAGATCGACCGGATATGCGAGGACCTCTCCCCTTTATTGGACATATGAGGGAGGAATAAGGTGCCTCCGGTTTCGTTTAGACCCAGAACAAACTTGTAAATGGATGTGTGTCTGACATCGGATTTCATTCTATGTGATTGATAAACATCGATTGCATAGCGTGAATTGCCTGTGTGGCATGCTGAGATGCAAATGATCAAGGCCCATGTTCAAAAGCAGAGTCTTGTGGTTGATGATCAAAGCACGGCTTTAATATAGCGTAGCTTTGTATAGCGTTAATTCACGAGCCTCGCATACCAGTGTGAACTAGAAATGGGAGAGAACCTCAGGAAGGGCATGTGTTTCCTTCTAGCTAGGAGTGGTGTCAACGTTTTGCATGCCCTGGCATTTTACTTATGTGGATGATGGATAGGAGGCGGCTTGGTTATATCAGTCGATCCGGGGCCAATGGAGCCAATTGGCTCATTTACGCCCCATAGGGAGGGGAAACGTAGTGTTATGGCATTTTAATCCACATCGAGTGGACCGGCACCATCGCTCCAAGGGTCGATGCGTTCTGATCCTGAGATATGGGCTAGATTGTCTCGAAGCGGTAAGGACGATCCCTTGCCTTGGTTCATAGATGGACATCCAACTTCCAATACTTGACAATTGCGGTTTTGATTGTAGAGCTTAGTATTGGCGACATGATATATGGTACCCATGCCGCCTAGGATTGATACATTTATATTTGAAGTTGTTTTCTTTACTTATAATAATAATAAAATATGAAATTTCACGTATCAAGTATTAATTGGCTATTATAAGGTAAAACCCTATCCTCCGGCTTGCGTTGCATTGTGTGATGGGACATGGGTCTTATAATAGCTTCATTGTTCTTTATTTAGCATTTTGTTGTTGTTTTTATGCACTGGTATTCTTGGGGGTAAACCCGTTTCGTGTTATACGGCGTGGTCCCTTGATTTACGGAACTTTAAAATAAATATTAATAACTGTTTTATTT
This sequence comes from Allium sativum, assembly GCA_030737875.1. Classification (NCBI taxonomy): domain Eukaryota; kingdom Viridiplantae; phylum Streptophyta; class Magnoliopsida; order Asparagales; family Amaryllidaceae; genus Allium; species Allium sativum. The sequence continues at coordinate 77,880,298 of CM060909.1, forward strand.
CTCACACCAGTTGCATGACTGACCTGGAGTTTATTGTTTTAACCTAAACTCTGGATGCCCCTATTTTCCACATGGGCAGCTTGTAGTTTTGGGTTTTGCAGATTTATATTCACAGGATCCTGTTTTACAGCTGGAATGATATTCGGAAAGCTCTGTATCCGTTTATCTCTTTCAGTTGTGTTTTGTAATATTTTTCCGCTGCTATGTATTTAAATGTAATTAAAATATCTGATATTTATCGAATGTGTAATATTTATTTCTACTCTATATATTCTTGTATTTTGATGAAATTGTTGTAATAAGCAATGAAATGCTCTTCTGTTTGTGTTCTGATTCGTCTGTTCTCAAAGTCAATCCGGGTTTTCCTTCACGGGGAAGTTCGGGTCGTCTCATCTGACCCAGAGCTTATTTGTTTATGTTTCCCTAAACTCTTAGGTGCCCAAATTTGTACGAGCAGTGAAGTGTTTCAGGAATTTGCAGATACACTTGGAGGAGCTCGAAGTAGGAGGCTTCACCGTTAGTTATTTTGAGATTATTTCCGTTGTGATGTATATGAGTTATACTCTGATTAGGTATGTATATACGAAATCCAGTTTTGTATTTCAAAGTTATGTTATACATTATATTTTATTCATTCCGCTGTGAGATTCATGTTACTCTAACTCGGTCTAGTTCTGTTCTTTTTATTCTTCTATTTTATTAGTTCTATCTTTCCTATCTCATCCTATAATTTCCTTCTATAAATGACCTGGTATTTTCGATACTCGAATGGTCAACCTAGTTTTTTATGTTGATTTTCGAGGTCGAAAATTCCGCATGCCATTACACAAATTTACCAAGCTGATCTTTTGTATTTGAAATGAAATATTTTGAACCATAAACTTTGAAATAAGATATGTTTGGATTTTTATCAATAAAAAGCTCATATGGAGTGTTTTTAGTAAGAGGTCGGATAGAAACACGATTCAAAACATAATAAGCTGTTGCATCTGCTTTAGCCCAAAAATGTTTTGGCAATGTACTTCCATTTAACAATGTTCTGGCACATTCTTGTAAAGTTCTATTTTTACGTTCTACAACACCATTTTGTTGTGGAGTTCCAAGAAAAGAGAAATTATGAAAAATTCCTTTCTTTTGAAAAAATAAATCAAATTTCTCATTTTCAAATTCACCTTCATGATCATTTCGTATGTTCTTTATTTTTAAATCAGCTAAATTTTGAATTTGTTTGACAAAAGTTTTAAAGATAACAAAAGTATCGCTTTTATTCTTTAAAAACACAGTCCAAGTATATCTCGAAAAGTCATCAACAATTACAAACACATATCTATTATGATTTATGGACTAAACTTGAGTTGGTCCGAATAAATTCATGTATAGTAATTTAAGCGATTGTAATGTCGATATAACCTTTTTAGATTTGAAAGAGGATTTGGTTAATTTTCCAAGCTGACAAGCATCGCACAAATTTTCAATTTTGAATTTTATTTTGAGTAACTCTCTTATAATATCATTTTTTGAAATTTTGTTTATTGTTTTAAAATTAATATGACAAAATCATTTGTGCCATAATCAAGGATTGTTGTCTTTTGGCTAATAAACACATATTGGATTATTATTAACTGCCATATTCAAAATATAAATATATTTATCTCGATTTCCTTCAAAAGTAAGATTTTGATTTGAATCAAATATATTACATTTGTTTTTAGAAAAAGATACTTTAAAACCTTTATCACATAATTGGTTAATACTTAATAAATTATGTTTTAAGTTCTTAACCAATAAAACATCAGAAATAGGAGGTGAATAAGATATACTGTAATTGCTCACATCGCCTATGCCGATGATATATCCTTTGGAATTATCTCCAAACGTGACAGTTCCTCCTTTCGAATAAACAATATTTGTTAGCATCTCTTTATCTCCTGTCATGTGTTTTGAGAAACCACTATAAAGTATCCATCTTCCTCTATTTCTATTTAGTGGGACCTGCAAAACATAATTTAAAATTTTATTGGTACCCACTTCCTCCGTTAGGGTCCTAAGGGTTAAATCTTAGGAAGCCAAACCCAAAAGGTTTCAGGATCGTTTTTGAAAAAATAATTATCATTATTATCAAACAGAATCCAAAAATTTCTTAATATATTTATTTCTAATAAGAACATTATTGGTTTTTGGAACCCAAATACTAATATTTCCAAAGTATAATTTCTTAGTAGAAATATTTGATTTACTACTAGGAATTACTTGTTTAATATTAGATTTCTTAGAATTGGATTTCTTTTTAAATTTAACTTTTTGGTCATATCCTAGTCCTTTTTGACTAAAAACCGGTGGAGAATTTTTTAATATTTTAGATAAATTCTCTCTACCTTTATTAAAATTGTTAGCATTCTTAGAAATGCTTTTAGTTTAACTTTTAAACTAGAATTTTCTTATTCTATGATTTTAACCTTAGTATTTAAATCATGATTCTTAGAAGCTAATAAATCATTTATATTCTTTTAAGTCTCGATTTCTTGACTCAATTTAGAAATTCGAGAATTTTCAACTAAAAGAGATTCTTGTAATTTTCTAATCTCGTCTTCTAAAATTTCTTTTTCATCTTTTAAAAGACCTCTCTCAAATTCTGCTCTCTTTTTATCCTCGTTAGCTTGTTTAAATTTCGCTTTAACATTTTTCTAGATTCTAAAATTTTAGTATTAATTTCTACTAATTCATCAAAAGTAAAATCACTTACATCAGTATCCTTAGCAATGAAGCATACGTTTTCTTGGTCGCTGTCACTTTCAGAAGATGAATCCGAATGATCCCAAGTGACTGATAAAGCTCATCTCTTTGATTTTTTCTTTAATTCTAGACAATTCTTATGATAATGTCTGGTCTTGTGACAATTAAAGCATTCCACCAATGCAGGGTCAGGCTCTTTTGATGAATTCTTTTTCACATTCTTGCTTTGGCCTTTTCTATATTTCAAAAACTTTCTAAAATTCTTTGCTACAAAAGCAATATATTCTTTGTCTGAATCTGAATCTTCTTTCTAAGCATGGAAATCTAAATTTTTTTATCTTGTACATGTGCTTTCTTTGCCTACAAATTCACTTCATAGGACATGAGATTACCGATTTGCTCTTCGGGTTTCATGGCAGAGAGATCATTAGCTTCTTCGATAGCTAACACCTTTTTTCCCATTCATCGGTTAAAGAGTTCAATTTTTTTGAAACCATATCAAATTCAAAATACTTTTCTCCTAATTGTAATAAAGAATGATAAATGTTTTGAAAATGTGAGTACATGTCACTTATGGACACGTTCTCGTTCATCTTAATATTTTGAAACAGGTTCTTAAGCATGGATGTCTTGCTTTGTTTAACCTTGTTAGTTCCTTCATGAGTAATTTTGATTGTTCTCCAAATTTCATATGTTGTATTGCACATACAAATCCGGTTAAACTCGTTTCTATCCAAGGCACAATGCAACATATTCATGGCTTTAGCATTGGCGGTAGCCTCTTCCTTTTCATTTATAGACCATTCAGTGTATAGAGAAGTAGGTTGTGTATACTCTTTTTGTGCGATGTTCCATGCTTCAAAACTATTTGCTTGCATATATATCCTCATTCGTGTAGCCCAATAGCTATAATTCATGCCATTAAAAAAGGGTGGTCTTACGGTAGATTGGCCTTCAGTATATCCACTATTAATGCCAGTACTAGTGTTGTTATCTATATTAAATATGTATCAGATAACGGTTTTACGGTTAAATGATGGCCTTGCTCTGATACGAAGTTAAAAGTTGGTGTATACGACTTAAGAATGATATTTATATGGATATAGCAGAAATGATAAAGTAGATAGTAAACTAGCTAGTAAACTAAAATAGTTACGTAGGTAAAAGCTAAGCTATAAAAATATATCACAAATAAAAAGGAAATGCAATAAGAATAGACACCAGGAATTTTGTACTGGTTCGGACTTCCCGCCCAACGTCCAGTCCCGAAGCTCCTCTTCGGGATTCACTATCACATCCTCTCTTAATCCGGAGGAATAGGTCACAATACACCCGAGCACCGACAAGGATGTACCGGCCTGAGCCCCCACACATGAATTTACACTTTATAAAGGTTTTTGACTCTTGAATGTGTACTCTAATCAACAAGTAATACTCACGATGAAGTACACCCTTCCTATAATCTTATCCTCAAGTATTTGATATGTATGCAAAGATTGAAGGAGGTTTGTTGCTTGTTGAATCAAGATATGTGAAATATTATCAAGGATACAACAAGTAACTTGAAATAGAGAGAGCTTTATATTGCAAAGAATGTGCAAATCAGATAATAGAGAGAATAGAATGAGAATTGGCAAAACCCGTGATTTGAAAAACACATTTGTAGTTGTTTATATAGTTGTAGAAGAGTAGCATTCCTTCATGAAGAGTTTTAGTAAAAAAGTTGTGTCCATTTCCATTCATAATTGAAGAGAAATCTCTTTATGAAAGAATGTGACTTTTCATAAAAAGACTTTTGTTTCGAATTAGTCGACTGGTCTAAAAATCATCAGTCGACTAGTTGAACCATACTTTAAAAGTTGGATTAAAAACTAGTCGTTATTGTATGGAGATAGGCTGACCAGTTGACCGGTTGAATTTCTACCCGTCGACTGGTATAGCTGAGTCTATACAGTCATGGCTATTTTAAATCCTTTTAATATTTATTTATTTATTTATTTATTTATACCTTGTTTTGTATATTCATGTTATACTTGAGGATAGATTTTAATATAATTCTAACAAGACTCAACACACACACACACACACACACACACACACACACACATATATATATATATATATATATATATAACCTTATCTTCATGACATGATTTCCATTGCTCGTCTCTTTGTTGACATTAATCAAAATTCTTTTTTTCAACATCGTGCATATATATGTATATGTATATTTTCTAGATAAAGATGCTAGTATATATTTTATAATCGGTGATAATTGAAATAAGGTTGTTGCCATCAAAACTCCATTCTCCAACAGATCTAGCAGGCCCTACCACACACCAAAAGAAAGTGAACTCTAAAGTGCCAAATACTATCACTCACAGTAACCACTATATTTTAACATAGACGTCTCATACCATTTAGTGAAACACAAGTATTTACCAAGAATTTCTAAATTTCACTTATTATGGATATACCCTAAAAACCTGAATTGTATTCTCTTACGGATCTAGAGACCACTTGTCGCACACCATAAAAGAATACAACCCTGAAGCGTTAATTACTATCTCAAAATCGACTATAAGAATCTAACTTGGGCATCCCATACTACCCAATTTGGTTCTAGTACTCGCACAATAATTAGTAAATTCAACTTCAACATTCCATTCACTGGACATACCATTTTCGACAAAATGTTTCACAAAAGCATATAAAACAATCAGTAGCATTAGGTAATACAACCGCTCGTTCCAGTTTACAGAATTAAGATTCTCAAAACAGTTATCTCTTTTAATTCAATTACATAAAACACTTATTTAGTTGTTCACAAATCTATTTTATTATTTTCATAAGTTCCTTACAAACCTCTCGGTTTTGAAGTCCAATTAATATCCTCTTAAGCATAGAATTTACCAAAACTTACTACATGAAAATTGTAGTGAAAACTTTTAGCTTTCCAAAACATCAAGAATTATCAAATTCCGATAAGTAACTCAAAAGTTATGACCAAATCAAATTCTCAGTTTTAAATATTGACGTGATTTCTCAATGACAGACCAGCGACGAACAAATGGGTTTTTTCACCATTTAAACACCAAAATCACAAGAAACACGAAAGTTGTAGCTTAAACTTTTATCTTTCCAGAACATTAATATTTATCAAATGCCGATAAGTAGCTCAAAATTTATTACCATGATAAGTACTCATTTTTATGTGTTGACACGATTTCTCAACGACAGATCAGCGACAAACAAATGGGATTTTCACCATTCAAACTCAAAAACCATGAGAAACACAAAACGAAAGTTGCAACTTAAACTCTTAGGTTTCCAGAACATTAAGAATTATCAAATTCCGATAAGTAAATCAAAAGTTATGCCCATTTACTATCAGCTATAAACATAGGCATTAACATAAGCTTGAGTTGCATGCCCAGTTTAAAACTCGTTTTAGACCTCCTAAAAGGCATAATTACGACAAATGACTAAAGAAAAAAGTTGTAGAAAATTGAAAGAGCTTTCTACTGCAAAAAGATTGAGTTAATTTGAATAATTTAACTACAAGTTATCACTGTTTTACAGTAGTGATGATTTCATCAAAATTTCCAGCATACGATATCAAACAACCACTTGATCCAAAACCATATTGCAACCGAATCAATCATCAAATCAACCATATCTAAGCTAAAATTTCTGACATGAAACACGCTATTTAGAGATAGATTGTATGAGTTGAACAACTCACATTTAATGCTTCCTATGGCTTGTTAATCTCTTACAAAATGTTGCTATAACCTTGTAACCACTTTGTTATTCACCATTACACTCGAAGACTTAATACCTACAACCAACCAGCAGGTCTAAGGTTAAAAACAAAATAAAATTCACATTTTAATAGGTATAGAGTTTAAGGAAGATTACTTAGCTTTGATTTCTACAAGTACTGTCCGAAACCCCTAGCTTTGATTTGGACTAGATTTTGGATGATTTAGAAGCTAGGATTTTGATAGAGAAGAGGAAGATGGGTTTCACTAATTATTTTTAGAAGTGAAGAAATGAATTGTATATACATTTGTTTCTATGCTTAACTCATCTTTCTTGGGCCAAGAGATTATTGGTTAGGAGTCCAAAAACTAATATTGTGAAATCTTGTAAAATGTCCCTAATTTTCATAAGTTACTAACTCTAAAGCACCATTATTATTATAACTTTACACTTAACCTATATCTTACCAAAATCACAAATTAATTAACTTGTTGAAATTTTCTTTTTGGAACTATACATCTAAATACAAACATCTATTTATTCATAAAACAATTTCCATAATTATCTTAAGATTAACTAAAAAAACAGATGAATTATTCACAAAACTAGATTTAATTTCATCATTAAATTCCATAAATCACAATGTAGAATAAATTCTCTCTAATTAAATTTGATTAATTACGTGGTTAACAATCGGGCTGTTACAGACTCCTCCCCTTAAAAAATTGCGTCCTCGCAATTTGCTAAGTGAAATAATCTATAAAAATTTCCATAAGTTGTAGCTTAAACTCTTAGATTTCTAGAACATTAAGAATTATAGTATTCCGACAAGTAGATATAAAGTTATGCCCATTTTACTAGATATCAACTCAGGCATTAACACAGGCCTGTTACATTCTCAGTTTAAGACTCGTTTTTGACCTCGTAAAAGGCGTAATTACGACAAATGGCTAAAGGGAAAGTTGTTGAAAATTGAAAGAGTTTTCTACTGCAAAAATATTGAGTCAATTTGGATAATTTAACTACAAGTTATCACTGTTTTACACCAGTGACGATTTTACCAAAATTTCCAGAATACAAAATCAAACAACCACTTGAATCCAAAACCATATTGCAACTGATTCAATCATTAAATAAACCATATCTAAGCTAAAATTTCTTACATGCAACACACTTTTAGAGATAGATTGTGTGTGTCGAACAACTCTCCTTTAATTCTTCCTATAGCTTGTTAATCTCTTACAAAACCTTGCTACAACATTGCAGTCATTTGCTATTCACCATTACACCCAAAGACTCAAAACCTAAAACCAACCAGCAGCTCTAGGGATAAAAACAAGATAAAAACACATTTTTATGGGTATAGAGGTTAAAGAAGATTACTTAGCTCTGATTTCTGTAAGTCTTATCCAAAACCCCTTCGATTTGCACTAGATTTTGGATGATATAGAAGTTAAGGTTTTGATAGAGAAGAGGAAGATGGGTTTCACCAATTATTTTCAGAAACGAATTGTACATACACTTGTTTCTACACTTAACTCATCTTTCTAGGGTCAAGAGGTTATTGGTTAGGAGTCCAAAAACTAATATTGTGAAATCTAGTTTAGTGTCCCTAATTTTCATAAGTTGCTAACTCTAAAACACCATTAGTATTATAACTTTCCACTTAATCCATATCTTGCCAAAATCACAAATTGATTAACTTGTTGAAATTCTTATTTTGGAATAATGCATCTAAATACAAACATCTATTTATTCTTAAACCATTTTCCATAATTATCTTAAGATTAACGAAAAACAGATAAATTATTCACAAAACTAGATTTAATTTCACCATTAAACTCCATAAATCACAATCTAGAATAAATTCTCTCTAATTTAATTTAATTAATTAGGTGGTTAACAATCAAGTTGTTACAAGATACTTCTTGACTTTCCTCTATGCATGTTCCTTCCAAATGAGCCAAACATATTGTAACAACCCGAATTTCAATAACATGTTAAAACGAGAATCAAGGCAGAATTTAATTTTAAATTCTGAATCAAGTAAAACGGGCCATGTCACTGCGTTCGTCTCGGAAAAATACGCGAAATAGAGTCCGAGTTTTCGAAAATCGGAGTCCGTATGACCCGGTTAAGGCCCAAAGAAGTTTTCGGGAAATTTGAATTTCGAAACATGCAGAAATGGGGCCAGGCGGGAAAATTCCCGCCCAGACAAGTCGACAGGCATGTCGACAGGCATGTCGACATGCATGTTGACAGGGCTGTCGACTTGCCCTGTCGGCTGATTCTGATCAGGTGCACCTGGATGCAGTCTTGGTCTGGTCTGATGGGCCTGTGACGATTTCTGTGGTCCTGATCTATCCTAGGGTTAATCTAAGGGCCTAAAACTATCCTAATCTCTATAAAAAGACCCTAAACCTACCTCTAAACCCTCATTATTCACTCATGTAACTAAACTATGGCCAAATTTCTACTCTCATGGCCTCCATCTCAAATCCCTAGAGCCTATGCATCCAAATCAAGTTCAAATCAAAAGGTGCAAGCTTGCTACACCAAATCAAGGCCAAATCAACATTGCTATGCGAGTTCCATGACGATTCTTCTACAAAGGAGGCACCTTTCTTAGCCAAGATGATTCATGCTCCTTTCCCTAGGCCTAACTATGTAAGTTCTAGCTACTTGTAGATTTAAACGATGATCTTGATGTGACATGGGATAAAATGCAAAGTAACATGAGTATGTTAGCCTATGGGAACCTAGTTTGCCCCTTTAGCATGAACATATGACTTTGGGTTATGTTGTAGCGACTAAACCATGCTATTCATGTTACATTGGACCTAGTTTGCCATGAAAGATTGGACCTTTGCTTGTGGTATGTTAGCATGCACCCTTGAAACCACTTTGACTCATGAAACATGTGCATGAATGTGACTTTGAGGCTATGCAAGTATATGAACCCGAAATCCCTTATGATAATATGCAAGTTTACCTTTTTATCACATGAGTAACATGGGCATGTTCATCCCTTCATGATAGGTTTATGACATGAACACTTATGCAAGTAATCCCCTTTTATGCTATGCATGTTTGTGGCCAAATCCCCTTGAGATACTATGCATGTTTGTGGCCAAATCACCTTATGACACTATGCATGTTTTTGGCCAAGGTTGTGCATGTGGAAGCCAATCCCTTTTTGGCATCATGCATGTTTTGAGGCCAATATGTGACGTAGTATCCTTACTATGTTGACTCGCTTTTGCTTGCGTTGGAAAACACGACTTTGGGGTAGTTAGATAAACATGAACATGTCGCGAAACCTTAACTTGATTATGACATGTGTTTATACTTGAAAATATGACTTGAAAGATAACATGGAAGTTGGCATGTAAGTATGCATAAAAACATGAGCTTGGGAATTTACCTATTAAGTTAGGTCTACCCTTTGGGAATTTACCTATTAAGTTAGGTCTACCCAAATGCTTGAAAACTTGTAACATGTTTTGGGAAACATGATGAACTTAGATAATATAAGTATGGCCAACTCGAGGTTGGGTTGAGTTTGCAACGTAAAGCTACCCGGAACCGACCGGCCTAACTAGTAGTTGCAAACAATAGGACCCAATGTGAGAAGTTGGTTATGTCGCGCTTAAGACCCGAGGTTAGACTAGGTTGTGGTGTAAATCTACCCGGACCCGCCCGGCTTAACTAGTAACCACAACAAGGTCTAATGTGAGAGGTTAAGAGTGCATTAATTAAATTAATGCCACATGATAAGGTTAAGTAAATTTGACTAATGACACTTAACCGATATGACACGAATGGGTAGGTTAAGTGGGACCGGGCTTGATTTCCTTAATGACACTTAACCAATTCAGACTGGGTGATTAGATGAGGTTAAGTAATTAAGACTTAACTAACCTAACCACGATAATTAGATGGGGTTAAGTAATCCACACTTAACTAATCTAAACACGGTAATTCGATGGGGATAAGTTAAACACTTAACCAATTTAAACTTGGTAATTCAATAAGGTTAAGTAACCAATACTTAACCAACTCAATGTGATAATTTAATGGGGTTAAGCAACTTATACTTAACCAATTATACATGATGATTTGATGGGGTTAAGTGACCTAAACTTAACCAATCTAACTCGTTAATTTGATGTGGTTAAGCGACCTAAACTTAACCAATCTAACTCGTTAGTTGGATGTGGTTAAGTGACCTATACTTAGCCAATCTAACTCGTGAATTTATGGAGGTTAAGTTAACCCATGCTTAACCGATATAACGTGAAAACATGATAAGGCTAAGTCACGAATCACTTGAATACGCTTGACCGATTTGACTCGGTAATTTGACAAGGTCAAGTTAATTTATATAATTAACCAATCTAAAATGATAATTAGACGAGGTTAAGTTGTGGATTGCTTAATATACTTAGCCAACTTGACACATGGTTTGTAGGGTTAAGTCTTGGACTTGGATACTTAGCCAATTTTGACATGGTTTGTAGACGGGCTAAGTGACACTTAACCCATTAGATAAACCCTAATTCGGAGGATTAGGTAAATAACCATAGTTAACAAGGGTTATGGAAATAAGGCTAAGTGGTAAACCTTAGTTAAGGGAAACTAAGTAATAATTCTTAGTCAAGGAAATTTGGACCATTTCTTAGATAGATTAGTAACCCGATACGTTAGGTCAACGTTTAAGTATACGTGTAGGAGCGGGCTATCTGATTTAGATAAAGGCTCCAGCGAACTGGGTAACGAAGCAGCGGCTTCGGGGAACGTGAGGATATTCTTGGGATCCCTCTGTGAGCTGCCTGGTCATTATACTAGGCTCACGAGAGGTTGAGGTCTGCGGTAGAAGAACCAAGAATATGCCTTGGTTGCTATGCGAGCGACCTAAAGACTGGGGTGGATAGCAGTGAGTCGACGAATACATAAGGTGCCCGAGATAGCAAGTTCGTCGATCATCTACCATCTTGAGTCAAGCGTGTACGTACGGAAAGGCAGGGAACACCCAACAGACCATAATTGCTATCTAATTATGGGTGAGGTAGGCCGTAGGATGTGGGCTGGCCGGAGTGTAGTTCTCATGCAAGATTTTCTCTTGTGTTGCCTTTCACTAGTTGAGGGAGAGGTCTCGTGGGACCATAGCCACGTGTAGAAAAGCAGACCTTAGTATCTGCATCGGCAGATAAATCTAAAGCTCCCGACCGAGTCTTGTATTTCTTGTTTTGCCCTATGACAGGACTCGGATGGCACGATGTGATACATGTGCATACAGTTATAGAAAAACGATTCACGATGAATGCGTGGGAAAAAGGGCGCGGTTGAGGGTTAGCGTAATCCCTAGTGGCCTAGGTGGTTTAACCCAAACCTAAATACGAAAGCGTGCAATAGGTAAGCGTAATCCCTAGTGGTGCTAGGTTGCGTAAGTCCTAGTAGTTCAAACGATGATTCATATGGAAGAGCCTAGCTAGAACAAGGGTGACAGTCCAAACGATTTCAAGGATAATACGACATGAGGAAGCCCGTACGAGGTACGGCGAAGGATTGAACTTATATACATGGAAAGAAACATATGATTTGAGTAACCTATATATGCGATATTAGGTTGACATGGACCATTACACGACTTTGAGCAAGGGACATTCATGGTTAACACATGACGCGGGTAGGGGTACTAGTACGAGAGGTGCAGAGCAAATATACATGCTAGGACTAAGAAGAATATACATAATAGATGCCGTGGGATGTTAGATGGGGTAGATACCTTGGGATAATGTACTCGATAGAAATCTGACGATGTGATACCTTGACTTATCATAACACCGTAGTTTTTCATGATACCTTAGTTTACCTTGCCGCAGTAGTTTAACCGGCTACTCTGGTTCATCTATCTTGTAGTTATCCTTATGTTTACGTTCAGCTTATGCATGTCATGTTACCTTTACCTGTTTTTATACTGGAAGTAGATAGGACTTACTCAGTCTTTTTGACTGACCCGTTTTGTTTCGCCTCTTTTCTTCCGTTTCCCCCCCCCCCCCCAGGTTACAGGGAGGAAACAATGCTGTTTAGTTCGGACTTCTTCTGCCTAAAGGTCATCATGGATGGCTTGGAATCCGCTTGGCTATGGCTACTTTACTGTTTTTACTTGGGGAATAATTTATGGAAAAGTTTTTATGCTTCTTTATTATTGCAAGACAGGTTTTGATGTACTCTGATGTAAAAGGCTTTAGACCTTATTTATTCATGTTATGAAAGTTTGATTTTACTTCCGTTATTTATATATGTTCTGTCTTGTGATATTTCTTTGCATGTTTACCAATAATGCCCCTCTAAAGCTAGTGCATTCCTTTGCGAGTGACCCTAGCGGAGGCGGGGTGTTACACATATGTGTTTTCTTTTAACCATAGAGAAATCCGAGAGTATACGAGAAAAAATGTTCCCTTAATAATTCGAAGGCAATCCAACACCCCTTTAATGGGGCATCAAAAAGTTGATGTGGGGAATTGGTCACTCACGCATGCCAAAACCCGGTGGGTTAATGTTAAGAGAATTATCCAGATTAACCAAACAATCTAAATACAAAATTGCGAAAAAATAAAGAACGCCTATAATGGTTCAGCTCTAACGCCTATATCCATTTTCAAGCGAATATTCATCATCATAGTTACAATTACAATAATTATATGAGTTCCAACACTTAGAGTTTACAAAGTTGTATCCGAGAATAAAAAGTCCTTGTTAATCTTCTATTAGGCCATAGTCATCTTCCATAAGCCAAAATATGTAAAAGATGCTTCCAAGTCAAAGTATGTCCAAGAGAAAGATAAGTGTCAATCCAAATGTCCAAATGTTGAGTGTAAATTTATGTGCGAAGTTTATAAGTCAGTAAGATGGTCTAAAGCTGTAGAAACCACCATGGAAGCCAGTAACTATCTATAAAGAGAGCTTCCCGTATGCAGTATAGTAGCAAAAAGACCAAATAGGCAACCCCTATTCATTCCAAGAGAAGAGGTATTTATAGGTCGAGTTTGGTGGATGTCAGCCCAAAATTCGTATCCCGGGAGTTGTGCCAATACCAGGATTGGAATAACTCCTCGAGAGTTAGCTAAAATTCAAGTAGTTTGTCCAAATCTCGTATCGAGGTTGAGCTTCAAAAAACAAGTGATCCATATGTGTGGATCACTCAAAAGCTAGTGATCCGCACATACTTGGCACATTGCCAACCATGCCAAATCTAGTGTGAAACTTTGTATCTTGATGTTGCCAAATGTCAAGACCCAAAAACATGTGTTGACCCATAGAATCTAGGTGAGCAGCTCGTTGTGATCAGTTCGTTTTGAGTTTTCCAAATCTGAATTGATTTCATATTCCAAAATGCCGAGTCCTAGAAGTATATTGTTGAGTCCAAAAACATGATGTGGTGAAGCCATTTTGTGTAACTTGCTCAAAAAAAAATTTGCCATGGCAAGTTCTCAGTAATGAAATGGATTTCGTATCCCAGAAGGGGATACGAAATGATGATCTGGATGTTGTGCACACATGTTTTTGCTTGATCTGACTGAGTTGATCACCATTTTTTATCTTGTCAAATACTAATGCTAGATCCGAGTTTTTGGGTGATCCTCCTAATATGGTCAAATGTTATGAGGTAATCAACACGTATTTGGCACATGCTTTTGGGATGATCCGGTTCAAGAATTAACCATGTTTCCAACCCGATTCCGAGAACTTTGCGACTTCAACCAAATTGCCACACATTTATCCAAGTCCGTACTCGGGTTCCAAGTGCCTAGAAAACCGTGAATCAGTCATGTGACTGCTTTGCTAAAAAATGGGTCAACAACTTCGACCACCTGATTTATGGCTTTACTATTTGCTTCGTTGATTGATTCTTTTGTGTGTTTGTTAATTTGCAATTGCTTCCTTGTTGAGACTAGACGATGTTAATTTCGTATGTTATTTTCCCTTTTTTATTCACAACTTCAATGATAATTTCCTGTGATGTATAGGGTATTTATAGGGCTTAAGTTCCTTATTATTTCTCTACTTTCCCTTGATAATCGCGAAAGACATTCAAATATGCTTTGGCTTGAGATTTATGACTAAATCAACAAGCTTTCTAAATTTTTCTCTATTATCTGATTTTGGTTATTACTTAGAGATATTAAAATCTACTTCGATTTGTTGGAGAATTTGACTTCTGTTTGGTTAGGATCTGACTTGGCTTTGTGGTTACTTCGATTTCAGTCTATTGACTATTTCTTGGTTTGGTTGTTAACGGAAGAAAATTTCTTTTGCCTTTGTTTCCGTTTTCTAGATCTTTTGGACTCGGTTAACATTTATACGAACTTGAATTTGAATTTCACTGTAAAAAATTACTGTGATGCCACGACCTATATGATAGTTTGGTCAAACAAAAAGCTAATACTACACTTGCACTATTCTTTTCGTTGGACCTTGATGTTACTCGCACCAAAAAGCTGATACAATACTTACATTTTTCACTATGTAAATTCTATCTGCTTAGCCTTGTTTCTGACAACGTTATGGCTGAAGTGCTCTATCTTCTTGAGCACTTTCTTGTTCATGTGTTATGCCCTTACCGAGTTGCTTCATGTAAACTCGTTCTATTTTTGGTACTTGAACCTGACCTTGGTGCACTTGTGATATTGGCATGTTCTTTGATCTATAGCTCTGTCTTTGTGTACATGGTTTGTTGCACATGTATTTGAATATGGGATTGATGTTTGATTGTTGCACTTGCATCACTTCTTGTTCATGTTATTTTGCCATGTCACCAGACTGAATCATTTATACTACTTGAACTAGTTTCATGGACTTGGTCTTATGCACCATTTCTTTGAGCATTGCTGCCTTGTGTTGTCTTATGCACCATTTCTTTGAGCATTGCTGCCTTGTGTTGTCTTGTGCACTAGTCTTGTCATGATGCATATGCTTATGCACTTGAATATGCTTGACCTGAAACTTGAATGTGAAATTATGTGCATTCAATAATGAATTTGCTAAGACCAATATTAATTGCAGTTTGTTAAAAAATTGCACTGAGTTGAGTAAGAAAAAAATTTCACCTTTGCAATTGAATCACAAAAGATTTGTCCTTTGCAGTTAAATCAGGAAAATAACATGTGCTTATACATTATAGCATTTACAGTGTATCGCTTTAAATATTATACGTCGTTCGAGTACGTATATGTACGTATTTGAACTGATATGGGAAAATGATGAGAAACAACCCAAGTAACTGAGGCAAATAAAAATTTAAGTTAAGTTCATTTTCACAAAATTCAAGTTGTTTCCTTTTTAGTTTACTGCATTATTCTATTCTGATAAGTACAATGAATGATTGGACATATTCTGAAACATCAACAGAAGATAAAGATATAGGGAGTGTGAGTGAATGGATGTCAAAATTGTAACTGAGTGTGTTTGTAGGGAGGAAGTGTGTGTACTGAATATGAATCGTGTAGTGTTTGTAAAATAGTGAAATCGATACTATTCAACTGTGTAATAAAATTATTTGTTTGAATAAAATATTTGTTCAAAAGTAAATTTTGAATTCAATATTTAATTCCATAAATAATTATTTACTGTCTGTGCAAACAGAATTGTACTTATATAAACACATTTATTGAATACAATATATGTCATCATCAAACAAAAATCATATCAATATATTCAACAATGCATATATTTTGGAAATGAAGTTAGTTAATGGTTTTCAGTAACTGTTATAAAATGAATAAAGGTGACCATCCATACTTTGTTTTTAGGTGTTACAAAGTTACAGTTGAAATGTCACTTCCAAGTTGATTTGCTGAAGGGTTGCGCTCTTTTTCAATGGCATCCAATCAATCTTATATAAGAGCAACTCCAGTAGTATTAAAGGTCTAAATATTACAGCATGTAATATTCAACTGAATATTACGTGTTGTGCCTAACAGTTTTAAATAATAAAATCGTTGGACACCTATTTTTTAGATGCCTAACAATAGGCACCTAAAAAATAGGTGTTCAACAATAATACCACAAATTATCAACGAACTGAAGCGCCGAAAAAATAGGCGCGCTATTATCGGACACAGATTTTTAGGCGCTTTACGATGCAAAACGATAGAGCGCCTATTTTTTAGGCGCGCGAGACCCATTACGAATTCAGGATACGTCCCTGAATTTTTTCTTAAATATTCAGGATAGAAATGTCTGTTGGGACCGAAATGTTCCCTGTATTACGAATTTAGATATAGAATACACAACTGTCGAAGTTGCTCTAAGCCTTACGTCATTCTACAAACATGTATACAATTATATTATCTCAAACAACTCTTGTATTAATTTCAAACATATTAAATTCTATATTCATTCTAAATCAAATTTAGACCAACACTATTTCACTACACAAACATTCGAATCTTGCATAATTCTACTTTCTAATCTACGCGGACTTATTCATTCCGCTTCATTTTTTAAGGTTGTAGAAGTTGTACTACATTGCAACTATTTAGTGTATTGAAGAACAATTGAAGTCAAGTTATTTCTTTTACTAAAAAACATTAAAGTCATGTTTGGTTATTCAAGCGGTGTTGTAAACCTATTCCTTCGGATAAAATAAGGGTTTTGGCTAGTGAAAAACTGAAGGAAAACTTTGGGATTGGGCGTAGGATGAAAATTCAACCAATATAAATCGATTGTGTGATCTACTTCATTATTTCTGCTGCATTTACATTGTTTACTACTATTGGCTATCGTCGATCCTGTGCATAGTAATTTAACAACAACATATCATATTTCACACATTACCATGTTATTATTGTTGTTATACCTTCCACCTCTTCTATGTTGTTGTAAAATTGACCATCTCCTTGATTATTTGACTGATTTCTGCGACTATGGTTTCTTTTATAATTTTTATATCTACTATTACCAATAAGATTTTGGCATCTTTTGTTCTATTCTACCTTCGGTAGGAAGAAGTGCAGAATTAACATACTGAATAGTGGGTGTTGTTTCCTATAAGGTAATTACTGCTAGAATTTTTGGTATCTAATGACTTCGATATCACCGTTTACTACATTTTTAGATCATGTGACCATAGTATCAAGAACATATTTCTCTGGGCCCTTATAGCAGTCTCTGTCTAAAATTTTCATAGAAGAAAGTTATCGTCATCTAGTTGTATTTCGATTGGTTGTTTTTGAGGTTTGATAATTGGATTAATGAGATCATGGGTTGTTGACTTCTAAGATGTCAAGTTTTCCTTAAGGTTAGGGGTGAGACAGGGTTATTAATATCTCATTCAAAAACTTATTGAGACTTTCGGTATCAAAATCAAAACTTAATGAGATATGATGCATCCGAACAATGTAATGCATTGGATGATGAATACATTGTTATTCCCCGGTCATTGTCCACCATTGATCTGGAAACCATGGCTGTAGGAAGAAGAAAAAAAGAGAGTGTTTATATAGATCCAATGATTGAAGACCTTTCAACAAACACATTGGCTAACAGCTTGAAGACTCATATCGAAGAAAATCTGACGACCTGGAGGACCACTGGAAATGATAAGGATGACATGGAAAGTTACTTGACTAAAACCATCCTCTTGGAATAGGAGTCAAGGTAGAGGATTAGTCGTGCACTTGCACACATGCACGGTTACACAAATTATGCTGGAAATTGTAATAATGGGACTGTTTAACTAATTAAGGTCTATTTCTGATTTTTACCCTATAAATAGGGAATAGCAGTATTGCAGCTCTGTGTTGAATTTAGTGGAGATTAATTCTCTTAAACTATCTTTATTGTAATTACATTTTCCAGCAATAAACACTAATTCCAGCTTGGTGTTCGATTATATTCTTGTGTTCAAATTATTCTCTATTTTTATTCTTTCTTGCATCCTGTTATGTTCTTTAATCCTTGCAACACAACTGCACTACTACCATGTCTAATATGTCCAAAGAAGCTAGACTAAAATCCTGGGCCCTGACACATTCGTATCAGAGCCAGATGGCTCGGATTTACACCAGCGTTCTAATGAAGAATAGAAGGAAAACAATGTCGACTCTGATGATGATTACACCATGGGGGAATCAAGGCAAGATCGTATTAATACCCAAACTGTGGTACACATATGAGAATTGCAAGAATCTCATCATGGCTTGAGTAACAAGGTGGATCTGACAAAAGAAACTCTCAATAGCATAGTAAAGGATTTCAAACAGATAAGGACACAACAACATGATTAAAGAAACCCATACATTCTACCTGCACAATGAAATTCCTCTGGACAAAATCAAGATTCAATCTCCACTATTCATTCAAATCCATCTCACCACAAGAACAATTCTTCAAACCCTAACTGAAATGTCACCACTGTTGCAATCAATTCACAAAACCCCCCAAAGCTTCTACAAAACACCATTACTAAACTTGATTTTCCTATATATATTGGTGATGGCAAGGTTGTGGAATGGCTTAACCAAGTTGAGCATCTCTTCCAATACCATAACACACCAAAAACCAAATGGGTACCAACTTGTTCCTTTCACTTAAGGGAAGATGCCCACAAATGGTATAATTGGCTTACCATGAAAGTCAAGAATTACGAGACATGGAGCATATTTAAGGATGAGCTTCTTGTCAGATTTGCACCTGAAGAATTCTTAAAACCATACAGGGCAATATCTAATCTCAAACAAACTGCGAATTTGGTAGCTTACTGGTCAAAGTTTGAAAATCTTATGGGCTTATGTGATTCAATGTCTGATCAGTTTATGTTGGAAAGATTTGTGGACGGGATTAAGGAATAAATTAAGTATGATGTGAAGGCTTTACACCATGTAAACTTCAAGCAAGCAGTAAGTTTAGCTAAAGTTTTTGAGTGCAAGAAATTAAATAAAAGAAAATTTAAGGGTAGCAAGTTCTCTAAGAAGGCAAGTGACACAAAGATCATCAAGAAGGATTATTTGAACAAGGAAGTAAATGCTAAAATGAAGGGTCTCACTCTACAAGAGATAATAGAAAGGAAAAGAAAGAATCTCTGCTTCGGTTGTAATGAAAAATGGCACCCTGGACATCAATGTAAAACTAAAAATATCTACATAATGGAAGGAATCATGACCATGCAGACTGAAGATACTGAAGAACTAATAGAGGAGGACGATGAAACACATGATCAAGAAGTTTCTGAACCCATTTTTGTTGCTGCTAATAAAGAGAAAGAGGAATAAACTTATGCAATAACCTTGAGTGCTATGTGTAGCATCCTAACTTTATCTACCATTAGAATTTGTGGTTACATCAACAATCATATGGTAGAAGTTCTCATTGATTCTGGTTCAACCCATAGCTTCGTTAACACAGAATTAATCAAGAAATTGAATCTGGACATTCATGAAACCCCAGAATAAATAGTGCAAGTAGCTAATGGAGAGAACTTACACGGTAAGGGTATGTGCAATGGGGTAATTTTCAAGTGCCAAGGTTGTACCATGGCTATTGATTTGTTGTTAGTTCCACTTAGAAGCGGTTATACTGTTTTAGGTGCGCAGTGGATAAAAGGCCTAGGTGAAGTGTCCTTTAATTTTGCTCAGTTATAAAATAAGGTTTTACTGGAAGGGAAGAAATTGTATTTGGTAAGGAATCAAGACAATCAACAAGATGGTGGATGGTATAACCATACTAAAGGAAAGCTCACTATGCCAAAATTCACAGATGTTATGTTCACGAGAAATCCAACGTAAAAATCCAGAAAATTGAACCCTAATTCCCAAAGAAATTCAAGAAGTATTATCCAAGTTCCCCATTGTCCTTTCTCCACCCCAAGGCTTACCACCATCACGTAAATGTGATCATAAAATTCCCTTAATTCCATCCTCAAAACCAGTTTTCCTATGTCCATATCGCCACTCTTATCACATCAAGAATGAACTAGAAAAGTTGATAAAGGAAATGATCGAGGCAGGAATTATCTGGCTTAGCACAAGTGGATATTCCTCTCCTATTGTCATGGTCAGAAAGAAGGATGGCTCTTGGAGAATGTGCATTGATTTCAGAACCCTTAGAAAACAAATTGTCAAGGACAAGTATCCAATCCCTCTAATTGATGACTTATTAAATGAATTATATGGCTTTGTTTTTTCTACTAAATTAGACTTACAATCAAGTTATCATCAAATTAGGATGCATTCACATGACATTCATAAAACTGCATTTAAAATTCATGAAGGCCATTATCAATTCATGGTTATGCCATTTGGTTTGTCTAATGCACCATCCATGTAACAACCCGTATTTCGATAACATGATTAAGACGGGAATCAAGGCAGGATTTAATTTTAAATTCTGAATCAAGCGAAATGGGCTACGCCATTGCGTTCGTCTCGGAAAAATACGCGAAATAGAGTCCGAGTTTTCGAAAATCGGAGTCCGTATGACCCGGTTAAGGCCCAACGAAGTTTTCAGAAAATTTCTAAGTAAAAACAGATTTCATATTCAAACTTGAATTTGGAAAATTGGGCCAGGCGGGAAAAATTCCCGCCACAGTACCCAAGTCGACAGCCCTATCGACTTGGAAGTCGACTAGGTCTGACCAAGTCGACAGCCCTGTCGACTTGGCTGTCGACTTGGCTCAGACGAGCATTCCTGGGTTGGTGCACCTGCACTGGTCCCTGGTCTTGTTCTGGAAGCTTCTAACGTGGTTTGATGGTTCAGATCTATCCTAGGGTTAATCTAAGGGCCTAAAACTATCCTAATCTCTATAAAAAGACCCTAAACCTAACCTAAATCCCTAAAAATCAAACCTAGCAACTAAGTGCTGCCAAAATCAATTTTGATCATGGCCTCCATCTCCAATCCCTAGAGCCTATGCATTCAAATCGGGTTCAAATCAAAAGGTGCAAGCTTGCTACACCAAATAGAGGCCAAATCAACGTTGCTATGCGAGTTTCATGATGGATCTTCATCAAAGGAGCCACCTTTCTTCGTCAAAACGATTCATGCTCCTAGTCCTCTTGCCACGCTAGGTAAGTTCTAGCTACTTGTACATTTAAACGATGATCTTGATGTGACATGGGATAAAATGCAAAGTAACATGAGTATGTTAGCCTATGGGAACCTAGTTTGCCCCTTTAGCATGAACATATGACTTTGGGTTATGTTGTAGCGACTAAACCATGCTATTCATGTTACATTGGACCTAGTTTGCCATGCAAGATTGGACCTTTGCTTGTAGTATGTTAGCATGCACACTTGAAACCACTTTGACTCATGAAACATGTGCATGAATGTGACTTTGAGGCTATGCAAGTATATGAACCCGAAATCCCTTATGATAATATGCAAGTTTACCTTTTTATCACATGAGTAACATGGGCATGTTCATCCCTTCATGATAGGTTTATGACATGAACACTTATGCAAGTAATCCCCTTTTATGCTATGCATGGTTGTGGCCAAATCCTCTTGAGATACTATGCATGTTTGTGGCCAAATCCCCTTGAGATACTATGCATGTTTGTGGCCAAATCACCTTATGACACTATGCATGTTTTTGGCCAAGGTTGTGCATGTGGAAGCCAATCCCTTTTTGGCATCATGCATGTTTTGAGACCAATATGTGACGTAGTATCCTTACTATGTTGACTCGCTTTTGCTTGCGTTGGAAAACACGACTTTGGGGAAGTTAGATAAACATGAACATGACGCGAAATCTTGACTTGAATATGACATGAAAACTTGACTTGAGGTTACATGTGAACACGACATGTAAGTTGAACCAAAAAGGGGGCATGACACGTGGGGTAAACTTGGGACTTGAAATTAGACACGTATGGGTTGTAAGTGTAATATAACACTAGACAAAACATGGAAGTGGCCAACTCGAGATTGGGTTGAGTTTGTAGCATAAATCTACCCGGACCCGCCCGGCTTAACTAGTAGCTACAAACAATAGGATCCAATGTGAGAAGTTGGTCATGTCGCGCTTAAGACCCGAGGTTAGACTAGGTTGTGGTGTAAATCTACCCGGACCCGCCCGGCTTAACTAGTAACCACAACAAAGTCTAATGTGAGAGGTTGAGGGTGCATTAATTAAATTAATGCCACATGATAAGGTTAAGTAAATTTTACTAAGGACACTTAACCATGCAAGATGATTAGGGGATGAGGTTAAGTAATTTACACTTAACTAATCCGACTTGGTAATTAGATGGGGTTAAGTAATTAAGACTTAACTAATCTAAACACGGTAATTAGATGGGGTTAAGTAATTGACGCTTAACTAATCTAAACACGGTAATTAGATGGGGTTAAGTAATTGACGCTTAACTAATCTAAACACGGTAATTAGATGGGGTTAAGTAATCCACACTTAACTAATCTAAACACGGTAATTCGATGGGGTTAAGTTAAACACTTAACCAACTTAAACTTGGTAATTCAATGAGGTTAAGTAACCAATACTTAACCAACTTAACGTGATAATTTAATGGGGTTAAGCAACTTATACTTAACCAATTACACATAATGATTTGATGGGGTTAAGTAACCTACACTTAACCAATCTAATACGCGGACCTGATAAGGTTAAGTCACAAGACCTTTTTAGAATATACTTAACCATGGTAGTACGATTAGAGGATGGGGTTAAGCCCACCTATACTTAACCAATCCGACTCGATAATTTGATGGGATTAAGATAATCTATGCTTAATCGATCTAGCAAGATAATCCGATAGGATTAAGGTAAGCTAGTACTTGACCGATTTGACTTGATAGGGTTAAGTCATGAGCCTCTGGGTACACTTAACCAAATTGTAGGGCTAAGTCTTGAACTTAAATACTTAGCCAATCTTGACGTGATTCGTGGGCGGGTTAAGGCAAGGACTTGAATGATAACACTTAACCTAATAAGACAAACCCTAGTTAGAGGAACTAGGTATAGAATCGTGGTTAATCAAGGACAACGGGAAAGGAAGCTAAGTGGTAAACCTTAGTTAAGGGTAACTAAGTAATAATTCTTAGCTAAGGACATAGGATTAATTCACAAAGCGATGAGTAACCTGATACGGTAGGTCATCGCTTAGTATACGAGGAGGAGCAAGTTATCTAAATTAGATAAAAGCTCCAGCACACTGGGTGCCGAAATGGAAGCTTCGGGGGACGTGAGGATATTCTTGGGATCCCTCGGTGGGCTGCCAGGTAATTATACTAGGCCCATGAGAGGTTAAGGTCTGCGTTAGAAGGACCAAGAGTATGCCTTGGTTGCTATGCGAGCGACCTAAAGGCTGGGATGGATTAGCGTGGAGTCGACGATTCTTGGTTTATGCCCTGGATAGCACATCGCCGACTACCTACCATCTTTAGTCAATCGTGTACGTACGGAAAGGCAGGGAACCCCCAACAGACCATGTGCTTACTATCGAGTCATGGGTGAGGTTGGCCCGTAGGAAAGTGGGCTATAGTGGGGCCGTGGAGTGGTTCTTATACATGATTTTTCTTGGATTGCCTTTCAGTAGTTGAGGGAGGGGTCACGTGGGACCATAGCCACGGGTACAAAAACAGACCTTGATATCTGCATCGGCAGACGATTTAAAGCTCCCGACCGAGTTTCGTATTTCTTGATTTGCCTTGGCACGGAACTCGGATGGCACATTGGGGAACATGTGCATCTAGACATGGAAAACGATTCACGATACATACGTGGGATCAAGGGCGCGGTTGACGGGTGGCGAAATCCCTAGTGGTCCTAGGTGGCCAAAACCCAAACCGAGACACGGAAACGTTCATTAGGTAGCATAATCCCTAGCGGCCCTAGGTGGCATAAATCCTAAGTGGACGCGCGATAGTTCATGGTAGGGAAACACAACTAGATCAAGGGTTGCAGTCCAAAACAACTTCAAGGATAAAACGTTTACATGGGAAAGCCCGTATGGCCTATGACAAAGGACTGAACTTACACATGGAGAGAAACATACGAGTTGGGAAAACCTACATATGCTATATATTAGGTTGACATGGACCATTTCATGACATGGGGCAAGGGACATTCATGGTTAACACATGACGCGGGTAGGGATACTAGTACGAGAGGTGCAGAGCAAATATACATGTTAGAACCAGGAAAAATATACAGAATAGACACCGGGGGATGTTAGACAGGATAGATACCTTGGGATAGTATACTTGATAGAAACCTGACGATGTGATACCTTGATTTATCACGACACCGTAGTTTATCACGATATCTTAGTTTACCTTGCTACAGTAGTTCAGCCAGTTACCCTGGTTTAGTTTATCTATCTTGTAGTCATCCTTATGTTTACTTTCAGTTTATGCATGTCATGTTACCTTTACCTGTTTTTATACTGGGAGTAGATAGAACTTACCAGTCTTTATGACTGACCCCGTTTTCTTTCGCCTCTTTGTCTTCCGTTTCCCCCCCAGGTTCCAGGGAGGAAATGATGTTGTTTAGTTCGGGCCTCTTATGCTTGAAGGTCATCATGTATAGCTTGATGTATAGCTTGGTCTTCTCTTGGCTATGGCTGCTTCACCGCTTTATTTTGGGGAATAATTTATGAAAAGGTTTTTATGCTTCTTTATTATTGCAAGACAGGTTCTAATGTACTCTGATGTAAAAGGCTTTAGACCTTAATTATTAATGTATATGAAAGTTCGATTTTACTTCCGCTATTTTATATGTTCTGTCTTGTGATACTTCTGTGCATGTTTACCAATAACGCCCCTCTAAAGCTAGTGCATTCCTCTGCGAGTGACCCTAGCGGAGGCGGGGTGTTACATTTGGTATCAGAGCAGAAGGTTACCAGACTAGGCAAAAGTTTTTAAAGACCTTCTGAAAACTATTTGAAAAACGGTTTATAAAGAAGCATTTTTCAAGAAAAGTTTGTTTTAAAGGCTATTCCCCAAAAGCCATTAGCACCATCCTTTGATTCCTTGATTAAATCTCGTTTCCTTTCTTTTCTCTATCCATGGTCACAGTAGTTCTCACTGTGACTAATCTTGGTCTATCCACGTAGATGTTTCCCGTACGATGGAGGTGGTTCTCGAGAGACCCATTGTCGTGTTACAAGAAAGGATAATAAGAGTAAGGATAAAGGATACCAGCTTAAGGATAAGCAACTGTTGTTAGGGCTTGGTCCATCAAGGAGGACAAGGACAAGATCAGCGAAGAGGGATATAGTACGCTCCCACTTCTGGGGTGCCAAAAAGAAATGGTACCGTTTCTATTTGAGTTTCAGCCTTCCTTTTCTATCATCCCGTCCAGACTTTGTTTTGATCATCGTATCACTTAAGTCTGCTTAGATAGTTGAGTCTCTGCACCCTAGTACTAGCATGGTAGAGGATCCCAGTTTTGTCCCAAAAATCTGGTTGGAGAGTTGGTCCATTCCTTCATGACTTGTTGGATTTGAGAATGACATGTCTCAACTACGGATAGATTCTAAGGATAAAGTGGTCACCCAATAAGGGGTGCCATTCTCGGTTTTGGAAAGAGGGTAGTAAGACTCTCGACTCATCTTGGTGATACCCTCAAAGTCTCGTGTAAACTTTTTGGGTTCTGTCATGGTTAGTTACCTAGAATCCCGGGATGCAGTTGTTGGTAATTCGTTCAAATAGGATTTGCCGCTAAGGCGGATGGTTCGTTTCGATTATGCGTGGGTTATGGCAATCACCCTAGTAAGAACCCTTGGCAACATGGATCGGCATCGGAAAACGAGATCCAGAATTCACTAGTGAATTTTGGAGATCTTGCATGAGTACGCAGACATATTTGAGCCGAGCATACTAGGGAAAGAATAAGTGAAAGTGAAACGGGAGGCGACAGTGAGATGAGTTCCACTCACACCTTAGAAATAGGAATCAAGGAGCTACGAAATCATGAAGTCAAAGGCGGTCAAGGCCTGATGGGATTGAGCTCATGGAAATGCGGCTTGGACGCGCGCATCACGTCTCTTTTTAAGAGTATATTTTTGATCCTTGGTTCACCTGTAATGCTTACTTGCATGCTATCGCTTGGTGGATATCCTCTCGGTCTTGTTTCTGTTACAAACCCCGTAAGGAGTTTGTCTTGTTTATCTTCTCGATCTTATCCTGGGAACCTTAGGTAGAACGTTATGGATGTAAACATGTATTTGAGACATGTTATGATTGATATGGTTGCAAATGGTTGCAAGTGGTTGCTCGTGGATGCGCGAATACACGTTACATACTAGATTGACGCGATCACGTTTCATGTTGCATATGCACGAGCATTTATACTTCTTTATGGATAAAATTGAATGTGTTGTCATGTGGATGTTGCATATGAATGAATGGTTGTGCATGCATATAGTATCTATATGACTAGGACTATTTGCATACATGTTGGATTCATGGCACTATGCATATTTTTGCATTAGAAAAATTATTCAGGCCTGATTATTAGCATTAGCTAAGGAACATGTACACACACGTTTTGCATATATTCATACAGCATTAGAAATCATCTAAGGACAATGGTTGCTTGTGGATGATGTTTCGAGTAGATGGATGATGGATGGTAGGATATGTTCTTCCTAACTTGGAGATTTCGGGGACGAAAATCCTAAAAGGTGGGGAGAATGTAATAACCCGTATTTCGATAACATGATTAAGACAGGAATCAAGGCAGGATTTAATTTTAAATTCTGAATCAAGCGAAATGGGCAATGCCATTGCGTTCGTCTCGGAAAAATACGCGAAATAGAGTCCGAGTTTTCGAAAATCGGAGTCCGTATGACCCGGTTAAGGCCCAACGAAGTTTTCAGAAAATTTCTAAGAAAAATCAGATTTCAAATTCAAACTTGAATTTGGAAAATTGGGCCAGTTGGGCCAGGCGGGAAAAATTCCCGCCACAGTACCCAACTCGACAGCCCTGTCGACTTGGGAGTCGACTTGGTCTGACCAAGTCGACAGCCCTGTCGACTTGGCTGTCGACTTGGCTAAGACGAGCATTCCTGGCTTGGTGCACCTGCACTGGTCCCTGGTCTTGTTCTGGAAGCTTCTGACGTGGTTTGATGGTTCAGATCTATCCTTGGGTTAATCTAAGGGCCTAAAACTATCCTAATCTCTATAAAAAGACCCTAAACCTAACCTAAATCCCTAAAAATCAAACCTAGCAACTAAGTGCTGCCAAAATCAATTTTGATCATGGCCTCCATCTCCAATCCCTAGAGCCTATGCATTCAAATCGGGTTCAAATCAAAAGGTGCAAGCTTGCTACACCAAATAGAGGCCAAATCAACGTTGCTATGCGAGTTTCATGACGGATCTTCATCAAAGGAGCCACCTTTCTTCGTCAAAACGATTCATGCTCCTAGTCCTCTTGCCACGCTAGGTAAGTTCTATCTACTTGTAGATTTAAACGATGATCTTGATGTGACATGGGATAAAATGCAAAGTAACATGAGTATGTTAGCCTATGGGAACCTAGTTTGCCCCTTTAGCATGAACATATGACTTTGGGTTATGTTGTAGCGACTAAACCATGCTATTCATGTTACATTGGACCTAGTTTTCCATGCAAGATTGGACCTTTGCTTGTGGTATGTTAGCATGCACACTTGAAACCACTTTGACTCATGAAACATGTGCATGAATGTGACTTTGAGGCTATGCAAGTATATAAACCCGAAATCCCTTATGATAATATGCAAGTTTACCTTTTTATCACATGAGTAACATGGGCATGTTCATCCCTTCATGATAGGATTATGACATGAACACTTATGCAAGTAATCCCCTTTTATGCTATGCATGGTTGTGGCCAAATCCTCTTGAGATACTATGCATGTTTGTGGCCAAATCCCCTTGAGATACTATGCATGTTTGTGGCCAAATCACCTTATGACACTATGCATGTTTTTGGCCAAGGTTGTGCATGTGGAAGCCAATCCCTTTTTGGCATCATGCATGTTTTGAGGCCAATATGTGACGTAGTATCCTTACTATGTTGACTCGCTTTTGCTTGCGTTGGAAAACACGACTTTGGGGAAGTTAGATAAACATGAACATGACGCGAAATCTTGACTTGAATATGAAATGAAAACTTGACTTGAGGTTACATGTGAACACGACATGTAAGTTGAACCAAAATGGGGGCATGACACGTGGGGTAAACTTGGGACTTGAAATTAGACACGTATGGGTTGTAAGTGTAATATAACACTAGACCAAACATGGAAGTGGCCAACTCGAGGTTGGGTTGAGTTTGTAGCATAAATCTACCCGGACCCGCCCGGCTTAACTAGTAGCTACAAACAATAGGATCCAATGTGAGAAGTTGGTCATGTCGCGCTTAAGACCCGAGGTTAGACTAGGTTGTGGTGTAAATCTACCCGGACCCGCCCGGCTTAACTAGTAACCACAACAAAGTCTAATGTGAGAGGTTGAGGGTGCATTAATTAAATTAATGCCACATGATAAGGTTAAGTAAATTTTACTAAGGACACTTAACCATGCAAGATGATTAGGGGATGAGGTTAAGTAATTTACACTTAACTAATCCGACTTGGTAATTAGATGGGGTTAAGTAATTAAGACTTAACTAATCTAAACACGGTAATTAGACGGGGTTAAGTAATTGACGCTTAACTAATCTAAACACGGTAATTAGATGGGGTTAAGTAATTGACGCTTAACTAATCTAAACACGGTAATTAGATGGGGTTAAGTAATCCACACTTAACTAATCTAAACACGGTAATTCGATGGGGTTAAGTTAAACACTTAACCAACTTAAACTTGGTAATTCAATGAGGTTAAGTAACCAATACTTAACCAACTTAACGTGATAATTTAATGGGGTTAAGCAACTTATACTTAACCAATTACACATGATGATTTGATGGGGTTAAGTAACCTACACTTAACCAATCTAATACGCGGACCTGATAAGGTTAAGTCACAAGACCTTTTTAGAATATACTTAACCATGGTAGTACGATTAGAG
The DNA here is from genome assembly GCA_030737875.1 of Allium sativum. Taxonomy (NCBI): domain Eukaryota; kingdom Viridiplantae; phylum Streptophyta; class Magnoliopsida; order Asparagales; family Amaryllidaceae; genus Allium; species Allium sativum. The sequence continues at coordinate 77,909,828 of CM060909.1, forward strand.
GATGGGGTTAAGCCCACCTATACTTAACCAATCCGACTCGATAATTTGATGGGATTAAGATAATCTATGCTTAATCGATCTAGCAAGATAATCCGATAGGATTAAGGTAAGCTAGTACTTGACCGATTTGACTTGATAGGGTTAAGTCATGAGCCTCTGGGTACACTTAACCAACTTGTAGGGCTAAGTCTTGAACTTAAATACTTAACCAATCTTGACGTGATTCGTGGGCGGGTTAAGGCAAGGACTTGAATGATAACACTTAACCTAATAAGACAAACCCTAGTTAGAGGAACTAGGTATAGAATCGTGGTTAATCAAGGACAACGGGAAAGGAAGCTAAGTGGTAAACCTTAGTTAAGGGTAACTAAGTAATAATTCTTAGCTAAGGACATAGGATTAATTCACAAAGCGATGAGTAACCTGATACGGTAGGTCATCGCTTAGTATACGAGGAGGAGCAAGTTATCTGACTTGGATAAAAGCTCCAGCGCACTGGGTGCCGAAGTGGAAGCTTCGGGGGACGTGAGGATATTCTTGGGATCCCTCTGTGGGCTGCCAGGTAATTATACTAGGCCCATGAGAGGTTAAGGTCTGCGTTAGAAGGACCAAGAGTATGCCTTGGTTGCTATGCGAGCGACCTAAAGATTGGGATGGATTAGCGTGGAGTCGACGATTCTTGGTTTATGCCCTGGATAGCACATCGCCGACTACCTACCATCTTTAGTCAATCGTGTATGTACGGAAAGGCAGGGAACCCCCAACAGACCATGTGCTTACTATCGAGTCATGGGTGAGGTTGGCCCGTAGGAAAGTGGGCTATAGTGGGGCCGTGGAGTGGTTCTTATACATGATTTTTCTTGGATTGCCTTTCAGTAGTTGAGGGAGGGGTCACGTGGGACCATAGCCACGGGTACAAAAACAGACCTTGATATCTGCATCGGCAGACGATTTAAAGCTCCCGACCGAGTTCCGTATTTCTTGATTTGCCCTGGCACGGAACTCGGATGGCACATTGGGGAACATGTGCATCTAGACATGGAAAACGATTCACGATACATACGTGGGATCAAGGGCGCGGTTGACGGGTGGCGAAATCCCTAGTGGTCCTAGGTGGCCAAAACCCAAACCGAGACACGGAAACGTTCATTAGGTAGCATAATCCCTAGCGGCCCTAGGTGGCATAAATCCTAAGTGGACGCGCGATAGTTCATGGTAGGGAAACACAACTAGATCAAGGGTTGCAGTCCAAAACAACTTCAAGGATAAAACGTTTACATGGGAAAGCCCGTATGGCCTATGGCAAAGGACTGAACTTACACATGGAGAGAAACATACGAGTTGAGAAAACCTACATATGCTATATATTAGGTTGACATGGACCATTTCATGACATGGGGCAAGGGACATTCATGGTTAACACATGACGCGGGTAGGGATACTAGTACGAGAGGTGCAGAGCAAATATACATGTTAGAACCAGGAAAAATATACAGAATAGACACCAGGGGATGTTAGACAGGATAGATACCTTGGGATAGTATACTTGATAGAAACCTGACGATGTGATACCTTGATTTATCACGACACCGTAGTTTATCACGATATCTTAGTTTACCTTGCTACAGTAGTTCAGCCAGTTACCCTGGTTTAGTTTATCTATCTTGTAGTCATCCTTATGTTTACTTTCAGTTTATGCATGTCATATTACCTTTACCTGTTTTTATACTGGGAGTAGATAGAACTTACCAGTCTTTATGACTGACCCCGTTTTCTTTCGCCTCTTTGTATTCCATTTCCCCCCCAGGTTCCAGGGAGGTAATGATGTTGTTTAGTTCGGGCCTCTTATGCTTGAAGGTCATCATGTATAGCTTGATGTATAGCTTGGTCTTCTCTTGGCTATGGCTGCTTCATCGCTTTATTTTGAGGAATAATTTATGAAAAGGTTTTTATGCTTCTTTATTATTGCAAGACAAGTTCTGATGTACTCTGATGTAAAAGGCTTTAGACCTTAATTATTAATGTATATGAAAGTTCGATTTTACTTCCGCTATTTTATATGTTCTGTCTTGTGATAATTCTGTGCATGTTTACCAATAACGCCCCTCTAAAGCTAGTGCATTCCTCTGCGAGTGACCCTAGCGGAGGCGGGGTGTTACAATCCACATTTCAAGCACTCATGAATAATATCTTTAAGTCTTATTTAAGAATTTTTTTATTAGTTTTCTTAGATGATATCCTAATCTATAGCCAGACATGGTATGAGCATATTCATCGTTTATGTTTAACATTGCAGGTCCTTAAAGATAATCAACTTGTCATAAAGTTAACTAAGTGTTCATTTGCACAAAGCCAGATTGCTTATTTGGGTTACATAATCACCAAGAATGGCATAGCTGTAGACCGAGGCAAGATCGGCGCAGTAAAAGATTGGCCTCCACCAAGAAATGTAAAGGGATTAAGAGGTTTTCTTGGCCTTACAGGGTATTACCTCAAATTTATAAGCCACTATGGGTTATTAGCTAAACCACTCACTGATTTACTAAAGAAGAATTCTTTCCAATGGAATGCAGAAGCTACTAAAACATTTGAAAAACTAAAGAAATGTTTACTCAATCCACCCATTTTATCTATGCCTGATTTCAACAGAGTCTTTGTAGCTGAATGTAATGCTAGAGGATTAGGAACAGGAACTGTGTTAAACCAATAAGGAAGGCCAATTGCCTACTTAAGCCAAGCACTTATTGGGAAAAACTTACCGTTATTCACATACGAGAAAGAATTGCTTACAGTTCTGTTGGCTACAAAGAAGTGGATGTAGTATTTGCTAGGTAGTCAATTCATTATCAAAGCTGATCACCAAAGCTTGAGGCACTTGTTATCAAAAAGGTTGACCAATGGAATTCAAGGAAGGTGGTTAGCTAAGCTTCATGGGTTTGATGATGTAGTGGAATATAAAATAGGGAAGGAAAATAATGCAGTTGGCGCTTTGTCCCGACTACCTGAAGAGCAATATGAAAATAAATCCATTCTCCCTTACAATGCTGTGACCACCATACAAGGTAGCTGCATGAATGAACTCAAGAAGGAATTAAATATCTCTGCCTTCTATCAAGAAATGACAGCAAAATATCAGAATGGCAAACTCAATTCCAGATACATCATGGTTGATTAACTGATGTACTATAAAAATAAACTCTTCATAGTAGATGTTTGTCAAAGCCTCAAGCGTATACTAATAGTGGAACATCATTCTACCCCACTAGGAGGTCATGAAGGTATGAAAAAGACGCGAAGAGAATAAAAAAAGTTTTTTATTAGCGAGGGATGAAGGCAGACATAGAGAATTATGTAAGGAATGCGAAACATGCCAACGTAATAAACATGAAAATAGTGTCAATCCAGACTTACTACAGCCGCTAACAATACCAGAAGCAATTTGGATGGATATCTCTATGGATTTCATCGTAGGATTGCCAAAAAGTAATAAATATACAGCTATCTTAGTGGTAGTGGATCGATTATCGAAATATGCCCACTTTTTTCCATTAAAACATCCTTATACCGCGGCACAGATAGCTCAAATATTCTTTGATGGGTTTTCAAATTACATGGTATGCCTCACAGTATAGTTTTAGATAGGGATGCCATATTCACCAGTGCTTTCTGGCTAGAATTGATGAAGCTACAGAGGTGAACATTGAAGATAAATTCATCCTACCACCCCCAATCAGACGGTGGAACTGAAGCTGTTAATAAGGTTCTTGAGAGCTACTTACGTTGCTTTGTATGTCATAAGCCACAAGAGTGGTCAAGGTGGTTAACCATAACCGAGTATTCGTATAATACTAGTTGGCAGAGTTCCATCAATGTGACACCTTACATGGCTGTATATGGCAGTGCACCACCCACTTTGTTAACCTATGTCCCAAAAACTACTCAAGTACCTCTGGTGGAACAAGAACTTTACTCTCGAGACATTGTTCTACAGTTACATAAAAGACAGTTTAAAAGCTCACTCAAGAATGTATGAAAAAATATGCGGATTGCAGAAGGACTGAAAAACAGTTCAAGGAAGGGGATTGGGTGTTTCTCAAATTGCAGCCATACAGGAAAATATCAGTGAGCATTCTTAAGACCACTAAGTTGTCTCCAAGATTTTATGGTCCCTACCAAATTATTAGAAAAATTGGTGAAGTGACTTATGAGCTTGAACTACCTAGTGAAGCAAGGATACATTCTATATTTCATGTATCTCAATTGAAAAGAAGAATCGGCCAAGGAATTATCATACAACAAGAAAATCACAGCTTCGTGGAAGAATTAATTGATGAACCTGAGAAAATTTTAGACAAGCGCATTTTTCCTAAAAACAACAGAGTCGTTGTTCAAGTGCTAGTGGAGTGGAGGCAAAAAGGTGAAGACGAGACAACATGGGAAGACTACTGGCCATTGGTGAAAATATTTCTTGCTTTTTACCTTGATACAAGGTCAAATTTTTAAATGGGCGGTGGGGAGGGGGGAGTGTTATGCTCCAGTCATCGTCCACCATTGATCTAGAAGCCATTACTGTAGATAGAAAAAGAAAAGAGAGTGTTTGTGCAATTCCAATGGCTAAAGACCTTTCAACAAACACATTGGCCAACAACTTGAAGACTCATACCGACGACAATCTGACGACCTGGACGACCACTGGGAGTGATCAGGATGACATGGACAGTTACTTGACTAAAGCCATCCTCTCGGAACAGGAGTCAAGGCAGAGGATTAGTCGTGCACATGCACACATGCACATTTGCACAAATTATGCTGGAAATTGTAATAATGGGATTGTTTAATTAATTAAGGCCTGTTTCTGATTTTTACCCTATAAATAGGGAATAGCAGTATTGCAACTCTGTGTTGAATTTAGTGGAGATTAATTCTCTTAAGCTATCTTCATTGTAATTATGTTTTCCAGCAATAAACCCTAATTCCAGTTTGGTGTTTGATTATATTCCTGCGTTCAAATTGTTCTCTATTTTTAGTCTTTCTTGCGTCTTGTTCTGTTCTTTAATCTTTGCAACACAACTGCACTACAGCCATGTCTAATATGTCTACAAGAAGCAAGACTAAACTCCTGGGTCCTGACATACGCTATGACAGTTGCTGCATTGCAAGACATAGACAGAAACTCGATATTAAGTTGATAAGAAGCGTACGATCCATGTATGACCGAACTTCCAGAATCAACTGATGAGAATATTAATTCTCGAATGATTAAGGATTGCGCAGCCTAATCATAGTGGTGAACTGATTTTGAGAGATTACTAGCACACTATCCCTTCTTTGCTGTTAAGCAACTTAGAGCTAATATCATGAAAGAATCTGAATAAAAACGAAATGTTTTTTATACTATGATTGTGCGATTGGAATAACTCTCATATTTCTGTTACAATGGTATACACTTTGCATTTATTAGAGAAAACTGGTACATAAGCAATAAGGCTGGTGTTCAGCCCATGTATTGCTATTTGTACCCGAAAGCTTGTGATATGGTATCTGATACATTTGATACTGCGACCGAGTTACCTCATTTTATAAGGGCCTTTGATACCGTTCATTGGAGCTTAATAGCCACATACTTTCCCTGATGAACTTTCCTTTGCCATTATAGCATGGTATGTTTACTTCTCCACACCATGTTACTCAACTGTCATTAATGACTCTCGAGTCGACTACTACTTCGAGACTGAAGGTATAAGGCAAGAAGACGAATCACTTTCTACTTGCATTTTCGTCACTGTCATGGAGTTAGTAAACCACCAAATAAACAAAATAGTGGGTGCAAAACAGCTTGATCCCCAACCCCAAGTGCAAAAACATTGGTATAACTTCACTCATGTTTGTTTATGACTCCAATTGCTTCAGAATAGCAAAACTTTGACATGCATAATTTCAAAACTTGGAAACTACATAACACTTTCCTTTACCTATGTCTTAAGTTGGAATTATACCTTACTTTCCTTTGCCAAAAAAAGTTGTTTATGATGTAGAAAAAGAAGGAACGATATATTACTGCTGAAGTTTTTGACACCCCTCTTATCTTTATCATACGCGCACTTTGTTTAGCGTAGAAGTACTGAAAATCACCGAACAAAAGCCTTATTGATGTCAATGTCATAATTAAATATTCCTAAAATCCCTAAAGCGTACATATGTTCGTGATAATATTTAATTATAACAAAAGTAATCATTTGTTGTTACATGACACTAACCTCATATACGTAATAATCTTGTATGAGATATCTTGTGATTTGAGACGAACTGCAAATTCAGTTTACGCACCTACTATAATACAATCCAAGTCACACATAAGAATACTCCACATGTACAAGCATTTTCTCAGTTCAACTTGAAGTTATACAAGCACTTTGGCCAAACTATTTCTATAAAGAGCCGTCTTTTCTACGATTGGGTTAGACTACGATCTAACATGTAACTCCATCTAAATGAAAATTCGAAGCTTAAACTAAATATTGGAGCAAATTTAGGTATACATTGCATCATATTAGTCCCCTCAAACAATCAACTGAGATACATGTTAAAAAAAATCAACATCCGTAACATCTTCACAGTGCATGCACTTTGTTCGACGTAGAAGCAGTGAAGACTGAAACCAAGCTCATTTGGTATCAACATCATTATTGAATATCTCTACATCCTCCTAGAGCATACATGTATTTATTGCAATAATTAACTGTAACCAAAAAAAAAAAAAAATTTACCATGTAGTTACAGTCTCTTATACATACGTACTCATAACGTATAAGATATATTGCGATATTAAACTAATTGTAAATTCAATTTATTCGATATTAAACTAATTGTAAATTCAATTTATTCGATATTAAACTAATTGTAAATTCAATTTATTCATTCATACTAATGTAATGCGAGTCACACCAAATAATTATAACTACTATGCATCTCTAATAATGTGATAGTGACAGCGGTGTTAAATTCACCTGTATCCAAAATTGTCTGTCTCTCTATACCCATCAAATCAATACCTCTAAATTTCATTTTTTTGCAATTAAATCTTTTTTTTTTTCTTTAACTTAATTTCGAACAGGTAAAAATTAGGAATTCTGATTGGTTGGATAAAGAAAGACACACAATTTTGGGTACGGTACAAAGAATTAGCTCTCGTGACAGCGAGCTGAATAGTTAAGCTAAGTGGAAAAATGAACCAACATTTAACTAACAACTACTTTCGATCTGGATTGGTAGAGAGTTCACTTCTACCAACATAATACACAATTTCTTTGTGCATATTGCTTGACATGATAGAAACCACAAACCATCGTTTTCTGTAAACAGTCGCCTTTAATTGCTGAACCAATAATCATCATTGATTCATTGGTATTTGCTAAGTTGACAAAGCTGGCTAGAAAAAGAGCATGAGACCCGAACAATTAAACAGCGAAAAGTACAAACCCCACAAAGTAACGAATAAGAAGGGGCGGTCTTACAACCGTCTAACCTTCACTAAACTACAGAGCAATGGGCTGTAAAACGCTCCATACCAACAGCATATAAAACCAAAAGAACAGCTAATCATGCCTGAAGTAGACAACCGCTACCCACAAATGCACAAATTTGCTTACCTGCTACCATTATTCCTGAATCATTAATCAGTTGTTACAATTGCATAAACTACAAATCCAATAAATTCAACCAAAAAAGCGCTCCAAATCCCCCCATTTCTACCCTTCTTCCTCGTCTTTCTCAAACAATTTGTAACAGGAATCCTGCTGCCATGGCCATTGCCATTGCCGGTGCTTCTAACCACCTTTTCCTCAGCCAATCCTTCAGATGAACCAAAGAAAAACATGTTAAGCTGAAAGCACCCTTTGACTTGAAAGTTAAAAAATGCAATGTGATGAGGACTTCTGCATTGTACTTGAAAGTTATATCTAGTTCTTTTTACAGAAAGTAAATATCTAATTTCTTAACTTGAAAATCCAAACAATTTACATATCAAGATTCAAGATTTATGTGAGCATGTGATAGATAATCAGTAGCAAGATTATCAGTCAAGTTGATTGGACTTACCACTGAAGAAACATCGTAATAATCTGGTGGGCTAAACCCAATACCCCCTCCACCTCCACTACCACCACTTCCTCCTCCTCCCCTTCCTCCTCCACTCTCACCACCACCATCACTACTTCCTCCGCTAGTTGAATTCTCCTTTGGGAAATCAATGCCCAAATCATAAGCTGGAGTCCCATCAGGCTTAAACAGTCCATAGTTCCTTTCTGAACCAGGCCCAACCTTCAAGTTCTCGTTGAACAATGCAAATACGTAAACCCTGACTGCCACATCCGGCCTCAGTGGCGTCCCCTTATTACGCATCACCAGCCTCATCAGGTTGCCATTGTACTTCGCCGCGTTCGCTGGAGTCGCTCCGTCCTCGTCCTCGTCGCCAGCAGAAGGCCATCCTGTCTCCGAGACCCGGACCTCAATATTCCCTCCAGCTCCTCCGTTTGCTGACTTTATGGCGGAGTAAATCGCGTCGATCTGGGCGTAAAGCATGTTGTCGTACTTCAGATTGCCGTCTTGGACCCCGTCGTTGGGTTCGAAGAGGACGTAGTTGAGAGGGACCTGTTTGGGGTCCGATTTGAAGGCGAAGAAGGGGTACGCGTTGATTAGGAAAGGGGATCCGGTTTTTGAGTGGAAGTTCAAAATAGGGCAGATGTACGGGAGGAGGGTTTTTTTGAACTTGCCGGCAGAAGGAGGGTAGGAGGATTCAAGAATGGCTACTGAGTGAGTGGTGGTGACCATCACCTGCTTGTCTAGGTTCAGTGAGACGAGAGCGGAGTGGATGTTTTCCATGGCGGGAAGAAGGAATTTGGCGAGGGAGGTGTCGTTGGAGTTGGTGAGGATTTCGTTGCCGACGGTGATGGCGACGATTTTGGTGCGGGGAAGGAAGGGGTGAATGTTGGACTGGATCCAGAGGGAGGAGAAGGAGGGGTCGGAGGCGGCGGAGGAGAGGCACTGGTCGGGAACGCCAACGATGAACTCAATGCCGGTATCGGCGAAAGCGCGGAGGACGGTAGGGTCGGGGTTATAGAGCTTGACACGGCCGACGGAGATGGAGGAAAGGAGTGAAGGGACGGTGGAGGGGTTGGGGAGATTGTCGGCGACCAGGCCGTAGTTGACGCCGATGAAGGAGGTTGAAGTAGGTGTACTTGGGTCTAATATTTGGAGAAAAAGCAGGAAAAAGAGAGTGCAAGTTGGCAGCATTTTCCAGTAGAAAATTAATATAAGAATCCAGTGATGAGGTTAGCAAAAATTTAGGATAGAGAAAGATGAGGAAAGATAGGTAGTGGAGTGGAACAAGAGGGAGGAGAAGATGGTAATGTGATGTGTGTGATATTTGAGGTTTTTTGATGATGTGGAGGTTGGTGGATGCATTGTCTGTTTTCATTTTTTATTTTTATTTTCCTTCTCCCTCTCGTTATTTGTTGCCCATCAAAACTATCAAAAACACATAGGATGATGTGCGTAGGTACGTTGAATATTTTGCTTCAAACTAGTTAAGTAAACCCTACTTGCTATTTTTTGCAAACTATATCTTTCACTCTTTTTTTTTTTCTTAATCTAATTATAAATTTTGGTCCACTTCACCTTCTATCAACCCAATATAAATAACACACAAAGCAAACGAATCGGATAACTTTTCCTTCTCTATGTATAGTATACGTGCAGTAAATAAGTAATACAAGAAGCATGTATGTTTGATGGTTTCAATTTATATGTGACTATTCCTTCTCTATTTGTAACTAATAACATTTAAAGTACCTCCTTGTCTAATTTTTTTTGTTACTATGTATAAATCTATAGGAAGGTCCATTGATAAGTACCGAATACGTGACATTACAAATGCATTCATTCACTTTGTTGTAATTTTATTAAAATAAAATCTAGTTGCTTATTAAGTAAATAATAAAATGTTTATTAATTTTACCAAATTCCTTATACGTGTCTACCTTATTATACATTTTATTTTTCTCTGCCGTAATTAAGCTTTCTAAGCTTTCATATGCCAGTAAAGTATATTCAACAATAAATTTGCCTAAGACAAAAGCAATTTGTTCTCAAAGATTAAATATTCTGAAAAGACTTACATTATATTACTCAAAATTGCAACAGTGATTATATAAATGAAACTACAATAGCATATAAGCATGTAATCTCTAGGCAGTTTGGGACTACTGCTTCTGACACAAGAGTAACAAAAGCATGATTAATTTTTTTCTAAATTTTTCGGTAATGAAAGATTCATTAATTTCTTCAAAAGGAATATGTTTTAATTCTTCCCAATGAGTACCATAGTATATAGCCCCAAAACCATTTAGTCATGTGTCTTTGTCATTATTGGCATTGAAATTGATATTTTTAATATCATCCAAACAAACCTAAGTAAGAAGTATTTCTACACTATTAGCATGCAACAAGAATTTAGTAGTAAAGTCTCGAAACACTTGGACTTCCATTAGAAATATATAAATCAATGAAGTAATTAATAACCTCCTTTTCTAGTTGTGAGGTTTTGTAACGAGCAGAAACTTTTATCGATTTATTTTAAACATTTAAATTTATTTTAAATGTTGTATTAGAAATATAAATGGAAATTTATACATATTTTTTATATTGAAGACGATGTTTTAACGTATAATTTATTATTAAATTTAAAACGAACCTGTAACGTCGCGGTAGTTCGTAATTTAACATTTTGAACTTCAATTGGATATACATGATCCAATATAAGTCGGATCTCTTTGAAACAAGATACGCTCGGATCTATTTGACTATTTTTTTTTTAATGAAAGTGAAAAATCGAGATTTCGTCTTATATATTGTGGGTTATATCAAAATCAAATTTTCAAATAGTCGCTATGGAATCGTTTATAATTTATATTGGTTTATTGTTAATTAAATCGGTCTTAAATAATTCGAACGTCATTTTAATTTGAAATGTCAAGTTTAAATTCAAATATGTTTATTTTGGAGCTATACGATATTCTATTCAGATATGTACGATAATAATGATTTATTATTGTTAATTTGAGTTGTTTTTGAATTTATTTATATTTTAATCGATTTGTTAAACCTAAAAAATAGCATTTTTGCAAATGATCTTCGTTTTCGATGAAATTAGTTTCATCGGATCCATAATATTAAATTGTTGTATGGAAATAAATTTCATGGTGATTCAATATTGTATGTGGACGCGGTAACCATAAACGCATTTAATCGTCTTATCGATTCAATATGGAATGTAAGAATAGTCGATTTTTAAACAACCTACAATTTTGACGAAACCAATTTCATTAAATTTGTAACGATTAATTATTGCAAAATGTTAACCACGTTAGTAAAACGCGGTTCTAGGGTCAATCACCGTGAGTCTCATGGTTTGTGTATCACTGCTTAAGCGACCCTGGAGTCGTGCACTTCTGGTCGAGCAGCATACCACGGTTCGACATCGCGTGTCGAGCACAATCTACATGAGCGGTCACTACAAAGCTGGTCGGTCAGTTCATATACAAATACATCATCACATATGCGCGACCGAATCTCAAAGCTCACATGAAAAACTTGTATGACAGATAGCGAATTAAAACTCAGACAATGGGTCGACATCATGTATGCAACCATATGAACTCCTACGTGCAGCATACTGCTAGCAAACAAAGGCTTGGGACTATGTGCATGTTACATTGTATATATATGTTATGTACTAGTTGATTTCATACAACAACATATATGCATGGATATGTGATAAGTCACATGGCATTCACATTCTGGGAAGCATGAACACAACTATTGTGCACCATAAACCAACACCTTTCGTGTATAAGACATAATGCAGCAAACATATACATCAGCCATGTTGCTCACGACAAAGAAGGAGCAAGACCTCATTTCTATCACGATGATTACTCGAGCAACCAACCCATGCCAAGCTTCTGCGAGTGGGCGATAGGAGGACAACAGGTCGGACACCTTCACATCCAAGCACGGTCGAGTATCTCAAGCGGGTGGTCAAGTACTAGCAACCTGCAACATGTTCATACACCATGCTCGAGCTTAACTGGTCGAACACCATGCTCGAGCACCAGGATTGAGCATCGCCACAATATGGGGCCGAACAGGCCAGCTTCATGAGGTTGAGCAATACTTGGTTGAGCGGTCTAGCAGAGCAGTGATTTATTATGAAGTATATGTAGGCATCTGCCACGTGTATAAATACATGCATGGACACATAAACATCACCTTGTAAGCTTCACGCCGGTCGTTCGTCACCTTACAAAACAGTACCGACAAGCCTTGGTCTAGCACTTAGAAGTGATAAGGTTCAGTCGTTATTGCCACGTGAGCACCTTCAGCTCGATCATTCGACAACCCTCAGCTCGGTCGTGCAAGAGTCATTAGCTCGGTCGAGCACGGAACAGTCTACAGGTCAAGCACCACAAAACAGGCCGTGCTTCAGTACCGTCAGCCTCCACGTGGTGGAGCACCTCACCGAGAAGTCGAGAACATGCGTAGCAGTCGAGCAACTTCCGCCTGAATGAAGGGGTCGAGCACACAAGAAGATTTACATAAAAAGAATTACAATGGAAAACTTGTTGTTATTGTTCCCTTTTTTAATAAGGATAAAGCCTCATCTATATATAGCAGCACGTGGCCAAGGTTTGAAGACTCTACGGTTTTTCTATAATAAAATAAGGCGGAATGCATTGTTCATTATATATTACAAAGGGGTTGGTCACATAATGTATGGGGTACAGGTCGCACAAGCATTTCCAGGTATCTCGCAAGTAATCTGATCGTGCGCGATAGCCTAGCGCCAGTTGTAAAGTGAACAACGACAACTTTACCCACATGGTTCAACGCCCCATAATTACGACATTGCCACTCCACACCAACTCCACCTATAAATACCCCATTTGACCACCATTCAATGGACCGATTTTTGTCACCCCGTAGGGCTGTCATTTTCGGTTTTTCACCATTTTCTAGCTCTCTAAGGTCCATTAATGGCTTCTTCAACTCACTCCATCTTCCTCCAACATCAAGTGGATCCAATCTTCTCCAAATACCATTAATTCTCACTCAAGTTCAATCCAAGTGATCTCCAACCGCCATTACTCCTCTTTAAAGCTCGGATCTAACACTAATTTCATGACAGAGTTAAGGAAGATCATCTAATCACGAGATCTAATCCATTCCTTCTCGAATTCAAGTGAGATCTAAAGCGGAAAGAGAGTAAAAAGTGGGAAATCACTATTAAAAGAGAGAATGATCAAAAATAGGTGAGAAATGTACTTTGTAATATCTCATATGATAATGAAATCACTTCCAATGTGAATGTAGATCTACTCTAGATCGAACCACTATAAAATTCATCGATTTTTTACTTACTTTTATTTTTCATGGCTTCATTTTCCTTAATCTTACCATTTGGTATAGTGTGATCTCACACCTTTGGTGTTTGGACCAATTTTGGTTTAAACATTTGGCGCCTACCGTGGGGCCACGTTCGCATTTCCTTCTCTCGCACTTCTCTCAACCTTAAGAGCTTACCATTGAAGTTCTAAGCCTACTTCTACCATAGATTCTACAAGTCCAAGATCTAGGCCAATTGACGAACTCTCTTCCAAATTCAAAGCTTTGTCTGAAATAATGGCTAAATCTAAGAAGATAACAAGTAAAACCATTGGAGAAACTGACAATGTTGCTAACAACGAAGCTACTCCATTTAATAATCGCTCTGAAGTTGGTGAAAACTCGATGGATGGAGCCGGTGTGATTGAGTTGAATGTCGCTATTACCAACATAAACCAAGGAGTGGATGCCTCTACTAAAGCTATGATGGAAATACTTGACATCATCCTTAATGCTCGACTAAATCCACCGCCTCAAAAGATCCACGTTGATCTCAAAGAGAATGCCAATTCATTTGCTTCTAGCCATAATCACAACGACAACATGAAAGATGATAATGAATGGTTGAGCGACAAAGACGGGGCTAACATCGAAGACTCAAAGCCAAAAGATAAGAATCATTCCAAGACGAAAGCTCAAAGGGATACCAGTCCCGTCATGGGGGCACCTCCTCGTCGGGAAGGTAAATGACCTAAGTTCTCTAACCACGATTGCATGCCTTGACAGACATTTGGTAAAGAGCTCAACTTCGCAGAACGACATAACACTGAAGAATACATTTCAGATATGATAGAAAAAAAATCCTAAAGAGGAATCAAGCTCGTAACGACGATGAAACATACTAGGATTTCTCTCTCGATAGGACTCCGTTTACCGAGAGAATCCGAGAAACAGAGTGTGCAAGGAAGTCCAATCTCAAATTTTTACCTTCGTACAACGACCTTGTTGATCCTAACTACATTATGTTCAAGTATGAGTGGAATATGAGCGCGGCAAAGGCAATAGACGAGATGAGATGCTTATATTTCCCTCTTTACTTAGAAGCCATTGTGTCACTATGGTTCAAAAAGCTACTGCCTAAGTCCATAGACTGGTTTCCTGACTTGACAAAAAAGTTCAAGGAGCAGTTCTGTCTGCACGCTACCAAATCCAATGATGCTATAACACTTTCAGCAATGAAGCAGAATCCAAGGGAATCCGTTAAAGCTTTTCTCAGTTGATTCGATGTTGCCTTGTCTGAAGTAAGGAATCCAGAACCTCGTATAATCCTCATGTTTCTAATCGGTGCTATAGATGAGAAGAGTGAATTCGGTAGATGGATTAAAATGAAAGAACCAAACACGCTTAAAAAAATCTATAAAAAAGCCGAGGAGTAAATGAGAGTGGACAATAATCTTATGCCTCTTCAAATTATTGATGCTAACCAACTTCTTGAATTTCCTAAAAATGTCGCTACTCAATAAAATCAGAAGAATCTCGGGTGTGGTCAAAAAAGGGGAAATGACGGAAGAGATGACCGGAATAGTAAGAAGCCCCGCTTATTCAAAAATTCTGAGTTAACCCATTTGACAGAAACTCCCGGAAAAATCTTTGTTGTGACTAAATACACCGAAGATTATTCAATACTAAAACCTCAAAGAGTAGGTGGCGATCAAGTGAACTTTGGAAAGTTCTGCATGTTTCACAATCATCCAGGCCATAATACCAATGAATGTAGGCATCTAAAATCACTGATCGAAGAGCTGATTAGGAAGAATCGTCCGCAACAATATGTGAAAATTCCACAATCCTCAAACCCTGCTGCAACTCCCTAGAGGCCAAGGGCAACAAGCAATGAAGCACCTGCTAAAACCAAACCAATCATCTATTGACAACCATGGAACTCTAATTTCAATGGCTCATAATAATCGATCAACATCGCCACTGCCTTGTTTTCATGCTTAATTTCATGCTTTACTTACTGCTATATTCAGAATTCTTATAAAATAGTCTATAATATTTTACAAAAATTGTTCTAAACCTAGATCTATGACAAAGAGTGTATCTACTTGAATGAATCACTTGCCTGCAGAATTTTATGTTAAATCAAAACTTGATTAAAAGATGATTTCATATTGTAGGCTGTCTGTCGAGCGCTTGTTCCTTCAGAATCTGACGAAACATAGCGACCCCAACAACACTAGTTCAAGCACCGAAAGCTGTAAATATCAACATGCACAAATGCAAAAATAGAAAAGCATTGCCTTAGGAAGTGAACGGGAGGAGTTACAAAGATTCAAACAATGAACAAACGCCACGAAAAACAAACAAGAGGGTTGTAACTTTCATTGAAGGGGCACTTCCCCAAGTGAGAGTTTTAAAGCTCTAGTTCTTAAACTGAGATTGCTTGCCAAGTCAAGCGTCCAGCAAAGGAATTGGTTCCAGCCCCGTGAAACGATACATCAACAATCCAATTAACTTGTGTAGCATCTGAAAATCTCAAATGTGACAAGTGTTGGATCTTAACAAATAAACTTGCGCAATGTCTGAATATCTCGTATGAGACAGGTGTTGAACATTAACCAATCAACTTGCATAGTGTCTGAATATATCAGATGCGACAAGTGTTGGACCTTAACCAATCAACTTGCGTAGTGTCTGTAGATATCAAATACGACAAGTGTTGGACCTTAACCAATCAACTTGCGTAATGTCTGAATGTATCATATGTGACAAGTGTTGGACCTTAACCAATCAACTTGCGTAGTGTCTGAAGATATCAGATGCGAAAAGTGTTGGACTTTAACCAATTAACTTGCATAGTGTCTGAATATCTCAGATGCGACATGTGTTGGCCCTTAACTAATCAACTTGCGTAGTGTCTGAATATATCAGATGCGACAAGTGTTAGACCTTAACCAATCAACTTGCATAGTGTCTGAATATATCAGATGCGACAAGTGTTGGACCTTAACCAAAACTTGCGTAGTGTCTGAAGAAATCAGATGCGACAAGTGTTGGACTTTAACCAATTAACTCACATAGTATCTGAATATATATCAGATGCAATAGGTGTTGGACATTAACCAGCTTACTTGTTTAGTGTCTGAATACCCAAGATGTGGCAAGTATTAGATTTTAGCCCAAGCAGGGGCACGAATTTCAAAGTCCTTCCCACGTAGGGAAATAGCAACAAAATCCCTTTCATAAAAAAAAGGCAACTTCTCCATAGCAGAGATCAACTATCCTCAATAAAGTCCATAATGTTGATTCAGTCGACAGGAGAAGAAGAACATTGGATTATAAATGGCCTCTCCGTAATACGGGGCATCCAATGGAGTCTCCAATGTGAGAACTGATCGACAGAGCAACTAAACACTGAGTAGTAGAAGTTCTTCCCATAACGAAGACTAAGGACAAAGACCTCCCAGATAGGGGCACAAATATCCAGAACTTCCTCAAGAAGGAGCAGAGAATAAATCACAAATACGTATTTCCCAAATGTGAAATATTGTATATCATCATATAAGTTGTTAAACGATGACATTTGAAATCCACAATCGGCTTTAGTCGATTAGTTGATTTTAAGCGTTAACACGAATTTGAATCTGAATTTGAATAAGAATATCGTATTTGTGCAAACAATATTCAATGAGTTTTAAACCGTTGAATAAAATAATCTTGTGCAAACACTTTATTCAATTCAAAATAAAATTTGCTATAATTTATTTTCTAATGTTTAAACTAATCTGTTATTGAGGTGGACGATCAATAACAAAGTATAAGTCCAAAATCGTCCAAATAATTGTTTTAATTACAAATTTGGTAGCTTGGAACACATAAATTCAAAGCATGATATGCCACAACAAACCAAAAGCTACGGCTAGATCTCAATGCAACAATGTTCAGTTCGATGCCTGCATTTCCCGCAAGTAAGAAATGCAAGCTTCGAGGGGCAAATGTTAACCCTGTTGGGAAAACGTTGTTCTAGGGTCGATCGCCGTGAGTCTCGTGGTTTGTACATCATTACTCGAGAGCCCTGCGACGAGAACCATGTTGATGGTCGAGCGACCCTGGGATCGTGCACTTTTGGTCGAGCAGAATGCCACAGTCTGACACCGCGTGTCGAGCACCATCTCCATGAGCGGTCACTACAGAGCTGATCGGTCAGTTCATTTACAAATATGTCATCACATATGCATGACCGGACCCACAAGCTCACATGAAAAACATGTATAACAAATAGCGAACCAAAACCCAGACAATGGGTCAACATCATGTATGCAACAACATGAACTCCTACGTGCAACTTACTATACAAAGGCTTGGGACTATATGCACGTTACATTATATATGTGTGTTATATACTAGCTGATTTCATATAGCAATATATATGCATGGATACGTGATAAGTCACATGGCATTCACATTCTGGGAAGCATGAACACAACTGTTATGTAGCATAAACCAACATCTTTCGTGTATCTGACATGATGTAGCAGACAAATGCATCAATCACGTTGCTCACGAAAAAGAAGGTGCACGACGTCATTTTCATCACGATGATTACTCGAGCAACCAACCCCTGCCATGCTTCTGCGAGTGGGAGAGCGGAGGACAACAGGTCGGGCACCTTCACATCCAAGCATGGTCGAGTATTTCAAGTGGGTGGTCAAGTACCAGCAACCTGCAACATGTTCATACGCCATGCTCGAGCTCAACAGGTCGAACACCATGCTCGAGCACTAGGATTGAGCATCGCCACACCATGGGGACGAACATTCTAGCTTCATGAAGTCGGGCAATACTTAGTTGAGCGGTCTAGCAGAGCAGTGATGTATTATGAAGTATATGTAGGCATTTACCACGTGTATAAATACATGCATGGACACGTCAACAACACCTTGTGAGCTTCACGCCGGTCGTTCGTCACCTTAACACAACAATACCGACAAGCCCTGGTTGAGCGCTTAGAAGTGATAAGGTTCAGTCGCTTTTCCCACGTGAGAACCTTTAGCTTGATCATGCAACAACCCTCAGCTTGGTCGTTGAAGAACTCTAGCTCGATCGTGCGAGAGTCTTCAGCTTGGTCGAGCAGGTAGTAATCTACAGGTCGACCACCACAAAACAGGTCATGCTCTAGCAGCATCAGCCTACACATGGTTGAGCACCTCACTGAGAGGTCGAGCACTTGCATAGTAGTCGAGCAACTTCTGCCTTAATGAAGGGGTCGAGCACATGAGCAGATTTACATAAAAGGAATGATAGTGGCAAACTTGTTATTATTATTCCCTTTCTTTGAATAAGGATAAAGGCGCATCTATATATAGCACCACATGGCCAAGATTTGATGACACTACGGTTTTTCTGCAATAAAATAAGGCGGAATGCATTGTTCATCATATATTACAAAGGGGTCGGTACATAATGTATGGGGTACAGGTCGCAAGCATTTCCAGGTCGCTCGCACGTAACCTGATTGTGCGCGATAGCCTGGCGCCAGCTATAAAGTGAACAATGATATCTGTACCCACATGGTTCAACACCCCATAATTATGACATTGCCACTCCACACCAACTCCACCTATAAATATCCCATTTCACCACCATTCAAAGGACCAATTTTTGCCACCCCGAAGGGCTGTCATTTTCGGTTTTCCACCATTTTCTAGCTCCATACGCTGCATTAATGGCTCCAACAATTCACTCCATCTTCCTCCAACATCAAGTGGATCCAGCCTTCTCCAAATACCATTAATTCTCACTCAAGTTCAATCCAAGTGATCTCCAACCGCCATTACTCCTCTTTACAGCTCAGATCTAACACTAATTTCATGATGGAATCAAGGAAGATCATCTAATCACGAGACCTAATCCATTCCTTCTCGAATTTAAGTGAGATCTAATGCGGAAAGAGAGTAAAAAATGCAAAATCACTATTAAAAGAGAGAATGAGCAAAAATAGGAGAGAAATGTACTTTGTAATATCTCTTACGATAATGAAATCACTTCCAAAGTGGACGTAGATCTATTCTAGATCCAACAATATAAAATTCTTGTGTTTTTTACTTACTTTTATTTTTCATGGCTCCATTTTCCTTAATCTTACCGTTTGGTGTAGTGTGATCTCACACCTTTGGTGTTTGGACCAATTTTGGTTTAAGCACAAGATTTGCAGTTTGGGGTCAATTGGAGCTATTTTGATCATAACGCAAGATATAAACGCATATCGATTTATGGTGTGAATTAAAAAGGGAATTATACCAAACGTTCTCGGAATTTAACAAAACCAGTTCCACTGTGTCCGAAATATTTAATTATTGTAATATTTCAAGTTTCGAGCCATTAGGAGTTGTTATGTGAGCATGGGAAGAACTAACGTGAATCGATCGACAAATTTAATATTCAAAATTTAGTTATTTTTCCAAACGTACTCCGTTTTCAACTAAACAAGTTTTGTTTGATCCGGGATATCAAACTATATCTGGAGGTCCATTTTTGTTTCGAACGGATATCGTATGTAATCATACAAAATTATAAATGGTAATTGGAAATGGCGATAGGCATCAATTCTTAAAAATCAATTAAATAATTTAGTAAAAAAATCCTTTATAAAACCATAACTAGCCCAAGCCCTATTTCCCTAAATTCTCTTCCACGCCCCATCTC
Source organism: Allium sativum (assembly GCA_030737875.1). NCBI lineage: Eukaryota > Viridiplantae > Streptophyta > Magnoliopsida > Asparagales > Amaryllidaceae > Allium > Allium sativum. The sequence continues at coordinate 77,929,976 of CM060909.1, forward strand.
CAACCTTCTTTCAGTAATTCACGAAAACAATTCACCACTTAAAAATCAAACAAAAATCTGTAAAACTCCAAATCATATATACACGAATTCCACTTCAACCCTGCATATGCTTTTGGGGGTTCGGCAGTCTTGATTCTCGCTGCGAATATAAACAGCGTGGATTTTTAATGAGGGGTCGCCGGAGCTGAGTGGTTTAACAGTGACGGGGAGGATTTGCGAGATGACCAGCAAGCAAGGCCGCAACTTTTGGGTGATGTTTGAGGAGATTTCGAGCAAGCTCAGTCGCGCTGTATGATGGAGCATTGGTCTGAAGGTGAGACTTCCTGTAGCCGAGATAGCAAATAAGGGTCGTGAGGTACACGAAATTGGTAGGGGAGAGAGGGCATGTCTGTAGTGGTGAATGGAGGAGGTCCAGATGCTTATTAAGCCTTTGTTATTTCTCTAAATTTGAAGTAGAGTGATGTATGAAAGGTGATAATTAAATTTGTGGTGAAGTTTTGACATTGTTTTGAATTTTTGGAGGCTTGGGGTCGATCTGCTTAATGACTGGAAATGTAGTTTATCCTATGTGTTTTTCTACCTGATAGTTGTCCCAGTATTTTTTATAAAGAAGAAGTTAACAAGTCCGTGCGTGAGGTATCCAGCATCTGATGTTCGTACAACAGTATCCACGCAATTCTTGCTTCAAAGGGGACTCATTTTCTGATGAAGAAATGGAAATATCATTTTGTCAATTTTTGGCCACAAACGACAAAAGTCCCTCTTTTGTCTGTCCCTATCCCGATGGGAGGAAACCAAAGAACTCATTTTCTGTTGAGTAGCAGTTCAGGTAAGTCTTGAATGGGAAGGAAATTCATGTTTATGGGATGGTTCCTGGATCTCCATCGTTGGTTAAAATCACAATAGCAAAATCGGCTCACCTGCTTTGCTTTGTTACAAATTTTGGCGCAGTATTGTGGGTCACTTTCATAGGGGCACCATCATGCTCAAGAATTTGGCAAGGTATGTGTTTGGGAATTTTCAAAGCAAGATGTTTCCTACCTTCGGTCAAGAAATATCAGCTTGGATTCGTTTTATTCTTTCTTAGATTCAACCTTTCCAATCCTATAGTTTTCACTCCTATGACTATTGAGATGATGAAGAAGAGGCATAAGCTTAAATTGGGTGATGTGGTCACGATACAAATAGTGATTAAAATGGATTTACTAACGTTAATTAATAGTTAGTTAATTTACTAAGTTATTAGTTTATAATTTTTTAATTATTCAATTAATGTGATATCGTGTAACTCACACAACTATTTTCATATGGGAACAAAATCACACAAAAATGATCATGTTGGAATTGCGACGACGAGATCTACATTGTGGAACTAATTTCGCTGAGTACAAGGCTACTGGAATTTGGTGATAAAATCGAACGCCTGTTTGATTGTAGATAAAATAAAAGCAAAACCTTCAACTGAAAACCGATGTGAGTAAACACACTAACTCTGGCTTGTTTATATTTTATATAAATGAATTTAAAATCTATATATAGCAATTTTATAATGTGTGATGGTTGTTTGGATGATGGTTGATTGATTAGTTGAAATGATTGATTAGTTATAAATATTTAATCATTAATTGAACATCGATTCCATTTACCATGATATTTCATATTGAAATGAAACTGATGATATTTGCGTTGATTAACATCTGTGGATGCAAGGAAACGGGTTGGAGGGATCAAACTGGATCCCTCAACGTTTATATTATAGTTTTTCATTTTTTGTGACGTATGATGTGATATATAATTTGTGATTGATTATGTTGTGTTTAAATTATCCCGGTCCTAGAATTTTGGTATTTACATACTCAAAACTGTTTTTGAATATAGAAAAGAAATTTGAGATTTTAAAAAGGAAATTTATTCATAAAATAGAAATTTAATTTTGAATGGACTTGAAAAATAGAAGCTTGTATTAATAAATAAACAAGTAGTTGATTATAAACGACGTTTATAAATTAAGTAAAATATTTATCATTGGATAAATTTAGATATAAATGCAATTTTTAATTTATATAGAAAAGTTAAAGCGGATTTTGAAACCATTATTTATAACTGGGTTTGGAACTTAATGATTATAAAGGAAAAATGCATTCAAATGGAAATTTGAACAAGACATCATTTTCGGGAGTGAACGATGGATTTTATCCAAAAGTTTGGAATATAAATTGAGATAAATCCAAAAATTTATACTTAGGATTTGACTATGTCGAATCTTATTAAAATGATTTGGTTCAGAAAGGATATTTAAATTCTATTTGGATTGAATCTATAATTTGAATAAAATATATTAGGAAGTTAATATTTCAACACTTATAAATATGAAAACAAAATTCTATGCTTTGCAATAATTTAATATTATTTTAAATTAACATTATTAAATGAGAAGGGAATTTAAGGAATCAAATAAACTTGATTTCAGAAGTAGGAACGTATAGCTTGTAAATACGTTTAAAAAGGAAATTGAATTGTTTATATAAACAAAAAGGTGTCAGTAGCAGTTTTATAAATAAAATTTATAAAAGAAGAAGAATATGATGTTGGTTTATTAAGTTACCTGATAACTGAGATTTGAATCTGTAATATATTTGCAAGTAAAATCAAGTTGATTTGATAAAATGAATCTAGATTTCTATTTAAGGAATAATATTCATAATTGAGAGTGAATAATGAACGAAAGCAAATGTTTTGCGAAGGGAAATAATTATAAGGGAGCTGGAGTTAACCTAAAAAGGTAGAATTATTCAGAAGTTCGAAATATTAATCAAATATAGATTATTCGAGAAAGAGCGATTTATTGAATTTGGTTGTATCAAATTCAGAAAAGTACCATTTACTTTCTGTTCAAACTAAAGGTCTATATATTTAAATTATTAATTAATTAATTAATTAATTATCCAAATTAAAGGAGCAGAGTTATATTTCAAAACCAAATATTTCAGAAGTAGGGATTATAACACTATCGTTATAATCAATGTTTTCCGAAAAAGAAGGGGATTGTTAAATTGAAATCTGAGAGTTGCATAAGCAATGTTTTTGTTCGATTTTGAAGTTGTGAGCCTTGTCTATTTCGAAGTTAAGAATGATGTTCAATTATGGTCTGAGAGGTAATAATGCCCCTACTTGATTGACTTCATGATTGACTAAGGGATGGTTAAGGTTCGGTAGTGAAGATTGTTCAGAGGTGCATTTAGTTGATGAATAATTAATGAATTGAGTTATAATAACAATGTTTTATATTACATCCGTTTAATCAAATAAAAAGAATATGGAACATTTTCCAAAGGGAATCAGAGATGTCTTCTAAGCATAGAAAAGGAAGTGAATTAGTAGATGGGAAGTTAAGTAACGAAAATTGTAAATGTTTTCCAATGCTAATAACATATATTTTCTAAGGAATACAAAAAGATGGAAATGTTTTTCGACGTTAATCGTATATTCATGGAATACGGAATAAATAGAGCTTATAATAAATGGAAAATGTTTTTCCAAGAGTCGTAAAAGGAAAACAAGTTTTGAGAAATATCTTTAAGATATTGGACATTGAGAAATGATAATTTAATCAGAAACAAATTTAGGGACACAAGATTGTTTGATGGTTGATTGATAGAATTTCCATTTGATAAGAGGATCATTGATTGTATGGATGTTCCTTTGATAGTTAAATCACTGGCTATCAAATTTTTAGTTTATTTTATATTTTCGTTGTCAATACGAAGTGACCTGGACCAGATTTATTATCTAGAAAACCACTTCATATAGGAATAAGCATTATGAATCGGAATATGCCGAAGATGATTGAAGACGGAGTATAGTACAAGGGCTATCCTGTTAATCCTAGGCAGAAATTGCCTAAGATGGATTAATATAATGGTGCCTTCAGTTTGTCCAGTCCCAGGACAACATATATGGACGAATATCCGGCATAGTATTTCCAAATGATCACGTACGTTGTTTTTTACAAATATACCAGGTTTGGTGGAGGAGAAGGAAACTTCTTCAGCTTAACACCCAAAGTGTATTTGTGGACGTCAATTAGTAATTTGACAGATCTGACGATGTGGCATTCAAAATGAATGATGATGTGTTGTTCTAGAAGGAAATCGTGACCTCAAGCCTCATCAACCTGGATTTGACAGAAATTGGGCAGGCAGCATGACCAAGTGGGTCATTCCCATTATGGGTATTATCACCTAGTCTAGAGAAATTCCATTTTATTCTTATTCTTTTCGCTGTTATATGCTTTTGGTAACAGTTGCTAATCACAACCATTGATGATAATATGCCCGGTACACTTAAGTTAAATAAGTGGCCAGTCATGTGTGGCCAGGTTACAAGATGTTCATGTTGAACCCCAGTGTATCCCCTTTAGAATACACTGATCGGAAGGTGGTTCTATACCTTATCATAGTTGGAATCCAATCTCCAATAAGCGCCCTACAGTTTTTGATTTTATATTATATATATGGAGCGTGAGGTGCAAGCATTCTGCTATATTTCTATTTATTTGATATAGACACTATTATAATATCACCGGATTTGATATTAAAAAATGTTTTGGTTATCGTAAGGTAAAAACCATATGTGTTTATGTGTGGATCAGTCTTACGATTATCATTTCTTTTGGAAAGTATTTTGAAAGTTAAATCAAATGGTTGGAGTTTACTCACACTATTCTCATGACTGACCCAGTTCGTTTTACCCTAAACTCTTAGGTGCTCAAATCTATACGGGCAGTCAAGTAGTCGGAATTTTACAGATTCACTTGGAGGAGATTGAAGTAGGAGGATTCATCAGTTAGCTATAGGCTATCATATTTTCCGTTGTGTACCATGTTGCATATGGAAACAGTTGTTTGTAACTGTTCCAGGAATAAGTGTTGTTCTATAATGATGGTATGTACATATATAGTTACTGATTTGTATTTCAAAAAAGATGTTATATAATATATTTTACCGTTCCGTTGTGAGATTTGTGTTCTTCTTTTTCTTCTATTCTAACTTTTCTTTCTATTTTTCATCCTCTAACTTCTTTCTATTAATGATTCGTATATTTGTGCAATTTGGATTGGATGTGTGGTGTAAGGAGTCAACTCAAAGGGTACGGAAATTGGGCCATTACATTTGGTATCAGAGCTGAAGGTTGAGTAATAACCTTGGCTCTGTGGCATAACTCATTGGAGAACGGGTTAGTAATACCCTAAATTGAGTTTGAGTACGAATATATGAGTGTGCCTTTGTGGATTTAATATAAAATTGTTTTATATTGTGTTGACTGGTTTGTTGAGTGGGTTATGAATTATGGTCGGTGTAGAATGTACAACTGTATTGATAGGTGTTTCTAGACTCCCAAACAAAGAAATTCAATACAGTATTTTTTTAAAGTGGGTAAGTAATATAATTTTGCCTACAAATTATTTTGATATAAAAGGAATAATTTCTGAATTATTTTAGTATATGAATATATTGATTGTTATTACAATCAAGTGAAATTATAAAATATTGAAGATGGTTATATATAACCAAATCTAAATTGTATATAGATAATGTGTACGAATAAGATGAACTAAGATTAAGTTCAGACCAAAATTTAGAATTTAGACTCCCGGATGTTTTAGAAATATTTTTTGAAGTATTTATAAAAGAAAAACATTACTTTGAAGAATTTTTGAATAAGAATGGTTTTAAATGGACTTTGAAAGTTATTAAGTATTGAAATCACTTTATTGGTGGGAAAATAATTCTGATTATGGAACGCGACATTATCGGTATTCATTTTCAAGTTTCTGAGTGACAGATTGCTACCATAATAATTTGTCTGAAAGGAACAAGTTGTCTCAAAAATTCAAAAATTTGAATTTGAAGATGATTATAAATATTTGTGTATAATTGTATGATTCCAAACTGATTTGGAGATAAAAGCCGAGAATTTGAGTTCCGAATTTTTATTTAACTTGTGTAAATTAAACGAATTGGAATGGTATAAGTAAATTGAATAGATTAAAAATTTAACTTGAATTAAGTTAAATACAATTATATCGGATTGGAAATTAAATTGAGTAGCTTATAAATTGTAAAGTGAATAAACTGATTTAAAATCAATTTGAATGAAAGTTAATGTTTATATTTTGATTATGGATTGGATGTGAAAATATGGATTGAAAATAAATGAAAAACAAGTGAACTGATGTGAATTAAAATATCAGATATTGGAACTCACCTATTGAATTGATCAAGTACAGGTACATGGATCCATTAGCTTGGGTTTGGCTTCGTATGTTGCCAACGAATTTAGTGAGATCACTTAATAGCGCTTATAAAAGGTACGCCTACGCGAAAATACAAAAATTGGTTTTGAATTTTGTTTTTCGATCGTTTTGACCGATGTATATTTTTTTTTGTTACCCATATATCGCAAAAGTCTCTCCGTACATGAGAGACTCTACCAATTTTTTTTTGAAATTTAGTGTTAGAAAATTTTCAAGATTTTTGAAATTTTTTGTTAACAGAAATAAATTGGTAGTTTAATTGAAACTAATTAGATTAGTTGAAAGAAAATATTCAGAAATTAAAATGGGAGATTTTTAACTAAATGGATTTGTTAAAAAATAGATAGGATTTATAATATTTTTCCTACCTTAGAAATTTCAGGGGCGAAATTCTTTTGAGGAGAAGGAATGTAACGACCCGAATTTTTGTCGATTTATTTTGAACATTTAAATTTATTTTAAATGTTGTAACAGAAATATAAATGGAATTTATATGGAATTTATTTATTGAAGAAGACGTTTGAACGAACAATTTATAATTAAATTAAAATGAGCCCATAACATCGCGGTAGTTCGTAATTTAACGTTTTGAACTTCAATTGGATATACAAGATCCAATATAAGTTAGATTTATTTGAAATAAGAAACGTTCAGATCTGTTTGACTATAATTTTCTATGAAGTGAAAAGTCGAGATTTCATCTTATAGATTATGGTTATATCCAAATCAAATTTTCAAATAGTCGTTATGGAATAGTTTATAAATTATATCGGTTTATTATATAATTAAATCGATTTTAAATAATTTGAACGTCGTTTTGATTTGAAATATCGAGTTTAAAATTCAAATATGTTTGTTTTAGAGCTATACAATATTCTATTCAGATATGTACGATAATAATGATTTATTATTGCTAATTTGAATTGTTTTTTAATTTATTTATATTTTAGTCGATTTATTAAGCCTGAAAGATAGCCTTTTTCAAACGATCTTCGTTTTCGATGAAATTAGTTTCACTAGATCCATAATTTTAATTTTTGTATGAAAATAAATTTCGCGGCGATTCAATATCGTATGTGACTGTGGTAACCATAAACGCCTAGATTCTTAGATAATCGTTTTACCGATTCAATATGGAATGTAAGAATAGTCGATTTTGAAACAACCTCCAATTTCGACGAAACCCATTTTATTAAATCCGTAATGATTAATTATTGCAAGATTTCCAGTTTGGGGTCAATTGGAGCTATTTTGATCATAACGCAGGATATAAACGCGTATCAATTTACGGTGCGAATTAAAAAGAGAGTTATACAAAACAATCTTGGAATTTGACGAAACCAGTTCCATCATGTCCGAAATATTTAATTACTGTAATATTTCAGGTTTCGAGCCATTCAGAGTGGTTATATGAGCATGGGAAGAATTAATGTGAATCAATTGACGAATTTAATATTCAAAATTTAGTTATTTTTCCAAACTGAATCCGTTTTCAACGAAGCAAATTTCGTTGGATCCCGGATATCAAACAATAGCCAGAGGTCCATTTTTATTTCGAATGGATATCATATGTAATCATACGAAATTATAAACGGTAATTGGAAATGGCGATAGGCATCAATTCTTAAAAATCAATTAAATAATTTAATACAAAAATAATAAATTCCTTTATAAAACCATACCTAACCCAAGTCCTATTTCCCTAAATTGCCTACTGCACCCCGTTTCTTATATTCTTTCAGTAATTCACGAAAACAATTCGCCACTTAAAAATCAAACAAAAATCTTTAAAACTCCAAATCATATATACATGAGCTTGACTTCAACCCTGCGTACTTTCTTGGGGATTCGAAGTCCTAATTCCTGCTGCGAATATGAACAACGTGGACTTTGAATGAGGGGGCGCAGGAACTAAGTGGTTTAACGGTGATGGAGAGGATTTGCGAGATGACCAGTAGGCAAGGCCGCAAATTTTAGGTGATGTTTGAGGAGATTTCGAGCAAGTTCAGTTCGCACGGTATGATGGAGAGTTGGTCTAAAGGTGGGACAGCCTGTAGCTGAGACTGCAAGGGAGGGTTGCAAGATACATGAAATTGGCAAAGGAGAGAGGGCACGTCTATAGTGGTGAAAGGGAGAGATCCAAACGCTTATTAAGTCTTCGGCATTTCTCCAAATTTGAAGTAGGGTGATGTATGTAAGGTGATATTAAATTTTGTGGTAAAGTTTTGAAATTGGTTTGAATTCCTGGTAGTTTGGGGTCGATCTGCATAATGACTGGAAATGTAGTTTTTCCTCTGTGTGTTTTTTCCTGATAGTTGTCCCAGTATTTTTCGTAGAGAAGAAGTTTACAAGGAAATTCATGTTTTTGGGATGGGTCCTGAGTCTCCATCGTTGGTTAAAATCACAACAGCAAAACCGACTTACTTGCTTTGGTTCACTACAAATTTTGGCGTAGTATTGTGGGTCACTTTCATAGGGGTATCATCATGTTCAAGAATTTGGCAATGCCTGTGTTTGGGAATTTGCAAAGCAAGATGTTTCCTGCTTACTTTACAATGGTATCTGTAAGTGCAACAACATCAGTTGCTGCTTTAGCATACCTTCACCAATGGAAGTCGGCTTCTTCAGCTCAGAAGTATCAGCTTGGATTCCTTTTATCCTTACTTGGGTTCAACCTTTCCAATCCTATAGTTTTCACTCCTGTGACTATTGAGATGATGAAGAAGAGGCATAAGATTAAACTGGGTGATGTGGTCACGGTATAAATAGTGATTGAAAATGGATTTACTAATGTTAATTAATAGCTAGTTACCTTATTAAGCTATTAGTTTAAAAATTAATTATTTAATTAATGTGAGATCATGTAACTCACACAACTATTTCATACGGGAACAGAATCACACGAAACTGATCATGTTGGAATTGTGACGACGAGATCTACATTGTGAAACTAATTTCGCAGAGTACAAGGCTACTGGAGTTTCGTGATAAAATTGAATGCCTATTTGATTATAGATGAAATAAAAGAAAAACTGTCAATTGAAAACCGATGTGAGTAAACCCATTAACTTTGGCTTGTTTATATTTTTGTATAAAAGAGTTTTATATCTATATATAGAATTATATACTGTGCGATGGTTGTTTGGATGACTGGTTGATTAATTAGTTGAAATGATTGATTAGTTATAAATATATAATCGTTGATTGAATATTGATTGTATTTACCATTATATTTCACACTGAAATGAAATTGATGATATTTGCGTTGATTAACGTCTGTGGATGCAGGGAAACTAGTTGGAGGGATCCAACTGGATTCCTCAACGTTTATATTACAGTTTTTCAATTATTGTGATATATGATGTGATATATAATTTGTGACTGATTATGTTGTGTTTAAATTATCCTAGCCCTAGAATTTTGGTATTTATATACTCAAAACAATTTTTGAATATAGAAAAGAAATTTGAGATTTTAAAAAGGAAATTTATTTCTAAAATAGAAATTTAATTTTGAATGGACTTGAAAAATAGAAGCTTGTATTAATAAATAAACAAGTAGTTGTTTATAAATTAAGTAAAATATTTATAGTTGGAGAAATTTAGATATAAATTCAATTCTTAATTTATATAGAAAAATGAAAGTGGGTTTTGAAGCCGATAATTATAACTGGGTGTGGAACTTAACGATAATAAAGGAAAAATGCACTCAAATGGATATTTGAACAAGACATCATCTTCGGAAGTGAACGATGGATTTTATCCAAAAGTTTGGAATATAAATCAAGATAAATCAAAAGATTTATATTTAGAACTCAACTATGTCAAATCTTATTAAAAGGATTTAGCTCAGAAACGATATTTAAATTCTACTTGGTATGATCATAATTTAAATAAAATATATTAAGAAGCTAATATTTTGACAACTTTAAATATGGAAACAAAATTATATGCTTTGCAATAATTTAATATTACTTTAAATTAACATTATTAAACGAGAAGCGAGTTTAAGGAATCAAATAAAGTTGATTCTAGATGTAGGAACGTATAGCTTGTAAATACGTTTAAAAAGGAAATTGAATTATTTATATAAACAAAAAGGTGTCGGTAGCAGTTTTATAAATATAATTTATAAATGAAGAAGAATACAATATTGGTTTATTAAGTTACTCGATAAGAGAGATTTGAATCCATAATGATATTTGCAAGTAAAATCAAGTTGATTCGATAAAACGAATCTATATTCCTATTTAAGGAATAATATTCATATTTGAGAGTGAACAATGATCGAAAGAAATTTTTTTGCGAATGGAAACAATCATAAGGGAGTTGGAGATAACCTGAAAGGATAGATTTATTCCGAAGTTCGGAATATTAATCCAATATAGATTATCGTGAAAGAGATATTTATTGAATTCGATTATGTCGATTTCAGGAAAGTACCGTTTACTTTCTGTTCAAACTAAACATCTATATACTTAAATTAGTAATTTATTTACTTATTAATTAATTAATTTATCTATCCAAATTAAAGGAGCAAAGTTATATTTCAAAACAAAATATTTCAAAAGCAGGGAGTATAACACTATCATTATAATCAATGTTTTCCAGAAAAGAAGTGGATTCTTAAATTAAAATTTGAGAGTTGCATAAGCATTGTTTTTGTTGGATTTTGAAGTTATAAGCCTTGTCTATTTCAAAGTTGATAATACCCTAACCTGATTGACTAAGGGATTATTAAGGTTCGATAGTGAAGATTGTTTAGAGGTATATTTAGTTGATGAATAATTAATGAATTGAGTTATACTAATGATATTTTATATAACATCTGTTTAATCAAATAAAAATAATATGGAATGTTTTCTAAAGGGAATCGGAGATGTTTTCTAATCACATAAAAGGAAGTGAATTATAGATGGGAAGTTAAGTAAGGAAAACTGGAAATGTTTTCCAATGCTAATAACGTATATTTTCTAAGGAATATGAAAAGATGGAAATGTTTTCTGAAGTTAATAGTATATTTCTGGAATATGGAATAAATAGAGCTTACAATAAATGGAAAAGGTTTTTCCAGGAGTCGTAAAAGGAAAACGAGTTTTGAGAAATATCTGAAAGATATTGGACATTGGGAAATGATAATTTAATTTGAAATAAATTTAGAGGCCCATGATTGTTTGATGGTTGATTTATAGAATTGCAATTTGGGAAGAGGATCATTTATTGTAAGGATGTTCCTTTGATAGTAAATCACCGACTATCAAAGTTTTAGTTTATTTCATACTTCCGTAGTCAATACAGGGAGACTGGGATCAAATTTATTATCTGAAAACCACTTCATGTAAGCACAAGCATTGCGAATCGAAATATGCTGAAGATGATTGAGTACGGAGTATAGTGCAAGGGCTATCCTATTAATCCTAGGTCGAAATTGCCCAAGATGGATAATAGAGTGGTGCCTTCAGTCCCAGGACAATGTATATGGACGAATGTTTGACAAAGTATTTCCAAATGATCACGTACGTTGATTTTTACAAATATACCAAGTTTGGTGGTAGAGAAGGAAGCTTCTTCAGCTTAACACCTAGAGTATATTTGTGGAAGTCGATTAGTAATTTGATGGACCTAACGATGTGGCATTCAAAGTGAATGATGATGTGCTATTCTAGAAGGAAATCGTGACCTCAAGCCTTATCAACCGGGAAATGATAGAAATCGGTTAGGCAGCATGATCAAGTCGGTCATTCCGATTAGGGGTATTATCACCTGATCCAAAGAAATTCCGTTTTCTTCTTATTCTTTTCGCTATTGTATGCTTTTGGTAACGACTGCTGATTATAACTGTTGGTGATAATATGCTCATTATACAAAAGTTAAATGAGTGATCGGGTTGTAAGATGTTCTTGTTGAACCCTAGTGTATCCCCTCTAGAGTACACTGATTGGAAGGTGGTTCCATACCTTGTCATAGTTAGAATCCAATCTCCAATACGCGCCCTATGGTTTTTGATTTTGTATTATATATACGGAGCGTGAGATGCAAGCGTTCCGCTAGATTTCTATTTATTTGATGTAGCCACTATTATAATATCATCAGATTTGATATCAAAAAATGTTTTGATTATCGTAAGGTAAAATCCATCCGAGTTTATGTGTGGATCGATCTTACGATTATCATTTCTTTTGGAAAGGATTTTGAAAGTTAAATCAAATGGTTGGAGTGTACTCACACCAGTCCCATGACTAACCCAGGGTTTATTTTGTTTTGTTTTACCCTAAACTCTTGGGTATCCAAATTTATACGGGCAATCAAGTATTCGGCATTTTACATATTCACTTGGAAGAGCTTGAAGCAGTAGGCTTCATCAGTTAGCTTTAGGTTATCTTGTTTTCCACTGTGTATTATGTTCTATCTGGAAATAAGTGTTTATAACTGTTCCAAGAATAACTATTGTGCTCTTATAAAGGTATGTATAGACAGTTACTGATTTGTATTTCAAAAGTTATATTATATAATATACTTTATTCGTTCCGCTGTGAGATTTATGTTCTTCATTTTTTCTATTCTAACTTTTCTTTCTATTTCTCATCCTCTAACTTATTTCTATTAATGATTTCGTTTTTCTGTTCGATTTGGGTTAGATGTGTGGTATAATTAGTCAATTTAAAGGGTACGGAAATTTAGGCCATTACAGGTTTCTTTTAAGATTACATCCTTGTCATTGAGTAATTTTATTGCCATTTTTGTATGTTCTACACGATATTTTTGTATATAAATTTTACTTGGTGCATCTCCACTTATAAGCCAGTCAACTTTGGTTTTTGTTTTATATTAGTAGCTTAAACAAGCAATCCTTTGATTAGTTTTTTTTGCATATGAAAATTTGTTAAGGTAAGTTCTATTCAAATACTAAAAATCACTTGACATACACCATTATTTTTCAATAAAAAAATCTAATATTAAAATACCATTTTCTCATAGTTTCTTTTTATAAAATTTAACATATAATCAACCAAATTAATTTTAAAAGTACTAAAAGTTAACACATACTAGATATGGTAATGAAAATATTGATGAATAATTTCATTTTGAAACGTAAATTTCAATTAACAAAAGTTGATGTGCAAAAGTTGGCACAACACCCAAAGAGTTTCAAGATAATGAAACTGCATGTTTGGGGTGGAAATTATGCAGAAAAATAAATAACACACTAGCTTGGTCCATGAGAACCTACGTCCACTGCGAAGGTTTTACTCGTTTTATTCACATGTAGTCAAAATACAATGGTGGGTACCATGATTCCATACGAATACATTGGCAATGGTGGAAAGTAAGTTCTATAAGGTCCAAAATTAAGCTCAAATTGTTTTTCTCCAAATGTCCATGCTATCCAAAATGTTTACGTGTCCAAAAAGAGTCAAGTTTCTTCTTTTTGGGGTGATGGAGCAAGAGTGGAGACCAAGAAAGCAATAAATTCTTCAGAAAATATCAAATGAGCATGGTTACACCCCACTTTACATAAGAGTCTGGGAGTTATTTATAGGAGCGCTAGAGGGAGTGGAGCAGGTATGAGTAGGAAGGATGTGGGTACTATGCCCAGGATCAGTACCGACCCGGGTATTAGTTTTTTCTGCTCTTTATTCAAAACTCTCCGACTTTGTTGCTTTTCTGGCTTTGTATTCCATGAGTGCTTCGTATTCTAAAGTGCTCTTTAGCTTGTGTTGATCTGAGGAGTTGTTTAAGTGGTGATACAAAATGGTGCAGAAGGCCAAGAAACGAGATTGTGGTGGAAACGTGGGATACGAAATGCTGAAGAGATGTTTTGATACGAGTCGAGCGGTGGAACCATGTGATACAATATCTTGGGAAAATAGAATGATATGAATTCATGGTTGAGGAGCGGGATACAAATTCGTGTTGAATGGTGAATACTAATCCCAAAGGTGCTTGGAGAATTTAAGTGGTTTCAACGGACCATGATGGCCATTCTTGTACTACATTTGGGCTTTGTTCCTAGATGTCTTGGCGATACTTTTGGGTTGTTGAACTACACAATGAGTGGGGTCGCGTGGTTCTGGACTGCTTTCTAAAGCCAGACCAAAAGTCTGGTTAACACTTTCCACTCAAAGATTGTCTTGTGGTAACATGACGTGCTTTGAATTGAGATAAGTATTTCTAAATGCCAGAAAGATCTATAAATCATGTCAAGTGTTCGGCCATGAACGTTCCGTCGAGTAGTGCTAATTAGAAAATATGTCGTCTCTGAACAGTTATGATGATTTGTCAAAGTTCGTTGACATAAGTATGTAATTCCAGCGTTGTTGAGATTTCTTATTACTTGGACTGGAATCCTGTCTGATTTGCTCAAATGAGTGTTCAGTTCTTATCTAATCAAGAAATTAAAGGTTAATCGTCAACTTTCTCTTACGCCGAAATGTAAATGAGTCGTTGTCAATATTGGGTTATGTATTGGAGTTTGCATGTGGTTTTTCACAATATGATTGGAGTTTGAAAAAAAATGGTCGGATTTTTTCGCAATATGTTGTCTAGGCATGTGATCGCACAATTTAGCTTTCAAACAGTTGTCGAATCAATACTCAATTGCTTTGCGTGTGCCCTCGGTCTGTTTGAGTTTGCAAGTATGCGATTGTTAACGACTCGTGTCGGTTGAGACGACTGAGATTTCAAAAGCGCTCATGCGTGATCATAGCCGCAATTTGGATGCATGATCGCGCGAGTTGGTTTTCGAAATTTTGTCGAATTGAGACTTGAGTGTTCGGCATGTACCCTATAATCATTTAGTTCCAAGAGTACATGGTCAGTTAACAACTCGGGTCAGCTTCGACGATTGAGTTTTCAAAAACTTGTATGCACAATTTTTTCCATCATTTGAGTTCAGAAGTTTTTTCACCGATCCCGGAATAGTTAGGTTTTCCTTTTCTTCCTTTCCTTCTCTCCTTTTTTTATATATACGGGATCAGTACCTATCTTGGGATCAGTAATGCCCCCATGACTAAGTATTTTTTTTCTAGAAACTAGCTTCTCCGCCGCCATGTATATATAAGCAAGATACGATTCCACTCCTCCCTCTTCTATTATTTCATATTGTCGTACTTAAATGATTTCCGTGTAAACCCTAAGAGACTTCAAACTCCTGCTTTTTCCACCTTTCAATAATAGTTGTTGTCCCAAGATTGGTTTTGATTTTAGGTGTTGTTTTAATAAGCCGCATGAAGGAAGAGAAATTTGGAGCTGCTACTAATAAACCAGTCATCACTTCAGCAAAGGATAGAGGCTACAAGTTTTACAATTACAAGGAATATGGTGTTGAAAATTGTTAACCTACTTAGGCCAGATCCATAAGTTGTATTCTACATACAATTTATGTATCTTACTGAAAAACAACTCACGAATGCCCTTCAAATCTGGGGAATATGTGCAGCGGTGAAATTTAAGAGCAATGGTGCAGGGCTGGTTCGCACTAATGGTTCAGGAAATAAGCGGCCTCATCATGGGTCCAACTTTTGTTTATTTTGAAGCCTTTTGTATGTTGTATTTAGTTTAAGCTTCTATGTTTTTCCATGTTTGTATTCTGGTTAGTATGCTTACCTATAAATGTTTTTCTTAGTAATTAATGAAAGCATATCAATTTTCAATACACACACACACACACATAATCGAACTAAATATATAATAAGTTAAATACAATTGATCTATAATTTAAAATATATTTTGTCGGTGCTTTTGGATTGATAATAATTTTTTTAATTCCATTGTTTTATTTTAAATAATTTGTTAGAAAAAACTTATATTTAACTAATAAACCATATGGAAATAAAAATAATAATATTTTAAAATTATTTCAAAGCTAGTGTGTATTTTGTATTATTTATATTCTTTCTCAAAATTTATTATATATATATATGTAAATATAAATATGTATGTATGTACATTTTATTTATATTATCAATATCGGATCAAATAATAATATTTATAAATATTCTGAAAAATTACTGTCACGGAACATACTAAAATTATATTTAAAATATGTAGTGATAAACTTGTAAAATTAGATTTGATATTTGAATCCATTTAATACGTACATTAATATTTCTAGTTTTGAAATAAAAAAGATTCCTTTTTATTTTGGTTATAAAGTTAGCATAAGCAAATACAGGTGAAAGATTCTTAGTTTAATACACACAATTATATTCATAACCAACATGTATGTGATAATTTGTAGACATAATCATTTGTGATTATTTTAACAAAAAAATGTATTATTTTAACAGAAAAAAGTTTTCATGTTGAAATGAGGAAGTAAGCTCCTACAATCAAATTCAAATCTGAAGTTGCTAACTTTTGAATTGCCTTTTTATCGATGATTAATTGATTTTTAATTGTGTATTTAAATTTCTTGAATATTCTAGAAGAGGGAGGGGAGTAATCTGCTAGCGAAAAAGATATGAAGGCAAACATATAGACTATATCTAAAGTGAGGGTTAAGATGGTTATATAAAGAAGAAACTAGAGAGAAAAGGTATGTAATCCTTACATTTCTACTAAGTCCCTGGTTTTAACATTCAAAATTCCTCCTTCTATCCACCTTATAGCCAGCCATCATCTCTATATCATAGTCTAAATTAACATGCCCTACATGGGCCTCAAATCTATTTAAGCACACAATTATTTTATAGTTAGAACTAGGTTTATATACCTATTATATGTACATTATTTTATAGTGTTCAATGTACGCCAAATAAAGTTTTATAATTAATATCCCATAAGTATCAATTACATTGTAAAAAATTAATTTAACCATATGGTAATAGGACTGTTCAACATTTTGGATGCATGGCTCTTTGTACCTATCTCGGCAGCGATCAATATTCGAAACATTCAAATATTAATAATGTTTACACCACGCTCGCAGTTGATGTTGCATTATGACCAACCAAATTTTGTTGCATGCTTGGTTTCGGTAAAATACAATTTCCTTTTATTATGCAATAGCTAATGATGCCAAAATTTTACATAAATTCTCTCATTAAAACTATATAACTTCTGACATATAAAATTTGGTAATTTTCCAATTTCTAATCTCGTACAAATTAAAATCCATAACCCAAATACAAATTCTTTATTTCCATAATAATAATTGTTATTAACCAGAATGTTCTAGCTAGAGACCTTGACTTTTAGTTGAATTTTATGCTAACCTCATATAACCGAGGTAATGAATCCTTAGTTGAATACTGTTTCACTTTTCAACGCTTTCACTTAACTAAACGAAAAAAATTCAATGGATGTTGCCAAAAAAAATTATAATCGAAAATTCGAAATGCAACTGTTGATAGTTAACAGTATCCATGATTTAAGAGGAATACACATGAAGAGCAAAAAATGGCATTTGTATGAAATTTAGGCGACTATTCAGCCTTCAGTTTTGAAACGCGTAATTCTCTTTTATCGCAACTTCATTTAATCTTTCTTCTTCTATTCGGCACTGCCTGCGTGTATATCGACAAAGAGCAAAGGTTCCTTTTCCTTGGACTTGATCTAGTTGGAATTTCAAGTGTTTGCTCCCTCATTCTCTTGCTTTGATGGCTGCTTGTGATGCCTCTGCATTCCGATTGCCAGTTTGCGTTGTTAACTTTCCCTCCTCTAACCCAGATGTAGCCCCTATCCAAAACCTGTTTGCTGCCTTGAAAAACGAGATTTATTTGTTGTTCGTTAATGAACGTACTATATATGGTTTCCTAGTCTATGGTAAGTTCGTTGTCTCCTCTATGTTGGTCTGTTGGTGGCAGGCCTGTAGTTCATGCGGCTATGGCTGTAGTTGAAAGGGGGAGAGGAAGCATCTGTGTGAATGATAAGAGTGTACGTAACCAAATTTTGTGCAATCAAACTACCGTTGGCTTGCCAGCTCATGCTCCCTTATTCAATATTTTTTTATTAATTTGTTCAGAAGGGAAACTGACCGGAGTCGTAAAATCCTCCCTAATGCACCTAGCTTGGTCCGCGATCACTACATAATTGGCTAATCTTAGCGTATGCACAGGGTAAGCTCTTAGCATGTCATTCTGGGTTTCAAATCCACTCCCTTTATTCAATAATTCTTCATCTGTTAATATTGAGAAACCCATCAATCATCCTATGTAACATCCGAGATTTTTGACCATTCAAATTGACATTGATCCTCAATGTCGACATAAACAAATCAAAAATATGGATAGTTATTAAGATTTATATAATAAAAATAAGAGAAGAAGGAAATCAAATATAGAATCTCATAGCATAAGGACAAAATATAATAATTAAATAACAGTTCACAAAGCTGTTAAAACATAGATTAGATTATACATTTACAATGATTATCGGAGTTAACTGTCATAAACATACCAATATTTGCAGTGGAATAAATAGCAATAAATATGTCTATTGAGCTCCATCTTCATCTCCATAATGGTATTTTCAATAACTGAAAACTCAGGCTGACCCGAGCATAAATGAAAAGACAAAAACACTCAGATCAGAACTAAAATATTCTCATATTAATTAAATCAAATTCATGCAATAATATGAGTGCAATAACTTAAGAGATGTTACTGGAATTTTCATCTCCTAAGGATCCGATAAACTAGATACTATATAATATAACATGCTATTATAATAGTGTATATGGTTAAATATAAAATATTAAAATAGCGTAAGCGGGATTGCATTTTTACCCTTAAATCATTTATACATTGTCGTAAACATTGCATATAAAACACCAATGACAGTCGGTGGATAGGGATGCGCCGCGATACGACAACATTAACTCAAAATCATAGGAGGCTCTATTAGCATAATATGACAAGGCACATAAGGAATGCCCAGAGTAGGAATATACTAGTTGCATGCCCGGACTGGTGGTAACACATAGCCCCAACTACCCCCCACCGCGAACAACACTCCGAAATCACGGATGCGCGTCAAATCAATCAAACCGAAGGACTATAGTTATAAAGGAAGAAGTTTTGCCGATGGAGGTAGCTAACCCCACTTTGTCTAGTATAGCCCTGTTTTAGTCATTTTAATTATGACCCGGAGGTCAAGGATATATTCATTATCATTCTCTTTCTTCAAATCTAGTAATCGCCTCCAAATCAACCTACTTCGTTCTGGGACACCACTGCATGCACACTTGTTAAAGTGGTTTTCTGATTGGTAGAAAGTATGACAATATGCGATCCCGGTCTCTTTAACAACTAATCGTTTACGTTTTTCACACCGTTCAGTTCTTTTACATTTCAAAAGGGGTTGTGCTTCGTATCAAAATATCAGAATTCTTAAAAGTCATTTCAATATTCAAGCTAGAATATTATTCATAATAAAATCTCCATCAAAAGCAATTTAAAATCTTGAAACAATTCCAACTTTAAAACAATTTGAAAATTTGAAATAGTTAAAAAATATATTTAAAATAGTTCAGATATATAATTGAAATAGTTTGAAAATAAATAATTTATATTCAAAAATAGAAATTAAAGATTTAGTAAAATTTATAACTAAATATTAAAATAGTTTATAAAATAAATAGTTGATAATAAAAATGATTTATTTAAAGTAGGTAATAAAATAAAATAGTTATAAGGTAAATAGTTTATAAAGAGAATAGTTATTATAAAAATAGTTTATAAAATGGTTAAAAATACTATAGTTGGAATTAGAATCGTTTCTTCAAAATTTAACCAAACTATAAACATATTTCAGTTTCAATTCAATTGACTAAATTTCGATATTTTTGTTCAAGAAGGTTTTGACTTCCCATTCATATTCAATTCGATTCAACAGTTCGATTTCAAACAATTCGATTCACATAATTACATTTCATTTAAAATTCTCACTTTGAGTTATTTCTTTATAAAAAATCTCGAGTTCGTAGTTCAATTATTATAATAAATAAGGTTATTTAAAGTAATATGAAAATGGGTAAACAATTAAATTATTACAATAAATCAAGTTAATTTAAAGTAAATACCAAAGGTAGATAAACAATTCATTTTCGATAAATTTAGTTTATATTGAATTCAGTTTAACTTCAGTTATTCACATTTACGAATTCTATTAAAATTGAAAATTTTAATTCCAAAGCTCAAAGTTCAAATTTAAAGAAAATCGATTAATAATGTCACTTATTGTGTCTTTAAAATAATATTCCAAAATTCAAGATTAAAACAATTTTTATTTAACCAACCAGTGTCCGTATATAATTTTCTATCCTATGGCCAAGTAATACTTAAATTTAATTTTAGTATTTTGGGAAAGGATATATATCATTTCAGTCCAAATCAAGGGCATAGGTATTTATCATTTCAACATACGTTCTTAATTCATTTTAATGATTAATCCCGAGTTTATTTGATGTTCATAACATCCAGGGTAATAGTTGGGATTAATCAATACAAACACTGGTCATATAAAATCTAGGCGAATAACAGGTAAATTCACATAAATAAACACTAATTTGTGAACATATCAAATCAATCCATATGTCATGTCAATACATTCCAACAGTTCATAAATTTTCTAATTATCAGATGTTGGGTATTTTTACACTAGCAACTATATAGAATTTTAAATTAACTGAAAATTTCATAATAACAGTCCAATTTAATTAAATTATCGGTGTCAATCAATATAATAGGCAATTATAACTATCAAACAACAAACAATACAATCATAACATGACATTAATTTAACTAATATTAGAATATTTTAGTTAGATGTGAGTGGGTTAAATCACTCACCTTGATTTCAAACGAGATTAAATCCAAATTTTAGCCCAAAATTTAACAGTCTCAAAATCAGTCCAAATCAGTACCATCGCGAAGAGCTCGTCGATACAATTCCAAAGCAACCGATCGCGCATCAAACTGAATTCATATGAAGAAGCTATTTACATTTTATCATTTAAAATTAAAATAATATTAAAATGAACAAATAATTTCCCACTAAATTATCCATTGCCATGTCATATTCCCGTTAACTCACCGCTCCAATTCGTGAATAGCAGGCATGCTCCAGGAACCCAATCATGCCATGAACTCCTCGATCAACGCGCCTACCAGAGACGACCGGTCTTCGATCCAAGGATACCATCGGAAGCGCCGTCCGAAGCTCCGTCTGCGCCTCCGATTTAGGCCCACTCGGTGGAGCCATCGATCCCCAAAACCGTGCAAGCTTCTACCATATTTCTGGCGAATTGATGTACCATTACCTATACTCAACCGTACAAATTTATAGATCTCACGAAGTACTTGATTTTCGCCTGTGAAACTTTTTGATTTCATTGATCAGATGAATAGAAAAAGAGGAAGAAAGATTCAAGATCATGGCCATTGAAAAATATAAATAGTGGCCATGTTATTAGGGTTTCTGAATAATTTTTTTAAATATTATAATTCCCGATGTGCGTGATATTTAAGCCAAAATTCGAACAGACTCCAAATCAGACCCGCTTACTGCCTAACAATAGGTTGTGACCCCTTCTGAATGCAATGAAATAGGTTTCAAGGCCCAATTCTAAAGTCTACAGTAGTATCTACTAAAACTTGATTATTTTATTTGAACTATACATATAAATTAATACGCGTTTTATTTTCTTACTATCAAACTAAAATTCCGAGGGCTATGAAATTTTATATATTGCAATAATTTACAAATTTGGATCAAATAAAATTAATTTTATCGAGTTCTGATATCGTTTGCAAAATGAAAAATTTCGTCCAGTTAATTAATATAATAAAATATTCGCTTTTGTTTATTTACCAATAAATTAAATTCAAAGGTTTACAAATTCAGTTCAAATCAAAATAAAAATTCATGATAAATTTATAAATCAATTACTGCTTATTGTGAACAAATTTGAATATTTACGAATTCAAATTTTAGTTCATACATTATCAATATACGACATAAATTATTAAATTTAATATTTAAAACAATTTTGTTCAAAACAAATTAAATTTAATAATTTTAATTATTGCAAAATCTTGGGATGTTATACTTTCCCCCACTTAAATCTTTTCGTCCTCGAATAGGCATAGTAAAAAGGTTGTCAATTTATATATATGTTGCCATATACTTTTTTTATTCAACTTGATTTTATTAATATTTAAGTTTTAAATCAAGAATTGCCATACCGTGATTTTTTTGAAAATTTGAATTACACATATCACAAAATCTACAAGTCAAAATTTAAAATTTTCTCTTTCATTAGAAAACTATATTCAAACAGATCCGAAGGATTCTTGTTCCAAAGAATTCGGACTTATTTTGGATCCTATACATTCATTTAAACTTCAATTTGGAAAATTATGAACTGCAGCTTCGCGACGAGCTAGTTTTAAATAAATTAATTAATTCATTCAATATTCGTTTAAATTTATAATTTATAAACGAATTCATTTTTATTTTCACAAAACGAGTTAAACATTTATTTCGACTTGGTAATACCGATTATCCTAAGTCGTCGATTGTCTAACCATCAATAACAATACAATTTAATTCATAACCAATTAAATTTATTTTACTGGCTTATTTCAATGATTTGGTTTTTCTTCATTATCTAGTTAAATTCAATTTCAAGCATAATCAAGTATATATCGTTCATCTCATGACTTAAATTACATTCGTATTTATAAACCGTCAATTTTTCAACATTCATTATTCATACCGGAACTTGTATACTATCCAAATTTATTTCGATAACATGTTAACTTTTGATTAATTGGTAAGTTATATACATGCTATGGAAATGTTCGATTTTTGTACAAGTTCACTAGTTTCAACTTATTTTGAATTCATTGTTTCAACCTACAAAGAGTTTTATTTTAATTATAACTCTCTTGGGTTTATTTTCTTTTTATACAATTCAGAAATTTCTATAATTTCAATTTTTTCGTTCATTTCAACAATTTGAAATTCATTAACTATTCAAGAACTTAAAAATTCCAACTTTGGGTTCGTTTCCAAATCAACTTTAAAATAATATATACTTTATCTTTTATATCGAACCATAATTTAAAAGATTTAAATGAAATCCAAACATCCAAACAAAGTATAAAAATTCTAATTGGTCTCTCCCCACTTAGTCTCTTGAAAATAATGTTGATAATGCATGCACTCATTACCGAGATCATTTTCCAAAGGCAAGGGTCATTTGAAAACAATTTCTATATGAAACAACTTTTTAAAATATAAATATATTATTTCAAAACCATTTTTAAATCAATATTACAAAACCGCCCGAAATTAAATTCTGAAATTCACATTTAATTTCTTACTTCATTACTGAATTAATTTTCCATATTTCATTTTTCATAAATCATTCAATAACCAACAGTTTTAAATTATTTATCAACCGAATGATAAATGATGAAAATATAATATTATCATCAACAAAATCAAAATTCGTACATTTTAAATAATTTTATATATAGATAAAATATAATTCGAAACAATATTATGACCCGAGGGACTATAGTTATAAAGGAAGAAGTGTTGCCGATGGAGGTAGCTAACCCCACTTGGTCTGGTGTAGCCCTGTTTTAGCCATTTTAATTATGACCCAAAGGTCAAGGATATCCATTATCGTTCTCTTTCTACAAATCCAGTAATTGCCTCCAAATCAACCTACTTCAATCTCGAACTCCATCGCATACACAATTGTTAAAGTGGTTTTCTGTATTGGCAGAAAGTATGACAATATTTGATCCCGGTCTCTTTAACAACTAATCATTTACATTTTTCACACCGTTCAATTCTTTTACATTTCAAAAGAGGTTGTGCTTCGTATCAAAATATCAGAATTCTTAAAAGTCATTTCAATATTCAAGTAAGAATATTATTCATAATAAAATCTCCATCCAAAGCAATTTAAAATCCTGAAATTATTCCAACTTTAAAATAATTTGAAATTTTAAAATAGGTAAAATATATTTAAAATAGTTTAGATATATAATTGAAATAGTTGGAAAATAAATCATTTATATTTAAAAATAGAAAAAACAGATTTAGTAAAATTTATAGTTAATATTCAAATAGTTTATAAAATAAATAGTTAATAATAAAAATGATTTATTTAAAGTAGGTAATA
Organism: Allium sativum; assembly: GCA_030737875.1. Lineage (NCBI taxonomy): Eukaryota > Viridiplantae > Streptophyta > Magnoliopsida > Asparagales > Amaryllidaceae > Allium > Allium sativum. The sequence continues at coordinate 77,954,433 of CM060909.1, forward strand.
AAATAAAATAGCTATAAGGCAAATAGTTTATAAAGAAAATAATTATTATAAAAATAGTTTATAAAATGGTTAAAAATACTATAGTTGGAATTAGAATCGTTTCTTCAAAATTTAACCAAACTGCAAAATCATATTTCAGTTTCAATTCAATCGACTAAATTTCGATATCTTAATTCAAAAAGGATTTGACTTCCCATTCATATTCAATTCGATTCAACAGTTTGATTTCAAACAATTCGATTCACATAATTACATTTCAATTAAAATTTTCACTTTGAATTATTTGTTCATGAAAAATCTCGAGTTCGTAGTTCAATTATTATAATAAATCAAGTTATTTAAAGTAATATCAAATATGGGTAAACAATTCAATTATTACTATAAATCAAGTTAATTTAAAGTAAATGTCAAATGTAGATAAACAATTCAATTTCGATAAGTTTAGTTTATATTAAATTCAGTTTAACTTCAGCTATTTACATTTACAAATTCTATTAAAATTGAAAATTTTAATTCTAAAGCTCAAAGTCCAAATTTAAAGAAAATCGATTAATAATATCTCTTATTTTGTCTTTAAAATAATATTCCAAAATTCAAGATTAAAACAATTTTTATTTAACCAATAGGTGTCCGTATATAATTTTCTATCCTATGGCCAAGTAATACTTAAAAATTTATTTTAGTATTTTGCGAAAGGATATATATCATTTCAGTCCAAATCAAGGTCATGGGTATTTATCGTTTCAACCTACATTCTTAATTCATTTTAATGATTAATCCCGGGTTTATTTGATGTCCGTAACATCAAGGGTAGTAGTTGGGATTAATCAATACAAACACTGGTCATATAAAATCAAGGTGAATAACAGGTAAATTCACATAAACAAACACTAATTTGTAAACATATCAAATCAATCCATATGTCATGTCAATACATTCCAACATTTCATAAATTTACTAGTTTTCAGATGTCGGGTATTTTTACACTAGCAACTATATAGAATTTTAACTTAACTGAAAATTTCATGCTAACAGTCCAATTTAAATAAATTATCTGTGTCAGGCAATTATAACTGCCAAACAACAAACAATACAATCATATAATGATATGATATTAATTTAACTAATATTAGAATATTTTAGTTAGATGTGAGTGTGTTTAATCACTCACCTTGATTTCAAACGAGATTAAATCCAAATTTTAGCCGAAAATTTAATAGTCTAAGAACAAGTCCAAATCAGTGCCATCGCGAAGAGCTCGTTGATACGATTCCAACGCAATTGACCTGCGTCAAACTGAGTTCATATGAAGAAGTTATTTACATTTTACCGTTTGAAATTAAAATAATATTAAAATAAACAAATAATTTCCCACCCAATTATCCACTGCCACATCATCTTCCCCTTAACTCATCGCTTTAATTCGTGAATAGCAGGCACGCCCCAGGAACCCAACCACGCCATGAACTCCTCGATCCACGCACCTACTAGAGATGATAGGTCTTCGATCCAAGGACAACATCGGAAGCTTCGTCCAAAGCTCTGCCTGCACCTCCATGATGTGCACGTAAAAATGCACATTTATATTCACATATTTATTCTTGTTTAGTGTAAATAAATGTCATATGTTGGTATTTTATCGTGTTTAAACCATAATTCAATTGATTTCAAAATATCATATATTCATAATCATACAAAGGAAAAAAGAGGAAATCAATGCCTTGCCACAAAAAAAAAAGAAAATCAATCAATGGAGAAGGATCAACTCAAACAGAAGATTGGTGGAGGACCCCACCCATTCTCCCTCCTTTAGTGAAAAAAAGGGCTTCATGAATCATTATTGCTAAAGATAAAAGGAAGCTTAAATGAAGGGCATTCTTGGTTGCACGCTAAAAGTCATATTAGGGTTTTGCTCGTGCATAAATAACCCCTGTATATTGATGTAAAAAGGATTTTGGATATTATTTAATTTAGAGTGGAGGCTGAAATCAAAACCCCTGTTTTTTCTTCCATGGCTTCTTAGCCATTTCTCTTATGTAATTTAATTTTATACAAGTAGTTTAGATCTATTTTTGTTGTTGTTAGTTAGTTCTTTCTTTTGTTTTATCCAAGTTTATGTTGAAATCTATTGGTGTTGAAATAATCACACAAATGAGGAGCTAAACCCCATTAATTTAGGGGTGATGAAGCTCTCTAATCACATAGATTCAACATAATTTATTTTTCGTGCTCTCATTTGTGCTTATTGAAGAATGGATTTTTAGTGTATTTTGTTAATCATGCTTAGTTTTGATGATCTATTGATTAAATGACACAATAAAATTTGCCTTTCCATCTACATATGATTTTGGCAAAAAGAGGACGTGTTAATCAACATTTGATATTCTATATTACTAACTAATATTAAATAGAGTATTCTTAAAATTGATATTGCTTTTAACTTGTTGTCTTTTTCATGAGAATTGAATAGTGAATTAGATTTGTGCTATAGTTTGATGACCAATGTTATGCTAATTAATAGCATAAATATGTCAAACTTATGATAAACACACTAACTAATGTCACTTATGACCCAAAAAAAAGAGATCATAACTTCATCATGTTGATTTGGGTGACTTAGAGAGTGAAAACACCTCTAAATTGCTCTTAACCAATAGTTTCATTCTTAGCTTAGTCATTAGTTTTGTTAAATTTTAGTTAGCACATTTTGAAGCTTAGTTTAATTTGACTGAATTTAATTAAAATTATTTCTTTCCCTGTGGATCGACTCGTACTCGCTAATGTACTACAAGTATATGTCGTGCGCTTGCATTTTATTACATGATTTTCTAATTCATTGAATATTCATCGTCGAACAAGTTTTTGGTGCCGTTGTTCGGGAAAGAATTTAATTTTGATTTTATTCTTTGAACTAATTTTCTTGTTTGTTGTTCTTATTTCTTTAAAAAAGTTGTTTATTTTATTGTGTAGTTTGTTAGCTTCTTTTTGTTCACTTGCATTTGTGTGTTCGTTTTTTTTGTTGTATATGTTCTTTGTTCTCATAGTGTTCTTTTTTTTATTATTAAAAAAAACATTGTTTGTTTGTATTTTTATTTGTTCAATTAGTTTTGGTCATCTCTGGAAAAAAAAAATTAGTGTATTTTGTGTACTTGCTTTAGTCTTAATATAAAAAAACTTGTTTTTTTTGTGTTTGTGTTTATTCAATTGTGCACTGTTTGTTTTTTATTTTTCCATTTGTGATTTTCTTTTTCCTTTTTTTTTTTAAAAAAAAATTATTGCTTTCCTTTTATTCCCTCTTTAATTTTCTTTTCCTTCTTTGTCTTATATTTCTTGATTGCATTACTCATTTTCTTTCCAGTGACTAATTAACATTATTGCTTTCCAATTCTTCTATTTTTTTTGCCCTCTCTGATTTCTTTCCCTTTCTCTTACTCCCATTTTTTTCTTTCCTTCTCTTTCCTTACTTATTACTTTCCATTTATTTTCTAATTTATTTCTCAATCTTCACTTCAGTTTCTTTCTTTTCTCCATTTTACAATTCTTACCAGTAAAAAAAAATCTTTTCTTTCCTTGTCTGTTTTTCTATTCCAATACAAAATCCCACTGCCTTCATTCATCCTTCCTCAAACAAAATCAAACTTCCTCCTCTTGTTTCCAAAAATCACAAATTCATTAACACCATACCCTCCTACATCACCAATTCACAAGCCTATTTCTATGGACGCCTTTACTTCATTTCATAACCAACGCAGCATCCACCATTTACACAGTTTCAAGCAATCAGCCTGCCAAACAAATACCTCCACCACGACAAATAATGCCACTTTCACAGCCCCTTTTCTTAAATCTTCATCAACGTCCATTTCATACCATACCCTTCCACCTTGATGCTCCTCAACCATACATCACAAACCTTTCAACAGCAACCAACAGTTCGCCAACTAACACCCTTCTCCCCCACGTCCGTTACACCGTCCACCTTTCTTCAAACATTCCACTGCCAACCACAAATTGCAACTCAATTTGCTCCGACAAGTTTGCGAATCCCCTACACCTCGTCATTGTCTCCATACCGCACTTTACAAACCCCAGAAAACCAGTGCTAACTTTCGATAATCACTACATCGGAACCCTATTCCGATCAACAGTCTAAACTCCACTCACCAATTTCTGAATTTAAAACCAAAGGCACGAACTCGAATTCACAGAGTTCTACCATCAAACCGAAGCTATTGCAATTCGAAAACCCTAGAAAGATTGCGTGATTTGTGTTGGGCTCTGATTGTTATATAGGGAGTGAGTAATTTATTCCCTAATAAAATAACAGAGGGAATGATTTTTGTTGCATGAGAATTTTTCCTGAAGGAAATAAAAAGGTAGGGTGCATGACTTTTATTGTTTTGATTTTGTTCTGAGAGGAGGGTGGCTTGTTTAATTGCGTGATGTTGGTGTTGACTTAATAGTCTAGCTCTGTTTTGTGGAGGTGTCGATTTTGAGTGCACCGTTCTTAATTTCATTGAGTCTAGTGTGGTTTGAGTCAAGTCCTATTTTTGTTGAGTTGTTGAATTTTTTTTACTTGTTTTTGTTTTTGAGTCACTTGCCATTCCATAGTGTATATATCGCTTCATCTTTTCAGGTTGCAAAAGCAGAAACGAAGAAGAGCCGCTAAACTTGCTTGCTAATAGTGCTTTGCTTACTTGCTTAAAAAAATTGCTAATAAAATCTACGCGCCCTGGGATTGTGTTCTAACCTTGTTCTTATTTTCCTTGCATTGTTGTTTGCTTGCATTTGTATTTGCATTTAAAAAAAAATCAAAAATAAATAAATCATTTGTAGTTGTTTTGTAATTCACGTTTAATTTCTGTTTTGAATTCATCTTAGTTTTGTTTTTATTTTCTAAGGACTTCATTATATTTTGACAAATTGGTTTATTTCTAATGAATTATTTCTCGGTTTCTAGACTACGGCAAAGCAATAACCGTTTACAAATATTACAGTGATTCGTAAATAATATATCGGTTGTTCCTCTGAAGGTATTCAAACCTTCGGCTGCATTGCTAGGATGATTCATGGTGCATCGATAACTCCTATCCGTTAATTGGCTGAGAAATCTTTTGTTGAAATTAGTCTAACTGTCATTATATAATTTTAGATAATTTTAAATAAGGAATTTGCATTCATATAGTTGCATTAGCTCCATGCATACATAAAAAGAACAAAAAAACAATTTTCTTTTGTGAACATTTCTTTCTCTTAAAAAAAATAAAAATTCTTAAAAATGTCTCAAATTCCTTCTTCATACGGATTTTATGATAGTTGTGAAAATCAATATAATCCATATAATTTGAGACCAAATTTATATGGATATTTAAATAAAAACTATTGTACAAGCAATTTAGATTGTACGCCACTAACTTTACAAAATAGTCCTGATTTTACACCACAAAATTTTCAAACTAACGATCAATCCTCAAGTTTGAAAACAAGAATTGAATATTTACTTGAAATGAGCATACAACGAAATGAAGAAGCAAATGAATTGTGTAATTTATACATGTTCAACAATTCAAGTTAAAGCTTTCAAAATAATCAAAATCAATTTCACCTCCAAATTCAAATGATTCTTATTATAACCCTTGTCAATTCAATTTTGAACTCCAAAATGGATTTTAAATTCTAAATGAAAATGTAAATCACTTTTCAAATGATTTTGGCAACGGAAATAATTTCAATTGTAGTGCTACTAAAAACTTTTGTTCTCAATAATTTCAAATTGATAATTCTCATGTAAATTATTATAAATTTGATTTTGTTGAGCAAACGAACGAACTTGACAATTACTTGAAGTTTCGTGACAAACAAAATGGAATCCAAACATGTGATGATTCGAATAAAAATCCATCTTTGCCCACAATCGTTGATTGTCAAATAACGACTTTCGAAATTGAAAATAACGATTTTAATGAAGTTGTTAATAATACGGTAATTGAGTTGGATTTCAATTCTTTTGAGAGGGTGGAACCAAATCTCAAATTTGATATCCCTTTTTCTAAAAATAACGACTTTCAAACAACAACTTTGGATTTTGAAAATGATACATGCACTGAAGTTGTTGATAATTCACCAAAGGAAGACGAATTTGATGAATACTATTTTTTTGGACTTTTCGAAAGTGAGTTGAGTCTTAAAGAGGTAGATTTGAATCACCATTTTGATTTTGAAATAGATAATTCAAAAGAATTTTTCAATGACAACTTTGAAATTCAATTTGGTGAAAATAAACATGAAATTCAATCCATTAATCAATCTATCAAAAACAAAACAGCTCATTCGATTTTAAATAAAGCGACATTCGTTTTTCCAAATCTAAACTCACCTTCAAAATCTTTTATGATTTGGTTTTTCAAGCTTAAGTCGTGTCTCTCATACTTGAAGAGACAAATGAATCGGTCTTTAGATGACTGTTTCATTTATTTCTTGTCAATATATTTTTTGATATACTGTAAATTCTTTTTTTTCTCTTGAAAATATAAGTCATATTTTCAAAATTTTCATTTTCTCTCCATTTGGGTTAACTGTGGGGACACAGTCAAAATCAAGTGTGGGGGGGAGTTTCTCATTTATTTTGGTTTTCCATAGTTTGTTTTCTTTTCTTTTCCAAAAAAATAAAAAAAAGAATTTTAATTTACTTTTAAAAGGGCACGATGAAGTAAATATACGGCTTTGGGTCGTTTGATTAAAATGTTTGGAAATTTACTTCTCTTAGCGGATAACGAAAGGAAAGTTTGAATTGTGAGCAAATTTGGTGTAACTTGTATATTGGGAAATTCATAGTTGATGTGTATGAAATGTTTTCTAAATTGTAATCCGATTAAATGAATGGTTGAGTTTGACTACTTGCTTTAGATCTTTTAAGTGAAGTTGTGCTAAGATATTCTCGCTTAACTCTCTCTCTTATGTAAAAAAAAAGAGGAAAAAAAAGAATGTATACATATAATAATAATCCAAGGGTACCCAACATTGTTAGTACATCTCGCGTTGTTGTGCGAACCCGCAAAGCTCTTTCCGACACCTTGTTGACAAAGTCAGCGTCGGTATACCTTGGTCTCATTTTATGAGTTGGACACCTAAGGATTATCGACCTCTCATAAGTCATAATGCAGTGTAGGGGTGTATACCTAGGTATTTGTAAATAATAATAATGTAAATATTTTGTAATAAGGAGAGAGTTAGCACTTAAAATCCAAGCACACTCTTCACTTATTTGACCTAATTTGTTAACCAAAATTTATTTCATATTTGTGCTATGGTTCTACCAAAACAACTGGCCAAGATGGAGGAGTTTGTGACGATAACATGACTTTTGGTTGAAGTTTTGATTAGTAATGGACTCAAATTTCGTAAAGACGATCCAAACTTGTGTTTAACTCATTCGATGTCTTATTTAAAAGTAAATTACCTATTTGTAAATATATTTTTTGAAAACTTGCATTCATATTGTAAATATTTTCGAATTTAGCATTTTGTAAATACTTTTTGCTTATGGATTTTGTGGGTAGTATCCGCTAAAAACCCTCACGAGACAATATTCATCCTATTGGGGACACTCAAAGGTTTAAAGGCTTGTTGCATACGCTCAATGCAATCGTTCTCCCTACGAAAATGGGTTTATCTTAGTTTTTTTAACTTTAATCGAGGACGAATAAAAAGGTAAATGTGGGTGTATTTGATATGCACGCAAAAATGCACATTTATATTCACATATTTATTCTTGTTTAGTGTAAATAAATGTCATATGTGGGTATTTTATCGCATTTAAACAATAATTCAGTTGATTTCAAAATGTCATACATTCATCATCATACAAAGGAAAAAAGAGGAAATCAATGCCTTGCCACAAAACAATGAAATCAATCAATGAAGAAGGATCAATTCAAATAGAAGGTTGGTTTAGGACCCCTTGCACTCTCCTACCTTTAGTGAAAAAAAAGGGCTTCATGAATCATTATTGCTAAAGACAAAAGGAAGCTTAAATGAAGGGCATTCTTGGTAGCACGTTAAAAGTCATATTAGGGTTTTACTCGTGTATAAATAACCCCTGTATGTTGATGTAAAAAGGATCTTGGATATTATTTAGTTTAGAGTGGAGGCTGAAATCAAAACCTCTATTTTTTCTTCCATGGCTTCTTAGCCCTTTTTATTATGTAATTTAATTTTATACAAGTAGTTTAGATCTATTTTTGTTATTGTTAATTAGTTCTTTCTTTTGTTTTGTTCATGTTTATGTTGAAATCTATTGGTGCTGAAATAATCACACAAATGAGGAGCTAAACCCCTTTAATTTAGGGTGATGAAGCTCTCTAATCACATAGATTCAACATAGTTTATTTTTCATGCTCTCTATTTGTGCTTATGGAAGAATGGATGTTTAGTGTATTTTGTTAATCATGCTTGGTTTTGATGATCTATGCTTCTAATTAGTAGAGGATAGATCATGCTTGATTAAATGACACAACAAAATTTGCCTTTTCATCTACATATGATTTTGGCAAAAAGAGGAAGTGTTAATCAACATTTGACATTCTATATTACTAACTAATAGTAAATAGAGTATTCTTAAAATTGATATTGCTTTCAACTTGTTGTCTTTTTCAAGAGATTGAATAGTGAGTTAGATTTGTGCTATAGTTTTACGAATTTTGTTAAGCTAATTAATAGCATAAATATGTCAAAATTATGATAAACACAATAACTAATGTCACTTATGACCAAACAAAAAGAGATAATAACTTCATCATGTTGATTTGTGTGACCTAGAGAGTGAAAACACCTCTAAATTGCTTTTAACCAATAGTTTCATTCTCAACTTAGTCATTAGTTTTGTTAAATTTTAGTTAAAAATTTTAAAGATTGGTTTAATTTGACTGAATTTAATTAAAAATATTTATTTCCCTGTGGATCGACTCGTACTCGCTAACGTACTACAAGTGTACGTCGTGCGCTTGCGGTTTATTACACTTCATGACGATTTTCTAATTCATAGAATATTCGTCGTCGAACACTCCGATTTGGGCCCACTCGGTGGCGTCGTCGACCCCCAAATCCATGCAAGCTTCTACCCATCTTCTGGCGAATTGGTGTACCATTACCTATCAACCGTACGGATTTATAGATCTCACGAACGACTTGATTTTCGCCTTTGAAACTTTTTGATTTCGTTGATCGGATGAAGAAAAAAAGAGGAAGAAAGGATTCAAGATCGCGACCATTGAAAAATATAAACGACAGTCATGTTATTAGGGTCGATTGGCATGATATTTAAGCCAAAATTGGATCGAACTCCAAATCAGGCCCGCTTACTGCCTAATAATAGGTTTTGATGCCTTTTGAATGCAATGGAATAGGTTTCATGGCCCAACTCAAAAGTCTACAACAGTTTCTACTAGAACTTGATTATTTTGTTTGAACTGTACATATAAATTTATACGTGTTTTATTTTCTTACGATCAAACTAAAATTCCGATGGCTATGTAATTTTATATATTCCAATAATTTACAAATTTGGATGAAATAAAATTAATTTTATTGAATTCTGATATCGTTTGCGAAATGACAAATTTCGACCAGTTAATTAATATAATAAAATATTCGCTTTTGTTTATTAACCAATAAATTAAATTCAAAGGTTTATAAATTCAGTTCAAATCGAATTAAAAATTCATGATAAATTTATAAATCAATTATTTCTTATTGTGAACAAAATTCAGTATTTACAAATTCAAATTTTAGTTCATACATTATCAATATACAACATAAATTATCATTTTTAATATTTAAAAAAAAAATGTTCAAAACATATTAAATTTAATAATTTAAATTTTTACAGAATCTTGGGATGTTACATCCTAGCTTTGTCAAAATAGACAAGCTCGACTGGACTTCTGATGTGAACCTGCAAATAGGGGTAGGGAGAGGAAGAAATAATGGGGACGAAGGGGACGAAAAAGTTGGAAAAGAAAGGTAACGAGAAAAAGAGTTTGCAAATTAATTCTTCTATGTCATGTCCATTTGCAAGACAACGTAGGGCTATTATGGTAACGATAAATTTATCATTACCATACCACTACCATTCGATCGATAATTATTTTTGATTGAAATTGGTATACCAATTTAAACGGCATGGTAAGGGCAAATTTATCATTTTTAACGGTAAATTATCGGTAACTTTTCTTCAATGCTAGCGGTAACCGTAGTTTTACCAGTCAATTTAAAAGATATGTATATTCATCTGACATGTTATATACCATGTATTTAGAACAAATAAATCATTAAATTTAATTTAATAATAAGGTGAAATAATTCCAAATGCACATATTTTCTTTCTCATTTATGTTTTTTATTAAATAACACTGCATTTGTATAATAAAAATGTATCGTGTACATAAAACATATTAAGATACAAATTTGATGGGAAAACAGTAATTTACCATTACCAGTGTAACGGTTACCAGATTATCGGTATACCGGTCATCGGTATACCAGTTGATCGGTAATGGTAAGTAATTTTGACTTACCAGTAAAAACGTTACAGTAACGACATTTGTCAAACGACAACGGTAACCATTACCATAACAACCCTAGTACAAGGTAACGAACTGCATACGTGGCTTAAACTTTTAGATGCTAAAATGATAACATAAATGCATAAAAAGTTATCATGGCACTAGCTATTACTACTTTATGGCGCCATTTCTCTTCCACTAGTCCATAAGCCCTTTTGGTAAATTTATCAACCGTTTGGGTCTTGCATCTTTCTCTTGTGCACAATTAGCATGTACACCTCCCTGTGTATTATTTACAGTAGTGTTTGCATCAACTAACCCCCATCGAGTTCGACCTTGTCCTCGAGGTCGGTGTAGTTGTCATTAATGCTTGGTGGTAACGGTAGAGGCTCCGTTGTAGATGGGTTTGGGCAGGCTTTGATCAAGGACACATGAAAAACAGGATGAATGCGGGTTGTTTGTGGTAATAATAGTTCATAGGAAACTTGGCCGATTCTCTCAACAATCTGAAATGGACCATAGTACTTTTTGATGAGCTTGTGATGGTTATTGCGCATGGTCTATTGCCGGTATAGTTGTAATTTAAGAAAAACTCACGAGCCTACTTCAAATTGCTTATCGCTGCGGTGTTGATTAGCTTGTATCTTCATTCGTTGTTGTGCTTGCTGTAGATTGGATTTGATGAAGTGAAGTAAACTGTTGCCTGATTCAACCCAGTCATGTAGTGTTGGGATGGTGACAGATGAGTTGATATAATCGGCGAGAGTGGGTGGTGGTCTAGCATTGACATCTTGAAAAGGGGACATGCTGATAGAAGTGTTTTTTGTGGTATTATACCACCATTCTGCTCATGGAAAGCATTTAAACCACTTTTTTGGTGTATTGCCTACCACTTCATGTAAATATGTCTCTAAGCAACGATTCACTACTTCCAATTGGCCATCAGTCTACGGATGGTAAGCACTGCTCGTCTATAGTTTTGTCCCATAAAGACGGATGGTATCGTCTAGAGGCAAGTCTGACAATTTCTGGTGAAGTCTTGGACTAACGCACCTAGCTTTGGCTTGTAGAAATTGTTGGATACTCATAAAACTATTGCCTTATTTCTGAATGACCACTGATTTTGGATGCGTGCACCTCATTGATAATTTTTTTTAGCTCATCATCATCACGAACGTTAACACGATTTCCCCAAAACAAAAAATTATTGTAGAATTGAAATTTTGTGTTAAAGCAAGTACCTATGTCCAGTTGTTGAATTATTGATTATGCTGATGTGTCGTTAGCCAATGAATTCTGTATCGTGGAGAGAAGTGGAAAAGCTGGGCCAGAAATTGCTTGCATTGTAGCGGCGGTAGAGAATTGTGACAACCCATCAATAACCATGTTTTGCTTGTCTGGACGGTAGTGGATCATGAAGTCAAATCATAGTAATTTGGTAAGCCATTTCTGCTGCTCCGGCATATGAACGATCTGCGTTGTATGTGCCCGAATGCTCTGGTGGTCGGTGATGATCTGGAAGGGGCGTCATAACAAGTAGTGCCACCATTTTTTATAGAAGAAGTAATTGCAAGCATCTCTCTCGAGTAGGTGGAGGATTTTTGAAGGAGGCGGGGTAATTTGAGGCAGAAAAAGGAAATCGGATGATCGGCTTGAGGAAGTATGGCGCCGATGGCGGTGGTGGGAGCACCAGTAATTGTGGTCAACGGCTGATCGAAGTTAGGGGGAGAAAGAATTGGGGTATTCGTGATGGGGGATTTCATTTTCTTGAATTCCAGTTGGGCTTCGGCTATCGAGGAAAAGGAAATTTGTTTCAACAAATCGGTTATTGAGCTGACTATGGCTGAATATTTTTTTATAAATCCGCATTAGTATCCCCTGAGGCCCAGGAAGCCTTGAATAGCCGTTAGTGAATTTGGAGTAGGCCAAGTGATCATTGCTTCGATTTTTGTCGGGTCAATGTGTACACCTTTGCCCGACATGATGTGTCCCAAATACTCAAGTTCGGTTAGGCCTAAATTGCATTTAGCTATATTGGCATAAAATTGGTGTTGGCCAAAAATGGTAAGATTTTTGTAAAGGTGAGCTAGGTGGTTGGTCCAAGAAGACCTATAAACAAGTATATCATCAAAGAAAACGAGGATGAATTTTCTTAAGTGTGGACGAAATATATTGTTCATTAATTCTTGGAAAGTGGATGATGCATTTGTTAGGCCAAATGGCATGACGAGAAACTCATAATGGCCTTCATGAGTCTGAAAATATGTCTTTAGGATGTCGGGGGGGGGGGGGGGGGTGGACACGAATTTGGAAGTAGCCACTTCAAAAGTCTAGTTTTGAAAAAAACTGTAGCACCATATAGTTCGTCAAGTAATCCGTCAACTGTTGGTATTGGAAATGTATCCTTAATAGTGATTGCGTTAAGTGCACGATAGTCAACGCAAAATCGCCATGAGCCGTCTTTTTTGACCAAAAGAACGAGTGATGAAAAATGGACTTGTTGATGGTTGTATAATGTTGGAATTGAGCATTTCTTGGATTTTCTTTTCTATTCCGGTTTTTTGAAAATATGGGTATCGGTATGGTTTTATATTTATGGGACTGGCATTGGGGTTGAGATTAATGTGATGGTTAAGTGTTTGGTTGGGTGGAAGTTTTGTTGGTGGCGAGAAAACATGTTTGAAGTTAGTTAAAATAGATTGGTTTTCAAAGTTTTCGTAGGTGATTGTGCCATGGTTTGTTGGGCTATCATTGGGCTGAAGCTATAAATAAAGGAAGTGGGAAATTGATGAGGTGGATTTAAATCTTTTTAATTGATTGACCGATATCGAAAATTAGTCGGTTGTTGGCCGAGCCCAGTCAAGCTAATAGGTATGTTATTAAGAGAAAAAGACATGGTTAATTTGCGGTGATCCACTGTGATTGGACCCAACTGTTCCAACCATTGAATTCCAAATACAGCATCGAAACCCACAATTTTAAGCAAATGAAAATCAATTAAGAATTTATACCCTTGGATTCCACCGAAACTTGTTTGCAGCATCCAGAGCTTCATAAATTTTCACCGTTTCCAATTGTGACGGCGGACAAGCTTCCATTATTGATTTTGAGTCCTAAAAACTTGGCTATTTTCAGATATAAATAATTGTGGGTGGACCCAGAATCCACCATTATTGAAATTGGATTATCATCGATGAGATTTGGATGTCGAATTGCTCGTGGGTATGAAGATCCAATTAGGGCATGTAACAAAATTTCTGGTGGCAAATCATTGAGGTTGTCAGTGGAGCTAGTTTCTTCGGCTGTGGGGGTTACGCCGATGGCATCTTCATCTGGGGGTTTAGCTGCATCTCAGTTAATGTCTGGTAGTATCATAATTATGTGTGCCGGTTGCAGTGGTTACCGAAATGATATTTTTCATCACAATTAAAATAGAGGCCCTGTTGTTTTCTAGTGTTCATTTTTGCTTGGGTAAGTTGTTTGATGGGTATAGGTTGTTTGGGTGGATGAGGATGAGTTGTTTGTGGAAATGTTGAAATGGTATTTTGGGTTTGTGATGGTTTGTTGAAGTGTTGGTTGTTTTTGGGTATGGATATTTGTGTTGGTCGAGGTATTTTTTTGATTAGTTTGGTAGTGTCCATGGCCTCGGAAATGGTTGGTGGTTTGAGAAGTAGTAGCCCATTTTGAATGAGTGGTTTTAGACTAGATATGAAGCATTGTAAAATGGATTTAGGGTTGAGGGTGGTGATTCGGTTGAACGGTGTTTCAAATGTAGCTTGGTAGTTTTCAATAGTGGTGAGCTGCTTGATTTTGAAAAGGGTTGCTTGTGGGTTTAAAAATGTAAGTGGACCAAAGCGTTTTTCAACTGCCTGAGCTAGCATTGGCCAAAAGGATAATAACTTGTTGCGATGCATCCACTGAAACCAAGTTAGTGCATGTCCTTCCGTATGAAAGCCAGCGAGTTATTCGCAATGTTCTTCCGGACTGGAGTAATAGGTAAAGTAACGATCCGCTTGGAAGATCCAATCGTGCAAATTAGTACCATCAAATGTGATGAGTGTGATTTAAGGCTGGCGGTTTTGGTTTGATGTGGATAGTAATGGAAGTTGTCTAGTGGTTAATGGTTGTTTTAGTGTTGTGGAAGTTTGATTGTTCAGTGAAAGTGGTGTATGTACGTCGAAGCTTTCGTTCAGGTCGGCCATTGATTTTTTTAAGGATTGGATGGCTGTTTTGACGTCGACTATGTTGGCATTTTTGGATTCAAGCAATGAACCATGGCTGGACTTGGTGGATTAGATCGAGGCAGTAGTTTCATTATGGTTGTGGAGTTGTTGGACGGCTTCTTCAAAACGAGTCATGGTGTTGGATATTTAGGGAGGAAGGTGGGGATCACTGGTGAAAGCACCAAAATGATGTGAACACGCAAATAGGGGTAAGGAGAGGAAGAAATAATGGGGACGAAGGGGACAAAAAAGCTGGAAAATAAAGGTAATGAGAGAAAGATTTTACAAATTAAGTCTTCTATATCATTTCCGTTTGCAAGATACATATATATAGCAGTACAAGGTAACAAACTGCATACGTGGCTTAAACTTTTAGGTGCCAAAATGATAACAGAAATGCATAAAAAGTAATAATGGCACTAGCTATTACTACTTTATGGCATACTGTCCCTTTTTGATTACATCCCCAAATTACAGTAAGTATGCATATTATTATATTCACAAATTACTCCAAGTATGCATATTATTATATTCCCAAATTATAGCAAGTATGCATGTTATTGTATTCCCAAATTACAACAAGTATGCATGTTATTGTATTCCCAAATTACAGCAAGTATGAATATTATTATTTTCCCAAATTACAGCAAGTATAAATATTATTATTTTCCCAAATTACAGCAAGTACAAGTATATGCATATTATCCCTTTCCCAAATTACAGTCCTCGATTTAACAATATGCCCAAATTCCCTCTTACATTAATTTCTTATTATTCTGATTTTAACTATACACAAACTTTAATCAGACATTGCATAGGCTTTAAAGGCCTAGGCTTAGCGTAAAGAAAAAGGAAAATTAGAGGGAGGAGAATAGAACCAAATCAAATCACATATACATATAGGCAAGACTGGAAATAAACTAAAGTAGTAGAAAGAGGAAAACGAAGATGGATATGGACAACTAAATAATTATGTGACAGTAAAAGCACATATTTTACTAATAACGAAGGCATATGTGAATAACAAGTATATCAATTATCTTATAAACATTGTATGTTCTAAACCCAGTTTTTATTCGTTGTCATGATACAGTTCTAGATATCAAATCTGAAAGTAATAGGGAACTCACAATGGGTCTTGGTGAAGATGTGATTATATCTCTTATATATATATATATATCAAAATGCCATTGTAGAAAAGTCCACTTCTAACTCTTTGTTGGTTGCAGGGTTGAAGGATGGTTACAGATCTTGAATCTTCTATGTTAATCTAGATTTCAGCATGGTCTCCCCATCTTATTATTTAGTTTAGAATTTTTAATGGAGGTAGAGAGAAAGGTGAAGAATTGTGTATAGATAAAATGGGAGAGAGCCCCTTTATATAGATGAATAGAGCTAACCGTTAACCGTTAGATCCTAGGGTTTAATCCAAGCCAAAGATGTAGCGCTGAATCTACGATGAAACTTGCCCATAAAACAGACCAAATACAAAATTCAGAATCTGCCCTGGATCTGTGTGGGTCGATCCTACCTGACTTGGGTCGACACAGGCCATTGTGGGTCGTTCCATAGTGGTCCAGGTATTCGCGTCATCTCCATTTGAATTTACTATTATATATATATATACCCCTTATATGTATACAAACTTCTAACGCTCAAAACTTCTTCACACGTTATCTGATTTACGCGAACTTGGGGTCTATCTGAACCAAAATTCCAAGACAAACACAATGGTAAAGCCGGTTTTACTTAATTCTGAATATTTAATTAAGTAATTCCCATTTTATTATCTTTAAAGTATGGTTATAATGTATTAATTTTTGGGGTGTTACAGACGAGTAGTTTTGTTTTGGAATGGTAAACGAGAATACAACTTTAAATTAAAGTTACCGCACCAACGTCTACTTATCTAGGCAAGTGATGGAGGAAATCAATAGTAAAGCTCGATAATGTAAAACATTATTTTTGAAATATAACCTTAATAAGGCTAAAGTTTTCCAATTATGAATAAATTAGATTTGGATGGAAATAATCCTCGGATATTTGATATTGAATTCCGTAGTCAAGACATATACTATATGAGGAATTCGAAAGATATTTATATCATTATTCCACTAACAATATTCGTTAAAATGAGAATTAATATTGAATATAAGCTGATATAATTTTTTTAAACCTTATATTTAATATTAATCGGTATTGGGTTTGTTGTGAATAGTGTCTTAAATAACATCATTCCTCAACCTGGTTAAAGAGTAAGCTATGTTTTGGAAATTAAGAAGAATTATAATCTTTTAATCAAAGGTTAATTAAAATAATAATTAATGTTCTTTGATTAAGAAATGGTTTAAAAAAAGGGAAGCTAAGATCTTTACTAAAGATTAAGGAATGATTTTTGAAATAATTATTAATCAAGGAGTCAATAAACATTTTGAATAAATTTAACGTAAGTAAAGCTATGGGAAATAATTATTAAAATTAAAAAAGCTTAATTATCCTTGGTTTTAAAGATATGTCTTAAATTGGGAAATTTATGAAATAGATCTTCAATTAATATTTAATTAGGTTATGAGTTAAAAAGGAACCTTGGTTTAAGTTATTAAAACCTTGGTTTGAAAGGCTTAAAGAAACATATTCTTAGACTGATAAGTTTAACACTAAAGGATTTTGTTAAGGTTAAGAAATTGTGAATTGTTTTAAGAAGGGTTTAATCAACTGAATCTAAAGTAAAAGGAGACTTAACTAAAATCCTATATAGTTTATATTGTTTTCATAACCACGATAATTATTCAAAGTGACCACAGACGGATATGAGTAATACCTGTTTGAAAAACTTCTTTAAATAATTTTACGACGTTATTGGAACAAGTAAAGATATTGAAGATGGTGGTTGAAGAACTAGGATCTTCACATCGAAAGGACTGCTTATTGATGGTGCTGATTCACGATATTTTTGATTCATGGCAACATGAAACGAAGATTAGATTAAAGAGCCAAATTCATACATATATATAAGTGTTTAGTTTGTTAGAAATATATTAAAATTTATCCTCATAGTATAACACAAATTTCCATATTATATATATATATATATATGATCAAAAAGTAGCCAATACTGGACTTGTTTTACTAACCAGTCGATTGGTGAAATCCAGGCCAATCGATTGGTCAGTGAACCAAAGCCCAGTAACGGCTAGTTTCTTTTTATATTTAAATACACATACAATTTTATTTGGTTAACTAGTTGACTGGTGAAATGTAGAACAGTTGACTGATCTCAAAACAACAACTTTTTAAATGAAACGTCATCTCCTTTCATGAATAGATTTCTATTCATTTCTGAATAGAAATGGCCATATCTCTTCATTGCAATTATTCGTGAAAGGATGTTGCTCTTCTACTATTATATAAATATCGTTATCTTCATTTCCAAATCACCAATTCTCCCTTATTGTATTCTAATTTATGATTTACATCCCTATACTCTCTGCTTTCTAAAAGCTCTCTAATATTCAAGTTAGTTGTTGAATCATTGAAATTATTTCATATCTGTTGACTCAGTAAGTGACATACTTCCTCCAGTCTTCGCATACACAACACAGACTTGAGGATAAGATTATATGAAGGGTGTACTTAACCGTTGGCTATTCAGTGTTGATACGAGAACACATTCAAAAGTCAAAAATCTTTGTAATTGTAAAGTTCTGTGTTGCAGCTCGGGCAGGGACATCCTTGTTGGTGCTCACGTGTATTGTGGCCTATTCCTCTAGCTGAAGAGAGGGCATAGTTAGTGAATTCCGAAGAGGAGCTTTGGGATTGGACGTAGGACGGGAATCCAATCCAGTATAAAATTTCTGGTGTCTTTTCTTACTGCTTTTATTTACTTGAGATACTATATATAACCTAGTTTTACCTGCATAACTATTGTAGTATACAAGTTAATATATCGTAGTCAATTCTGCTTAAGTCCATATATAAAGATCCATAAGTCATACATGTCTTTTCAGATGTCTAAGGCTATACACCCATTATGATATTACTTATAGTACATATTTGTAGATTTTCCGGGTTTACAAGGCCTTCTCTCCTTTATTGTACGAGGAATAAAGCGCCTTCAGTTTCGTTCAGTCCCAGAACGAACTAGCATAAATTGTATGTCTGACACTGTAATTTATGGCATAGAAATTGTTCTCTGCTAAAAATATATTTGTTTGGTAGCGTAGAATTTATTCTCTTAGCTTAACACCCTTCTTTGAGACGAGCGAGCTCAGAGGTTATATATTGATAGACATCAGTTATGTGTTATGAATTGACAATGTGGTATGCTAAGTGATTGAGCAACAAATGATCAAAGCATGACTTTAGGGTAAAGTGTTGCTTTGTGCAACGAGACTTCGTCGAGCCTTACATCCCGAAAATGACTGAAACATGAGAAGTGCAACATGGTTATGGGGTTCGTAACCTTAAGGGTATGACCATTTCCTTTTTGGTTTACAGTAATACCATGGTATGGTACCAAGTTATTTTACTTATGTGGTTGTTGATATTCAGAAGTCTTGTTAAAGGTTGGTAACGACCGGTAAGTGGCATACTAGTGACTGTTAGTTAACTAGTTACAAAGATAACCCGACCTTTTGTTGGTAGAGAGCCGGTCAGGTTCTTCGAACATCTCCCTAGAAGTGTACCTTTTGGATAAGGAAGTTCCTTTGCGTGGTTATTGTTAGAATCCATTCTCCATTACAAACCCATGCGTTTATAGTTGTATAACCTATGTCAGCATGATAGAATGGGGTATCTATGCTGGCTAAGATTGATACAATTATTTTGCAAAGAGATTTTCAAGACTATGCACCAATCCCATGACTGGCTCGGGGTTTATTGTTCCCTTTTTAAACTCTGAGTGCCCACATTTTTTCACACAGGCAACCTAGTAGTTAAGGTTTGTAGATGGTCTTAGAGTCATTTTATTGAGCATATGCCGGGATAATGTTGGAGCTATACTTTAGAACATTTTGGATTCTTCCGCAAGAGTCTTGGTATTTTCCATTGGTAATTAATGTACTTTGATATATGTTTGTTACTCTAGTGTAATTTTTTTATGAGAATAAAAGTTCATTTCGTTTATGTTCTAATGTGTTATTACCTTAGGCGATGTGGACACCAACGTCTGAATCTCAGGAATTTACAATTTACAGGAACCCAAATACTGAATCAAAATAATCATCGATAAATTTTACTCTGTTTTTCCAATTTACATGAACGCAAATACTTAGATAACATATGTTAGTATTTCCTTTCGTACTTCTAGAGTATTATAAATATTTCTAGTCATAGAATTATTTGAATTTCTGTAAAAAATGAATCAGCTTGGATTTACTCGTGCTTTAGTACTAGAAGTGGTTTTTCTATTATACATAAAAGAGTATATAGTATTATTTCTATGATTAGTTTTATTATATCTAAAACCAATTTTATCATGTAAAGGTTGAGATCTAGATAAAATCATATTTAACTCATTTTGACCTTTATTAAATTTTGTGAATTTATTTGTATGTTTCTTAATTTTAGTGTTAAAGTCACAATTGATATTTTCAGAAGATGTTTTCTTAGTTTTCAAAATATCAATTTCCTTATTTAATTTAGAAATATCCCCATTAAACTACCATTCTCATTTTCAAGATGACCATTTTGAAATTCTAAATTACCTAAAGTTGATTGTAGTTTTTCAAAATTTTCTTTCGAGTCACAAATTTCTTTTAGCAAAATATTATTATTAGCCTTTAAAAACTCACATTCTTTAGATAATTCTAAATTCTTACCATTTAAAGCTTCATTCTCTTCTTTAAGAGAAAAAATAAAAGAACTAGAATTATTAAGAATCTTCTAAAGATGTATTTTTATTTTGTAACACGTCGATTTCCTTTTAAAGAAACATTTTTTTTTATCTTCTAGCCACTCATTTTATTTTTGAAGGAAATCCTTTTGAAAAACAAGATCTTCTATGGTATTTTCAAAACATTTAGTTTGTTCTACTAAAATATCATTTTCCTCTTAAATGTGGAATTTTCTTACTCGCAATGTTTTGACTTAGATAAAATAACTGTATTAAATTTATTCAAAGTTTTAAAATATTTTTGTAATTTTTCATGGTTGTACAAATGATCTTTATATAAAGAATCTACACATACATATTGTGATCTTATTTTAGCCATGTGACATTTGCTTGCTTGCTCCTTTGATTCTTCTTTGTCGCTCTTCCACTTTCTAATTCCTTTACTATCTTTCTTTATCGCCATTTATTCTAGTATGTTGTTACGATCTCTAGAATCTCAGGCTCTGATGCCAAACAAAAAGACGAGGAGGATCGAGTAATATGGAAATGCAAAAGTAAACGATATATAATATATTTTCTTGTAGTTATGTGAGTAAATATTTAACGATAAAACTATATAGAACTGATATCACAAATAAGCAATGTAAATGTAGTAAATAAATTACATAACACCAAGAATTTGTATACTAGTTCGAAGCACCGTCCCTGTAACACCCCGTAAGTTGAATAACTTGCTATAATATAAAACAGGGCAGAATTAAATTATAAAATCTGAATCAGGGAAAACGGGCTATGCCATTGCGTTCGTCTCGGAAAAATACGCGAAATAGAGTCTGAGTTTTCGAAAATCGGAGTCCGTATGGCCCAGTTAAGGCCCGAAGAAGTTTTCAGAAATTCAAAACAGATTTAAATATAAAAATTTAAACATTTCAGAAGAGGCGGGAAAATTCCCGCCAGGCAGAGGGAGTCGACCCTAGGGTCGACATGGGTGTCGACCCCCTCCCTAGGGGTCGAACCAGGGGTCGACTCCCCCCTGTCGGTCTGTGTGACCTGGGTGCAACCTGATGGGGTTTGGGCTATGTTTTAGGGCTTGTGACAAAATCTGACGGCTCTAATCTGATTTAGGGTTAATCTAATGGCCTAAAACACTTAATTACTCTATAAATACACCCTAAGACTACCCTAATTCATACTAAAAATAGATACAACGTCGTCATGTCGTCAAAATGCAACTTGAAGGAGCCTCCATCAAATTAAAGAGGAAGATAGCTTCTCAAATCAACCTCTAATTAACTCTAGCAACTTAATCTTCTTCTTAGGAGTGCTAATCAACAAGTTGTGAGTTTCTATAGCCTTAATGACCAATTGTTGAAATGATTATGATAGGATATAATGAGGTTATAGCTATGAATGTGGATCAATGCAAGTTATGTTATCATATGCTATGTGTTAATGATGTTATGCAAGTTATGCAAGTTATATGCTATGTGTTCATGATGTTATGCAAGTTATGCAAGTTATATGCTATGTGTTCATGATGTTATGCAAGTTATGCAAGTCATATGCTATGTGATCATGATGTTATGCAAGTTATGCAAGTCATATGCTATGTGATCATGAGGTTATGCAAGTTATGCAAGTCATATGCTATGTGATCATGATGTTATGCAAGTTATGCAAGTTTTAGGCTATGTGTTCATGGTGCTAGTTATGCAAATCACTTTGATAAACATTGAACCATTATGAAACCATGTTATGCAAGTTTGGTGTATGATTATATGCAAGTTCATACATGATATGTTATGCAAGTTTGGTGTTTGATTATATGCAAGTTCATATATGACACGTTATGCAAGTTTGGTGTTTGGTTATATGCAAGTAACATGTGCAAGTTTACACCTTTGGATGATATGCATACATATGCAAGTTAACCCCTTTGTATGTCATACATACATATGCAAGTTTACCCCTTTGTATGACATAAGAAACTTATGCAAGTTAACTTCTTTATGACATATGTGATTCATGCAAGTTTGGGTTGATCATTTATGCTAGTTGGGTTTGATGCTATATGCATGTTGACACCTTTAAACCCATGTTGATGCTAATGTAATGCAAGTTGAACCCATTGTATTTGTGATGAATCTTCCCTTTTTTGTCATGTTAGCGAATTACGTGGGGAACGATGGGGTTAATATACATGTTAATGAAATGGTGTGAAGTTGGTATGATTATGCATACCATAAAGTGGATGGACATAATTGAGTCAATTATGTACATCGTTAAAATTGGAATTAATTAGGGAAAATTAATTCGAAATATGGGGGTGATTAATTAGGTGTAATTAATCGACTAAGACACGAGGTTGGACCCTTTTTGTAGCATAAGACTGTCCGGAACCGACCGGCAAATCCAGCGACTACAAATGATTGGCCCAATGTGAGAGGTCTTAGGCACAAACTAAATACGTGACAAGTGTAAAGACACGAGGTTAGACTCGGTTATGGCGTAAGGCTGCCTGGACCCAACCGACAAATCCAGCTGCCATAAAAGATAGTCTAATGTGAGAGGTCTTACAACGGTTACGTCCTTAATCAATTAAGAAACACTTAACCAGATAAGCATGTAGTGGGGCATGAGGGGTTAAGTGGGTGCCTTGGGTGGCATGTGGAAATCAAGTAAGTGCCTTGGGTGGCATGTGGAAATCTAGTGGGTTGCCTTGGGTGGCAATAGAAAATACGATTAGAATACTTAACCAAGTGGAAACATGTAATTTAAACATGATTAAAGGGATAAGTGGGATGCACTAGATAAAGGGACAAGCTTAGGTGGGTAGCTTGTGGGGGCCCATTTCAACCAGTAACCCCTATGTATCTTATTGGGCTCGACCCATGTCGAGGACGGGACACGCGTACTGGGCTTGACTATAAGAGGCCAAAACGGGTTAGCGGTGGCAACGCAAGTCCAACGGGTTTCATATGCGTGTGTGGACCCGGGCTGGTAGGTAAGACGTTGTTGCATCGTGTAGGTATAAGTCGTGCACCATTGGTTGTATCAGGTTGCCACCTTGGGGAGTGATACACCCCACTGGTGGGGCCAGCACGGGTATCTACGGTAGGGAGCCGATCGCTTGGGGAATAGTGGGTACACCTAGTGGAGATAGGGGCAGACGGCACCTATGTAGTCAGCTAGGGGTACATGAAACTACTGGGTAAATTTTCTAAGTCCTTGGGTGGGATCAACCTTTGAGTAGGAATGACTGGTGTGGTGCAGTTAGTAATTACCCTTGGGTGGGTAGATGCGTCTTTACCGTTATCTTAGTTCATCCTATGTCTAGTTGGCTACTTAGTGTAGTCATTTATCCCCAGTTATCACCGTACCAAGTTTATATCATACCCTAATTACTTTAATGATTGTGTTGTTAAAGTTATAGGGCTCACTCAGACTTATGTCTGACCCCGTTGTTTTTATCTTTTTCCCCCTCAGGTCCTCAGGTTGGGCCTAGCACTAGTGGGCTATGATCAGATTTCTTTATCTATCTTTTGGAGCTTGGACCGTGATGTAAAGCCCAGCTTATCTTTTCTATTATGGCTATTGTTTATGTAGTGGGATTATGTACTTATGTTTTTATCAGGATGGATATTTAGTACTTGACTCTTTATGGTGTTGTAACTAAACATGTTTACCTTCTGCTGCAATGAAATGATGTTTTAGATTTTCAAGTATTTATATCTGTCTTGTTGTAATTTTTCTGTTCTATATTCACTTAAAATGCTCCACCGAAGTTAAGGCATTCCCTTAGTGAGTGACCTTAGCGGGTGTGGGGTGTTACACGTGGTATTAGAGCGAAGGTTACCGGAACAGATAAATTTTTTAGAAAACTATTTTTCTAAAAACATTTTTGGAAGAAGTTTTTTCAAAAACATGTCTTTTAAGAGAAAAGTTTTTGAAAGAAAAGCATAATCCCCAATAGCCATATCTTCATCTTTCGAATTCTCCATTTTGAATCTTTCCTTTTTCGTTTCAGCATGGCTGAAGATCTAAACTTTCCGGAGGGTGTGACGATACCAGTATGGTATAGGAGATTGATGGAGGCTAGGGCCGCCACTGCGGGTCCAGCAAATGTTCCTCCACCAACAGTAGCACCCGATCTTCCTCCTCCCCCTCCTCCTCCTCGCACAGATACTTTTGCTAAGACTTGCAAGGAATTTAAGGCTCTGGGAGGGAAACCTTTTCAAGGATCAGAAACTTTTTTGGAAGCTAGAAATTGGCTCAAGGAAGTGGAAGAGTTGATAGATATCTTTGAGATGGAAGAAGGAAAGGAAGTCAAGTTAGCGGCTTGGTTAATGAAGGGAGAGGCCTCATTCTGATGGGAGGTCACGAATGGAGAACACCCTGTTGACTCTTGGGCGGATTTCAGGCAAAGATTTGTGGCAAAGTTTCTCTCAAGGGCAGAGGAAAACTTGTATATGGAAAGGTTCTTGACTCTAAAGCAAGGAAATCTATCAGTGAAGGAATATGTCAACAAGTTTAATCAATTGGCAAGGTTTGGCATAGACATGGTGAATACACCGGAGAAGAAGGCTTTAGGGTTCGTTAAAGGCTTAAATGAACCGATGCATGGATTGGCTATGACTCACATCCCTATGGGGGCACCTTTGAGAAGCTAGTAGACATAGCACTCATGCATGAGGAAGAGAAGGGTCCCAATGTTAATAAGGCACCCGAGAAGAAAGGAGATCAAAAGAGACCTCAACAGCAACAGCAAAACAAGGGTGGGAAAGGCAACGGTGGCAAGGGAAAGAAGAAGTGATTCAATTGCGGGACACCAGGCTACCTAAGCAAAGATTGTCGGAAGAAGAAGAAGACTGGCTGCTTCCATTGTGGCGAAGCAGGGCATCTAGTGAAGGATTGCCCTAAGAAGGGTCAAAGGACGGGATCTACCTCAGGGGGATAGGTGCAAGCTCTTATGGCACCGGGTCAGGCAAGGGGGCAAGTTCAGGCTCTCGCGGTTCCACCGATTCAGGAAAGAGGTAGAACTATTTCCGTTGAAAGTCTGGTTTTTCTGTTTGATCATCCTGTCCGTACTTTGTTTGACTCTGGCGCATCGCATTCGTTTATCTCATCATCATTAGTTGAGTCACTGCACTTAGACACCAGTCTAGTAGATGATCCCTTGGTTGTTTCAAACCCAATTGGGGGCTCCACTTATTTTTCCATGATATGTTTGGGTTTGAAGATTTCTATACTTAGCGTTGAGTTTAGATGCGATGCTTTTGTTTTGGGCTTCACGGGCTATGAGTTGATTTTGGGCATGGACTGGTTATCCAGTAATGGTGCCGTTCTTGATTGTGAAAGGAGAGTTGTTAGGCTCATGACCTGCTTGGGTAACACTCTCGAGATTTCTTGTAATCCCATGGATTCTGTTATGCTAAGTTATCTTGAATCGCATGACGCTTCGGTCGAGAGTTTGCGATCTGTTAGAGTGGTCCGGGAATACTCGGATGTGTTTGAGGAGGTGAAGGGCTTACCTCCGAAGCGGGAGATAGACTTCCGAATATATCTGGTGGACAATGCTAAACCAGTATCTTTACCAGTGCGCCAGATGGCTCCTCGTGAGAGGAGGGAACTCCATAAGCAAGTAGGGGAGTTGCTTGAGAAGGGGTTCATAAGACAAAGTATATCGGAGTGGGGTGCTCCAGTAGTTTTTGCCACGAAGGCGGATGGGTCCCTCAGACTTTGTGTAGACTACAGAGAACTCAACAAGCTCACAAAGAAGAATAGACACCCATTGCCGAGGATTGATGATCTCTTTGATCAGTTGGTTGGCGCCTCAGTATTTTCGCAGTTGGACTTGGCCACGGGGTTTCACCAGTTGAGAGTGGCTGAGGATAGCATAGACAAGACTGCCTTTAGGACTCCGGATGGTTTCTATGAGTTGCTTGTGATGCCATTTGGTTTGACGAACGCCCCTGCATACTTTGTTGATTTGATGAGTAGGGTGTTCAGGGAGTACCTTAATAAGTTCGTGGTGGTCTTTGTGGATGACATGTTAGTCTTTTCTAAGAGTGAAGAAGAGCATGCCCTACATCTTAGGGAAGTGTTGGAAACTCTTCGAGCGCATAGCCTTAAGGCTAAATTCTCTAAATGTCACTTCTGGAGGAAGGAGGTGCGGTTCTTGGGGCATGTGGTCTCCAAGGAAGGGATAGCTGTCGATCCCGCGAAGGTAGTATCCATCCAAGATTGGAAGGTTCCGAAGAATGCTACCAAGGTGAGGAGTTTCTTGGGGTTGGCTGGCTACTATAGGAAGTTTATCAAGGACTTCACAAAGATATTAGCCCCATTAACTCGCTTGACGAAGAAGAATCTAGTCTTCGCATGGGACGTAGATTGTGATGATGCATTCCGACGGTTAAAGAGAGTTTTAACCACAGCTCCAGTCTTAGTGTTGCCAGATGGGAGTAAGCCATTTGTTGTCTATACCGATGCTTGTGGGACAGGACTGGGCGCAGTCTTAATGCAAGAGGGAAGGGTAATAGCCTATGGTGGAAGGCAATTGAGAAAGCAAGAGAAAAATTACCCTACCCATGATTTAGAGTTGGCCGCCATTGTTTTTGCGCTTAAGACTTGGCGTCATTATCTTCTTGGAGAGAGATTCGAATTGTTCACTGACCACAAATCATTGAAGTACTTGTTTTCTCAGAACGATTTGAACTTGAGACAGCAAAGGTGGATGGGGTTCTTAGCATCCTATGATTTCGAGGTAGCGTATACCCGTGGCAAGGGTAACGTGGTGGCGGACGCCTTAAGCAGAAAAAGGTTGTCCTTGAGTCCATTGTTCGTGGAACGACGAAGCTTGGAATTTATCTCGATGTTTGATTTCATACCTTCCGTTGACTATATACCCGGTTTGCTAGCATCCTTGGAGGTCATACCTATTCTTTTGGGACGGATTGGTGAGGCACAGCGGGACGACCCACAATTGGTTGAGTTAGTAGAGAGGCTCATAAGAGGGGAGTCGTCCAGCCATTTGAGTAGGCATACCCTAGACGATAGGGGGTGCTTGCGTAGAGACGGTAGACTTTGTGTACCGCAAGACGAGGGTTTGAGGAAGGCTATTCTTGATGATGCACACCGTTCTAGGATGACCATTCATCCCGGTGGGGACAAGATGTACCAAGACATGAAGCGAGTTTTCTTTTGGGCCGGTATGAAGAAAGATGTGGCCAAGTATGTCGCTAGATGCTTGGTGTGCCAACAAGTGAAAGCGGAGCAAAAGAAACCAGGTGGGTTGCTTCACCAATTGGAAGTTCCGCATTGGAAGTGGGATAGCGTCTCGATGGATTTTATTGATGGGTTACCGAGATCGAGGAAGGGTAATACGGGAATTTGGGTTGTGGTAGACAGACTTACTAAGAGCGCCCATTTCATACCCGTGAAGAGCAAGAGGACTGCTCCATGGCTAGCTTCAGTTTATCTTCGAGAGATAGTTCGATTGCATGGGGTACCCTCTAGCATAGTGAGTGATCGAGATCCTATCTTCACTAGCGAGTTTTGGAAGAGTTTGCAAGAGGCAGTAGGGACTCAGTTGTGTTTGAGCACCGCATATCATCCTCAGACGGACGGCCAGACCGAGAGGGTGAATCGTGTTCTGGGAGACCTTTTGAGGCTTTGTATCTTAGATTTTGGAGGTACTTGGGAAGAGCATCTTCCATTGGTGGAGTTCGCGTATAATAACAGCTTTCAGTCCAGTATTGGTATGGCTCCTTTTGAAGCTTTTTATGGAAGGCCTTGTCGATCACCTACATGTTGGTGGGAATCTACGGATAAGATCTTGCTTGGGCCTGATATGGTTAGATAGACTTCGGAAAAGATAGATTTGATTCGAAGAAGGATGAAAGCAGCGCAAGACAGACAGAAATCTTACGCGGATAAGAGGAGGACGGATCTGGAGTTTGATGTTGGGGACATGGTCTTTGTCAAAGTATCTCCATTACGGAATGTGGTTCGCTTTGGGTCCGCTGGGAAGTTAGCACCAAGATTTGTAGGACCGTTTCCTATTAAGGAAAGGATTGGACGGATGGCATATAGAGTGGATTTACCCGAGAGACTTAGTGGGGTACATGACGTATTCCATGTGTCACATTTGAGGAAGTGCCTACATGAGACCGCAGAGGTGGTAGAGCCGAGCATGCTTAGAGAAGTGGAGAGCGTGATGCAACTATTCGACGAGCTCCTACTCACATCCTTGGGTCAGAGATTAGGAAGTTGAGGAACAGAGAGGTGCGACTAGTCAAAGTGCAATGGGGAGAGGATGAGAGCAATGCTACTTGGGAGACAGAAGCGAAGATGCGCTCACTATACCCATTCCTTTTTGAGGGTATGTCTTTTAACTTCTCCTTTATCGTTTGTCTAGTACTTATCTTATCTTTAGTATGTCCTCTCATTAGTACCTTTGACCTTTAGATAGAGTAAACCTATGGTTGAAACATGTGTTTGAGACATGTTATGATTGATGGATGCGTGTGGATGCAAGTGTTTGCTAGTGGTTGCTCGTGGATGCATATACACACACTCTAGGCACTAGATCGGCTCAGTCACTTGCATATTGCATATAATTGTGTGTAGGTAGCTATATTAATGGATGTATAATGGCTGTGTTATCATATGGATGATGCATTTTGGTGTATGGTTGTGCACACATGTAGAAATAATATGTGTCGATAGGGTTCTTTCGCATACATATTGGATGCATGGCACTATCATGATTTGCATTAAGGAGGTCAACTGAATCAGTAGACCGCCTGATTTTGCATCAGATAGGGAACATATACACACACTCTTTGCATACGTTCATACAGCATTAGAAACTCTAAGGACAATGGATGCCATCGTTTGATGGTTTGAGTAGATGGTTGTTTGGTTGGTAGGGTACGTTCTTCTTGACTTAGAGATTTCGGGGACGAAATCCTTTAAATAGGGGAGAATGTAACACCCCGTATGTTGAATAACTTGCTATAATATAAAACAGGGCAGAATTAAATTTTAAATCTGAATCAGGGGAAACAGGCTATGCCATTGCGTTCATCTCGGAAAAATACGCGAAATAGAGTCCGAGTTTTCGAAAATCGGAGTCCGTATGGCCCAGTTAAGGCCCGAAGAAGTTTTCAGAAATTCAAAACAGATTTAAATATAAAAATTTAAACATTTCAGAAGAGGCGGGAAAATTCCCGCCAGGCAGAGGGAGTCGACCCTAGGGTCGATATGGGTGTCGACCCCCTCCCTAGGGGTCGACCCAGGGGTCGACACAGGGGTTGACCCCCCCTGTCGGTCTGTGTGACCTGGGTGCAACCTGATGGGTTTTGAGCTATGTTTTAGGGCTTGTGACGAAATCTGACGGCTCTAATCTGATTTAGGGTTAATCTAATGGCCTAAAACACTTAACTACTCTATAAATACACCCTAAGACTACCCTAATTCATACTAAAAATAGATACAACGTCGTCATGCCGTCAAAATGCAATTTGAAGGAGCCTCCATCAAATTAAAGAGGAAGATAGCTTCTCAAATCAACCTCTAATCAACTCTAACAACTTAATCTTCTTCTTAGGAGTGCTAATCAACAAGTTGTGAGTTTCTATAGCCTTAATGACCAATTGTTGAAATGATTATGATAGGATATAATGAGGTTATGGCTATGAATGTGGATCAATGCAAGTTATGTTATCATATGCTATGTGTTAATGATGTTATGCAAGTTATGCAAGTTATATGCTATGTGTTCATGATGTTATGCAAGTAATGCAAGTTATATGCTATGTGTTCATGATGTTATGCAAGTTATGCAAGTCATATGCTATGTGATCATGATGTTATGCAAGTTATGCAAGTCATATGCTATGTGATCATGAGGTTATGCAAGTTATGCAAGTTTTAGGCTATGTGTTCATGGTGCTAGTTATGCAAATCACTATGATAAACATTGATCCATTATGACACCATGTTATGCAAGTTTGGTGTATGATTATATGCAAGTTCATACATGATATGTTATGCAAGTTTGGTGTTTGATTATATGCAAGTTCATATATGACACGTTATGCAAGTTTGGTGTTTGGTTATATGCAAGTAACATGTGCAAGTTTACACCTTTGGATGATATGCATACATATGCAAGTTAACCCCTTTGTATGTCATACATACATATGCAAGTTTACCCCTTTGTATGACATAAGAAACTTATGCAAGTTAACCTCTTTATGACATATGTGATTCATGCAAGTTTGGGTTGATCATTTATGCTAGTTGGGTTTGATGCAATATGCATGTTGACACCTTTAAAACCATGTTGATGCTAATGTTATGCAAGTTGAACCCATTGTTTTTGTGATGAATCTTCCCTTTTATGTCATGTTAGCGAATTACGTGGGGAACGATGGGGTTAATATACATGTTAATGAAAGTGTGAAGTTGGTATGATTATGCATACCATAAAGTGGATGGACATAATTGAGTCAATTATGTACATCATTAAAATTGGAATTAATTAGGGAAAATTAATTCGAAATATGGGGGTGATTAATTAGGTGTAATTAATCGACTAAGACACGAGGTTGGACCCTTTTTGTAGCATAAGACTGCCCGGAACCGACCGGCAAATCCAGCGGCTACAAATGATTGGCCCAATGTGAGAGGTCTTAGGCACAAACTAAATATGTGACAAGTGTAAAGACACGAGGTTAGACTCGGTTATGGCGTAAGGCTGCCCGGACCCAACCGGCAAATCCAGCTGCCATAAAAGATAGTCTAATGTGAGAGGTCTTACAACGGTTACGTTCTTAATCAATTAAGAAACACTTAACCAGATAAGCATGTAGTGGGGCATGAGGGGTTAAGTGGGTGCCTTGGGTGGCATGTGGAAATCAAGTAAGTGCCTTGGGTGGCATGTGGAAATCTAGTGGGTTGCCTTGGGTGGCAATAGAAAATACGATTAGAATACTTAACCAAGTGGAAACATGTAATTTAAACATGATTAAAGGGTTAAGTGGGATGCACTAGATAAAGGGACAAGCTTAGGTGGGTAGCTTGTGGGGGCCCATTTCAACCAGTAACCCATATGTATCTTATTGGGCTCGACCTATGTCGAGGACGGGACACGTGTACTGGGCTTGACTATAAGAGGCCAAAACGGGTTAGCGGTGGCAACGCAAGTCCAATGGGTTTCATATGCGTGTGTGGACCCGGGCTGGTAGGTAAGATGTTGTTGCATCGTGTAGGTATAAGCCGTGCACCATTGGTTGTATCGAGTTGCCACCTTGGGGAGTGATACACCCCACTGGTGGGGCCAGCACGGGTATCTACGGTAGGGAGCCGATCGCTTGGGGAATAGTGGGTACACCTAGTGGAGATAGGGGCAGACGGCACCTATGTAGTCAGCTAGGGGTACATGAAACTACTGGGTAAATTTTCTAAGTCCTTGGGTGGGATCAACCTTTGAGTAGGAATGACTGGTGTGGTGCAATTAGTAATTACCCTTGGGTGGGTAGATGCGTCTTTACCGTTATCTTAGTTCATCCTATATCTAGTTGGCTACTCAGTGTAGTCATTTATACCCAGTCATCACCGTACCAAGTTTATATCATACCCTAATTACTTTAATGATTGTGTTGTTAAAGTTATAGGTCTCACTCAGACTTATGTTTGACCCCGTTGTTTTTATCTTTTTCCCCCTCAGGTCCTCAGGTTGGGCCTAGCACTAGTGGGCTTTGATCAGATTTCTTTATCTATCTTTTGGAGCTTGGACCGTGATGTAAAGCCCAGCTTATCTTTTCTATTATGGCTATTGTTTATGTAGTGGGATTATGTACTTATGTTTTTATCAGGATGGATATTTAGTACTTGACTCTTTATGGTGTTGTAACTAAACATGTTTACCTTCTGCTGCAATGAAATGATGTTTTAGATTTTCAAGTATTTATATCTATCTTGTTGTAATTTTTCTGTTCTATATTCACTTAAAATGCTCCACCGAAGTTAAGGCATTCCCTTAGTGAGTGACCTTAGCGGGTGTGGGGTGTTACAGTCCTACGTCCAGTCCCAGACTCCTTTTGGAATTTCACTAATCAACACCCTCACTTAAACTAGAGGAACATGTATTACAACACCTACGCAGCAGAATAGGGACCTTAGTTCCAGAATAGGATTTCGCCTCAACAGCCGAAGAGGACTTCTTGCCTGAGCAATAGAACATGATTTCAACAATACAAAAGTAGTTGTGATTGTATATGTGTTCTTTAATAACATGGATAAGTCACGGTTGTAGTACACCATTCCTATAATCTTCTTTTTTGTATATATATTTGAAAGCAAGTGAAGAATAGATAAGGAAAGTGATTTATAATCGCGAATTATTGAATATTTGAGAGCACAAATGAATATAGAATAGAAAATATTTCAGAATCTGAGAATAGACAATTCAAGAAAGTTAGGTTATAATCAGTGATTAAAACAAATGATTCTGAAGTATATTTATAGTTAATAAAAAGTTGTAATTATTTGTGAATTTTTTTAATCAAAAGATATAGTCATAAATATTGAATTAAAAAGTTATGACTCTTTAAAAAGTCGTAAGCCTTTAGTTCATCCTTTTGAATTTATAATTCAGAAGTGTAGAAAACGATTAGGATTTGAAAATTTGTGCATGTGCATAGGTCACAATATTTAGTGGTCTGAATGGATTATTCGAACGTCGGAATTCTATTTAAAAACAAAAGTCATCACATCTCATTTAGTTACATCAGATGCCTTTTAAACTAGTGCTCCAATTTCGAGTCTCAGTAGCTCTTATTTTTGAAATTTTATTTAAAATTTTTAACTGGCTTTTTGTTCCGGTTCCCAGTAGAGCATCAGACACGCTCGACTCAACGTACCTCGTGAAGCTGAAGCCAAAAGGGAACACACAGGAGTGAAGGAAACAGGATCAAGAAGGGATTACACCGCCTATGGCCTCGCGGCATGTAGAAGACGTCCGCAAACCAAGGCCTCGGACCCCGAACGAGTTACGAGCCTCAACCACCTAGTCCTGGGACCCTCGCACCCCTCGGAAGAGCCTCACCCGGGCATGACGCGGAATTTGCACCCACCCGGGTGTGAATTCTCGCACACATGTCTGGGTTTGAAATTTCGAACCCAGTGGGCCGGTGCGAGGTCTCGATCCCAGCGGGTGCGAAATCTCGCACCCACAGTTGCGCTCGAGATCCCGAGCCCAGTGGACGCGAAATCTCGCGCCCACGGCTGGGTTCGAGATCTCGAGCCTAGCGGAGCGAGATTTCGTGCCCGCATCTGGGTTCGAAATTTTGAACCCAATAGGTTTGAAATTTCGAACCCAGAAGACTCGAAATTTCGAGGCGCGAGGGTGTCGGGATTAAATTTCCTGCATGTGGTCCCTCTTTCTACCTAATCCTACCTACTCCCACTCCTATAAATAGCCCATGGCCTCACACTTCAAAGGGGTTGGATTTTATTCACTTGAGACCTTCCTAGAGCTCCATTAATGGCATCTCCTCCTTTTGGAAGAAGAAGGACAAGATTGTCTTTTTCCATATTTATTCAATATATGATAATTATGATGTCATATAGGTTGGAAAGTGAATGTAGTTACCTTGGCTCTTCCTTGTAACTCTTGAGTGATTAATAAAAGTTCAACATCCTTCCAAAGTGGACATAGGTCTAATCCACGGTCGAACCACTATAAATACTTGTGTCATTTTCCGCTTTCTCTTACCTAGTCTTGCGACCAAAGTAATTATTCCTAGTAATAGAAATCTTGGGTGTTTACGAAGTTTTTTGTCGTCAACATTTGGTGCTTTCACCGAGAATTCGAATTCAAGATTTGCATCTTTCTTCCATGTTATCATCTCGACTTCGATAAGCTTGAGGTTCCTTGCCCAACCTGCTGTTGAGTCCGATTACGATGTTAAAGGAGTCAAAGAACGCAATGGTCGGCACTTCAGCCGCAATCGAGACCGGTACCTCCCAACAACCTCAATCGGTAGATGTCCCGGCCCCTAGTGAAACTGCCCCTCCTGTTGTGGACCCTGAAGCACTCATTACTCAAGATCAAATCTGCATGCATAATGAAAGATATGAGAACACCGCGGTCGTGCTCAACTAAGCACTAAGGGATAACATCGGTCTTATGCGCCAACTTCAAGAAAGTCAACGCGTCGTCGCTTGACTCCAATTGGCTCGAAACAATGCTCAACCCTGACCAACTACATCGGAAAATTCCTCTTTCGAGTCAAGAGGGCCATACCAAAGGAGGAGGTTTACCCTCATCAACCATGTCGCCGCTCGCACCAATGCTCTCGAGAACGGTAACGGTCATGCCAACGGGAATGGAAACGGCAACGGCGATCGGACTATAACCACATACAGCGAGGGGGCACGTTACCGAGACAGCTCTCGCTTGGTTATCAATGACGGACTTAATCGTACAAACCAACCTCTTCCTAGACACAACCCAATGGCCGCTAATCAGGGTGAACGACCCGTTATTCCAACAGCCCGTGCTCCTGTAGAACAGGATCCACATCATCGCGCTCCGCCTCAATGTCCATACATAGATCCAATCATAGATGTCGAGGACATGGAGGAAGACGATCCGGACATCCACCATAGAAGGCGACCTAGCAACAGGACTCTAGAACCGCGTCAAAACCCTTGGATCCCAATGGAGGATCCGCATCCGACCTATCTCCCCGACATGATCCGAAAGGTCATGAGGGAGATGTGAGGGGGCACACACGACGTATGGGAAGCTCACATCTGGCGTAACCCCTTCACAAGAAGAGTAAATGAAGTTGAATGGCCAAGGTGCTTTAGCATGCCACAAATGCCACTCTATAATGGTACCACTGATCCTTGTGCCTTCTTGAATTGCTATGAATGGCAAATGGACTCGAGCCGGGGCGACGATCCGACCAAATGCAAATGCTTCCCAGTCTTCCTGTCCGGTACCGCTCTACTTTGGTTTTCATGCCTCCCGGTTGATTCCATTAGCAACTTCGGGAAATTAGCAATAGTGTTGGTCAAGCAATTTAGGGTGCATATCCCGACTCTAAAGAATGCCCTCATCTTATCCAACCTAAACTAGGGGACCGCCGAGTCGCTTAGGAGCTACCTTTCCTGGTTCAACACAGCTCTCGTTGAGGTCGAAGATCCAGATCCTTGCACCATACTCTTTCAGCTAGCAAAAGGTGTCCTTCCTACTTCAGAATTTCGGGCCTGGATCGATTGAAAACAACCAAAGAACCTCGATGCCTTCTATGAGAAGGCAAATCAGTACCTATGCCAAGAAGAAGCATGGAGGAACCGTCTTTTTGCCACAAGTCGTCCTAACTACCCATAAGCTGATACCGCCAATAACCATTTCAGAGGTAGGCGAGGTGGGAAGCACTTCAAACAAAACAGTGGGGCAGGTCCCCAAAGGCAAAGACCAAACAATGGCAGGACAGATGGACGGAACAATGGGAAATCCCCGGCAGAATTAAGAAAGCCCGGCCCTCGCCAAGCTTTCGGAGCCTACACCCCGTTGAATGAAGACATAGAGATGATATACTTGGAAACATGCAACACCCTGCCATACAAGAAGTCGTGCGTCAGAGAATCAACTGACCGTGAGAAGAACACCGAGAGGTACTGTCGATATCACAACTTGTATGGGCATGACACCAACGAATTCCACCAACTTAGGGATGCAACCGAGAAACTTGTTCGCAAGAAACTGCTTGAGCAATATGTCCAAGAGCCCTTTCCCGCCAAAGCAAACTCGCAACCTCTAGCGCCAGCTCCACAAGCAGCCGCCAAGGGAGCTCCAGGACCGTCTAGCCCAAGGCGAGGAATCGTAATCAACATCATATGTGGCGGACCTTACCCCACACATAATAGCTTTCGAAAAATGGAGGAATATGTGAGTTCCGTAAAGCATGCTACTTACGAAGCCTGCTCCGCTGTCCCTGAGTCCGTCCCATCCAAGCTACAAAAAACCATGCGGGACGACATCGTCTTCCTAGAAAGGAAATCGACAGGGGTTGAAATACAGACCACCAATCCATTAATCATCACTGCCTAGATCGATGCCGCTTCCGTTTGGAAGGTTTTAATCGACTCGGGAAGCTCGGTCAACATCATCTTTAAGGCTGTCTACGACCAGATGAAGTTGGAAATAAATTACTTGAAGCCCTGTCACGCCGCCATTCACGACTTCAATGGGGCCTCTAGTTCCCCCATAAGAATGATCGGCCTACCCGTAGAACTGGGCGAGGGGAACCAAAGCCGAGTCCGGATTCTCACTTTCATGGTCATAGACATCGACTCCCCCTACAGCGCTTTCCTAGGATGCCCTTCCTCACCGAATTCCGAGTTTACATGACACCATGGTCTCTCCTAATGAAATTACCGATGGAAAATGGGATCGGAACTATCAAGGGTGACCAAGTAAGTGCCAGGGAATGTTACGCAATAGAATGGAAGAATGCGTGCAATAAGGATAAGGGCAAAGCCGTGCCTGTTCCTTCTTGCGCCAAGAATGTCTCGTCATAGCAATCAACGGCGTCTGTGCCCTAGCTCAGGCGCCACTCTTGTCTTTCCGATGATCTCAACCCACAGAGTGACGAAGAACTCAAATACAAGAGGGCTACCCTGGTCGAATCCACAATGGACATTCTCGTCAGCCTCGACGACCCAATGAGGGTGTTGAAGGTAGGGTCACAACTCCATCCAGTAGTTAAAGAAGATCTCATATGTTTCCTGAAAGCCAATTTAGATGTGTTTGCATGGACCCACTCCGACATGAAAGACATCGATCCCGCAATTGCTTGCCATTCCCTTGGCTTAGTTCCCAGAATACCTCTAGTTAAGAAGCGTCGCTTCTTAGGACCCGAGAGGTCCAAGGTACTCAAAGAAGAGGTAGATCGTCTGCTCAACAACGACTTCATCCGCGGAGATGATTATCCCCGAATGGGTCTCCAATCCAGTTCTGGTTAAGAAGGCCAACGGTAAGTGGCAAACATGCATCGACTTCTCCGATCTAAACAAGGCATGCCCCAAGGACAACTTCCCGCTGCCGAAGACCGATCGACTAGTCGACTCGACCGAAGGATAATACCGAAGGATACCAGCTATTATCCTTCATGGACGCCTACTCAGGCTACAACCAGATCCCAATGAGCCTCCGCGACCAAGATTGTACCTCTTTCATAACTGAGCTTGGGCTCTACTGCTACCGTGTTATGCCCTTCGTCCTTAAAACGGCCGGTGCCGCTTATCAGCAAATGCTTTAAAAATCAAATCGGAAAGTCCGTGGAGGTGTACGTGGACGATATGCCAATAAAATCTAAAATATCAAGCGATCATGTCCACGACCTCTCCAAAATTTTCGATGCCCTTTGCCAGTACGACATGAAACTCAACCCCCTGAATTGATCCTTCGGAGTCGCCTCGGGAAAATTCTTGGGTTTCGTTGTCAATTCTCGGGGCATCGAAGCTAACCCAGAAAAAATCCAAGTTATTTGGGACATCCGAATCCTCGAGAACATCAATGATGTCCAAAGTCTGAATGGAAAGGTCGCCGCTTTAAGTCGGTTCATCCCTAAGGCAACTAACAAATGCATCCACTTCTTCGATTTACTCCGAAAGGGGAAACACAACTTCGAGTGGATCCCCGAATGTGTCTCTGCATTCAAGGAACTCCTAGACCACTTAGAGCGACCACGTATCCACTCTAAGCCTATAGACAATGACGACTTGTACATTTACATGGCTATTTCTACGCAGACAATCAGCCCGACACTAATACACCTCGAGGATAGCACTCAACGACCCGTCTACTATATCAGCAAGCAACTGACGTGGGCAGAGAAGAACTACCCAAAGTTAGAAAAGCTAGTATTTTGCTTATTGATCTCCTCTAGAAAGCTCCGACCGTACTTCTAGTCCCATCCCATAAAATTTTTCACCAACCAGCTGCTACGTCCGGTCCTACAACGACTCGAGCCATCGGGGCGATTACTAAAGTCGAGCATAGAGTTTAGCCAGTTCGAGATAACCTTCCTCCCCCGACGAGCCATCCTCGGCCAAAACCTCGCAGACTTCATCGTGGAATTCACAGCCCCCGAGGAGGAACCCGTGACAAATGCTAGAATTCCCGACGCCAAGTGGAAATTGTTCATAGATGGATCCTCTAAAAGAAAGTGCTCCGGGGTCGTAGTCGTACTCATCACCCCTAAAGAATGCGTGATGTATTACGTGCTAAGGCTAAATTTCCCTGCTACCAACAACGACGCGGAATATGTGGCCTTAATCACCTAGCTTAGAATCGTGATCAAACTCAAGCTAGAGACTATCCACATCTTCTCTGATTCACAGCTTATCGTCCGACAAGTACTGGGAGAATACCAAGCGAAGGAGGGACGGCTTGCCCAATACCTGGCCCGGGTACAGGGGCTACTCATCTGGCTCAAGCATTTCACCATCACACATGTCCCATGCAAGCAAAACGAAAAAGCGGATTCCCTTGACAGAATGGAAAGCTCTGAAGACACGCAACTTAACGGAATCTCCCCGGTTGAAGTCCTCAACTCTCCAAGTATCAAGCAAGGGCAAGACGAGACGATTATGAGCACCGAACCCGAGCCCGAGTCATGGATGACACCGATTAGAAATTACCTATAGCACGGGATCCTACCAAAACACTACAAGGAAAGGCGCGCGCTCACTCACCAGTCAGCCCGTTACCTTCTTATGGACAGAGTACTCTACCGTAGAGGCTTTTCCGTTCCCCTGCTTTGATGCGTAACTCACCGGTGATGCCCTCCAGGTACTAAGCAGTGTGCATGAAGGCGAATGTGGCGACCACACTGGGGGGTAGACCCTGGCCAGAAAAATTCTTAGACATGGTTGATCAAGATGTTGCGGACTACACTTGCAAATGCGATAAGTGCCAGCGCTTCTCCAAGATTCCTAGACCCCCGTCTACCGAGCTATCTCATATAGTCAGCCCATGGTTATTCCTATGCAGGGAATCGACATCATCGGAACTCTTCCAATGGCCAGAGGATGGGCACGGTATGCTGTCGCCGTGGACTATTTCACCAAGTGGGCAGAAGTTGAAGCTCTCGCCACCATATCCACGAAGAAGATGATTAACATTGTTTTCCGCAACATCATTACCCGCTATGGAGTGCCTCAGGCCATCATCTCCGTCAATGGCACTCAATTCGAGAGCAATGAGTTTAAAGCTTTCTACCAGCGCCACGACATCGATGAAAGATTCTCAGTGGCGGCTCACCACCAAGCCAATGGGCAAGTCCACGAGGTTAACAAGGTCATCAAATCTATCATTAACAAACATCTGGAAAAGGCTGGGGGAATGTGGGCAGACGAACTTCCTCTGGCTCTATGGGCTTACCGCACCACCCACAAGACAGCAACCAGCCATACTCCTTTCGCCTTCGCATACAGATCTGAAGCCGTCATTCCCATTAATCTCAAGTTACAATCCCGTCGAGTCACATACTTCGATCCAAAGATAAACCAAGATTTACATCCGGGATCACTCGACTTGCTGGAAGTAAAAAGGAACGAGACAGATGTCAAAACCACCGCCCTACGATAGCGAGTAGCCCGATACTTCAATTCCAGCGTTCGCCACGAGGACCTTAACATCGGCGACCTCGTTCTAAAGCTGGTTTTTCCCTGGCAACAGGCCTCGCCTCGCTGGGAAGGCCCATATTCCATACATCGAAAGCTCAGCGATGGAACTTTCAAGCTCGCCACCGTCGACGGAGCAGAACTCTCAAGGGCATGGAACAGCGAGCATCTCCGCCGCTACTTCACATAACTCAGTTTATAGTTGTTTATGATTTTCGAACAATGTTCTGTTTTGTCAGAAATCCAAGGCATTGTAAAGGCTATTACTGCCAAAGTTATTAGTAGAAATGGTGTTCAGTTTCATGTTTCCCTATTGTTTACTTATCACGTGATGTGCCTTGCTTTCCAACAACCAACTCGATTCACGCCTGCGAAAACCGCATCGGCACCCTGGGCACGGGAGCCGGCACGACCATCCCAATTTCTAGGCAACATTGAGTCTGAAACGCTTGGCTATTCCCGGCACCCCGAGCACGGGAGCCGGCAACGCTACTCGAATCCCCGGCCCGCGGTGCGACCGAATCTAAACAACCACGAACTCAAACCCCGGCCTAGTGCCAAGGCCAAGGATAAATCGTTCCGTGTCCTATTCCAGGCGGCTTGGCGCCACACAGCGACCGACTAAGATCGATGCAAATCTCTCTTCGCTGGTTGCGGGTGCCGGTCGAATCTTGGCACAACACCAAGACCGACCTTAAATCGTTTCTTCCCCTTATCTCTCAAGGCTAGGGGGCAGCCCATGGCCACGATCGGACCTTATGAGCTGATGATCGGGGCTAAAAACTACACCGGTGAATAAATGACATTTGGCGGCTCGCCTCAACTCGAAGAACGATGGGAGAGCCACCCACCTGGAAGACCGCACAATGCGATGCCCTACGTCTTCGCTATACTTGGGTTTAACCCCGGGCCACCCAAAACAGCAGGCACACAGCCTGGTTTCACAAACTACGGGTTCCCTGAGCTTAGGGGAACTTACTGAAACCAGCACTCTACCTCACCTCTCTGGAATAATTTACCCAAAGATGGCCCCTAATCACTTTTGTGACAAGTGTAACGATATGTAAGTTTATGCAATTACAGGACGTTGGAAAACATAAAAAGAACATCTGAACAGTTGACATAAACAATGATCTTTACTAATTCATATTCCCTCTCACACACACATGATAAACAAACTACGTGTCTAATACTTTTACTTTCTAATGACAGGGTGTACATGAGAACCACACTGTGTCTTGAAAGACCAAAATCGAGGGTCGTACTCGCATAAACTATCAGCCTACACTACCAAAATAACAGTAATCCCTAGTAAAATTGCTGACACTAACCATGCTTTCTTTTCTTGTGCTTGCGCTTGTCCTTTTTTGTAGATTCCACTCTTGACGATTCATCCTTAGTTCTAGGCTTCTTCTTGCCAGGCTCGCTCTTTCCTTCTCCGCCCTTTCGGGAAGTGGTCGATTCATAAGAAGCGGAGAGACGTCTCTCGCCTGTCCCTTCACCACTTGTAACCTGTGTAATGTCAGTCAAGGTGGCATGTGGTGTAGGCTTGGGGGCATCCCCAGTAGCGAGGCCGACCATAGCGTCATTCGTTGCCGGGACCGCCTTGCCCTCTCGCTCAACTTTCTCCTTGGCTTCTCTGGCGACTTTCTGGGCGGTAAGCTTTTGGGGCCTGTGAGGGGCGACACCACTAGCTGTGGCTTTCTCAAGGGACTTGGTGGTCCTCCACTGTGCTTCCTCATCCTCCCTCTTCTTCCGGGCCTCATCATTGGCCCTCTTCTTCTCAGCCTCCTCATCGACCCGCTTCTTCGCAACGGTGTCGGCAACTCTCACCTCGACGTCCCGTCGAGTCTTCGTTAGAATTTCGTCCCTGGCAGCTTCATCATGCTCTCGTTTCTCCTTTACCTCTTCACACTTGGCCACCATCTTGGCCTATTGACTCGCCACCAGGGCCACCATCGAAGCCACACGGCTTCTGCCGGGCCTTTGGCTCGGGGCACTCAATCCGTTGACCACCTCTCCTTCTTCGTTGAGAATGTTGACCATGTTAGAGGTTATTCTTATGCCAGAAAAGGTATCGAGTTAATCGCTGCCCTCTCCGGTTTGTGTCCCGACGGGGCCCGACCCAGTTTCAATCATTTGAGGGATCATAGGAGCGGGGTCCGCTGTTGTCCTAGACCCAGGAGGAACTGCATAAGCAAAGACGCAACCTTTTTTAGTCTATAAATTTGGTAATAACTTCATTCTCAGGGATGCAGGGTAAAAGGAATTTACCAAAGGTCAAGGATGGCATAGGAATGATAGAAAGGGTGATCTCGACTGTGGGTAAGGTGAATCCAGTATCCCCCAGTGCCGGGAAGTCAGGATTATATTCGCTGGCTGTGTGGGCCAAACCCCCGGGACCACTCACCATGACAAATCCCGGGTCCATCATTTTTTAGGCCATATAGCATTATTTACTATAAATAAATATTTACAGAAATTGAATATTTACACAAAATTTACTTTTAAACAAATAACAAATATTTATTCAAATAAATATTTATTACATTTTCGAATAGTACACATATTATTTCCTTACTATTACACAATGACTTATACATACACTTCCTCGCTACATTTCTCTCGTATACATTGACTCCTTACTACATACTCATTCACTCATATACATGTACACAGTGACTCACACTCTCACTCTAGTTTTAGTCATAGTTAGATCACCGTTTATGCACCAAATTGCAGCAGTAAAGGAACTCTTTAGAGACTCTTTTACCTTCAAACCCTAAAAACAAGAACTAGTAAATAATCAATTTATACGCTAAAAATAGTAAAACGCACCAAATAATCAATTTAAAACCAAAGTAACCAACATTAGTTCCACCGGCATAATAATTTCAAAACCACAACCATTCATGATTAACAAGTTTACAGTTCTCCTAATTAACCATAGACAATCATATAAGTAAACCAAATAATCTACTACTTATGTTCCTATAACAAAGTAGTTTATGCCGGCTTTGTAATCTCGCACATTAAATCTATTAAATAGAACAAAAATAAATGATAGTTGTGTTATACATTGTAGGCTAAAAAAGAGAGTTTTTTACAATATCTAATAATGAATATACGAGTATTGGTTTTTATTTTTCGCATTTGTAGAACAAACCAATGTTCAAAACAATAAATGCATGTTAGGTAAAATCATGTTAATTCTGATTACATTCATAGTAATTGGTTGCAGGAATAAGGCGGAGGCAACAAAATGAATGGAGAGTTTTGATTTTATGTTATTGGCTTATGGTAATGAATATGAAATAGAAACTGATCATAGAATACTGGCTTGGCATTGCTTACCTTTTTACACAACTAACTTCTTGGCTTTGTGCTATGATGATGCCCTATTCGTTTGCTTTGTTTGCATCCAAGGTAAGATAGTTGATCATGCTTATGATTCGTATTGCTCCTACACAAGAATGGATATGGCTAACAATGTTAAAATTTTAAAGTTTATCATCCAAATGACTACTGGTGGCCGCAATATTATAAGCTGAAGGACAAATTTTGAACTATACTCAAATATAACATCTTGCTTTAAGGACAGGTTTGCAAAAACGGTATTGTGATTTGTAAAGTAGGTTGGTTTTCACTACACCAAAAATTGGAACATGCGCACTTTACAAATGACCGTGTGAAAACTGAAATTGTTAGAATGCACATGTTCTAATTTTTGTTATTTTTTATTTCTCACAGCATGTACAAATTATTCAGTTTTTGTACATATGCATCCTCAAAGTATTCATTTTCAAATGCAATCATGGTGAAAACCAATCATATTATTATGCATCAACATTTTAAGGCATAGATAATAACTTCAAATATAATATGTAATGACCACTACACAACTATCTTCCAGACTTCTCCGCGACCTTCTCCAAATTTGCTTTCTTATTCTTATTCACCATTCCAATATTTGAGTCATACTTGTACTCTCCTTCCCCAATTTATTATTCCCCAAACTAGACATTCTGTTCACAATCCCGCTTTCCAT
The DNA here is from genome assembly GCA_030737875.1 of Allium sativum. Lineage (NCBI taxonomy): Eukaryota > Viridiplantae > Streptophyta > Magnoliopsida > Asparagales > Amaryllidaceae > Allium > Allium sativum. The sequence continues at coordinate 77,998,809 of CM060909.1, forward strand.
TCCAAGCGGCCCAGATCTTGTCTTGATCCGATTCAACCTCAAACTTGTGACCATGATCGGGGACACTGTTGCTAATCCTGACGCAGCTGATCTCATCTTCGTCGGGGCCGTGGCCGCCACATCTTTACTTTCTCCTTGTCCTTCGACTTTGAATCCTTGCTTTTTCCGTTGTGCATCTGCTGCTTGACCGCCTCCCGAATTGAGAGCGAAGAAGAGGGGGAGCTGTTGGCGGGCTTGGGCTTCTTCTCGGATCATGATCTGGATTTAGGGGAGTTTAGGGATGGGGTTTTGGGAGAGGAAGTGTCAGGAGAGGATGAAGAGTCTGTGGATTTCATAGAAGAGAAGAATCTGCCTTTGGATACCATTTGTTTTACTTGGAAGTTTTTTACGTTTGAAACAGAGGAGAATTTTTTTATTCATGGATGCTTTTTATTATGTGCGAGAATGTAACAATAATTACCATAGATTTTTTCGCAAGATTTACATCATGTGATTATGTTGTGGTAACCGATATTATTAAGCATTAAATATTTTCTTATCATATAAAGGACTGACAATCGTAATACTCTTAAGCAATATATATTTACTTATCATATATAAGACTGACAGTATGTGATACTTAAAAAAAGGAAGTCTTTATGAATATTTTGAACACAAAGGAAATGATTAGAATATTCCATTTTTTTGAATACTAAAAAGGCAAGTCTATTCAAACAACGTAAATTTCTTTACTCACACCATGATATTTTAAATAAAACTTTAGAAAAAATGCTTTTATTAAAAAAAACTAAAAAAGTGGAAGTCTTAGACAATTCTTTCCCGTTTGCATTATGTATAGTCAGTATAACTTCTCTCACAAAGTTGCATGTGTATATATTTAATTAAGTTAAATTTTATTTTTTTCAAGCATTGAATTATGTTCATATCGTTACGAGCAATATTTATATGGAATCGATTTTAATAGTTTTCATTTAATCAAATAAAATAAAAAACTAACTACGATTTTTTTATGAAGAGTGCTAAATTCTTTAATCCTTTGTTTAAATCAAACCATGTTTAGCTTTAACATTAAAATCTAAATAATTTAACTTTTTAACGTATTCCAAAGAAAAAATTCAAATTTATATACATAGACAATTAAATATTTTAACATTCATTTAGAGTTTATGATTTAAGTCTGAAAGTAATTTTGGGGAATTTTGAAATTATGGCTTCTTGGATTGATTAATGCATGATAGAGAAAGTTAGGAAAAAGAGAAATAAATGCATATTCTATTCTAGAGGAGGATAGTTTTCGTAAATGTATGGTGTATATTAAGTAAGAAGTGTTGTATATGATGTTTAATTATTATTTTGGTGTATGCAAGGTTATTTGCGGTGTGTAAATAGAATATACCTACTAAAAAATTGTTTTTTCATTATTAATGCAATTTTATGTCATCTTTGCTTTTAATATCTATTCTGCAGTGGCCAATCAAAAGAGACTACGTGGATTGAGGCCACATAAGAGGTCATGTGGACTGAGATATGTACCGTTAGATTTGGTTTAAAATAAGTTGTTAAATTTATAACCGGAGAGGATGGTATGGATTGTGTCTCTACAATAAACTAGAGAAAATATGTTTTAGTCATTTCAGATGATGACATTTTAGTGTGAAATTGTGAAACATTTAAGAAAAAAATTAAATTAAAAACTTTTGTAGTCAATTGTTTGAAAAAAATAACAATGTATGATAAGTTATTAACGAATTATTATGTAATATCAATTATTTATGATTTAATTATTGTTTATCAATTCGCTAACTTTTAATTATTTCATATTTCAACATAATTATTAATAATTAATAAAGAAATGATTTTACAAAAAACATTGCTAGGATATGTAAACGAAATCTTCAATTCAAAAAAATTGCTAGAATGTACTTTTTTGACACATCATCACACAATTCAGCATTATTTTTAATGGAAATTTAAAATGATATGCGAAAAATGTAGGGGCTAATCGCAAAAAAACTTCTCCTTATGTATATGTATAGATAATACATTTTACCTACCCATAATTATTAGTAGAAAATTATCCTTCAACAATTTTATGAGACTGACAATTTTTACCTACTAATAAATTTTACCATTAAATATTGGTAGATAAAGGTTCTCTTTACCTACACATATTTATTGGTAGGTAAAGGTCAAATTTCTTCTAGTTCTCGCCTCTATGCACATCTCCTTGAGGCGGAACAGTCTTTCGCAATTCTTCCCCCACTGGGGGCATTTTCCTCTTTCGCCCGATAGGAGGAGAGCCTGCCGCAACTCCCTCCTTTGGCATATTGAAAGCGATCGCGGACCTGATCACAGCTCGGCTGTCCGGCAACATCCCAGCGCGATGGAGGCGATCCTGGCTTGTTACGGTGATGGTGTCGCGAAGATTCTCGGGTATCGGCCGCAAAGCATTAAGGCGTTGCCTATATGCATCCCCCGTAGGCGCTCTTGGATTTCCTATCATATCCCATGTAAAACCATGAATAAAGAAAGGAATCGTAAAGTTGCAGCAAGGAACGGAGTTAGAGAAACGCTTACTTCCCTCAAGCCACCTTCCAGCAAATCCGGGAGGGCAGCTGACGAAGAACCACGCTTAAACACATACAACCTGGGCCATGTCCCGATAAAGAATTTTGTAGCAGCCGTCGATTCCAAAGACCATTAAGAAGTGTTGGATCTAGATTAACCCTAGAGGGGGGGGGGGGGGTGAATAGGGGTCCTAACCCTACGCTCAAAACCCTAGAATGATCGATATCTCCTCGATCAGATTTCCCCTGATTACGACCCCATAACCAGTAACCCAGATTTTACAAACTCTGCCAACTGTCAGTCAACACCCTAACTGAAACCGCCTAGTATTTTACAGACACTAGAACTGTTTCGATTCGATTACAAAAGAGATTTAAAATACAACAAAAAAAACAAAAGAACTAGAAACCCTGGTTAAAAGGAAATAGCCTCCCTTAAAATAAAACTTGGCTTAACCAAGTCAATGTAAACCGGCCACACCACTTTGCTTTTGTCCGATCCTTTTTACTTGAAAATGGCAGCTGGAAATAAACTAGGGTTTCTGATTGCTTTCCCCAAATCGATCGATTGATGTTGATTAACTGAAGTTGCAATTTCTATGATTGTTCTACTGCTTCGAGTTGCTCTCTCTCTGTTGATTCGGATGCTCGTCCGATTTGGGTTTTCTCTCTGGCTCGATCGAAACACTCGTGGAAAAATTGTGAGTTCTCTGGATTTTTCTTTGAATTCCTTAAATTTATTTTGTGGGTTTTCGATGTCCTTTTGCCAGTGATGAATCGGTGTTATTATAGGATTAAAAAATCCTTTAAACCTCTCTGATTTCGTATAACTGACTTCGATCTGATTTGTGGGATTTTCAATTTGGTTTCTTCTTTTTGATTTTTGATATTCTTGGTTTGAATTGGTGAATTTAATCTGGCCATTAAAGAACAGATTTTCCCTGATTGAAATGTATTTCCTAGAACAAATATATGTTGCCTTGTAATTGCTTTGTGAATTCTGGAAACTATGAATTTCTGGCCCTTGTGAATTTGTCGAGAAAAATTGCCAAGTTTGTTAAACATGCTTTCCAAATATGCTAGGTTGATTTTAGTAAAAAATCTGGAAAACAATTTTTACTGTCCCATTCGAATTTGTTGCCTAAAATTACTTGATTACTTCGGCATTTATATTGCGTTGATTGCTTTTTTTATATCTGGAAATGGATGAATCACTGTCCCTTGAAAAACTGCCGGGAATCTGGAAAAGAACTTGCCAAAACTATTTTTGCATCAATCCAGTCAATTTGCCAAACTGTATGTGCATACCAATATGAATGCTTGCCTTTTATTCCCTTAATATTTCTGAGCATGATTTTAAAGTCATGGGTATACTTGCTAAAAAAAAAATCTTCTCGAGATTGATTGATTAAAAATAGGAAACTAGATAATGCTTTTCCCTTTTTGATCCTCGGCTCAAATTTAGACTTGATGGCTCCCATGATTTTTGATATGCAAATTTCTTGTACATTGAGAAAACTGGAAAGATGATTTCTTGAGCATGCACTTTATTTTCTCTTAACTTGAGTAGGCTGTAATCTCAAAACATTACCAAATGTATTAAAAATAAAATGAATTCTTCCCAGAGGCTTTTGTCCCAGCATGATTTGTGAAACATTTGCACCACTGCATTTGAAACTCTTTCTAGACTTGTGCTTGCATAATCATGTCTCGATACCTCTTGTTACACATTCTTAAGTTACATGTCCACCATGATCTTGTGCATTCTTGTTGCACTTGAAAATCTGTTGCTCCCTATTTTCTTGTATCACTTTATACTTGAATTCAACCATGTTTAGTCTGGTTGCATATATTTGTCTACCTGAGCTCGACTATTTCAGTAACTTGCATTGCTGTCATCATTGCACACTTGTACCATTCATGCATGTTGTTATGAATCATGCTTATTGCCACCTTGCCTTGATTATTTGGGCAGCACTTGTTTGCTGCTATGAAGTTGCTGCTGCATCAATTTTGTTATGTGCTCGACCATGTTATACTGCTTCATTTACTAATCTGCCTGCACTCTTGAACTGCTGTGATCATTCTTTGATCATTTCATGCTCACTGATTTGATGTTGCACCCATGATATTCATGCTGAAAGTACTTGTATTAGCTCCATTGTATTGCTACTTGTTCACGTATATATGTTCACTACTGCACCATTTATCTACATTGATCCGATGCATGTGAAACTGCACTTTCTTTTTGTACTTGTGTATTGCCTTGTCCCTCATGTATACTTGGATTTCTGAAAACATTACTTCAACCTGTTTTGTCTTTATGTTGCATTGAGTTAATCTATGCTCGGCCAAATGTGTTGATCTGTCTTCATGCTTGACCATGGTTCGACCATTGATGTTGAGCTGCCTCGACTTGTATGCATGTTGCACTGTCTATTTGAGTTGTGCCTTGTATTTGATCGCCCCACTATTGATTGTGCACTGAGTTGTGATGCTCCATGTGGCTACTCCTCAGTTACACACTAGATCGACGAGGCAGTGCACACGTGTATATTCATGCACATGTGTATATGCAGCCATCCAGCGAAGATTTTGTTGTCCCTGCACTGAAATATTTTATATATACACTGACTGCCTTGTGGTGTTTACAGTGTATCACTGTGAATATCACAAGCTGTCTAAAAAATCAATCGGATAAAACAGATCGAGTCAGAAAAATGATGAGAAACACACTGAAATTCTGAGGCAAATTAAAATTTTAAAATTAAAATTTATATTTGCATGTAATCAGTTTAAATTCTATTGCAGTGTACTGTGTGCGTGTTTCATTTTGACAGGTAAGAAGATGATGACTGGACTGAAGTGACTGGACTGACAGTGAAGCAATCAGAAGACAGAAGACAATGAAAAAACAAAGTCGGTGAAATGTAAAAGTGTCAAAGAGTAAATGAATGTATTAGTGAAACTGTATAACTGAGTGATGAGTGATGTATCTATGAAGCTGTGTATGAAATTGAAATGAAATGAATTTCAGTGAATTACAGTGTGTTGTACAAATAGTGGAGTTCTAAAAATTTGTATTGTTTGAATATTGAAATAAAATATTCTATTTAAATGAAACTGTGTTAATATTTGAACTTATGTATTGTAGTATTTCGCTTAAATATAAATATTATATTCCTGTCTGTGATGTAATATATGAAACAGTACGATAACAAACACGTTTAAAATAATATTTATTTGGTTGTTATCATCAAACAAAAATCATATAATTGTGTATACAACACGGTTATATACAGCAATCTCCCCCTTTTGATGATGACAAACAAATAAAAGATTTTGTATATAATAAATGTGTTTGACAGTGAAAAATGAACTCCCCCTATTTATTAGCTCCCCCTACAACAAAGAACTCCCCCTATAACTGTGCATGAGTGAAAATGACTGAATAATAATAAATTTTCCGAATTAAAAATATTTATAAAATATTCACTCATAAATCAAAATCTCAATCCATTCTCCCCCTTTTGTTATCATCAAAAGGATACAGAATTTATAATATAGATGAAAAAAGATGAACAAGTACAATATCAGCTTAAGATGAAGAGCGGTCATCATAAATCTCAATCAGTCAAACAAAAATCATAATATACTGAGAATAGGTGGCATATTTCACATTTTAGAGAATGAAGGATTTACGATGAATTTCATACATAATGGAGAGAGTTTTAAAAACAAATGATTTCCAATTATTTTCAAAAGAGTTTTTATAAAAATAAAGCACAAGAAAACAGTGATGGATTTGGACAATAATTAATAATTCAATTTAAGTGACAAAATCGAATAATCTTGAATTCCAATAGCTATCAATCAACAAATCATAATACTTCATAAGATTTCAACACATTTCACAAATTAGAAAGATGGATTGATAGGCTGGTTTTTATACACCAAGGAGAATTTCAGATTAATTTCAATTTATAGCACAATATTTCCTTCTTCTTTTTATTTTATTTAAGAGCACACTGACCACGCATAACCAGAGCTTGGATTTTTAAATGAGGTCAGTCGCAGCTTAAATTATAAGATGTCTCATAACCATGCATGACCAGAGCTTGGATTTTTAAATGAGGTTAGAGGCACTCTTATATACTAATTATTTATATATATTTATCATTTCAGCTTTAAATGAAAGACTCCTAGGTATATAAAACCAATATGGGTGATAGAAATGTGATAGGCACAGAGATGGACTGTGAAATAAATTTCTAAATTAATTATATTATGAAATATGCTCGATTGTACCGGGATTATTGAAAATTTTCAATTATCACTAATTCTGAATAATAATGTAGTCCCATTTCTATCACGAATATTTCCACTATTTATTCAAAAATAATTATATAAAAAAAACTCCCCACTTCAATATAAACTCATAATGGATGACAACATAGTGGAAGATAAAGAAGATGGTCGTGAAATAATCGCCAATTCAAAGATATTATAATAAATGTTCAACCGTCATGAAAATCTAAATAAAATCTCCTCCTGTTGTGAAATATATTGCAGTCACGATTCATCACAATTTCAAAATCTATTAATAATTTTGATGAATTATAAGTACAGTTCAATTTGGATATTGATTCCAATTTCTGAATCAATAGTTAATAAATAATTCTAAAATTGAAATCAATTACAAGAGGAATATGTTGATCTATACACGACATGAGGGAAAAAAGTATACAAGGAAAAAAGAGTGTGTCGATTTATACATGGTGAAGATTTGAATCTAAGTACAGACGGGTGAGACAAATATAAGGCGCTTCTGATACCACTTGGTGTCTCTATTAATGAGGATTATAATCACACTGGAGATAAACCAGGATTTCACGGACAAATTGAAAAACGATCACAAAGGCCCAACCAGTTTGCACATTTTTTCAAAGCTGCAGACAAGAACAAGCAGTTATTTGAAACAGTATCAGAGCAGCACAGAAAACAATATCACAGCCGGCTTGTCAAAGGATGGTCACATAAGATCATTCATGATCCAAGATCAGAAATATCGTTTATTTGAAATCATTTGAGGAATATGAAAAACTCTAGATTCAATGAATCGATCACACCAAATTATCAGATTCAAGATATGTATGTGATTCAGTAAATCAATAATTTCAAATGATTTTAAGCAAACAAATATTTAAATCAAAACATCACGAAATAAAAGTGATTTTCAAAGACCATTTTTCAAAAGAAATTTTCAATATATTTCTGATGAGTATAAGAGAGATTTTAGATCATTTACATCTAGTTTGAGGGGCATTCATGATCCAGAAAATTTAGAAAATAATTTATTTGAAATCACTTGAATCAATATCAGGTTTTGAAATATAATGAATCAGTCACACAAGATTGATAATTTAAAATTTAGGAGGTGTGTGTGATTCAAAATATCAGGAATTTCAAATGATTTCAAACAAGCAAATTTCAACTATAATAATCATGAATAAAGATGAGTCTTAAGATGTATCACTGATTTAAGTCATGTTTAGAAAATTCAAGCCAATCTGAAAATCAATAAAATTATCACAATTGATAAATAACAGAGTGCTGTAATGAGTATAATATTTTGAGTTTTTCTAAAATGAATTAGAATAAACTCAACACAGCAGATTTGTGTGAAATTTCAATTGTTTTTCAGATATTCAAAAATTTAGAATTCAAATTAACAGTGTCCAAGATATGACAAGAATACATCAACACTGTTATGAATTCAGAAAATAAGAAAACAAACTTCAAATCAATTGCAGATATTTACCAAAATAAATTCAAGATCTGGAGATGATTAAAAATATCAGAGTTTTATACAAATGAAGCAAATTTCCAGAAACATATGAATACTGCAATTCAGAAAGCACAAAAAAAACATGGCAGTGACAAATCAAATCAAACCAAAAAAAGAAGGGGATGGAAGAAGGAATAGACAAAGAAAATAAAACAGAGAATATCTACAAAGGTGAGTTTAGAGATTATACCCGAATCCAATGTAAATCAGAATCTCTAACTCAACAGATCTTGGCTAGAGGAACTGTAAATGATACAGAAGTATAAACAAGATTCATTTCAAATTTCTCTTCAGCACAGTGGTTCCTCAGCCATCACTGGTACCTAGCAATTGAGAGAATCAAGTGATCTAATAAAAATTTATAAAACCACTTTGAAATATGTTGACCACTTTTGGTACCCAAACCTGTTTGTATAACAAACCATCAAAATTAACTTTGTACCCTTAGGAACCCAAATCTGTTTAAACTTAACAAAGCCCGTTTTTAGGATCCATGAATGTTTGAATGATTTATTACAAAACAAATTCACATTTTGCTTTTGATTTAAAAAACCTTTGAAATTATCAAAGTTCAAATTACCAAAACAATTATTTCCAAAGTAGTTTGAGGGACTTTTCAAATCATTTGAATTTTGTTTTTCAAAAACATTATTTTTTCCAAAGCCGAGCCCACTTTTGTTTCCAGATGAAAATTGTTTTTTCAACAACATATTCAGAGATTTTTCACCGTTAGAAAATTTAGCCAAAGTTGTTTCAAGTTGTTGAATTTTAGTTTTAAGATCACTATTTTCTTTCATTAAATCTGAACAATGCATTTTTAGTGATCTTACATCTTTCAAAATCAGATTTTAAAAACAGGTTTTCATCTTTAAGAGTTTTAATTTTGGCTTGGGATTCCATGATTTCAGATTCAAATCGTTCTTGCTTTTCAGACTCAAATTTCTTGGATTTTTCTATCTCATTTTCAAGCTCTTCTAAAATCAAATTTGATTTCAATAAGTTCTCCTTTTCAGCAATTTCAAATTTGGAATTTACATCTGTTTTAAAATTTTCAAATTCCTTTTGTAGAAGGTTATTCAAATTTGATAACTCGGTCTTGTTTTCATTTAAGATCAAAATTTGATCTTCAAACTTTTGAATATTTTTATTGACATGAACAAGATTGGTTTTCAATTTCAAACAATTTTTGCAAACTGAATTTGAAGAATTTTTAACATATTCAAGTTGTGATACCAAATCATCAATTTTGCTGGTCAACTCAAAATTCTTAGACTTCAGAGACTTATTTTTCAGTTGGAGTTTATCAACAGATTTCGTTAAATCAAGACACATGTAAACCAGATCTTCATATGAGACATTTTCTGTTTCAGCATTTGTTGATTCTCCATCATCTGATCCATCTGAAGTTTCATCTACATGGCTTGTTAAGCATAGATCTGAATCTAATTTGTCATCTTGGGGTTTTGAACAGCTATTGTCAATTGGTCCATACTTTGCATTAAGAGTTCTCCAGATTTCCTGTGCAGATAAACAATGAGAGATAAGCTTAAATTGATCAATACTGAGACAAGAATAAATAATGTCCATAGCACGAGTATTGATAATAATGTTCTTTTTATCTGACAAATCCACTCCATTAATAATAATATTCCAATATTTAATATGAACAGATTTTATATAAATTTTCATCTTTATTTTCCAATTTAAAAAATCTGTACCATTAAAAATAGTTGGAATATGACTGGACTAACTCTCTATGGAATGACAACTAGAAATCACCATTACTCTAGAGTTAACAAAATACCTGCTCTGATACCACTTGTTGGATCTAGATTAACCCTAGAGGGGGGGGTGAATAGGGTTTATCACAATTCTTAGCAGAATTAAAAATCTAATGGGATATATAACAATAAACAAATCACAGAATATAGCAGAAACAAAAATGCAGAAAGTAAATGACACAAGATATACCCAGCTTCGGCAAAATCCTGCCTACTACTGCATTCCTAAGGTGTCTACTAGGTGTTATAAACAGATCTCGCGTACTAGACCATGTACACTCGCAGTGCCTGCTCCTGTCCTAACCCTACGCTCAAAACCCAAGAGTGATCGATATCCCCTCGATCAGATTTCCCCTGACTACGACCCCGTAACCAGTAACCCAGAATTTACAGACTCTGTCAACTGTCAGTCAACACCCTGACTGAAACCGCCTAGTATTTTACAGACACTAGAACTGTTTCGATTCGATTACAAAAGAGATTTAAAATACAACAAAAAATAAAACAAAAGAACTAGAAACCTTAGTTAAAAGGAAATAGCCTCCCTTTATATAAAACTTGGCTTAACCAAGTCAATGTAAACCGGCCACACCACTTTGCTTTTGTCCGATCCTTTTTACTTGAAAATGGCAGCTGGAAATAAACTAGGGTTTCTGATTGCTTTCCCCAAATCGATCGATTGATGTTGATTAACTGAAGTTGCGATTTCTATGATTGTTCTACTGCTTCGAGTTGCTCTCTCTCTCTGTTGATTCGGATGCTCGTCCGATTTGGGTTTTCTCTCTGGCTCGATCGAAACACTCGTGGAAAAATTGTGAGTTCTCTGGATTTTTCTTTGAATTCCTTGAATTTATTTTGTGGGTTTTCGATGTCCTTTTGCCAGTGATGAATCGGTGTTATTATAGGATTAAAAAATCCTTTAAACCTCTCTGATTTCGTATAACTGACTTCGATCTGATTTGTGGGATTTTCAATTTGGTTTCTTCTTTTTGATTTTTGATATTCTTGGTTTGAATTGGTGAATTTAATCTGGCCATTAAAGAACAGATTTTCCCTGATTGAAATGTATTTCCTAGAACAAATATATGTTGCCTTGTAATTGCTTTGTGAATTCTGGAAACTATGAATTTATGGCCCTTGTGAATTTGTCGAGAAAAATTGCCAAGTTTGCCAAACATGCATTCCGAAAATGCTAGGTTGATTTTAGTAAAAAATCTGGAAAATAATTTTTACTGTCCCATTCGAATTTGTTGCCTAAAAATGTTTGATTACCTTGGCATTTATATTGTGTTGATTGCTTGTTTTATATCTGGAAATGGATGAATCACTGTCCCTTGAAAAACTGCCGGGAATCTGGAAAAGAAAGTGCCAAAACTATTTTTGCATCAATCCAGTCAATTTGCCAAACTGTATGTGCATACCAATATGAATGCTTGCCTTTTATTCCCTTAAGATTTCTGAACATGATTTTAAAGTCATGGGTATACTTGCTAAAAAAAAAATCTTCTCGAGATTGATTGATTAAAAATAGGAAACTAGATAATGCTTTTCCCTTTTTGATCCTCGGCTCAAATTTAGACTTGATGGCTCCCATGATTTTTGATATGCAAATTTCTTGTACATTGAGAAAACTGGAAAGATGATTTCTTGAGCATGCACTTTATTTTCTCTTAACTTGAGTAGGCTGTAATCTCAAAACATTACCAAATGTATTAAAAATAAAATGAATTCTTCCCAGAGGCTTTTGTCCCAGCATGATTTGTGAAACATTTGCACCACTGCATTTGAAACTCTTTCTTGACTTGTGCTTGCATAATCATGTCTCGATACCTCTTGTTACACCTTCTTAAGTTACATGTCCACCATGATCTTGTGCATTCTTGTTGCACTTGAAAATTTGTTGCTCCCTATTTTCTTGTATCGCTTTATACTTGAATTCAACCATGTTCAGTCTGGTTGCATATATTTGTCCACCTGAGCTCGACTATTTCAGTAACTTGCATTGCTGTCATCATTGCACACTTGTACCATTCATGCATGTTGTTATGAATCATGCTTATTGCCACCTTGCCTTGATTATTTGGGCAGAACTTGTTTGCTGCTATGAAGTTGTTGCTGCATCAATGTTGTTATGTGCTCGACCATGTTATACTGCTTCATTTACTAATCTGCCTGCACTCTTGAACTGCTGTGATCATTCTTTGATCATTTCATGCTCACTGATTTGATGTTGCACCCATGATATTCATGCTGAAAGTACTTGTATTAGCTCCATTGTATTGCTACTTGTTCATGTATATATGTGTTCACTACTGCACCATTTATCTACATTGATCCGATGCATGTGAAACTACACTTTCTTTTTGTACTTGTGTATTGCCTTGTCCCTCATGTATACTTGGATTTCTGAAAACATTACTTCAACCTGTTTTGTCTTTATGTTGCATTGAGTTAATCTGTGCTCGGCCAAATGTGTTGAGCTGTTTTCATGCTTGACCATGGTTCGACCATTGATGTTGAGCTGCCTCGACTTGTATGCATGTTGCACTGTCTATTTGAGTTGTGCCTTGTATTTGATTGCCCCACTATTGATTGTGTACTGAGTCGAGATGGTCCACGTGGCTACTCCTCAGTTGCACACTAGATCGGCGAGGCAGTGCACACGTGTATATTCATGCACGTGTGTATATGCAGCCATCCAGAGAAGATTTTGTTGTCCCTACACTGAAATATTTTATATATACACTGACTGTCTTGTGGTATTTACAGTGTATCACTGTGAATATCACAAGCTGTCTAAAAAATCAATCGGATAAAACAGATCGAGTCAGAAAAATGATGAGAAACACACTGAAATTCTGAGGCAAATAAATTTTTTAAAATTAAAATTTATATTTGCATGTATTCAGTTTACATTCTATTGCAATGTACTCTCTGTGTGTGTGTGTGTGTTTCATTGTGACAGGTAAGAAGATGATGACTGGACTGAAGTGACTGGACTGACAGTGAAGCATTCAGAAGACAGAAGACAATGAAAAAACAGAGTCGGTGAAATGTAAAAGTGTCAAAGTGTAAATGAATGTATTAGTGAAACTGTATAACTGAGTGATGAGTGATGTAGCTATGAAGCTATGTATGAAATTGAAAGTGAAATGTAATGTATTTTAGTGAATTACAGTGTGTTGTACAAATAGTGGAGTTCTAAAAATTTGTACTGTTTGAATATTGAAATAAAATATTCTATTTAAATGATATACTGTGTTAATATTTGAATTTATGTATAGTAGTATTTTGCTTAAATATAAATATTATATTCCTGTCTGTGATGTAATATATGAAAAAGTACGATAACAAACACATTTAAAATAATATTTATTTGGTTGTTATCATCAAACAAAAATCATATAATTGTGTATACAACACGGTTTCATGCAGCAATAAGGATAGGCCGCGCTCGTTTTCCTTAAGCGGAAGAAGTATCGAATATCATCCCTAGTGGGCTCCCTATTCAAAAACTCATGGAAGAGAACGTAAGTCCCCAGGAGAGAAGCATAAGCATCGGGGTGTAACTGTGATGGCACGAGATGGAAGTAGAACAACATGTCTCGAATGAAGTTGTTAGCTGGGGGCATGCACCCAGACAGGCAAGCTTGTCGGTTCCAGGCAGTAAGACCCTCGGGCGATATATAGGCTCAGTCAACTCTCCTGGGGGCATGCACATCACCCACTGGTATCTTAAATTAGACTGCCATTTTCCTAACCGCGGCGGCATCCATACACGACTACATCGAGTCGATAAGATTCTCCAAAATTGTCGCATCGGGCAGCATGTCCGGAGCCACCGGAGGCACGGGCTCGCCATTGCCTATGATATCTACACTCTCGGCCTCTTCAGATGTTTCGGGCGAGCTGGTCGAATGAGAAGAAGTCGATCCTCCGGTGGTGGTCTCAAACTCGCTGCCAGACGAGTCACCTTTAGGGGTAGGGTCGGATGTGTGCAAGTCGGGCTGGGAAGCCACGGATTCCATAGTCTTTCCGGTCCTTGGTCTGGTATGCATCTTTAGCTATACTTTAACGCATCAGTGTTAGAATGGGCGGTATGTGACTAGTACCCCTCGTGCTGGTAACAACCACTATGTGCGTGTAATGCTATGCAAGGATGAGCTACATAAAGAAAGTTTAGAACAATTCGTAACAGACCAAGTCCCAGTCTGGTTGTATGCTCTACCCTATGTGTACAGTCCTAAGACCCGCTCACGTGGTTAACAATATATGCATCGAGCTAAGCATGCAAATCCAGAGATGAAAATTCAGAAGTCAAAGTCCATCGGTGTGATAGCCTAGAAACCCGGCAACGGCCATGTCCTGAACCATGTCGGGCTCGAAATTTCAAACCTGGAAGGATTCAGAGTCCTGAACCAACCTGGATTCGAAAACTCGAGCCCCTCTGGGTTTGAAATTTCGAACCAGACAAGGGCTCGGGAATTCGAACCCTCGAGGTTCGGAAATCTGAACCCAGAAAGGTTCGAAGCTCTGAAACCCCCGGGTTCGAAAATTCGAACCTGTGAGGGTTTGAGACTCCGAACCCGGTGGGTTCGAAAATTCGAACCCACTGAGGTTCGACAATTCGAACCCACTGGGTTCGAAAATCCGAACCTAGCTGGGTTCGAAAAATCCAGCCCACGAATTCCCGAGATCTCCGCCGTGGCCCTTCAACCTCCTCCCCTTCTCGACTCCTCGATATGAAACCTCACCTAGCTCAGTTCGAAATTTTTTGGGCTCGAAACTATCGGGTTCGAAGGTTTCAGCAAAGGCGGCCATAGAAAGGAAAATTAGAAGGAAAAAATTGAAGAGGAGAGCCTATTTATAAAGAAAAACATGCCTTTTCATATTCCCGTGCGGGTTCGAAGTTTTCGAGCCCACTAGGCTCGAAAATTCGAACCCCACGGGTTTGAAAATTCTAAATCATAGGTTCAAAATTTCGAACCCCAAGGGATCGAACTTCCGAAACCCTGGGTTCGAAATTTCTACCCCATAGACTCAAAATTTCAACACCCTAGTGGACCGAATTTCTGAGCCCCTGGGCTCGAAATTTCGACACCACTCGGGCTCGAAAGTCTCCAAAAAAATAGGAAGAACGATGGTGACAACGGTAACGATGGCCGCACCTCCAGGATCAGGAATGTTGCGACACACAGCCTCGTATACGTACTCCGCACACACGTCTGCCGACTCCCACGCATCTAGAGAGGCCACGTACTATGAATGCTCAATGGTCTGAGCACGACACATCCTCCAACAACGGCTCGTCTGCACCGCCAAGAGGAATGAGCCTTACTGCTAACACTTATTTTACCTTTTGAATTACAGGAAAGATTAACCGCTTCGCCACTCCCTCAACCTATGCAAAGCACATCATGTCAAAGATTGCTTTAGGGGGCAAATGTTAACCGGCTTTTTGGTCCGGTTCCCAGTAGAGCATCAGACACGCTCGACTCACCGTACCTCGTGAAGCTGAGGCCAAAAGGGAACACACAGGAGTGAAAGAAACAAGATCAAGAAGGGATTACACCGCCTGTGGCCTCACCTTATGCAGAAGACGTCCACAAACCATGGCCTCGGACCTCGAAGGTGTTACGAGCCTTAACCACCCGGTCCAGAGACCCTTGTGCCCCTCGGAAGAGCCTCACCCTGGCATGACCGGGAATTCGCACCCAGCCGGGTGCGAATTCTCACACCCATGCCTGGGTGCGAAATTTCGAACCCAGTCGGTGCGAGGTCTCGAGCCCAGCGGGTGCAAAATCTCGCACCTACAGCTGGGCTCGAGATCCCGAGCCCAGCAGGCGCGAAATCTCGCGCCCACGGCTGGGTTCGAGATCTCGAGCCCAGCGGAGCGAGATTTCGCGCCCGCATCTGGGTTCGAAATTTCGAACCCAAATGACATGAAATTTCGAACCCGCCCCCGGGTTCGAAATTTCGAGGCGCGAGGGTGCCGGACTCGAATTTCCTATATATGGTCCCCCTTTCTACCTAATCCTACCTACTCCCACTCCTATAAATAGCCCATGGCCTCACACTTCAAAGAGGTTGGATTTTCTTCACTTGAGACCTTCCTAGAGCTCCATTAATGGCATTTCCTCTTTGAGGAAGAAGAAGGAGAAAATTGTCTTTTTCCTTATTTATTCAATATATGATAATTACGATGTCATTTAGGAAGGAAAGTGAATGTAATTAGCTTGGATTTTCCTTGTAACTATTGAGTGATTAATAAAAGTTCAATATCTTTCTAAAGTGGATGTAGGTCTAATCCGCGGCCGAACCGCTATAAATACTTGTGTCATTTACCACTTTCTCTTACCTAGTCTTGCGACCAAATTAACTATTCATAGTAATAGGAATCTTGGGTGTTTACGACATCTTTTGCCGTCAACAAAAATAAAATGTATATATGGTATATATATCTTAGGAGTGATTTTAACATATAATCTAACTAAATACTGACTCAAATACAAACTAATATATCAATTTTATCATGTCTTCGAATCTTCTTGTATTTGAACCATAATCTCTAATATTTTTCGTACAATAATCATTATATACAATTTTATTGATATATAGTTGTCATAGTCAAAATACAGCTCGAGAATCGAGATTCTAATGATTTGAATCATTAAGGTACTGGCAAACCAAAGCAATCGCTTTTTAATCTGTCTTCTTTCATTTTACCTCATCTACATCAGAGGACTTCTTTCCATCTCCATCAAATGGATGATGAAGATCATTAAGGTATAGAATATCTTCTTTTCAGACTTTCAAATACCTTAGTTTCTTCCATAATAATAGTCATTTTTGGAAATGAAATCACATTTGACATATAAAAACAAAATTTTCAAACCTAAATTTACTCTAAATTTTGGGATGATCTAGCTGTAATATCAACTGTTGTGCCTTAAATAGGGTATGTAGCGCTTTGTAGAAGCATATACCAAGATCTTCTTCCATAATTTACAAAGAGATAACTTTGATTGAAAACAAAATAGAATTGAAATCAACACACAATAACCTAAGATATTCCATACAACCATCCCCTTTATTGATTCACCAAATTTTTTTTTACACTTAATAGAACAAAGCTAAAATAAATAAAATACAATTGAATCAGTAATCAATTTGAGAAAGAGAAAGAATATCTTGATGACTAACATTGTTGGAGAGGAAGAACCATGAAGAACAACGGAAAACCCTTGACCTAAAGATTATCTTAAGATTAAGATCCTCTAAATGAGCCAACATTGTTTCAACATTGAAGGTAGCTTATATAGGAGAGTAGAAAGCAGAGGAAAATAGCCAAATTAATCCTCAGAAATATCACAAATATATTCAAAAATAAACCTAGTCAAAACAGATATATCCGGCTCAGACATTTGATAGAAAGTACTAGGCGTCTAAGTTGAGTCTTTGGAAATTTTACAAACATTGCTAAAACGTCTAGTTCACTCCTCCAAATGTCTGAGTTGGAGCGCTCAAGAATTCCTGACTCAATATCTTTCTCTTTCGAGCTGCAATTTGCGAACGTCTCCTCCATCACGAAGCTACTTCCATAAGTATCACATTTAGCTAGGTTCAATTGACATATGATTGAATATCACAAATCTCAACAAATATACTTATGCTAAATAACCATTATAAAGAAGTCTTAGATTTTGACTTGGTAATTAGTATGATTATTTGTTTCAACCTACCTAATGATTTCAAATTGAGACATTAAATATAGTAAACACTTTATTGATATCCTAAGTGACTCAAAAGTTAGTGTTTTATGAAATGCACTGACAAAAAATCTAGAATGCGAAATGCAACAATTTTTTTGATGATATTGAGTTGGAGGGAGAAATAAACTACAGAATACATCTTCAAACAGAGTCATTGTCTTAGATTATACCACAATTACTTCTTCGGATAATGTATAAGACTTATTTCATTTCATTAATAATGAGTAAATATGGTACGATGATAAGACATTGTTAAACAATTCTTTTTTTAAATCAAGGTTACTATTTCAAGAAGATAAGCTTAACAACTTCGAAATGCAAGATTACTCAAAAAAATGAACTTGAAAAGTAAGAACTACTGTTCCAAAAGACTACGTAGTATTATGCCATAAAGACAAATGATGGATTAGTGAAGATGATTATATTGAGTTGCGTCAGTGTAGGCATGTATTGATTTAAAATGTGAATTCAAGATATGGACATATAATGTATATCTATAAAGTCAGTAATGTTTGAGATTTTTCCCCTAACTTAAGTAACAAGCTCATTTATTGTGAATAACTACTCATAACCATAAGAGATCAAAGTGGATAATATGGAATGGGGTAATATTCTTTTATAAAAAAGTCGATCCTTAAATAAAAATTATTTTTATTTAAAGAAGAAATCTTTGGTTTTAGTTAAAGACTCTTTAAAATAACTTTGCGGTTTGTTGCATATTGTAGTTTTGAGCAATTCCGATGGATATTAAAGTCGTGTTTATTAATGTAGACATTAATAAAACAAGTTAAAGAGCCAGTTACTAATTACTCTTTTGTGTATGCAATTCAAATACATCGATCATTATTATTTATGAGGTGATGTTTATATTCCCACACAATTTCTAGTCATATAAGTGCTTAAAAATTGTTTGGTACGTGTAATGTTAATCAATTGTATCTTTTTTGCTAAAAGCGAAATATTTTCTCATACATGAACATCGTAAAGTTATAGAAATGTAAAATATTCCCATCTATTTATGTTGTGGAGTCCAATGCATGCTAAGGCTTACACACATATGGATATTGCATGAAATATTTGGCAGAAATTTTATTAACAATTAAAGTGGATCACTAACTAACTAGTAACCTAAATGACTAAAATATCTCAAAGGAACAAATAGGGGTGTTAATTAGATGGGCCGGACTGGATAGAGGGGTGTTTGTATGACGTCCTATGACACTTTCAGATGTATACGGTCTGGATGAGTAGTTGACTTAAGCATTGTTTGTAAAAGCCGAACAACAGACGAACAAAGTTTGAATAATAGAATTACTTAGAAAAAATTTATTTATTTATCTTTGGTTTTGAACTGGACTAACATTGATTACCTATTTTCGTTTTGAACTGGACCAACAATTTTTAGTATTATATCAATACAAGAAAGCCGAATGACATAATTATCGAAGTAGGATGCCATATCGAAATATTTGTATAAATATGGAACCCAGAATGCAGTTGCAAGAGCAAGGACAGTTGTTGCCAACGACTCTTCCAACAAAATAGTAACATAATAATAATAAAAAGGGAAGCATGTGCCATGCATAAAATAATAAACGCAAAAAAACAAGTAAGGAGTTTCCGTGCCTTCCCTTTCTTCGCTGTTGCTGTCGATTCTTTCAATTTTTTAAGTTTGTTCCATTTTGCTTTTCAAACTCTGAAAGAAGAATGAAAGAGGGAGCCGACTAGCGAGATGTGGGTTTAATTGGCACATTGGAAAAGTACGTATTAGGCCCACTTACACGTGCATCTCATATTTCTTGGACCCGAGCTTTTAATTCGGTGGTGGCCCACCCTTTTTACATGGGCTCGCAAAAATGACTTCAGCCAGCACTACTATATTTAGTAAGATTGCATGATTATTAAAATATTCGAATTTAATATATTTTTGTAGTCGAAGATAATAAATAACTTTAGAAAAATAAAATATCACCAAGTTGGCAGTATAATCTTATTATTAATAATACGTGCATTGAAGAAAAAAAGAAAATAAGGATGAAAAATTGTGTGATAACGGTAATATACAGAGATGCATGCATTAATTTTTTATATGGGTACGACAGTGTTAGCTGGTCCCGATAAGATTCTGCCTCCCTTTCTAACTTTTTTTTCCTAAATTTATTCGTCAGATTACTCAAAATAATAAGTAGAGATAAGAAAAGATCGCAAAAGTGGTCGTACAAATTCAATGCTTAAATAATCAAAGAGAAAAAAAGAAATAAAAAATCTGACGTTTGATCTCATTAATGGTAAAATATGTCAATCAGTCTCCTGTACGTAAAACAGAGCGTTTAAGAGCTGCAGTTGGCTACAGCACCACGGCCCGGTCCATTAAAATGCCGCAGTGATTGTTATCAACTCACCCGACCCAGTTTATTTACACCGCACGAATGATCATGATTTAAAGTCGCATCTCTTCAGTAGGGGGAGGCAAGTATGGCTGCCTAAAGTTTAATCTGACAAAGTAAATTTATGAAATATCGCCACATGCTGTACTGTCATCGCTGGCGCAATTCAAAGTGAATACATGGAATTCATTACCCCTTTAAACAGAGGTACTCCAAAATATATTAAAATGTTTAGATAAAATAATATCCTTTTCAAATTTTATTTTTTGAGTAAATTTGTTTGAAGGAAAAACCTAATGAAACATTTAAAATCACGGAGACAAGGTTTTACTTACTGCTTGTTTCAAGGACGCACAACCTACTTTTTTCACCCACTAACCATCTGTTTCTTCTTACAGTCAACAATTTATCGATGATATAAAATGTTATTACCAATTTAGGGCTGTCAATGAATACCCGAAAGATCCGATATCCGCTTGAATCCGTATCTAAAATAGCTGTTATCTGGCATTATCCGAAAAACGGATACGGATATCCGAAAAGCTTTTCGGATACAAATATGGTTATAGTGGTATTCGTATCCGAAAAAATAACCGTCGGACTAATTAATGTAATATATATTACTCTAAACAGAAAAATAGGGTTAATAATTACTTGGTACTGTTGGATGTTAGTATAATATAAATTTTTGTCTATTTTTAGTGAAAAATGGTAGTTTAAGTTTTCAGTTTGGAATATTTTTTTGATATGCCTATGAATGTTAGTAAAAAAACAATATTTCATCATCACATTTCTTTATTTTCTGGTTTTTTTTTTTTTTTTTTTTTTTTTTTACAAATATTAGTATAAAAATTATTTTATGGTAATCCAAACATTTTTATTTATTTTCTTAAATTTATTAATTACACGCGGAGCGGATAAATATCCGATATCCATCAATATCCGAAAAACGGATACGGATATCAGACATCCGAACATCAAACGGATATGGATATCCAATATATCAAAATAATTTCAGATACGGATATGGTACTATCCGTATCCAAAAGCATCCATTGACAGCTCTAATTACAATTAACAAATCATCCACATTTTAGGGTTTTATTACATTTAAACCATACAGAGCCCGAAGAAGCATCTGACTTTGACGAGTTCGTCAATTTTATAGTTTAATTTGCCAATTTCAACATGGATAATGAGGCTTAGAACATCGAAGAAAATAAATTCTTTATTGACTACACAGTCGAAAGACAAATCTACTAGAAGCGGAAGATTAAAATCAAGAGTTGCAAAATCGAGAGGAAAAAAAACAACTGAAAAAGCAATACAAAAAAGAAATGGAAAGGTCTTCAAGCGCAAGCGCTGATATTATACCTTTAAAGGAATTAGATCTTGTTTAAATGTTGGTTAGGTCTAAAGTTATTGATTAAAAAACAAAACGCACGATTTACAAAACACAATGATAGTCAGACATAGCATTTTTTTCTTAAAAAAAAAAATTTGGATTTGACATGATAGATGATTAAGTAATATTACATTTGACCTTTTAAAAATGCAATAACATATCGTGAACAAAGAATTTGAATAGGTATAATGATAATTCAACATACTATATGTACCTTAAAAAGAGTTACACATGAAAAATTAGGTAGAATGATAGGATTTGTAGTATTTTGGTTATGAAGTTTAATGTTGTGATTACAATGAAAAAAAAAAATTAATATAGAACCGTAAGCATAAAGTCCAATTAGCATATTTCATGTATAAGAAAAGATAATATAACATAGAACTTATATTAGAAAGTCCTGTACTTAATGATCAAAATAGAAGTTTAATATAGCATTTTAGTCATGAAGTTCAATGACAAGATTACAATGTGTAAAATGATATTTAAGATAGAATTATAAGCACTAGGTCTAGTTACAATATTTTATGTATACGAGGTGACAGTTTAACATAACATTTAAATTAGAAAGTCCAACGTTGTATTTAAAATGTTCAAAATTAGAGTTTAATATAGCGTTTGTTCATGAAGTTCAATGACATGATTACAATGTGGAAAATGATATTTAAGGTAAAATTGTAAGCATGAAGTCCAATTAGCATATTTTATGTATATGAGATGATATTTTAACATAGCATTTGAATTAGAAAGTTCACCGTTGTGTTTAAAATGTTCAAAATGAAAGTTTAGTACAACGCTTTAGTTATGAAGTTTGATATCAATATTACAATGTGAAAAATGATGTTTAGTAAAACATTTTAACCAAAAAGTCCACTTGCATGATATTTATGTATACAAAATGACAGTTTAACATAACATTTAAATTAAAAAGTCCATCGTTGTATTTAAAATGTTTAAAATAAAAGTTTAATATAGCATTTTGGTTATGAAGTTCGAAGTCAGGATTACAATGTGCAAACTGATAATTAATATAATATTGTAACTAAAAGGTTCGGTTGCATGTTTTTGTATATAAAATGATATTTTTAAATAGTGTTTGAGTAATAAAGCTCAATCCTACGTTTAAAACATGCAAAATGATAGTTTAATGAATCTATTAACTTATGAACTCTAATTTAAAAAATACGAAATGCAAATACATCCTAATGGCAAACCTAATAGAGTACGCATTGCTTGTAAAAGACTTATAGATTCAAAACCTAATTGTGTACCTATAGAATGCAAAAGATGTCTGGATTCCAAACCCAATTGAGTACTTATGGGATGTAGAAGATGCTTTGATTCAAAAACTAATTGGGTGCTTATGGGATGTAAAAGACATCCGAAATCCTAACCTAGTGGGGTACCTTTAGAAAATAATTTATACCGAAGGTATATTGTTTGAGCGAACAAAACAAAAATATGCAAAAGGCATCCAGATTTAAAACCTAATATGGTACTTATGGGATGTAATAGATGTTCGGATAAAAAACTAATCAGATACATATGCGATATAAAAGATGATCGAAATCCAAACCTAATCGGGTACCTTTGAAAACCAATCTATACCAAAGGTATATTGCTTAACCGAACAAACTAAAAAATGCAAAAGATGTCTAAATTCAAACCTAATCGGGTATATATGGGATGTAAAAGATGGTCGGAATCCAAACCTAATCGGGTATCTTTAGAAACTAATATACACCAAAGATATAGCGTTTAGCTGAACAAACTAAAAATGTAAAAGATGGTCGGATTCAAATTGTAATCGGGTACTTATGGGATGTAAAAGATGTTCTGATTCAAAACCTAATTGATACTTATGGGATTTAAAAGACAGACCAAATCCAAATCTAATCGGGTACCTTTGAAAAACAATCTATATATAACATATATTGTTTAACCAAACAAAATAAAATAATGCTAAAGGCATCTGGATTCAAAACCTAATCGGGTACTTATGGGATGTAAAAGATGTTTGGATTCAAAACCCAATCGGGTATCTATGTGATGTAAAAGACATCCGGAATCCAAACTTAATTGAGTGCCTTTTGTAAAAATCTATACCAAAGATATATTGTCTAATTGAACAAAATAAAAATATGCTAAAGACATCAGGATTTAAAACCTAACTGGGTATTTATGGGATATTAGATGTTCAGATTCAAAACCTAATTGGGTACTTGTGGGATGTAAAAGGCGATCAAAATCCAATTCTAATCGGACCAATCTATACAAAAGGTATATTATTTAACTGTACAAACTAAATAATCCAAAAGACGTCTGAATTCGAACATAACCGTGTACATATGAGATGTAACAGATGGTTCAAATTCAAACCTAATCGGGTATCTTTAGAAACTAATCTACAACAAAGAAATATTGTTTAACCGAGCAAACTAACAATGCAAAAGATGGTCGATTCGAAACCTAATCGGTGCTTATGGAAGACGTTCTGATTCAGAACCTAATCGGGTACCCATGGGATGTTAAGGGCAGCCGAAATCCAAACCTAATCCGCGGAATCTAAACCTAATTGGGTGCCTTTGGAAATCAGTTTATACTAAAGGCATATTGTGTAACCGAACAAAACAAAAAATGCCAAATACGTCCGAATTCAAAACCTAATCAAGTACTTACGGGATGCAAAAGACGTTCAAATTCGAAACCTAATCCGGTACCTATGGGATATAAAAGACATCTGAAATCCAAACCCAATCGGGTACATTTGGAAAATAATATATGCCAAAGGTATATTGTTAAACTGAACAAAATAAAAAATGCAAAAGACGTCGAGATTCAAAACTTAATCGGGAGCTTATGCAATGTAAAAAATGTTTGGATTCAAATCTTAATCGAGTGCCTACGGGATGTAAAATACATCTGAAATCCAAACCTAATCAGGTACGTTTGGAAACCAATCTTTACCAAATATATATTGTTTAATCAAACAAATTAAAAAAATGCAAAAGGCATCCGAATTTAAAATATAATCAGGTACTTATGAGATGTAAAAGAAGTCCGATTTCAAAATTTAATTGGGTACCTACAGGATGTAGAAGACCGTCGTATTAAAAACCTAGTCGGGTACTTATGGGATATATAAGACACTGGGAATCCGAAGCTAATCGGGAACCTATTGGATGTAAAAGGCACGCAGGATCCAAACCTAATAGGGTACCTATGAGATGTAGAAGACATCTAAATTAAAATACTAATTAGGTACATATGGGGTGCAAAAGATATTTGGATTCCAAACTTAGTCGTGTTACTATAGAAACTAATTTGTACCCAAGTTATACTATTCAACTAACCAACGTGGTAGTCCAGTGATAGTTTTGTGTAGCAAGTTAACGATGATTTCCGCTAGCATTACTTGTAATGTGTAATGGTATCATTAAAATGATAGTTTCATATAAAATTTAAGTAATGATATAATTTGTAGTTGCATGTTTGAGCCATGTATTAAGGTAGTTTTATATGACATACTATTTGTGCAATTGCCAATAATATTGATAACATTACAAGTGGTAGCGTAATATAGCATTTTTTTACAAAGTCTACTAGCATGTTTACTTTATTTGAGATGATAGTCATTTATTACAATTTAATGTATCATTATGGTTACAAGTTGTAATGGTATTTAAATGAAATTACAAATGATGGATTGGAGTTGCATTTAATTTTCAAGTAAACTTCTTTTTTCTAGAATGATGAATTGATGTTCAATTGTGTGTATGATATAACTATAAATAAAACAACAATATGTTATTTCATGTTACTTTCAATTATATTCAAATGGTAGTTTCGTAAATCATATATCGTACTGTGTTATTGTAATGACCCGCAAATCCGTAACATCAGAGTTGACTATATACATCATACGTCCAACCCAAATATCACGAAAATACGAAACATTTTTTTTTAGAAGAAAGAGGTAGAAGAAGAACAGAAATAACAACACAGAATCTCACATCGCAGCGGAACAAAATATAATATATCATAACTTTGAAATACAAAATTTGTACTGTATACACATATCATTATCAGAGTACAGCACTTACAACACAGCGGAACAACACTATAACTAGATAACGCTGAAGCCTCCTGCTCCAAGCTCCTTTAGATATATCTGAAAAATCCTGAACTACTTGACTGCCCGTACAAATTTAGGCACCCAAGAGTTTAGGTAGAACAAAACAAATAAACTCCGGGTCAGTCATGGGACTGGTATGAGTAAACAGTTTTAAAACAGTTTCAGAAACTAGATGATATCTCATAAGACCACGCCGCATAACGGAACGGGTTTTTCCCTTATGAGAATCCAAAATATCTTTATATCAAAAACCTTTTGATATTATAATAATGTCTATCAACCACGGTATATATATAATCATCTAGCAGAAACGCTTTCATCTCACGTTCTACATATATAGTATACAATCAAAACCGCAAGCACGTATTGGGTAATGGATTTCCAACTATGACAAGGTATGGAACCACCTTTCGCTAATGTACCTCTAGAGAGGAATACACTGGGTTCAACAAGAACATCTTGCAACCCGGCCACACATGACCGACCACTCATTTCGCTTGAGTGTATCGAATGTATATCACCAACAGTTGGGATCAGCAATCGTTTCCCGAATGGGACAGCATCAACAATAGATTTTTAGAAGTAAATGAAACTCTAGATCAGGTGATTATACACCCTACTTCGGTGCGACCGACTTAGCCATGCTGCCTGCCCGATTTCTGTCATTTACCGGATGATGAGGCTAGAAGCTACGCTTTATCATCATACCAGATTCACTTCGAATGCCACATCGTCAAATCCATCAAATCACCGATTGACGTCTACAACAATACATTACGTGTTAGCTAAATGAAGTTTCCTTCTCCGCTTCCACTCTTGGTACGGTTGATGAAATCAATGTACGTGAGCTTTTTGGAAATACTCTGTCAGACATTCATCCATACACGTCACCCAGGAACAGGATGAACCGAAGGCACAATTTCTATTAATAGAAAAAGTCCTTGCACTCTACTCCGTCTTCATTTATCTTTGGCATATATGATTCGCAACACTTATGCCAATACAGAGTGGTTCTTTGGATAATAATCCAACCGGTCTCTCCATACTAACAACGTTAAAATGGTCAAAACTTCGATAGTCTGTGATTTAACTATCGAATAAAAACAAGTGTCTCGATAGTCGATGATCTAACTATCGAAGAAAATAAGTGTTCATCCAATTATCAAACAATCACTGAGCCCTTAATTAATATTCCATTAATTAAATTACTTCTCGATTTCTTTATCAATATTTGTTAACCAAATATTTTCAATAACCATATTGGCCTTATACGTTCTTTGGAAAACATTTCCATATATCGCCTTCCTTTATTTTCTAAACTTTTAGAAAATATCTTTTATTTATAATTGGAAAATATTCCAATTACTTATCTCTTTTCCGACTCGTTTATTTCTATACTTAGGAAACGTTCATTATTCTATTTCCAAGCTTTGCACATATTTGGGTTAAAACAGATGTTGTGTAAAACATCGTTACGACAACCCAAATACAGTATTTAACTAATTCTTATTCCACATTGATCTTCGAGCCTGAATCTTGCTACTTATCGGTATATCATGAAATCAACCAAGTTGGGGTATAATTACCTCTCAGACCTTGACTGAATAACATTTAACGTCAAAACAGACAAGACTACTTACTCGAATAATCAATACCATACAACTGATTATTCACCTTTAAACACATATACACTTTCTCTTTCTATTCCTACTAGATTTTATTCTTATACTTCCTTTTTGATTATACTATTCTACTTCTGAGTTCGTTTTCTTATCGACTTCTATATATTTTGATATGTTAATTTCTAACTATCAAATTATCTTAAAAATATTCTATCTCCTTAAATTCCCGGAAAAATTCGCCATAACCTCCTTTGTACCGGGAGCATCGGGAAATTTCAAATAGCTTTCCCGGTCCTTCTCATCTCAAAAAGAAAAAGAAAAAGCCAAGCGGCTTGCCGATACGGCGCATAAAATCTCATATATGAATTAAATACGTTCCTTTTTGTCGGGCATTCTATTTATTTCACTTCTATATTTTATTCCATACCGGTCTCCTGTATGTCTATACATGTCCAATCTATTTTAACTATACCAATCGTTTTAACTAAATTTGTTAAATAAACTTGTTACTTAACTCTTCAGTCTATTTCACCTTCATATTTGAACATGACATGTTCAAATATATTTTAACTTGCATATTAACAAATTCCAATTATACTCATACTCTCGTTTCCTTATCGACTTCTTATTCAAATTCCAATACAATTCTATTTGAATTCTCTTTATTTAAACCTCATTTGAATTCTATTTTCAAATTCTATAGTTCTAAAGTCCATTTGAATTCTATATTCAAATTCTATAGTTTAAAGTCCATTTGAATTCTCTGCATTATTTATAAACAACGTTTATAACTTCAATTCAAATCCCACCTTTCCATTTATAAACAACGTTTATAAATTCAATTCAAATCCCATATTTTCCATTATAAACAAAGTTTATAAATTCGATTCAAATCCCATATTTTCCTTTATAAACAAAGTTTATAAATTCGATTCAAATCCCATTGTTAGCCTACTTTGTGAACTAGGCAACACAAAGTCAAGAAACCAAACATTGAAGGGCATTTTTAGTTAGAAGACTTCGGTTCGGATTGGAGAAGACACTACAATCTAGATTAGATAGCAGCAGCTGTTCGGATCGGGTCAGAGCAAACCATCGGTTCGGATCGGAAGGAGTCCTCTGTTCGGATCGGTGAACTCCTGTTGAGTAAATTGGTAAGGCATATCTAATCGGATCGGAGGGCAACTAAATCTCGATTGGATCGGAAAACCACCTATTTGCCACGAAAATGGATCGGAGCGGAGCAGATTAGAGAAGAAGAGAGCATCGCATCTAAGCCAATCCGGTTCGGATCGGGTATCCCGATCTGAACCCCTTATCTGTGCGTCTCCGACCCGAACCCATGCTCCATGTTACTCTCCTACAAAAGCGCCTTGATATCCGGACCGGCTATGACCAGTTCCTACCCATAACGTCCTTCCCTTTGATGCGTTGTCAACATGATAGTTCATCCGAACCCGAAGTGAGTGCGATGGATGACACGTGGCCCCGACCCGGATCAAGTTTCAAGCAAATTCACACCTATAAATACCCCGTCTGGAGACAAAGAGAAGGATCTTTTTTCAGCACTTTGAGAATTCAACTACCTCCATAACCCGAACTCCATTACTCCCTGAGAATCCAAATCTTCTTTAATTGTTTGTTTTATTCTATTGAGTGAATATAAGCGAGTTGTGAGTGAAGTCAAGTGACAATTACATTGTATTCGCAACTGAATTATTGAATATAGTGAAAGATAAGTGGACGTAGGCATTTCTTCGCCGAACCACTATAAATCCTGCGTGTTCATTTTTATTTTTATCTCATTTCATCTTGCTTTTAATCAATTTTGGTGTTAGAACCACTTTTGGGTCTAACATTTTGGTGCTTTCACTGAGAATCCTCATCTAAATTCTTTATTTTCCGGGATCTCTTTCTACTTTTTGGACCGTTGAGTTCAAAGAAGTGAATCCTTAAGTTTCTCCGCTTTTTTACATTCGTTGAAGTGATTGTCAAAGACTCATGGCCAAAGGAAAAGGCAAGGAAGTTCAGTCTGTTCAAGGAAATGGAGCTGGCGAAGATCAGCAACATGCTGTTGTAACAAGGTCTCGGGGGCAGAGTTCAGCAGCAGGAAGAATCAATGCAGGAAATCCGAGCCGACAGCAGGGGGAGAGCTCCGATCCGATCCGGGTAGGAGACTCTGAAGCCGTGCATTCCCCCAATCTGAACCGACCCGAGCTGCTCGCTGCGTACCGATCCGACCAGGCACCCCATCTCCGATCCGATCCGACCTCTTACCTCCGACCCGATCCGATGCATGGTGAAGCTGGAACCTCTACTCGAGTCCCTACGAATGCTCCAATTCCAGCTGCCAGGGTTGGTGATCAGGTCAATCCATCTGCGCCCATCACTCAAGGAGATTTTTCGCGCTTGCTTGACATGCTTGAGAGCACAAAGGAAGCTATGAAAGTTCATGAGCGCACTAATCTCATGATGCAGGAAAATATGAGGCTCATGAGTCGGGAGATTAGTGAACTCCGTCGGCAAAGAACTCCATCGCCGGTTCGTCACACACCAGTAGATCAATCTTCATCTTCCGAGGAAGAGAGGCCCCGTGAACGAAGGCCACTCGAACGACCTCAGAACGTGGAGCAGCTGACATTTGGATCTTTGGGATCTCGTGAGGATATCGCACGAGCATTAGGAAACAATGACCCCACTCGGGGGCAAAGACTCCAGTCCCCTCTTCCCGAGATCGACCGGGAACGCAGGGAACGGAGTCGAGCAGAGGCAGCACGAAGAAGAAGGGCATCTCCTGAACCAGAGCCCAGAAGGAACTCGGATACTAGGGCCAGGGAACCTGAGCGGCCCCTAACTAATGCTGATGTACAGGCAATGGTTCGCCAAATTATGTCCGAGAGCCGGAATTATACGAATGAAGACTATGGCATTGAACGAAGCCATACTCCCTTCACCGACGATATCCTCGACTTCCAATTTCCCCGACGCTTTAACTTGCCACAAATGGACAAGTACAACGGAAGGACTGATCCGGGACAGCATTTGATGCGGTATTCGTGGCTTATGAATGCTGCTGCTGCCCCAGATGAAGTAAAGTGCAAAGCATTCCCGATCTACCTAGAAGATGTGGCATTGTTCTGGTTTACCCGACTTCCTCCTCGTTCGATTTCTAATTACAAGGAACTAAGCGAGCGTTTCATGAACCAGTTCCGACTACATGCCCGAAAGTCCAAAAGTGTTATTGAACTATCGAGAATCAAACAGGCACCAGGAGAATCTTTAAGGGCATATCTTGATCGTTTTAACCAAGCTGTAACTGAGGTCAGTGACCCGCATGAGCCCACTATTCTGATGGCATTGAAGGAAGGAGTCGATCCTGAATCTGAGTTTGGAGACTACCTTTCTGGGAAGACACCCCCCACAAGGGAGATATTCTACGAAAAAGCCGATATTTATTTAAGGAGAGAGGAGGCCAGGGCAAACCGAAGGAGAAAGTCTGAAACGGCTTCAAAGGAGAATGTGCAGAGTAATATCGCCGTGAAGCAGTCGGGGGAAAATTCTGGCAAGGTTGAAGTAAATGTAGGAAACAAGGGTGGAAACAGCAATACTGGAAGTGGGGGAAACAACAACAATAACCGTAATTCGAGCGGTAACAGGAGAAACAGAAATAGGGGAAGCGACCCTAACAAAAGACCCCGATTCCAGAACTACGAGAATTATACACCATTGAATGACACCCTGGAAAATATTTACCTGGATACGTACAATGTGTTGCAGTACAAAAGATCGCCACCTCGTGATTCGACCGAGAAAGAAATGGCGACAGGGAAATTTTGCTTGTTTCACGGAACTCATGGGCATTCGACCAATGAATGTCGGCATTTGAGGGATGTAATTGAGAAGCTGCTGCGTGAAGGAAAGTTGGATGAGTACAAGGTTGCCCCGAGGGACAGGGGGTAAGGGGAGCAGGCTCCAAAACAAATCCTACCTACTCCCAAGCCTACAGCGCAGCAGAAAGGTAAAGGAATTGTCATCAACTCCATTGTAGGCGGACCTCACCCAGCAATCCGAAGTTTTAGGTCAATGGAACAATATGTGAATGCTGCCAAGCATCTAGACGTGAATGAAGGTGATGATTTGGAAGATGTCGCCCCCATAAAACAACAGAAGACCATGTTCGACGACGTGGTATTTCGAAGCCGAGACAATACTGGGATACAATCACCCACCAATGATCCGTTGGTTATTACTACCACCATTGGGCCGGCCTTGGTCCATAAGGTATTAGTAGACAACGGAAGTTCCGTTAATATTTTGTTCAAGAAGTCATTTAATCAGATGAAGCTTGAGTCCGAAGATCTGAAGCCTTGTGAAGGATGGATTAGAGGCTTCAACGAGGCGTCGACAGCTCCCCTGGGATACATAGAGTTGCCCGTGACCCTGGGGCAAGGAGAACGTAGAAGAGTGCGAATGCTTCAGTTCGTAGTATTGGACGTAGATTCGCCTTATAACGCGTTTTTGGGGAGACCTGCCCTCGCTGAATTTAGAGTTTGTATCGCCCCTTGGTGTCTGTTACTTAAGTTCCCAACCGAAGCCGGAACTGGAGTAATGAGAGGGGATCAGGTTTCCGGACGAGCCTGCTATGTGGCCGAGTTAAAGATGTTGATGAAAGGACTTAACGTTGAGAATAAGGATGCCCCGTCTCCCTCAAAAGGGGACTCGGCATAGCAATTAGAGAAATTGACCCCAAAGGAGTTGCCCAAAGGAACACCTGAAGACCTGGATCCTAGAAAAGACGAGGAACCAGAGGCTAGGAATGCAACTCCTAATGAAGCGACAGTGGAAATTCCCATTGATGAAGCTGATCCGACAAAAGTTTTGAAAATTGGTTCTCAATTGAATCCACGTCGAGCTAAAGAACTAACGGACTTCTTGAAGGCAAACCTGGACGTGTTTGCCTGGACCCATGCTGACATGTGTGGGATATCGCCATCCATTATAAGTCACAAATTGAATGTAAATCCGAAGCATCCACCTGTGAAGCAAAAGAGACGCATGCTGGGCCCAGAGAGGTCGGCTGCTCTCAAAGAGGAAGTAGAGAAGTTGAAGCAGAATGGATTTATTCGAGATTCGACATATCCCGACTGGATATCGAATCCCGTCTTAGTAAAGAAGCCAAACGGAAAGTGGCGGACTTGTATTGACTTTTCAGATTTAAATAAAGCTTGCCCGAAAGATAGTTTCCCACTTCCCAGGATTGACCAGCTTGTAGACTCGACAGCAGGTCATGAACTTCTTTCTTTCATGGACGCATACTCTGGATACAACCAAATTCCTATGCACGTACCAGACCAAGAGCATACGAGTTTCATTACGAATTTGGGGCTATATTGTTATGTTGTAATGCCATTCGGGTTAAAAAACGCTGGAGCTACTTATCAGCGTTTGGTAAATAGAATGTTTTATGATCAAATAGGAAAAACTATGGAAGTTTATGTGGATGATATGCTTGTCAAATCAAAGCCGTCTTCCAGTCATACGCAAGACTTGGCGGAGATGTTTGGCATCTTGCGAAAGTATCGGATGAAATTGAATCCTCTGAGATGCTCATTTGGAGTGGCATCGGGAAAGTTCCTTGGCTTTATTGTGAGTTCCCGAGGAATTGAAATCAACCCTAGCCAGATAGCAGCGATTAGAAACATCGAAGAGCCAAGGAGAATTAAAGACGTCCAAAGTCTGGCAGGGAAAGTAGCGGCGCTGAGTAGATTCATCTCCAAAGCCACAGATAAATGTGTTCCGTTTTTTGATTTGATAAAAAGGGGAAAGAAGAACTTGCAGTGGACTCAGGATTGTGTTGAGGCCTTTCAAAATCTGTTAGAACTGCTAGAGAAACCGCCGATTTTATCAAAGCCCTTAGATCACGAAGAATTATTTGTTTATTTGGCAGTCTCGGCTCATGCTGTCAGCACGGCTCTGGTTCGAGAAGAAGACAAAGTACAAAGGCCGGTGTATTATGTAAGTAAGAAACTAGCAGCGGCAGAGCGCAATTACCCAAAAATTGAGAAGCTCGCTTACAGCTTCCTGATCGCATCCCGAAAACTTCGTCACTATTTCCAAGCCCATCCAATAACCATATACACCGACCAGCCCTTAAGGCAGGTATTGCAGAGACCCGAAGCATCGGGAAGGTTGATCGAATGGAACATAGAACTAAGTCAGTTTGATTTGAATTTTCAACCACGAAAGTCAATCAGGGGGCAAGCTCTAGCAGACTTTATTGCGGAGTTCACCATTCCAGAGGAGGAAATAATCAATGACCAAGTGGTTAAATCCGAGGATGAGCTAGAGATGAA
This sequence comes from Allium sativum, assembly GCA_030737875.1. Lineage (NCBI taxonomy): Eukaryota > Viridiplantae > Streptophyta > Magnoliopsida > Asparagales > Amaryllidaceae > Allium > Allium sativum. The sequence continues at coordinate 78,032,679 of CM060909.1, forward strand.
TCCGTGGAAATTATATACAGATGGAGCTAAGAATGACCGAAGGTCCGGAGCTAGAATTGTCTTAGTCACTCCCGAGGGACGGTCGTTATATTACGCCCTGCGATTAGAATTTTCGGCAACTAACAATGACTCTGAATATGAAGCCCTGATTGCCGGGCTGAAACTTGCTAAAGACCTTGGAGTAAAAATGTTAGACATATTCTGTGACTCTAAAATTGTTGTTTGTCAAGTGCGAGAGGAATTCGTGGCTCGAGGACCTCGGCTTATCGCCTACCTCAAGAAAGTGAAAGAGCTATTGAATAGCTTAGAGCGGTACAACATAACACATATTCCTAGAATTGAAAACCAGAAAGCGGATAGATTGGCAAAGCTGGCTAGTTCCGACAATCCAGAAGAGACTGAAGTAATTCCAATTGAAACATTGGAGTCACCAAGCTTTGAGTCAATGGAAATTGAATTCGCTTTTGAAGCGGAACCAGAGAAGGAGTCATGGATGACTCCAATTAAGAATTTCCTTAAGAATGGGACACTCCCATCGAAGAAGAGTGAGAAAAAAGCTGTAGTTCGCAAAGCTACCAGATACGTTATACAAGATGATACTCTCTATAGACAAGGATTTTCTATGCCCCTGTTACGATGTATCGCACACGACGACATCAAGCGTGTACTAAGAGAAGTACACGAAGGTGAGTGTGGAGATCATACAGGAGGTCAAACTTTAGCAAAGAAAATATTGCGGTACAGATACTTCTGGCCTACGATCAATAAAGATGCAGCTGATTATTCACCACGCTGCGATAAGTGCCAGAGATTCGCCAAAATCCCCAGGGCACCGTCGACCCAACTTAAATCAATGGTGAGTCCTTGGCCATTTGCCACATGGGGAATTGATATCATTGGAGTTTTACCAATTGCTAAAGGAGGAGCTAAGTATGCAATAGTAGCCGTGGACTATTTTACGAAGTGGGTGGAAGCTGAGCCCTTGACTAAGATCACAACAAGAAAGGTGATAAGTTTTGTGGTCAGAAATATTATATGCCGATTCGGGATCCCAAGGACGATTATTACTGACAACGGGACCCAATTTGATAGCACTGAATTCAGAAATTTTTGCCAGAAGTATAAGATAGACAAACGATATACTGCAGTTGCCTATCCGCAATCGAATGGGCAAGTAGAGGCAATAAACAAGGTAATAAAATCCATCCTCAAGAAGCGATTAGAGCGTGCAAAGGCAAAGTGGGTTGATGAATTGCCCCTAGCTTTGTGGGCATATCGAACAACATTTAAAACGGCTACCGGTCATACCCCTTTCTCTCTCTCCTTTGGCTCAGAAGCTGTGATTCCGGTTGAACTAGAAGTTCCTTCCCACAGGGTGACATATTATGACCCGATGACAAATCAGGCGCTTTTACTTGAGTCTCTTGATGAAGTCGAAGAGAAAAGGGACGAAGCAGACTTGCGTGCGGCAAGACATTGGCGTCAGATGGCACGCTATTATGACAAAAAAGTTCGCCTCAGAACTTTTGGACCAGGAGATTTGGTGCTAAAGAGAGTTTTTCCATCCCTTCCTCACCTTGGTCCGAAATGGGAAGGACCCTTTGTCATTCAACGGAAACTTGAAAAAGGAACCTTCAAGTTAACGACCGTGGATGGCGAAGAAGTCCCTAGAGCATGGAATGCCCAACACTTAATGCGATATTTGGATTAAAAACACTGTACTTTGTGTTATTTTTCTTATGAACTCTGTAATAAGGCACGACTTGCCTTGGGAAAAATTTGATGATATGAATAAAGGACTATAAAGTGGATGTAGGCTACGACTTAGCCGAACCACTATAAAAACATTGTGTGTTGTTTACTTTTATGCATTTACATTCATCAGTTATTCTGTTGTGATTATAAAATACAGGATAACTCAGAGCCTAAAAAAGTTGAAAACAGTGTAGGCATAAAAAGAAGCACAATGATTGTTTGTGCAATAAGACATAAAAGAATGAAAAAACGACATTCTTAACTCTAACTCTCCAGAGAAAGAGAGAGAGTATAAAAGCGTCTCCGACTGAGCGCTGAAAAAGAAATTTTCCTCCTAACTCTAACTTTCCAGAGAGAAAGAGAGTATAAAGGCGTCTCCGACTGAGCGCCGAGAAAGAAATCTTTCCCCGTTGAACGACCGGGGAATAAACAAATGACTGAACTCGAACTCTAACTCTCAAGAGAAAGAGGGAGAGTATAAAAGAAATGCCAGAAAAAACGACAGGTACTGACGACACAGGAAGTGCTATCCCGTCAGAGAATTGGGAGCATTCAGATTGCTAGATTAAGCATTAAATAACTTGTGGAAATTGACTGGGGACACATATGCATACACATATTTCCCCCCTCCACAACTTCATTTCATAACCATATACATGCATTTTTACATAAGTGCAGAACTACTAACAAATAAACATTGCAAAAAGAATTGTTTTTATTTACAAATGAATGAATTTGTACAGGGAAATAACTAAAGAAGAAAGTGCAGGAGCTGCTTTTGTAGCAGCAATTATTGGTTCACAAAGATGCTAAAAAGATACAGGGGAACCCACTATTTGGGTTTGGAATGAGCCTTAGATTTCTTGGCGGCTTTTTCCGCATCCTTTGCTTCCTTCTCGGCTTCAGTCAAGATTCGTTTCGATTTCTTTTTCCCTGAAGATGCGGTACTGGAGCCAGTAGACTTCTTCCCGGAGGGCGGGACACTGGAATCAAGAGAAGATTTTTTAGCAAGTTCTTCGGAAATAGATCTAGTTGAGAGCTTAACAACTAACCTTGAACCCGCATCCACAACTGCAAGGGGCTTGAGGACCTCAGGGTCTAGTTCTTCGGCCTTTAATTGCAAACGCTTGTCTTGGTCAGCCTTCATTGCAGCCAAGGTAACGTCATCAGTACTTTTTGACTCCCCGGTTATTGCGACTTCTGGTTCCTCATCATGCCCCCCGTCTCCGCCATCGTCTTTTAAAGCTGCTATCATTTCTTCATCATGGGGAGTGGTGACCTTAGTTGGCTCACTTCCTTCCCCCAAGTCTATGGAAGCAACCTTGTCTTCCTCTTCTTTGGCCCTATCAGCGGGTTTTGTCCCAGCGACAGCTCCTTGAGCTACATCTGTCTTTGCGAATGATTCAACACCTACAGAATGAGAAGCAACGGTTATCAACTCAGGCGAAAACAAAGGGTCTCTCATCGATTGTTCAATCACATGGCGAAAGGTAGAAATAGCTTTGGCAAATTGAGGAGAAAAGATAGCGATACCTTCCGAAGACTTATCAGCGGGGGTGACCACTACCTCTGGGGTTATTTCAGGAATGGGAGATAGAAAAGTGGTTCGGGGAATTCCCGGATTTTCGGGATCATACCCTTCTACTTCGGGAGTTGCAGGAGCGGAAGAAGAGGAGCCAGCTTCGGGAATGTTTTTTTGTTTAGACTTTCGTCTCTCTTCTTCCATGGCCTCAGCAATGAGGTGGCGCCCTTCAGCTAGACGTCCGGTTCATCATATCTCAAGTATTTCTCCACCAGTTTATCTTCATCAAGAGAATCGACCTTAAGTTCTTTTTCCCACTCAACGATTTGATTCCATACTTGAACCAGAGTGGATGGATAGTCCTCGATCCAAGAAATGTTTCGGCGACGAATAATGTGTGCGAAGAACTCAATCATTAGCTCGCCGAAACCCTGAATATCAGCCTCCGCCTCTGATAGTTGCTTGCGGGCTTCCTCCGCAGATTTAATAACACACTCCACGTTGCCCTCGGCCAGAGCAGCCCTGTTCTCTGCCTCCAACAACTTTGAAGCCAAGTCAGCATTCTTCTTTTCTAATTCAGCACTCCTCTTTGCTAACTCGGCGTTTTTCTGTTCAAGCTCAGCATAAGCAAGGCGTGTCTTAGCAGCTTCTGACTTGGCCTCGTCAGCTTGCTTTTTTAATTCAGAACGCTCCTGAGTATGAGATTCAAGCAAATCGTGATAGCGCTTTTGCATATCCTCGAATTGTTGTTTGAAATTAGAAGCGTCCTTTTGAGCAACCGCTAGCTGAGCTTGAGTGTCTTCCAAATCTTTTCCTAAAGCTTTTAAGGCCTTAGCATCCTCCTCCGCGGTCTTTTGCATTGAATCAGTATTTGTGATTAGAGTGCGGATGATTCTAGAAAGATTGCGCGAATATTTGAACATCTCAGTATATTGTTTTTGCATCGCATCAATCTTTGGTTTGGCCTCTTCTGCCCAATTAGACGAAATAGGTTCAAGGGCAGGTAAAAAAGTCAGAGTTTCGAAGTAGTGTTCGGGAAATTGCTCTTTCAAATATGCCCGCTTTATGGCAGTTCCCGCATCTGGTGGGGGAGGAGCGAGGATTGTCAATTCGGTGTCCCTTCCTGAAGAGGATTCTGTAGTCTCTTTGTCTGTCCTAGGTCGTTTAGTCGCAGGGACCTTTTGCTTACTTCGAGACCCGGTTTCTTTTAGAGGACTTTTCTCTCTACTGCGTTTCTCATAGGAAGAGGAGGAGTCTTTGGATTGTGGTCTGTCCTCCTCCCTACGGCTTTGGTAACCTTTGTATTTCTCTTGTTCCGGCCTAACTGGTGAGCGGGAGCGTGAGGGTCGAGAACGATAGGGATCATAAGGTCTTCTCTCCTCCCTACCACGATCATCCCGGCGATCATACTCGACATCCTGAGGAGGATTGGACATGCTACGACGAAGTTTTCTTATATCGTAGTAGGATCGAGACATTGAGCCTGCACGATAAAATAAACGAGGTTTAGAATTAATGGATTCATGGAGAAAGAAGTGCAACGAATGCTAATGCTGTGGTGTAAAGTGCATCCTAAGTGGTGTGTGTGTCCCCCCCAACTAACCCGAGTCTGAAGCTAGACTAGTGCGGGCAGGCTCTTTGGCCTTAGCGGGAGTAGTTTCTTCAGAAGAGGTGAAGACTAAAGGATCCTTCCTGAAATCCTCTGAAGTATATATAGTCTCAGGTAAGGGGAGATCCCCCAAACCCTGAAATATGTGCTCATCAGTGCTAGGAACATCCCCTTCGGAAGCACGAAGTGGCGACTCTTGAGAAGATTTTGACTTGTCTAGAGAAGTAGTTTCCTCGGGGGCAATATACCCTTCACGATGCTTTTCGGCCAGATTAGCCAATTCATCATCTTGTGTGGAAGAGGGAGAAGGTGAAGTTTGAAGAGGAGCTGTAGGAATTCCCGAGCCTTCTCCTGTCTCTGGAACTATCTCCACTGGAGGAATGTATGCGTAAGGGACCGTCCCATGGCCGATGCTACGAAAAACGGATAACAGCCCATGAAAGTGAAGGTATTCATCTTTAAGGACCTCGTCGATAGTCAAGAATTTTTGATCGCCATTAAGAAGTCGGTGCATCCGATCAAAGAACACCTGATTTGATATCTGTTTGGGATTGTCGACTGCAAACAAAAAGGAAAACAGGTCAGGGTGATGATTCAAGTGTACAGAGTCCGGGTTCAGAAAATCAACGCTTTACTTGATTTTGTCCATCTCCTAGCGCATCCGGACTGTTGCTTTATGTAGAACCATTCTAGTCTGGAATCTCCAGCTTTACTGCTAAATGGTGCAGAGATTATCTTCCTTTTTGGGACTGATTCAAAGTAGCAGAAGAATGGAGTCTCTCGAGTCCGATGCTTGAAATTATAGAAGAAGTGAACGTCATCGAACGTGAGCTCTATGCCTAGGATTTCACGATATGCTATGTACAAGGTGTGCAAATAGGCATATGAATTGGGATGCAGCTGCATGGGGGTAATCCGCATTTGTCTTAAGAAATCAACGATGAAAGGAGAGAATGGAGGAATGGCGCCGACCATGCACATCAATCGGGTGACTGTCATATATCCTTCTGGAGGGTTGTGGGGACGGTCAGAGCGTGAGGGCACTAGGGTGTCCCTTTTCATTATTCCATATTTTAGACAAATTCGAACAAGTCGATCGTTGTCAATTGTTGATTCAACGGAGTCCGAGGGTGATTCCAATATGATGGCTGATTCAAATTCATCGGGTGCTCGATGGTCACCAATCCCTCCTTCCTCCTCGAAACCCAGAGAAACTTCATTCTCTGAAGACACCTCGTCGCTTTCCCGATGACCAACCCCGTAATCTGGACCCTCACTGTCCCATTCTGGATCAGACGAAGAAGATATATCCTCAAGAGTGATTTTGTTAGAAGTTTCCGGGGCTTCTTTCCTCTCAGCTAGACGGGAAGAGCGTCTGGGCCTCATTGTCATAGAACTATTGAAGAAGCAATAGCACGGATTAGAGTAAATTATCCCGTGCCCCCCTTGTGTATGTGTGTGAACTAAAATGTGTGCAGCAAATGTGGGAAATGCAAAATAAAAGTACAGCAATGTAAGACGAAGCTTTGAAGAAAAAGTGATAGTCAAAGTTGTTCTTAATGCTCGTTTATGTCCGCGAGGCACTATCCTAACTGTTCATTAAGTTGAATATTATGTCAAGCATTGATTAACCCTGCTTGGATAAAGTCTAGTGCTTTGAGTTCGAATATGCATATCATTCGGTTCGGTGCGTTCATTGTTGGGTTCGGATCGGATGTGCATATAGCTCGGATCGGTTCGGGTTTGTGTATTGTTTAGTTCGGAGAAGACAATCATGTTTGGCAAATTAAAACCGGATCGGAATAAGCATTCGGAGTGGTTCAGCAAACAAAAGGATCCATACGTCCTTTCCCTTTCTCTATCTTTTCCCCGACCCGACCTGGTCGGATAAGCATGGCTTTCTCCACATCGCATTTCATTCCATTCCGACCCGATCCTAACATATGAACTTGTCCTCCCTTCCGCCGCTTCAGCACTTTCTAACCCGAACCGAACCCAATTCCTATTCTCCCCTTTCTCGTCTTCAAATTTCACTAGATCCAAATGAAGTTAAGCGTTCATATGCTTGAATGTTTAACGCTGGATCCCAATGACCCCCGTTGCAACCTCGAGACGGCGAAGACGCCATCAACGACGAAGATAAACGGTGGAGGAGATCCAGGCGCCGGAGTTCAACAAATACCACAATCCAATCGCTCGACTTAACCGCAAATTCTAGCTAAAGTTAGTTATTACATAAATAATCAGAAGATTCAAAATACCTAGATGTTTTTATTCGAAGATTGAAACGAGAAGTTTTAGAGTTTTTGGAATTCTTAGGAAATAAGGTTTCGGTATAAAGCTGGGAGTAAAAGAAAGGTAGAAGAGTTTAAGTGAGTGAGTTTATATAAGACTGAGATGGCTCTTTGTATTCCCCATGTTTTACTCCGTTCGGACCGAGTCCAAGTCAGCCCACATCTTTTGGCCCATCAACCCAGTGCAAGGCGAAGCAGGAAGAAAAGGTGCTCGAGTCGGACACCGAACCGAGTAGAAGTCTGTGCATTCCTCTAGCATCCGAACCGGATTGACGTTTGTACGTTCCTCTAGCATCCGAACCGAGTAGAAATCTGTGCGTTCCTCCAGCATTTGAATTGGATTTAAAAGAAAAACTAGGAAAGAACCTACCTGAGAAGAATACTATATGTTGAGAAGGACTTCTGGACTTGACTCAAAAATGAGGAAAATGAACCAAGTGTTTCACGACATATATAAGCAATAAGAGACATGTCTTCATGAAGCAACGCATCTTCACAAACGAACAGAAGTGACTTTCTGACTGTTCTAATTCAAGGACCAGCATTTCAAACGACATCAAAGCACGCTTCGTATACAACAGAAGCATCCTTTGAGGGGGCAAAGTGTTAGCCTACTTTGTGAACTAGGCAACACAAAGTCAAGAAACCAAACATTGAAGGGCATTTTTAATTAGAAGACTTCGGTTCGGATTGGAGAAGACACTACAATCTAGATTAGATAGCAGCAGCTGTTCGGATCGGGTCAGAGCAAACCATCGGTTCGGATCGGAAGGAGTCCTCTGTTCGGATCGGTGAACTCCTGTTGAGTAAATTGGTAAGGCATATCTAATCGGATCGGAGGGCAACTAAATCTCGATTGGATCGGAAAACCACCTGTTTGCCACGAAAATGGATCGGAGCGGAGCAGATTAGAGAAGAAGAGAGCATCGCATCTAAGCCAATCCGGTTCGGATCGGGTATCCCGATCCGAACCCCTTATCTGCGCGTCTCCGACCCGAACCCATGCTCCATGTTACTCTCCTACAAAAGCGCCTTGATATCCGGACCGGCTATGACCAGTTCCTACCCATAACGTCCTTCCCTTTGATGCGTTGTCAACATGATAGTTCATCCGAACCCGAAGTGAGTGCGATGGATGACACGTGGCCCCGACCCGGATCAAGTTTCAAGCAAATTCACACCTATAAATACCCCGTCTGGAGACAAAGAGAAGGATCTTTTTTCAGCACTTTGAGAATTCAACTACCTCCATAACCCGAACTCCATTACTCCCTGAGAATCCAAATCTTCTTTAATTGTTTGTTTTATTCTATTGAGTGAATATAAGCGAGTTGTGAGTGAAGTCAAGTTACAATTACATTGTATTCGCAACTGAATTATTGAATATAGTGAAAGATAAGTGGACGTAGGCATTTCTTCGCCGAACCACTATAAATCCTGCGTGTTCATTTTTATTTTTATCTCATTTCATCTTGCTTTTAATCAATTTGGGTGTTAGAACCACTTTTGGGTCTAACACCCATATTTTCCTTTATAAACAAAGTTTATAAATTCGATTCAAATCCCATATTTTCCTTTATAAACAAAGTTTATAAATTCGATTCAAATCCCATATTTTCCTTTATAAACAAAGTTTATAAATTCTATACTTGTTTTATATATCTTCAAAACAAGTAAATATTTCCTATAGTTCGTTAAAAATTCAAATTCTATTTAAAAATAGAATTCCCTTTTCAAAATCTCAAATACCCTTTTCGATATTTTTATAGATCAATATTCAAGCCCCAGGGATATTTTAAACAATCAAATCAGCCAATTTTCAATCATTTGATTTTCTACAAATCATATATGAATATATATGAAATCAAACAAACAACAGATAATATATATTTTTGAGGAATCCAGTTGGATTCCTCCAACCTGTTTTCCTGCATCCACAGACGTTAGTCAACATAATAATACCCATCCTGCTTCGAGGCAGGATATCGCGGTATAGAAGGTCATCCACTAATCATAGCGTGGGGCGTATAGGGTAATCATCCGCTAATGAAACTGCGGGCATCCGCTAATGGTACTGCGGGAATCCAACCAATCATCAACCCAATATATATATAATAGTCAATCAATCCTAAATAACTAATATATTTAAAACAATCATACATCATTCAAACAAGCACAGACAATTATTTTCAACTATATAAAAATAATTTCTAAATAAAAGGTGATATTTACTCACCGAGATTTTCGTTTGTTGGATATCCAATTAAATGCCATATCGTCTTGGCTAAGCATTTACTCGAATCCACTCAATTTGAATTTATCTTGAATCGATTTGTTTTGTTCCTACGGTCATTTAATTCGATCCATCGTTTATTAACATTATCTACTAAAATAATTAAACGAGCTATTCTATGTATTTTAATTTAGAAAAAGGGTATACCTTACAACCATCAACGTCCATACTAACTGGCGAACACCAATATCCCTATCTCCATCGAACCATACCAAAACTGAAATCAGCCATTATATTGCAACCATTCATTCTGGCATTTCATCGAACGGTTGATGTGCATCACTGGTGCTTCTTCATTGCCGCATCTGGACCCATACTGACCAACTCCAGACCAATATCCACCTTCACTTTGCTCTTCTCCCTTTACTCTAAAATCACTATGCAAACGAACCAGGCAACAAGGAAGAAAAAACTCCCAGTTTACCTAACATCACTTTCGAATACCCCTAGTAACTCCACGATCCAAATCGCTACAGTAACGAACATCTGCATCCCCCATCGTTTACGACCCTGGAGCCATCATCGGCCAACTTCACCATGCCCACCTGCTGACCTATCGCACCCCTACATCGCACCTCCGCAAGATCAGCGCCGACCTCTACTCTTCATAATCAACGCCGGAATCATCGTATAACCTAGCCTAGCTCGCCGTTGGAAAAATCAAACTGCAGAGAATTATATCGCACCAAATTCCGAAGTCGAGCCTCGCGATGCCAGTTCATACGCGATCCGCCTTTTCCCATTTTTCTCATTGACGCCGGATTCAGATTTTGATGTGTGGAAGGGAATAAAAGCACGTTTTTATTAAAGGAGGAGAAGAGAAAGAACAGACGCATTTATTTGTCTTCGAAGCTTTCTGGTTTGGAATTCACAGGAGAGAAATCAAAAGAGGGGTGCGTGATTTATATAGAGGAAGGGATGGAAAAGAAAGGGCCACGGGTTGTTTTCATTTGTGGTAACTAAGAAGGCACGGTTCTCTTTTGATTTGTGGATATAAAGGAGTCACGGTTTGTTTTCGGTCCACACAAAAAGGATTTACAATTTATATTTTATTTTATTTTAAATTCTTTAAAAATTGGTATCCTTAAATTTAAATTATCACGTTGATTCTGAACTCCTTACTGAACCCAACAACTGACGTTTCTAACGTTATACCACCGCTCTGAACACACTGAGATATGTTTCAAAGTCCAGTTCGATCATCTGTAGTTGATATAAAATAAATTTCAAACCAATTATTTTCTTCGATAATAAATTAATACTATTATCGTTATAAATTCAAATAAAATTTCCCATTAATTATTTGAACTGTATTTAATTCAAATTAAATTTTGAATTCATCTAAATCCATTTTCGTATTCTGTTATTTTAATATATTCGATATTAAATCGAAATTGATTATTAAATCGATAACTTAATAAAAATTCCATTTATTTTATCCACCCAATATTTAAATCCGTATTAAATATTTTAAAATTAACCCATAAGGATCCGGGTCATTACAATCTTCCACACTTAAAATAATTTCGTCCTCGAAATTGCTAAGGTAGAAAAGGTGCTACAAACCCATTAACTTTTTTCAAAACTTATTTATGTTGATACTCAACATTTCAAACTTCCTTTCGTAACTCTCTTTCGAATAAATCCCTATTCGATAACTCCTCCCTTCGAATAACTATATTCGATAATCTCTCTTTCGAATAACTAGATTCGAAAACCTTTCTTCAAATAAACTATATTCGATTTACTCTATTTGATTAGCTCTTTTTACTTAACTCTATTTGATTTAACTCTTTTCGATTTACTCCATCGAATAACTAAATTCGATAACTCCTTCGAATAACCAATATTCTATAACTCACTTCGATTAAACTAATCGATAACTCTTTTGATTTACTAAAAAATCGATAACTCCTTTCGAATAACCAAATTCGATAATTCCTCTCGAATAAACTATATTCGATAACTCCTTTAGTTCTATTCGAATAAACTAATATTTGATTTAACTCCATTCGCTTGACTCTAGATCGTAGCGATCACAATGGTTACGCCTGATTCCCCCAGGAAACATCCGACCGCCCTAGGCTATCTGCAGCCCTGCGAATTACGCTAGCAGTCGTACGAAATGGCACTTATCCTGAGTAACTATGTTTGACTAACTCTATCTCAATAACTATATTCGATCAACTTTAATTGAATAACTAACATTCAATTAAATCCTAATTCGATTAACTATGTTCAATTAACTCTATCTGGTTAACTCTTAACTTGAATAACAAATATTCGATAAATTCTAATTGAATAACTAATATTCAATTAACTCTACGGATTAACCCTAACTGATTAACTCTATCTGGTTAATTCTTACTCTAATCGATTTATTCCAACTCTAATCGATTATTTCTAACTCTAATCGACTTCTCCTGTTCGAATAACTCCTATTGGATAACATTTATTCATTTATAAAGATTTACTTTTAGTAACGGTTCTTCACTTTATAAATGTTCTCTTTAATAACGTTACTTCACTTATACAAGTGTTGTATACCCCTTCTATTTAAAACTATCGGTGTTAAAAACCAATATCTCTTCTCTATATAAGTTCAGACTTTTATATTCCATTTATCGAATGATAAATACTTGATTTAATTTATGCTGTTATTCAAAAATTAATCTTTTCTATTTAGCTGTTAAAAACAGATTTCCATTTTCTATTTATCTTCTGAATATTCCTTTGATTAAATTCTATTTATTTAACAAATAAATATCTCATTTATAACATTCTATTTATCTTCTATAAATAAATATTTCCATTGAATCTATTTGTAAATGTTTTACAAATATTCCCTTCTAAAATTCTATTTGTAAATGTTTTTTCAAATATTTCTCCTTCTATTTGTTTGCACATAACTTCCTTTGTATTTGTTTTACAAATATTTTTCCTTTATATTTGTTTTACAAATATATTTCTTTTTAACTCTTTTGGGTTTCCTTTATTCATACCCAATTCATATTTCATTCAAAATTATTTTATTCAATTTATCCATTTCGATCCATTTAACTTACTTAAGTTAAATTTAATTTCAATCATTCAAATTCCCATTAACTAGTTGTTAATTAACCGTTTTGCCTATTTCACCCTTTTTATTTGAATATCACTTGTTCAAATATATGTCAAATTAATTATAACTAATCTAATTATATTTTCAACTCGGGTTATATATTCGATTTCGAATATAAATTTTCAATCTCTTTCACTTATCCAAAAACCCAATTTCGATTCAAATTTCCTTTAACTAATTATTTTTCAATTTAGTTAATTCTATTTAACCATTTAAAATATGATTTTTGTCTTTAAAACCATTTCACTTACTTCACCGGAGTTCATATTTATTTTATATCTCCAGTCTGGATTTTTCTAATGCCTATTCGGATTTTATTTCATAAAAATCCTTTTATTTATTTAATTAAACCGTTATGGTTTTATAATGGTTCTGGCGCTGCTTTTCTAAAAATTTGATTTTGACATAACTCAAAATCTATACGACAAAATCCAGATTTTTCTCTTTCATTAGAAAATTATTGTTCAACCAGTCCCGACGATTCTTGTTTCAAAGAATTCCGACTTCAATTGAGTTCTGTATACTAAATTGAAGTTTGAATCGCCAGTTTCCGAACTGCCGCGCTATAGCGAGCTCGTTTTAATTATATTTATAAATATAAACGTTTTAACTTTATTTATAATAAATTCAACTCCATTCTGATACATTTTTAATATGTATCAAATCCATTTCATAATATTCCCGATCTATTTCACTTCTAATATTCAAATCCTATATCTTAATTTGAAATATTCAAATTCCATTTGAATTTCTCCATTCAAACTCTATATTATTTCCTTCTATTCAATTTCTATTTGAATTTTCTTCTATTCCAATTCCTTATCTTCAATTTCTATTTGAAATCCTTATCTTCAATTTCTATTTGAATTTCTGATCTTCAATTTCTAATTGAAATCCTTATCTTCAATTTCTATTTGAATTCCTTTGTTCAATTTCTATTTGAAATCCTTATCTTCAATTTCTATTTTAACTCCTTTGAATTCAAATTCTATTTCAAACTTTATATTTTCTTTGAATTCTAATATTCAACCTCCACTTTATATTCTCTTTGAAATTCTATTTAACCAAATTCCATTTGAATTCTAATATTCAAATCTCTATTTGATTTTTCTTTATTCAAATCAATTTGAATTCCTTTGAATTCAAATTCCATTTCAATTTTTCTTATACAGTTTCTATTTGAATTTTCTTTATTCAAATCCATTTGAATTCCTATGTTCAAATTCTGTATTTGAATTCCCTTATATTTTACTTCTATTTGAAATCTATATTCCAATTCCCATTTCAAAAATTCCTTTAAAGTAATATAAATATATACATATGTTTAAATCTATCCCAAATTCAAAACATTTGAATTTTCAAACAGCTTGTTTCTTTTCAAACAAATTTCCATCAAACACTTCTCTAAGGCAGCAATTCATCACTTAGAAACTCGAAAATGAACACTGATGATGTTGCAACCATCCTCAGAATTATTTCCCAGCTACTGAATGAGTCCAGTGCTATATTACTTTCAAGCTCCATTTAGAAAAATATTTTCCGAACTCCCAGGATTTTAAATTCTGAATTCTGGTTGGAATTCAATTTCAATTTATCTCATTTGTATTTGATTTCACATACAAATCCCATTGGTTATATATATATAACTATTTCATTTCTTATAATCTTATTCGATTATAATCCTAACAATCAACTAAACTATTTAAAACAATATTGTGTCCAATCTTCTGTTCAAGTGTTTATAAACTCCTATCGACATCGTGGCGTCCCACGATTCGACCAAAATTTATAATCCACTCAACAGACTAGTCAACACAATATAAAACAGTTTTTATATCAAATAACAAGTACGCTCTCTCGTATATATATACGCTCAACTCATTCTAGGATACTAATGATCCTATCTCTAATGAGCACATTCCAACAAGCCTAGGTATTCGCTCAACCTAAGCTCTGATACCAACTGTAATGACCCGCAAATCCGTAACATCAGAGTTGACTATATACATCATACGTCCAACCCAAATATCACGAAAATACGAAACATTTTTTTTTAGAAGAAAGAGGTAGAAGAAGAACAGAAATAACAACATAGAATCTCACATCGCAGCGGAACAAAATATAATATATCATAACTTTGAAATACAAAATTTGTACTGTATACACATATCATTATCAGAGTACAGCACTTACAACACAGCGGAACAACACTATAACTAGATAACGCTGAAGCCTCCTGCTTCAAGCTCCTTTAGATATATCTGAAAAATCCTGAACTACTTGACTGCCCGTACAAATTTAGGCACCCAAAAGTTTAGGTAGAACAAAAAAATTAAACTCCGGGTCAGTCATGGGACTGGTATGAGTAAACAGTTTTAAAACAGTTTCAGAAACTAAATGATATCTCATAAGACCACGCCGCATAACGGAACGGGTTTTTCCCTTATGAGAATCCAAAATATCTTTATATCAAAAACCTTTTGATATTATAATAATGTCTATCAACCACAGTATATATATAATCATCTAGCAGAAACGCTTTCATCTCACGTTCTACATATATAGTATACAATCAAAACCGCAAGCACGTATTGGGTAATGGATTTCCAACTATGACAAGGTATGGAACCACCTTTCGCTAATGTACCTCTAGAGAGGAATACACTGGGTTCAACAAGAACATCTTGCAACCCGGCCACACATGACCGACCACTCATTTCGCTTGAGTGTATCGAATGTATATCACCAACAGTTGGGATCAGCAACCGTTTCCCGAATGGG
The DNA here is from genome assembly GCA_030737875.1 of Allium sativum. Taxonomy (NCBI): domain Eukaryota; kingdom Viridiplantae; phylum Streptophyta; class Magnoliopsida; order Asparagales; family Amaryllidaceae; genus Allium; species Allium sativum. Next base: position 78,048,054 of record CM060909.1, read on the forward strand.
ACAGCATCAACAATAGATTTTTAGAAGTAAATGAAACTCTAGATCAAGTGATTATACACCCTACTTCGGTGCGACCGACTTAGCCATGCTGCCTGCCCGATTTCTATCATTTACCGGATGATGAGGCTAGAAGCTACGCTTTATCATCATACCAGATTCACTTCGAATGCCACATCGTCAAATCCATCAAATCACCGATTGACGTCTACAACAATACATTACGTGTTAGCTAAAAGAAGTTTCCTTCTCCACTTCCACTCTTGGTACGGTTGAAGAAATCAATGTACGTGAGCTTTCTGGAAATACTCTGTCAGACATTCATCCATACACATCACCCAGGAACAGGATGAACCGAAGGCACAATTTCTATTAATAGAAAATGTCCTTGCACTCTACTCCGTCTTCATTTATCTATGGCATATATGATTCGCAACGCTTATGCCAATACAGAGTGGTTCTTTGGATAATAATCCAACCGGTCTCTCCATACTAACAACGTTAAAATGGTCAAAACTTCGATAGTCTATGATTTAACTATCAAATAAAAACAAGTGTCTCGATAGTCGATGATCTAACTATCGAAGAAAATAAGTGTTCATCCAATTATCAAACAATCACTGAGCCCTTAATTAATATTCCATTAATTAAATTACTTCTCGATTTCTTTATCAATATTTGTTAACCAAATATTTTCAATAACCATATTGGCCTTATACGTTCTTTGGAAAACATTTCCATATATCGCCTTCCTTTATTTTCTAAACTTTTAGAAAATATCTTTTATTTATAATTGGAAAATACTCCAATTACTTATCTCTTTTCCGACTCGTTTATTTCTATACTTAGGAAACGTTCATTATTCTATTTCCAAGCTTTGCACATATTTGGGTTAAAACAGATGTTGTGTAAAACATCGTTACGACAACCCAAATACAGTATTTAACTAATTCTTATTCCACATTGATCTTCGAGCCTGAATCTTGCTACTTATCGGTATATCATGAAATCAACCAAGTTGGGGTATAATTACCTCTCAGACCTTGACTGAATAACATTTAACGTCAAAACAGACAAGACTACTTACTCGAATAATCAATACCATACAACTGATTATTCACCTTTAAACACATATACACTTTCTCTTTCTATTCCTACTAGATTTTATTCTTATACTTCCTTTTTGATTATACTATTCTACTTCTGAGTTCGTTTTCATATCGACTTCTATATATTTTGATATGTTAATTTCTAACTATCAAATTATCTTAAAAATATTCTATCTCCTTAAATTCCCGGAAAAATTCGCCATAACCTCCTTTGTACCGGGAGCATCGGGAAATTTCAAATAGCTTTCCCGGTCCTTCTCATCTCAAAAAGAAAAAGAAAAAGCCAAGCGGCTTGCCGATACGGCGCATAAAATCTCATATATGAATTAAATACGTACCTTTTTGTCGGGCATTCTATTTATTTCACTTCTATATTTTATTCCATACCGGTCTCCTGTATGTCTATACCTGTCCAATCTATTTTAACTATACCAATCGTTTTAACTAAATTTGTTAAATAAACTTGTTACTTAACTCTTCAGTCTATTTCACCTTCATATTTGAACATGACATGTTCAAATATATTTTAACTTGCATATTAACAAATTCCAATTATACTCATACTCTCGTTTCCTTATCGACTTCTTATTCAAATTCCAATACAATTCTATTTGAATTCTCTTTATTTAAACCTCATTTGAATTCTATTTTCAAATTCTATAGTTCTAAAGTCCATTTGAATTCTATAGTTTAAAGTCCATTTGAATTCTCTGCATTATTTATAAACAACGTTTATAACTTCAATTCAAATCCCACCTTTCCATTTATAAACAACGTTTATAAATTCAATTCAAATCCCACATTTTCCATTATAAACAAAGTTTATAAATTCGATTCAAATCCCATATTTTCCTTTATAAACAAAGTTTATAAATTCGATTCAAATCCCATATTTTCCTTTATAAACAAAATTTATAAATTCGATTCAAATCCCATATTTTCCTTTATAAACGAAGTTTATAAATTCGATTCAAATCCCATATTTTCCTTTATAAACAAAGTTTATAAATTCGATTCAAATCCCATATTTTCCTTTATAAACAAAGTTTATAAATTCTATACTCGTTTTATATATCTTCAAAACAAGTAAATATTTCCTATAGTTCGTTAAAAATTCAAATTCTATTTAAAAATAGAATTCCCTTTTTAAAATCTCAAATACCCTTTTCGATATTTTTATAGATCAATATTCAAGCCCCAGGGATATTTTACAATCAAATCAGCCAATTTTCAATCATTTGATTTTCTACACATCATATATGAATATATATGAAATCAAACAAACAACAGATAATATATATTTTTGAGGAATCCAGTTGGATTCCTCCAACCTGTTTTCCTGCATCCACAGACGTTAGTCAACATAGTAATACCCATCCTGCTTCGAGGCAGGATATCGCGGTATAGAAGGTCATCCACTAATCATAGCGTGGGGCGTATAGGGTAATCATCCGCTAATGAAACTACGGGCATCCGCTAATGGTACTGCGGGAATCCAACCAATCATCAACCCAATATATATATATAATAGTCAATCAATCCTAAATAACTAATATATTTAAAACAATCATACAACATTCAAACAAGCACAGACAATTATTTTCAACTATATAAAAATAATTTCTAAATAAAAGGTGAGATTTACTCACCGAGCTTTTCGTTTGTTGGATATCCAATTAAATGCCATATCGTCTTGGCTAAGCATTTACTCGAATCCACTCAATTTGAATTTATCTTGAATCGATTTGTTTTGTTCCTACGGTCATTTAATTTGATCCATCGTTTATTAACATTATCTACTAAAATAATTAAACGAGCTATTCTATGTATTTTAATTTAGAAAAAAGGTATACCTTACAACCATCAACGTCCATACTAACTGGCGAACACCAATATCCCTATCTCCATCGAACCATACCAAAACTGAAATCAGCCATTATATTGCAACCATTCATTCTGGCATTTCATCGAACGGTTGATGTGCATCACTGGTGCTTCTTCATTGCCGCATCTGGACCCATACTGACCAACTCCAGACCAATGTCCACCTTCACTTTGCTCTTCTCCCTATACTCTAAAATCACTATGCAAACGAACCAGGCAACAAGGAAGACAAAACTCCCAGTTTACCAAACATCAGTTTCGAATACCCCTAGTAACTCCACGATCCAAATCGCTACAGTAACGAACATCTGCATCCCCCATCGTTTACGACCCTGGAGCCATCATCGGCCAACTTCACCGTGCCCACCTGCTGACCTATCGCACCCCAACATCGCACCTCCGCAAGATCAGCGCCGACCTCTACTCTTCATAATCAACGCCGGAATCATCGTATAACCTAGCCTAGCTCGCCGTTGGAAAAATCAAACTGCAGAGAATTATATCGCACCAAATTCCGAAGTCGAGCCTCGCGATGCCAGTTCATACGCGATCCGCCTTTTCCCATTTTTCTCATTGACGCCGGATTCAGATTTTGATGTGTGGAAGGGAATAAAAGCACGTTTTTATTAAAGGAGGAGAAGAGAAAGAACAGACGCATTTATTTGTCTTCGAAGCTTTCTGGTTTGGAATTCACAGGAGAGAAATCAAAAGAGGGGTGCGTGATTTATATAGAGGAAGGGATGGAAAAGAAAGGGCCACGGGTTGTTTTCATTTGTGGTAACTAAGAAGGCACGGTTCTCTTTTGATTTGTGGATATAAAGGAGTCACGGTTTGTTTTCGGTCCACACAAAAAGGATTTACAATTTATATTTTATTTTATTTTAAATTCTTTAAAAATTGGTATCCTTAAATTTAAATTATCACGTTGATTCTGAACTCCTTACTAAACCCAACAACTGACGTTTCTAACGTTATACCACCGCTCTGAACACACTGAGATATGTTTCAAAGTCCAGTTCGATCATCTGTAGTTGATATAAAATAAATTTCAAACCAATTATTTTCTTCGATAATAAATTAATACTATTATCGTTATAAATTCAAATAAAATTTCCTATTAATTATTTGAACTGTATTTAATTCAAATTAAATTTTGAATTCATCTAAATCCATTTTCGTATTCTGTTATTTTAATATATTCGATATTAAATCGAAATTGATTATTAAATCGATAACTTAATAAAAATTCCATTTATTTTATCCACCCAATATTTAAATCCGTATTAAATATTTTAAAATTAACCCATAAGTATCCGGGTCATTACAGTTATATATCATATACCATATATCAAGTACCATATATCAAATATAAAATTTCATATATAATATATTATATGTCGTGCACAAAAGAATGCAAGAAAATGCTAGTTTCATATATCGTATATGATACTTTGATGAATTTGTCTACCAGTGTGCTTATACTGTTCAGTAAAAATTTAATAATAACATCTAAATAGCTGTTTATGCATAGAAATCTGCAGTAGCTAATAAAGAAAAAGGAAGAGAGCAAAAGAAGAGAAATATGTTGATACAAACCAATACGGATGTAGTCCAATGGCCAAGATAAAAACACTTCAAAAAAATTAAAAAGGAAAAGGTTTTACGTATGATCAAATTGAATTCATTAAACAAATCCCATTCTATGAGTTTATATTTTGTATATATGAGCATTTCAAAAGTTTGAAAGAGTGTAGAAAATCTTCTTTTGTAGTGGATATTATTATCGGTAAATTTCGATTGAAACTGAGGAATTCAAATTGACCAAAAAAATTTAAGAATGCACATTGAAGAAACACCATATTGTCAATCTTATCACACCCAAATGCGAAAGAATTGTCATTGTCTAAAGCCGTGGCAATTTTGAAACGGCTTAAAGCCGTGATAAAATCGATTAGCATAGGTTTTGACTGTGGTAGTTTTAGAATGGTTTTAGCTCGTTCCAATGTTAACGGAAAGCTTCTTGTAATCACTGTGATAGCTGCACTGTAAGAATTTATTATTACACCATAAGTTTTTCGGTTTTGCATGATGGTTTAATGTTAACGGAAAGGTAAGTACGTAATCAATTCATATTCATTTAAATGGCATTTTACATAATCTCCTAGTATATCATTTAGTAAAACGTTTAGCTTAAAATGTAAATTCAGCTATTTCATTTCATTAATTGACTGTTAAGTATGAGCATACTGCTGAATTGTAGACTTTGATTCTAGAAAATAAATTAAATCTATGATATGATTTATTATTTTCCTACTATAAAGAGTGCATAACTGAAATTGCAAAATAAAATTATAGTTTTTTCAACTCAGATAACATTTTTGTTTGTTTATCGGTTTCTAAAAGTGCAAAAAATTTCAACCACATTCAAGGTATCTTAAGCCAAAAGAGAAGGTACAGATCTACCTCAGCTTGTTTTCATTTGTTTTGAAGGACATGAAGACGTGAATGATGTGGTATATTATTACTTTTGGTTTGAACGCAAATTACTACATGGATTATTTTTCTTATTAATTAAACTATGGCTATGCAATTTTATCGGCATTAACATGCACAATATTTAGTTTGCTTACAGTGGAACAAACATTGGGTCTCATGTGTATTGAGTTATGAACAATATCGTTGCACTGTTAATGTACGTTTGAACAGTATCCATTTTATTTTGCTTCTCTCACAATAAAGCACAATGCTATTTATACTTTACTGTATGCTTGCTATAAGATACATTGACTTAATACATGTCAAAAGGTGTACATTTGTAAACTTGTACATGTTTATAGAGTCAACGATCTTTATAAATTTCGTCGTAATCAATACAAACTTTTTTTTTTTTGGCAAGACCGATAATCAATACAAACTTTAAGCTAAACATATATGATTGTTTCACTGTATGGAATATTATATTTCTCTCGTCCTCCATTGAGTCAAGTTCAGACTGGGACAGTAGCTAATGCTATGAAAAAAATAACTGATTTGAAACAACCTCAAAGTCAAAATGCTAAATGACTGTTGTGCATTACATACACTCCAAAAAAATGGCCAATATATAGTTACAAAGAACAAACCAAAAATATATTGAAACTATTAAACTAAAAACGTGAAGATGAAGGAATCGTTTAAGAAGCAACAAACGAGTTTGGAGAGATATGAACATCGATGACGGACTAACCAATGAAGCCAGCAAGTATCTATTGTCCTTTAATTGTCTCTTAATAGACTAATGTTGCATGTATGAATCATTGAATAAAAATGGTAGACAATGCACAGATTCTAAACTAGTAACAAAAGGTGGTCTCATATCGTAAAAATGTTGACAGAATTGGTCTGCTAACTGTATATACTTATATATTCGGTGACAACTGCATCACGACTGTGGACCAGTCAACTAACAACCATCTGAAAAAATTATAACATGCGGACATAACGTAATTACTGGTGACCAATAGTTATGTTCTAAAGATTTTCTCTCTTATTTATTTTTAGCATACGTTTTGCTAATCTTATCTTATGTGCTCACCCGTTTGTAGATGTTTGATATTCTAAAGAAGAATCGCTCGGATATCATGTTTGGCTGTTATTCAATCACTTGATAAGATTCCATTCTTTCATTTATTTACAAAGCCTATGCTAAGGTAGCAAGTATTTTATACTACTGTTTGTGTAACCTTTTTCTTAAACATCTCATGAAAATAAAATACCAGAGTATGTAAAATCATATCTCTTGCCATAAGCCATACTAAAGCAGAGAGCAAGTCAAAACGATACATCTCAAGAAATCCAAGTTCAAGCTGTAAGAGAAATCCTTGTCACTGTTCAGTGCTTCCACTCTAAGGGCATCGGGGGAAAGGAAGAAAGAGACGAAAGAAAAATGGTCAGATATAAAGTCTGGCGAGTTTCAGTGGTTTACAAATGTGCATAAAATAGAAACGCCAAGACATGTAAATAAGACTGGATGAGAAAGGTACAGTATCATATAAGGTAAACTAAATGGAACAACATGATAGACAAGAATAAATTATGGCAGAGTAATGCTTCACATTTATATTCTAAAATAGATAATTTCTGCACCAATACTAGTATAACAAATTCAACAAGATTATGTTCTCAGTCTAATTAAACATCAGCAGGATTAACAGAAATAAACAACAGGATTAGACGTACCCTGATTACATAACCATATTAGGTGTTAACCTAATTACACAATAATTGGATTAGGTGTACCCTAATTACTACCCCAGCGATCGACTCTCTACCATGTAAATACAATGTGTCAGCCCCGGAAGTAGAGTTTATATATCACTCCCTAACCCAACAACTATATAACATAGACTAATTTATTGGTGTTACAACGTCTTATCTTCCCTAGTTAGACCCATGCACGCTCATGACTCCACCGGAACGTCCCCGTACCCACCCCCATGTGAACATCTTACCATCCAGTTTAGTAAAGCGTGTCCTAACCCCTACTTAGTGTGAGGCCTCCTCTGATAAGTTACCAACATGGATACTGACTGATATGCATTTTAAATAGCAGATTGACACAAGCCAAATTCCTTAAGCTTGTGCCCCCAAAACTAGGATTTTAGAGTCCTCAAAACCCGATACAATAGAAGAACGAGAGACTTCTTAGCTTATTAATACTCATATTTAACCTAGTAGGTTTATGTTTACTAATAAGCTCTTTATATGTATACAAACTTCTAATGTCTATAACTTCTTCATACGTTGTCCAATCTACGCAAACTTGGGGTCTATCTGAACCAGAAGTCCGAGACGAACCCAAAGGTAATTCCGGTTTCTCTTAATTCTAAATATTTAATTAAGTTATTACCAATTTATTATCTTTAAGCATTGTATTAAATTCCAGGGTGTTACATTCTTCCCTACTTAAAGGATTTCGTCCTTGAAATCATCAAGTTAAGAAGAATTTTACTATCCTAACATCCAACTACAACCATTCACTCATCCATCATCCAAAGGTATCCAATGTCCTTAAGATATTTCTAATGCTTGTATGAACATATGCAAAAGTGTTGTGTGTGTATATGTCCTTACACTAATCTGGAAATCAGGCAGTCGATGATTCAGTTGACCTCCTTAGTGCAATATATGTTTGTGCTATGAGTCCAAAATGTATGCAAATAATCCTAGTATAACGTATAAACTCTATATGTGTGCACAATCATCCATCCAAGTGCAACATCCATATGATGATTCACCTATTTCCATCCATAGAAAACTAAAATGCATACACATTCATATGCAATATGTAAGTGACTGAGCTGATCTAGTGCCTAGTATGCGTGTATATGCATCCATGAGCAACCACTAGCAAATACTTGCATCCACTTGCAACCATCAATCATAACATGGTTCAAACACATGTTTCCAACCATTGGATTCTACCTAAGGATCAAGAGGTTCGAACGATAGGATAAATAAACTCGAATGATAGAAGCAAATGCAAAGTAAAAGCTAAGAAAAGAAGTCAAGAACGTACTTTTAAAAAGAAAAGGATAAGAAGCGTGAATCCTATCTTCGGGTTCCCACGTCGCATCTTTGCGGTCTTCTCCCAATTGCAGTTTAACAAATCTAATTTCCTTGTTACGTAGCTTCTTGATTTCAGATCCAAGGATATAAGTAGGAACTTGTCTCACTGATGCATACTTCTCAACTTCCACGTCCTCAAGTGTGCTCGACTCAACTATCTTTGCTATATCCTGGAGACATTTTCCCAAATGGGAAACATGAAACACATTGTGTGTGTCTGCTAGTCTATCCGGTAGCTTTATTCTATATGCCATCTAACCTATCCTCTCTACTATAGGGAATGGCTCTACGAATCTCGATGCTTGCTTTCCTACTGAGCCAAAACGAACTACGTTCCTTAGTGTTGATACTTTAATGAAGACCATATCTCCCACTTCAAAATCTAAATCGATCCTCCTTTTATCGGCATAATATTCTGTCTGTCTTGAGATGCTTTCATTCTTTGGTGGATAAGATCAATCTTCTCGAAAGTATCTCGAATCATCTCTGGTCTAAGCAGAAGTCTAACCATAGACTACCACCAACAAGTCGACGATCTACAAGGTCGTCCATTTAATTCTTAGAAGGGTGCCATGCCTATGCTGGATTGGTAACTGTTGTTGTAGGCGAACTCCACAAATGGGAGATTCTCTTCCCAATTCCTTCAAATGTCTAGGATACACAGTCTTAGAAGATCCTCAAGATCTTTATTCACCCTCTTAGTCTTTCCATCTGTATGAGGGTGGTATGTCGTGCTCAAATGTAGTTGTGTACCTAACCCATCTTGCAAGATCTTCCAAAAATCACTAGTAAAGATGGGGTCACGATTACTTACTATACTGGAAGGTACCCTATGCAGTCTAACTATCTTTTGGAGATATACTGATGCTAGGTAAGCCGACGTCCTCTTACTTTTCACATGTATAAAATGAGCGCTTTTTCATAAGTCTATCCAATATCATCCAAATGCTCTTATTGCCCTTCCGTGATCATGGCAATCCATCAGTGAAATCCATATAGCGACGCTCTCCCACTTCCATTGTGGGACATCCAAGGGTTGAAGCAATCCTCCTAGTTTCTTTTGTTCCGCCTTTACTCTTTGACAAGTCAAGCATCAAGCTACAAATTCGGCTACATCTTTCTTCATGGCAGTCCAAAAGAAAACTCTCTTCAGGTCTCGATACATTTTGTCATTGCTCGGATGGATAGTCACTTGAGAATGATGGGCTTCCTCAAGCACTTCCTTTAGCAATTCCCTAATCTTAAGGACAGATAACCATCCCGTCTTAGCCACCCTTTATCATACACGACATATCTAGCAATGTGACTAGAAGTGTCTCCTCGACGAAGCCTGTCCAAGATGTCTAAAATCTGCAGGTTCTCCCGCTGCATAGTTCGAACTCGCTCCATTAGAGTAGGTCGCACCTCTAGTGATGCTAACAATCCCAATGTGAGATTCATAAGTGGCTTAAAATCAAAGGTTGAGATGTACTCCAAGCTTTTCCTTTCTAGAGGACTTAAAGTCATCCTCTACCTACTTAATGCATCCGCCACTGCATTACCCTTGCCTAGGGTTTAAGCTATCTCGAAGTCGTAGGACGCTAGGACTATCATTGCTGCCTTAGGTTGAGATCCTTCTGTGAGAATAAGTACTTGAGCGACTTATGATCTGCATATAGCTCAAGTATTTCTCCAAGTAGATAGTATAACGAAGACTTCAATGAAAACACTATATCAACCAAATCTAGATCATGAGTAGGGCAGTTCTTCTCGTGAACCCATAACTGTCTACTTCCATAGCATACTACGCTTCCCTCTTGCAACAGAACGACACCAACCCCTGTGCTAAAGCAACTGTGTAGACTTTGAACACCTTGCTTTCATCTGGGAGAGTCTGAACTAGTACTGTTGTCAGAGCCCTTTTCAATCTCTGAAAGACATCCTCACAATCAATGCTCCATGAAAAATCCAACTTCTTCTTCGTCAACAGCTAAGTGGGACTAATTACCTTGCAAAATCCTTGATAAACTTTCTATAATAACCCGCCAACCTTAGAAAACTTCTCACCTACGTTGCATTATTTGGAGCCCTCCAATCTTGAACTACAACGACTTTTGGGGGTGTCCACTGCTATCCCGTCCTTGAAGACCACATGCCCTAAGAACCTCACTTCCTTTCTTCAAAAGTGACACTTAGAAAACTTCTCCTTGAGCTGATGTGACCTGAGAGTATGTAGAACCTCTCCTAAGTGTTGGATATGCTCCTCCTCATTCTTTGACAAGATTATAATGTCATCTACAAAGACCACCATGAACTTGTTCAGAAACTCCCTAAAAACCCTACTCATCAAGTCCACAAAATAGGCGGGTGCATTGGTTAGCCCAAAAGGCATAACTAACCATTCAAAATGTCGTCTGGAGTTCAGAATGCAGTCTTATCAATAATGTCCTCTGCCACTCTCAACTGATGAAACCCCGTAGCCATATCCATTTACATGAAAACTGATGCCTACTAGCTAGTCGAACAGATCGTCAATTCTCGGTAGCGGGTGTCTATTCTTCTTAGTGAGCTTATTCAGTTCCCTATAATCCACACATAGACGAAGTGAGTCGTCTTCCTTAGTTGCCAAGATGGTTGGAGCTCCCCACTTTGAAATGCTTCGCTTAATAAAACCTTTCTCGAATAGCTCCCATACTTGCTTGTAGAACGATTGGCTTTACATTCTCTACCAAGTAGATCCTGAAGTCTATCTCACGCCTTGGAGGCAGTCTTTTAACCTCCTCAAATATATCCAGGTAGTCTCTAACTATGGACACGTATTGCAAATCGTCAACTGAAGTATCGAGTGATTCTAGAAAACTGAGCATCATTAACCTCCGTGGGTCACAAGAAATTTCGAGAGTCCTACCATGACAAGTAAGATGTCTAACTACTCATTTTTCGCAATCAAGGATGGCACTATACATGGCTAGCCAATCCATGCCCAGAATAAAACCATAGCCTATAAAGCCCAGCAGGTATGTGTCGTATTCAAATTCGACGCCCAAGATAGAAATTCTCAAACTCCTACACATCATGGATAAATGAGCCAACCCTTTTATGGGGTTTGAGACTACTACAGGTTCAGAGAGTATCTACTAAATAACTTGATATAAATGAATGTGAAGCACAAAAATCAAACAGAGTTCGAACAGGATAATCAAAAAGGAAAACCAAACCTTCAACCATGACTTTCCTACCTCGATCAGGTCCACTGGCTTCCAAAGCATGCACTTGCCCAGAAGTTCCAGCCCGTTGTCCTTGCTTGCTAGGGCATTTCTTACTGAAGTGTCCCACTTGTCCGTGATTAAAGCAGGCGTCTTTTTCTTTCTACAGTCCATAACAGAATGACCCATAGCTCCGCAACCATAACACTTAATATTCTTCTTAATTTGAGCCTTGTTAGGCTTTCCACCTTTCTCTTTCTTTTGCTTTCCTATTCTGTGCCACAATTTCTGTTTTTCGCCCTTAGCTTGAGTCTCATCGGTCTTTGTATCTTTCTTCTCATTTTTTCCATCTTCGTGCATAAGCGCCATATCAACCAGCCTTTCAAAAGTCGCCCCCATCAGTATGTGAGAAAAAGCAAGTCCTTGGAGAGGTTGATTTAACCCTCTCACAAATCTAAGTGCCTTCTTGTGGGGTATATTCACCAAGTCCAGTCCAAATCTAGTCAGTTGATTAAACTTATTCAAATAAACCTTAATAGACATGTCCCCTTGCTTTAAAGTCAACAATATTCCCATTTGTAATCCCTCTTCCGCCTGAGATAGGAATTTAATCTCGAACTCTGCCTGATATCATCCCATGTAGCTACTAGTTGTCCAACTTGCATTAATTCCCACCAGTAGGATGCCTCGTTCTTTAGTTTCCATGCAGCCAATTGTATCTTCCTTCGGTCGTCGATCTCGAAGAGTTCAAACAAGTTCTTCGTCTCTCGTAGCCAATTCTGTGCTTCAACAAAGCTTTTGGTACTACATAATGATTTTCCTCCTATAGCGCATAAGTCCATGCATAACTTAGAAAAGTTATCTACTCATGGAGGTGGAGCAACAACGGCTGCAGCTAGGGGAGGACCATCCCCTTGATCTCCGGTAGGTGCCAATGTAGCCTCAAAATATCTACGGAACCATGTCAGTAGCGGAATGCCCTTGGGAAGATTGGGTGCACCAAACATGCTGAGAAGAAAAGAAAAAGGATTCAACAAGAGATCGAGAAAATATTGACTATGGATTAAGAGGATATGTTTTCAAAAATAGATTTTTACTTGATAATACTTTGCTTTTGAAACCAATTTTAATTTTTTTTTCTCTGATCTTGTAACCTTCAGCTCTGATACCAAATGTGGCACCCCACATCCGTTAATGTCACTCATAAGAGAATGCATTAAGTTTCATGAAGCGCAATAAGTAATCATTATAGAGAATTTACAAGATAGATAAAATAAGCATTAGAAAATTTTAATTTCATTATTAAAACTAAAGCATAGTTTCACTAGTACGTCAACCAATTACGACTAATCAAATGTCTTAAATCTTTCTCACAAAACATCTCATAAAAATAAAATATCATAGTACATAAAATCATATCCCTTGTCATAAGCCATACTAAAGTAGATAACAAGTCATAACGATACATCTGTAGAAATCCAACTCCAAGCTATAAGAGAAATCCTAGACACTGTTGAGTGCTTCCACTCTGAGGACCTAGGGGGAAATGAAGAAAGAGGCGAAAGGAAAAGGGTCAGACATAAAGTCTGACGAGTTCTAGTGATTTACAAATGTGTATAAAATAGGAATGCCAAAATAGGTAAATAAGACTGGATGAGAAAGGTATAGTGTCATATAAGGCAAACTAAAAAGAACATCATGATAGATAGGAATAAATTATGATCGAGTAATGCTTCACATTTATATTCTAAAATAGGTAATATTTGCACCAATACTAGTATAACAAATTATACAGGATTAGGTTCTCAGCCTAATTACATATCAGTAAGATTAACAGAAATAAACATTAGGATTAAACAGCAGGATTAGGCGTACCCTAACTACATAATCATATTAGGTGCTGACCTAATTACACAATAGCAAGATTAGGTGTACCTTAATTACTATCCAAGAGATCGGCTCCATACTAGGTAAATAGCCCGTGTCAGCCCCAACAGTAGGGTGTATCACTCCCTGTGCAGTTAAAGCGCTTAGCGGTTCGATAGCGGTGGAGGTGCACAAAGGTGCAACATCGATAAAGCGGGGAAATAGCGGAGACGCAAAAAGGTTCATCAAAGTAAAAGAAAATATTTTGAAATTAATCAATCTTCTTCATCACATTATATGTGTATAGGAAACTAATATTAATTTATCTTATATAACAAAATCAAGGAATATCGTAGGTATGCATGCTAAATTTGACGAGTGTAATTGATTGCTACCCATATGTTAGGAACTTATGCCTTAGATTTAGTCCTTTTCACTAAATTTACTTATTTAAAAAAACTAGATAAATCAAGCTCTACATATTAATACTGCTAAAGCGGATGCTAAAAGTCCTTGATTTAGCGGATGCAGCAGAAAATAGCGGGACTGAAAGCGGATCTACTGTTCATCGGGGCTAAATTGAAATCACGTAGAGGTCGAAGAGCGCTATGGACTATAGCAGGGATATTGTAGGGATTTAGCGGGGCTTTAACTGCATTCATTCCCTAACCCAGCAACTATATAACACAAACCTATTTACTAGTGTTACAACATCTTATCTACCTGGTCAAACCCGTGCACGCTTATGACTCTGTTGGAACGTGCCCATACCCACCCCTATGTGAACCTCTTGCTTATCCAGTTCAGTAAAGTGTGTCATGGCCCGTACTTAATGTGAGGCCCCCTCTAATAAGATACCGACAAAGATACTAACTGATATGGTTTTCAAACAGCAGATTGACACAAGCCAAACTCACTAAGCTTGTCCCTCCAAAACTAGGGTTTAAGAGTCCCTAAAACCTAATACAATAGCAGAACGAGAGATTTCTTAGCTTACTAATACTCATGTTTAGCCTAGCTGGTTTAGGTTTACTAATAAGCGTGGTTGTAATTATTTCATGTCATTATGTGTAATACCCTTCCCCAAAACACCTCCCACATGTATACAAGTTTTACAATATTTCAGTTTATTAACCTACATCTGGTACTTACCACATTCTAACATGTCATTTACTTAACGTCCGTTTTAAATCAATTCTTTCATGTCCAATTCATATGCATATCATTCATCATCTATGTTCCCAAATTTATCACATATATTGGTTTATGCATATTATCCATTTACAACAAGTATATACACATTTATCCCTTCTTATCAGTTTTATAGCAAGTCTAAATATGTGTATATTACCCCTTTTTCCCAAATTAAGGTTAAACAGTCCCAATTTAACAACATGCCTAAATTCCTCTTTTTATGTCGTTCATTACTGCCACAGTTATACGCACACCCTAATCGGGTATAACCTCGGCTTCCAAAGGCCTAGGCTTGGTGTAAAATAAAAGGGAAGATAGAGGAAGGAGAATAGAATCAAATCACATAGGCACATAGGAAAGACTGGAAATAAACATAAAACATAGATAATGGTAAAAGGAAGATAGATACATATAACTTGTTAATTATACAACATCAAAGGCATATGTTTACTTATCATAACGACATAGGTGATTAATAGTGAAAACATGTATAACATTTATCTTACTAACACTATAGACCCTAATCCAATTTTATTTAACTATCATGTTTAAAGTCTAAGAAATCAGATCTGTAAATGATGGGAACTCACAGTGGAACTTGGTGAAGAAGAGAATAAATTTCTTATATATATAACACTATGCCTTAGAGAAAGTCCAGTCCAAGTGGTATGTATGCAAGTCTTGATATTGTCTCTGTTTGATCCAGCCCTCAGCTGCATTACTCTATTATATATTTATATTTTTAGAATATATTTACAGAGGTAGAAGATATGAATAAATGGTGTAAATAAGAATGGGAGAAGCCACCTATTTATAGATTGACAGAGTCGACCTCGGCCTTTAGATCCTAGGTTTTAGAACCAAACCGTACATATAGCGCTGAGTCCGCAATGAATGTGGTCACAAAACAATGCAGGTATGTTACTCAAAACCCGCCCGGATCTGGAGTGGGGCGACCCACCTACCCTCGGGGTCGGCCCTAGGGTCAACCCCCATGCAGTTAAAGCACTTAGCGATTCTATAGCGGTGGAGGTGCACAAGGGTGCAATGACGATAAAGCGGGGAAATAGCAGAGACACAAAAAGGTTCATCAAATGTAAAAGCAAATATTTTGAAATTAATTAATCATCTTTATCACATTATATATCTATAGGAAACTAATATTAATTTATCTTATATAACAAAATCAATGAATATCATAGTTATGCATGCTAAATTTGATGAGTGTAATTGATTGTAACCCATATGTTAAGCACTTATGCCTTAGATTTTGTCCTTTTCACTAAATTTACTTAATTTTTTAAGAGAAAACTAGTCAAATCAAGCTCTATATACTAATACTGCTAAAGCAGATGCTAAATATTCTTGATCTAGCGGATGCAGCGGAAAATAGCAGGGCTAAAAGCGGATCTACTGTTCATCGGGGATAAATTGAAATAGCGTAGCAATTGAAGAGCGCTATGGGCTATAGCGGGAATACTGTAGGGATTTAGCGGGGCTATAACTGCATAGGTCGACCCAGGCCAGTGGGAGTCGTCCTACAATGGTCCTGGTTCCCACTTACTTTCCCGCTCGCCTCGATTTGACTTTTTTGGAATTTATTTTATTTTATATTTACATATAAGCTCCTTATATGTATAAAACTTCTAATGCTTCTTGATACGTTGTCCGTTTTACGCAAACTTGTGGTCTATATGAATCAGAATTCCGAGACGAACACAACGGTAATACGGTTTCACTTAATTATGAATATTTAGTTATGTTATTCCCAATTTATTATCTTTAAGCATGGTTATAGTGTATTAAATTCTGGGGTATTATATATATAGAAAGCAGAATACTAAAAATCACAAGGAATGGATATTTATTATTCTTAAGTTTAGCGGCATATTCCTTCTCATTTCTAATTCCTTCCTTCCTACCAATCGGATTATATTTATTAAGATTACATAATAGCCCTAATAATTTTGAAACATTAATAGATTAAAAGTTAAAGACCATATCGATATAAAACTAGGCCTTTATAAAACCATTTTCCGAAACTGTATTTCAAAACCTTTGAAACCCATTTTATTTTTCTAAATAGTTTTAAAAATAAATTTCTTTGAATACAAGGGCAAAAAATCAATTGAATATTTCAATAAAGGTAGATTCGTAAATTCAACGAAGCAACAAATGGATATACCTCTTAATTATATTTTCGAAATGGATACAATAAGCTAACGTGAACCTTTTTCGTTTTGGATCGAGCAAAGGTCTCTAACCGAAACTAGAACAAAACCGAAAACCTGGAATCGTGACTATCTTGGTTGTGGCTAGATTTTGGTCTAGTATCCATCTCGAATTAACTGAATCCACCATATGTTGTCCTCATGCTCTTCACGACGAGATCGCCGACGTACTGTGGGGTAAGACAGAATTGGCTAGAACCTAAACTTAACATACTTCAACTCCTAGTCATTTAGAGCCCATTTTGTATAATTAGGCCCACGACTAATTCATCGTCAAAATAAATTTAAGTCGAGTAAGAAAGAAGAAGGAAAATAGAAAAGAAAATCAAATTACGTTCTCTCAGGGTCCTAATTTAACTAATTCTTCTGATTGTCTAGCCTAAGCTTTGATACTAATAGTAACACCCCACACTTTTCTAAGCCTAAATTTTGACAAAAATTGAAATTTGAACTCATCCGAGCATGGAGCATGTAAATCTAGTGCCTACAAATAAATGAGCATGAGTATAATCAGAGTACGATAAGATAATTCACAGCGGAAACAAAATAGGATAAACTAGTATTAGCTCAAGTAACTACCTTTTTAAATTAAGTCACTTTGCCAATACCGAGCATAAGAGAGAACGTGAACCGAAAGCCAAACTTAAACACCTGTGAGAACCCGACCTTCTCTCGTTTCTAGTGAACAGGAAATGCACAACACAGATTATAATACACAGATGTCTCCTATTTCGCTCAACCCAAGATGTATGCCTACTAAGGTTAGTGATTCTAGCCTAACCTTTTAAATATTAATGCACGACTCCACTACTCTTTCCAAGTTAGTATTCCTGAAATATGATAATGAGATAGAACGTTTATGTAGTTATATTTATGAAGCCTTTATACCAGAACATGGCTGGTTATTAATCGAGGGTGGACCACTAATTACGGAGTTTCTATATATATATATATATTCATTCGCTCATCCTTTATTATTTATTGCCTCACTATTAGTGATAGATAAGGTGGATTCTCCTAATCACTTAGGATCCTAGGTGGACCTATTAGTCACTTAATATTCCTTGATAATTTATTCAATGTTAACATAAACAAGAGGGCACTAGCTACGGGCCTTATTAGTTAAGGCTTCCATCATTCATGCATATACCCTTGCCTCGCATTAGGTGAAAGATGGTATCTTATCGCTCGCTATACCATCTAGCTGAATTTATTTGATATTCTCCTTATTCGCTTACTACTTCCCATAGGATAGGTAGTTATATCTTAACTTTTAAGTTTCCAGGTTTGGGTAGGCCTCACATACATGCCATTTAAGACCCCTAAACTAAAAGACCTACTCCCATTTGGACTCCGCGAGTCAAGCCACGTAGGACACAAAGAAGCGAACTATATGCGAAGATTATTAAGTTCATACCCAATTAGTCTTCAATACCTCTTCTTATGAGAATGAAGTGGGCTGCATTATTGAGTCATTCCCATTTAGTTTCACTTCACGAAAGTACTACACGTACACGATTAATTGTCGTCATGGGTTCCTATGGTTAATAATGTTGCACATCATTAACCAATTAAGCCCAATTCTAACATTTAATTATAAGCTCTATATTAACTAGTATAAATAAGGAAAGTCATATCCTCCTTACTCTAGGATATTTATTTGATTATTTCCCGAATTGGACTTAGTATTTAAACAATAATCAATACTCATTTATCCCCTTTTTATTTCATCTATTTATGTTCATATGTTTATTTCCATTTATAATCATAACGGTCATATTTTCCTAAGGCAACCATTAAATCTTTATTTCCCTTTATTACCATTGATTATAATTAATGTCATTTATGAGCCTAATGGCTGCAATTTTCCTAAGACGTTAATTAACAATGAATATCCTTATATTATCAGTTCTTAAATATCTATTTGTTGTACCCAACAGACATTACAAATTTCTTTATTTATTTATTGTCTGTTATATATATATATATATATATATATATATATTTACATCAGTATACCCCTCACATTAAGCCGACTACATGTCGATGCTGGATTTACCGATCGGCTCCAAGCAGACTACTACCAAAAGTTGAGCTTAACCTAGTGTCTTGGTGTATGTGTGTGTGTATATATATATATAGATATATTTATGCACCAGACCCCTCATAGTAAGTTGTCTGGTTGGGGATGCTGGATTTGCTAGGCGGTTACGAACAGACTTTTACTAAAGCTGAACTTAACCTCATGTCTTAATGCGATTATAAATTAAATTCCCTAATTGGGGTTTACAACATTTATCCTAGTCAATTTAAAAATTGTAAACGTTATGCGTAATTATCTAATTTAATTCATTTTCGCCCAATCAACGTCATTTACAATTGTTATTTATTTATTTGTGGTCCCATTTATAGCAACCAATCATATTACTTGCTACAATGGTCACCACAAATATAATAATTTAGTATGGATTACATTTATGTGTATAATTCCATAACCGAGTATCGTTCAAAAATTCAAACTTCCAATATAATGTATATTTTATCATTTTATATAGATTTGGATGGATAATGTATATATATTTATATTTTTGCACAGTCAAAATAGTTATCTTTCATTATTATTATTAATTGTCAAATTTTATAATTTGGTTTAATTAATAATCAAACATTCATTTTTGCATTCAATCCTACCATAAGGATCCAAATCTTACAAAAAGATTATTAGCTACAGTTATTGTAAATTATGCATGATTTTTGGAATGGACATATTCCAAACCACAAAAAAAAAATATGTTTATGTATATTTTGTAATATTTGAGGCAAACTATGCACAAATGTGTATATTTAGATTTATACGTCAATTTATGCAACTTTTCCCTTTTTAAATCTTTTTGTCAGATTTCATATGCGCTCAAAATATTGACTTTTTGTTTAAAAAGAAGAAAACGACATGTTTACAACAACTAAGCAAAAACCCCAACAACATTGAACACAAATAAGCATATGTCTTACAAATCAAAAATTACATAATTCACCGTTGTATCTTCTTAAATCCATATTACACGACTTGTTATTTAACACTAAAACTAGAGATCTGGAATAAACTACATCTAAACGGTGTTTAATGGGATTAATTTCCAGATCTATAGTGTTTTACAACCATCCACAATATATTCTACAACATAATTGTAGGCAATATATATAAATAATCTAGTAAGTCTACAAACAATATCTTTCATAACCATAAACCTATATTTTCAAGTTTTGACAAATATTTATAAGTAGATCTAATAGATGCCATTTCAAAATCAACAATATTATAAATGGATCTTATGACATTAGGCATATATTTTGAGATCTAATTCAAACAAGATAAATAGGCGATTATAACTTTGCGTGTAAATTTCCCACTCACCCGAATGCATCCAAATCTGAAATCTGAATAATCTTTTAGGCCTACAAGTCCTAAATTCTTACATTCTACAATTATTCTGAAAAGGGGATATTTTCACATCTGTAGATGTTCAAGAAAATAGGAAGAGAGGAGAGAATCTGATGTGGAATAACTTTAGGCATCAATTCGTATTATTTTCCATTGGATCTGATAATCCCTTTCAATTATGAATGATTTATATTTGATTGATTGTATATGAATATATTTTTAATTAAGAATTTTGATTGGAAGAGAAAGGGAAATGGCAGTGCTTCGCTGCTACCATAGATTTGTGTGGAATAGAACGAGGCCTTACCCCTTTATTTATAAGAGTGGAATTGGACCATGAACCGTTAGATTTATTTTAATAAACATTCGCCCGTTTATTTTATATATTATAACGAAAATACCCTTCAAAACCTAGCCGTCATTGGGCACTTCCCGAAGCGGTTTGTGACGTCCGGGAATTTCGCTCGATCTGAATCAGTCGTTAAACCGATCTAGACCGTTCAAAACCCCTGATCGTTGAGAACAGGACAAATCAGAACACAGACGGAAGAACATTTCATTGTTTATTAAACAATTCCATCAGATACAAGAATATACAGAGTATAATGAATAAATTACATTCGATAAATATCAGAGATTACAATAAATTACATAGCAGCGGAAAATAATACAAAGCACAACTGAAGGTGATACACGGATACAGAGCTTTCCGGATATCATTCCAGCTGTAAACCAGGATCCTGTGAATATAAATTTGCAAAACCAAAACTACTAGCTGCCCGTGCGGAAAATAGGGGCACCCAGAGTTTAGGTTAAAACAATAAACTCCAGGTCAGTCATGTGACTGGTGTGAGAACTAAAACAGTTATTTAAAGCTTTACTTTAAAAGAGAGTAATTCAAGGGACCACGCCGTATAACACGGAACGGGTTTCCTCCCAAGAATACTAGTGCATAGAATAAACAGCGCAATGCTTTTTCGAAAAATGAAGCTATTATAAGACTCAGGTCCCATCACACAATGCAACGCAAGCCGGAGGATAGGGTTTTCCCTTATAACAGCCAAACATGCTTGGTACGTTTAAAACAAATCATTTGATACTATAATAAGTGTATAGTGTCAAAACAGTTTCAATCATAAATATAAATCATAGACAGCATGGGTACCATATATCATGTCGCCATACTAGTTCTACAATTAAAACCGCAATACACGTATTGGAAATTGGATTTCCGTCATGAGTCGAGGCAAGGGGCAAGCTCCTCTCCGCGTTCGAGACACTCTAGCAAATGTCTCAGGGTTACGCACTCTGGGCAACCCTGGATCTTCAGGGTCGGTCCTCACTTACGTTAGAGGATTAATTATGCCTGAACACACGTTTCCCAGTCCTTACAAACCTAAAATCGAGGCGCCTCATCCAACAACCACATAGGTGAAAAGTACATAAATGTCAGGGCTGGTAAGTCACTGACACCACCAAAGCTAGAAAGAAACGTCGTGCTCTCCCTACAGTCCGTATCCCGTTTTTAACTCATACCGAGGTGTGAGGCTCGCGAATTCACGTTATACACAAAGCTGCCACATAGGCCGTGCTTTGATTATCAACCACAAGACTTTGCTTTTCAACAGAAGCCTTGATCATTGCATCTTAGCGTGCCACACAGGCAATTCATGCCATGCGACTGATGTCCATCGATATACAACCTCTGAGCTCGTACGTCTCAGAGAAGGGCGTTAAGCAAAAGAATAAATTCTCCGCCGCCAAACAGATGTATATTTAATAGAAATCAATCAACACAGAATAAAATCCAATGTCAGACACACAATCCATTTACAAGTCCGTTCTGGGTCTGAACGAAACCGGAGGCACTTTCCTCGCATATCCATCCATCTCCAAGTACGTCTGGACGACCACCAACTATTTCCATCCTCTTGGGTGTACAGCCCAATCAGGATCGTCAGTAATTATCCAAATGATGTGAAGACTTCCGGTCTTCAACCACCGTCTTCATCTTCGACATATCGTCGAATCGGTTATTCAGAATGGGTGTAAACCCGGCCTTTCCGAACAACCCGCGTATATTAAAAACAAATGTTACACAAACACAACATACGCCTCATTCCAATTCTGAATATTCTGTTATTTAAATATCCACATCTTTTGGGAAAAGTTCCCATTAATTTTATCCAAGATAAATTCTTTAAAATTTATCCTTTAATCTTCCTTTAGATGTCGTTTCAAACCAAATTTTGGTTTTCTAAACTAGTCGAGATTAGCGAACCACACCGAAGTAATTATTTATTTTATTTCCCAATCCCAACCTATTCATCCCATGAAGCAAAACTGGTAATACTCCATATTTAACACCACAGTGTTGTCGGTAAAATTAATTACCATTTCACGTTCAAATCTAATTAAAGATTTGACTATCGTTCTGGAGCAAAACTGGTGATACTCCATTCTCGCTCATTTCTAGATTTGATAATTTAGATTATAGATTCACATTTCAACCTAATTGCAGATTCGTTAAAACTCCTTTTACTGGGTTAAAGAACTAGGTGTTATTTAAAACACAGTTCACGATAAACCCATTTCAAATCCAATCAAATATATTAGAAATTCCGATTATTTAAAACCCCTTTTTAAATCTAATTTATTTATAAAAAATAATAATTGGGTTTTAAATTTTGTTCAAAACTAGTTCATTTCGATAAAATTCTATTTTTATCTTTTCAAATATGGAGTTTTTCATCCCAATTTTCCCCCAAATCGTTTCTTATGATTTTACACAAATTATGGATATTTTAATAATTTTATTAAGGCCCGTACAGTCGATTTCCATCAACGGTCATCGAACTGCACTTACAGCGACCTTTTTCGAATTTGATTTGGACATATCTCCAAATCCAACCGTTAGATTTCAAATTTCTAATATTCGTTAGAAAGCTCTTTCCGATACGAACCCAACGGTTCCGGTTTTAGGAGAATCCGACGGTCGGATCTCCCGTAATGTCCGTTTGAAATAAATGGTCGAAATTCACGAACTGCCACGGCGCGGCGCATTCTATTCAGGCCATTATATATAATATATATATATTTCGTCGATTACTCTTTAAAACGAATTTTATAAATAGTTTTGAATTCGTTTCAAAAACATTTTCAACTTCCATCTCAATTCAAATCAAAATTGAATCTTTCCTTATAAATTCGTTTAAAAATTCATTTCTATTCTATTCAAATTCATTTCTATTCAATTCAAATTTCAATTCGATTTGAATTCATTTCAATTCATTTTAAATTCAATTCGAATTCGTTTTCAATTCGATTCAATTCAAATTGGTTTTCTATTCAATTCAAATTCATTTCTATTCAATTCAAATTTCAATTCGATCTGAATTCATTTCAATTCGTTTTAAATTCAATTCGAATTCGTTTTCAATTCGATTCAATTCAAACTGGGTTTTCTATTCGATTCAATTCAAATTGGTTTTCAATTCAATTCAAATTGGTTTTCTATTCAATTCAATTCAAATTGGTTTTCTATTTAAATCAAACCCGTTTTATTTTCTATTTGAATCAAATTCATTTTTCTATTCAAATCAAACTCATTATATATTCAATTCATTTCGAAATCGTTTTCAATTCAATTCATTTCGAAATCGTTTTCAATTCAATTCATTTCGAAATCGTTTTATATTCAATTCATTTCGAAATCGTTTTCAATTCAATTCATTTTGAAATAGTTTTCAATTCAATTCATTTCGAAATCGTTTTATATTCGATTTATTTCGAAATCGTTTAATATTCAATTTATTTCGAAATCGATTTATATTCAATTCATTTCGAAATCGTTTTCAATTTAATTCATTTCGAAATCTGTAACAACTCGTATTTTCAATAACCTGTTATAACGTAAATCGTGGCAGAATTTAATTCTAAAATATGAATCAAGGGAAACGGGCTATGCCATTGCGTTCGTCTCGGAAAAATACGCGAAATAGTGTCCGAGTTTTCAAAAATCGGAGTCCGTATGACCCGATTAAGGCCCAATGAAGTTTTCAGAAAATTTCAAAGTAAAAACAGATTTCAAATTCAAGTTTGAATTTGAAAAATTAGGTCAGATTGGGCTAGGCGGGATAATTCCCGCCAGAGCACCCAAGTCGACAGCCCTGTCGACTTGGGAGTCGACTTGGTTGGACCCAAGTCGACAGCCCTGTCGACTTGGCTGTCGACTTGGTCCAGCCGGGCAGTTTTGCCTGGTGCACCATTTTGGGTTTGTGTTGAGCTTGGGGGCCAGATTCGGTTTTGAGGGCTGAGATTGGAACTAGGGTTTCATCCTAAGGTTGAAACTAGTCCTAATCTCTATAAATAAGGCCCTAACCTAACCCTAAATCATCATTATTCATTCATACAACTAAACTATGGCAAAATCATTCCTCTCATGGCCTCCACTCTCTTCATCAAATTCCTAAGTCATTTCTATGAGAGATTTTCCATGCATAC
Organism: Allium sativum; assembly: GCA_030737875.1. Classification (NCBI taxonomy): domain Eukaryota; kingdom Viridiplantae; phylum Streptophyta; class Magnoliopsida; order Asparagales; family Amaryllidaceae; genus Allium; species Allium sativum. The sequence continues at coordinate 78,073,072 of CM060909.1, forward strand.
AAGTGTTTTCAAGCTTGTATGAGCATCATTATCTTGCATTCAAGTCAAGTTTCTATATTTGCATCATAAAGAAAGAGTTTTGATCATTTTGGCTTAAGGGGTTTTTCTATTGAAGCTTGCATTTTGGGTTTAATTGATTTCATAAGGGCTTTGTCATATTTTTGTGACTTCCTACGCATTGTAAGCCCTATTCTACTTTCATACTTAAACTCTAAAGTTAAATGTATGATATGCAAGTTTGCCACGATATGCAAGTTTACTAAGTCATGTTATGCAAGTTTGATATGTTATGATATGCAAAGTTTATATGCAAGTTTGCCATGTTATGTTATGCAAGTTTGCTATGTTATGATATGCAAGTTGCCATGTATGTTATGCAAGTTTAGGATGATCATTTTGTTCATGTTATCATGTTATGCAAGCTTATCTTGAGCATATGAACATAAAGCTTCAAGCTTTATGCTAAAGGTTGCATTTTGGCAACATGTAAGTTATCATGTCCCTTATGATAACTTGCATGTGAGGCTAAATGCGAACTTATGACCATTTCTACATGTCATTTATCACCATGAATCACCAATATGCTAAGTTTGGTTTTATGCATGCTTTTGAGGCCTAAAATGTAATATGCAAGTATATGAACATGTGTACATTTCATATGCCACCATGTTGAACTTGTGGCTTCAACACCTTTATGTCATGATTATGCCAAGTTCCCTCTTTCTATCCTTTATGCGCTATTGCAATATATAAGCGATGGGATTGCGTTTGGGTTTGGGTAAACTTAAAAGACATAAAAACATAAGCTTGGGAATTTACCTATTAAGTTAGGTCTACCCTTTGGGAATTTACCTATTAAGTTAGGTCTACCCAAATGCTTGAAAACTTGTAACATGTTTTGGAAACATGATGGACATGACACTTAGAAAAGATAAGTGTGACCAGCTCGAGGATGGGTTGAGTTTGTAGCATAAACCTACCCAGAACCGACCGGCCTAACTAGTTGCTACAAACAATAGGACCCAATGTGAGAAGTTGGTCATGTTGTACCTTGAACCCGAGGTTAGACCAAGTTGTGGTGTAAAGCTACCCGGACCCGCCCGGCTTAACTAGTAACCACAACAAGGTCTAATGTGAGAGGTTAAGGCGCATTAAATTAATTAATGCCTCGTGATTAGGGTTAAGTCATGGTCCACTTAATACTTAACCAATTTGGGCTTGGTAGATTAATCAGAGTTAAGTCGTGAACTCATCGTTACACTTAACCAAGTTAATCCATGATTAGCATGAGGGTTAAACCGTACTTAACCCACTAGAAAAATCCTAGCAATGGGGGTCCACTCCAGCAGTAATCCCAAATTTGTATCATTAAGGCCCTAGGGTCTAGGCTAGGGAGGGAGCACGATTACTGGACTGGAGGTAAGTGACCAAAAACGACGGCAGAAGGGTACGCCGGTGTAGTTCCGGGCGGACTATGGTCGTGCATACATTCCGAAGCCGGGGAAAACATGCACGGGTACCAGTAGATCGAGACTGTGCACGCATGTTTATGGTGTCCAGGGGTTGACACCCTAGGGCTTGATACACCCGACGGGAGACCCGGCACAGTCTGACTACAATCATGTTTGGGGCCGTATGGACAACAACACGTGACGAGTTAGGCTTATAGGGAGCCGATCGACTAGACCGTTTGGTTGGACCTTGTATTAGGGTCACTTCATGTTATTGGGCCAAAGCTTGGGCCAAGGGATCAATACTTGTTTATTCCAGTCATGTTAGTTTGCTAGTACACCTGTGGTGCAAAACCTTAAACCTGATTATGCGATGACACCTTTATCTATCTGGTTAGTTAATCATCATGCTAGTATGTTGTTATCCTTATGATCATACCTGCTTCTCATACCAGTTAACTTTATCAGTTTACATTGATTGTAGTAGGGCTTACTCAGTCTTTTTGACTGACCTGTTTTCTTTCGCCTCTTTTCTTCCGTTCCCCCCCCCCCCAGGTTCTCAGGGAGGGAATATTGGAGCTTAGCTTGGATTTCTGATCGCTTGCTTGTGGGATTTTAGCTCATGTACGGTCTTGACATGAAGCTAGCTATGGTTATCACTTATTTTGGGGATAGTACTTACGTATTTCAGTTTTTCAAGTTGATGTTGTTTTTATCTAGACTTGTTTATTTGGAAAGTTGGCATTATGTTGTACCAGACTTGTTTTGAAATGGTTTGAAATCTTCCGCTGTTTTATCTATGTTATTTACTCTGTTTACATATATACATATGTTCTTGTTCTGCCTTGATATATCATTATACATGTTTACCTGATTCAAACGCCCCTCCAAAGTCAGAGTGCTTGCAAGAGTCACCCTGGCGGAGGTGGGGTGTTACATTTGGTATCAGAGCATATGGTTTACGAGAAGGAACAAAAAGGTTTTTAAAACTTTTGGAAAACTATTTTCAAAACCAAGTATAAAGTATTTTCCAAAGAAAAGTCTAGTTTATTTTAAAGGCTATTCCCCAAAAAGCCATTAGCAAAATTCCTTCGTTTTTCTCCATTCTGAATCTGTCTTTTTTCTTCGTTTTCAGTATGGCTGATAACTTTGCTATTCCGGAGGGAGTACACGTACCTATTTGGTATAGGAGACTTTTGGAGGCTAGGGCGACCGAAGCCGGCCCCGCAGATGTCCCTCCTCCTCCTCCTCCAGTAGTTAATGTTCCTCCTCCTGTCGCTGAGGTTCCTCTTCCTCCTCCCCCTCAGCATCCTCAAGCTGACTTCGCAAAGACTTGCAAAGATTTCAAAGCAATGGGTGGCAAGAACTTTCAAGGCACTGAGACTTTTGTAGAGGCTAGAAATTGGTTGAAAGAGACCAAGTATTTATTTGCTATCTTTGGGTTAGACGATCAGAGGAAGATCTTGTTGGCGGTTTGGCTTATGAAGGATGAAGCCGCTTATTGGTGGGAAGTCACCAATGGTACTAGGCCTGTTGAGATTTGGGCCGATTTCAGGGCAAGGTTCGTGCTTAAGTTTCTATCTTCTGCTGAGGAGAATCTGCAAATGGAGAGGTTCATAACTTTGAAACAAGGAGATATGTCTGTCAAAGAATATGTGAACAAGTTTAATCAGTTAGCTCGTTTTGGCTTGGATATGGTGAATACTCCTCAGAAGAAGGCTCTTCGTTTTGCTAGAGGATTGAATGAGCCGTTGCAGGGATTGGCTATGTCACATATTCCCCATGAGGCCACGTTTGAGAGCTTGGTTGATATGGCGTTACTTCAGGGAGACGTCAAGAAAGAGGTCAAGGTGAATGATACTCAAGCCAAGAAGACTGATTCCCAGGGGAAAGGAAGTCAGGGTAATCCAAGTGGTCAGGGCAGTCAAGGCAATCAGAACAAGAACAAGAGTCAAGGCAACAAGGGGAACAACAACAAGGGCAAGAACAACAAGGGGAAGTGCCAGTATTGCGGTTCAGTTGGGCATCTTATTAAGGATTGTAAGAAGAGGAAAAGGAATAATGGTGAATGCTTTTTCTGCGGTGAGACTGGACATTTCAGTAAGGATTGCCCGAAGAAGCGAGGGCAAGGCCAGGGTCAGACTCAGCGTGCTGGACCTTCAGGAGGGCAAGTTCATGCTCTCAATACCGCTCCAGTTCCCGATCGAGGTAGTATTTCTGTTGAGAGCCTTGTATATATTTATGATTTTCCAGTTCGTACCTTGTTTGATTCTGGTGCATCGCATAGCTTTATCTCATCTGATCTTGTTGATAGTTTGCACCTTAGTACTAGCTTGGTAGATGATCCCGTCTGTGTCTCAAATCCTATTGGGGGTTCCGCCCTTTTGTCTATGATATGTGGGGATTTGAGGATCTCTATACTGAGTGTAGAGTTCTTGTGTAGTGCTTATGTTCTTGGTTTCAGGGGATTCGGATTGATATTGGGCATGGATTGGTTGTCCAGATATGGAGCCATCCTTGATTGTGAGCATAGGGTTGTGAGGCTCGTGACTCGCCTCGGAAACACCCTAGAGATTTCTTGTAATCCGAGAGGTCCCGTCATGTTGTGCTATCTTGAATCACTCGACTCGTCAATGGAAACTCTTCAGTCTGTGAGAGTGGTCCGAGAGTATCCAGATGTTTTCGATGAAGTTAGGGGGTTGCCCCCTAAGCGAGAGATTGATTTCCGCATTTACCTGGTGGATAATGCAAAGCCAGTTTCTTTGCCCGTTCGGCACATGGCTCTGCGTGAAAGGCGGGAGCTAAGTAAGCAAGTGAAGGAGTTGCTTGAGAAGAACTTCATTAGACGAAGTATATCTGAATGGGGAGCGCCTGTGGTATTTGCTACCAAGGCAGATGGTTCTCTCCGACTTTGTGTTGACTATCGAGAGTTGAATAAGCTGACTAAGAAGAATAGACACCCGTTACCGAGGATTGATGATCTCTTTGACCAGCTTGTCGGTGCTTCTGTTTTCTCTCAGCTTGATCTTGCTACTGGATTCCATCAGCTCAGGGTAGCTGAAGATAGTATAGACAAGACTGCGTTCAGAACTCCAGATGGATTCTTCGAATGGCTTGTCATGCCGTTCGGCTTGACTAATGCACCCGCATATTTCGTGGACTTGATGAGTAGGGTGTTCAGGGAGTTCTTGAACAAGTTTGTCGTGGTCTTCGTAGATGATATTCTGATCTTCTCTAAGGATGAGGAAGAGCACGCAAGGCATCTCGTGGAGGTGATGGATACGCTTAGAGCGCATCAGTTGAAGGCCAAGTTCTCCAAGTGTCACTTTTGGAGAAGGGAAGTTAGATTCCTTGGGCATATAGTATCTAAGCAAGGCTTAGCGGTGGATCCCGCTAAGGTAGTTGCGGTTCAGGATTGGAAGACTCCAAGGAATGCAACCGAAATGAGAAGTTTTCTAAGTCTTGCAGGCTTTTACCGGAAGTTCATCAAGGACTTCGCAAAGATTTCCGCTCCTCTCACTAAATTGACGAAGAAGAATTTAGTTTTTGCTTGGAGCATAGAATGCGAGCTTGCTTTTCAGAAGCTCAAGCGAGCTCTCACATCAGCACCTGTTCTAGCTTTGCCCGATGGAGGGAAGTTATTTACAGTATACACCGTTGCATGTGGCACGGGGTTAGGAGCTGTTCTGATGCAAGAAGGAAGAGTGATATGCTTTGGCGGTAGACAACTCAAGGTGCATGAGAAGAATTATCCCACTCATGACTTAGAGTTGGCAGCCATAGTATATGCACACAAGGCTTGGCGCCATTATCTTCTGGGAGAAAGATTTGAGCTTTATACCGATCACAAGTCATTGAAGTATCTCTTTTCTCAGAAGGATCTGAATCTGAGGCAACAAAGATGGATGGAATTCCTGGCGTCCTACGATTTTGAGATAGCTTATACCCCTGGCAAGGGGAATGTGGTAGCAGATGCATTGAGTAGAAAAAGGTTGACTCTGAGTCCTCTATTCGTTGAGATGAAGAATTTAGAGTATGTGGCAACCTTTGATTTCTCTTTGGCGGTTGAGTCGATGACCGGTTCTTTAGCATCTCTGGAACTCAGACCTACCCTTCTTGATCAAGTTGGGGCTTCGCAGAGAGAAGACCCTCAGATAATTGAGATTATGGATAAGCTAATTCGAGGAGAGGCGTCTAGTCATCTCGCTCGATATTCTATTGATGACATGGGTTGGCTGAGGAGAGACGGAAGGTTATGTGTTCCAAGGGTAGACGATTTAGTAAGAAAAGTTCTTGAGGAAGCGCATCGCTCTAAGTTGATTATACATCCGGGCGGAGATAAGATGTATAAAGATATGAAGCGCATTTTCTTTTGGCCTAGGATGAAGAAGGATGTGGCAGAGTTTGTCTCTAGATGTATCATTTGCCAGCAAGTTAAGGCCGAGTCGAAGAAGCCCGGTGGGCTATTACATCCTCTAGACGTTCCACTATGGAAGTGGGAGAGTATTTCCATGGATTTTATCGATGGGCTACCAAGGTCAAGGAAAGGGAATACGAGCATTTGGGTTATTGTGGATAGACTTACGAAGAGTGCTCATTTCATTCCAGTGAAGAGCAAGAGGACCGCATCTTGGCTAGCGTCTGTATATCTTCGTGAGATTGTGAGACTACATGGAGTCCCTTCTAGTATAGTCAGTGACCGTGACCCAATCTTTACAAGTCAATTCTGAAATAGCTTGCAAGAAGCTATGGGCACGAGGTTAAATCTAAGTACGGCTTATCACCCACAGATGGACGGTCAAACCGAAAGGGTGAATAGGGTACTCGAGGATCTGTTGAGGCTTTGTATTCTGGATTTTGGTGGTACTTGGGAAGACCATCTTCCTCTTGTTGAGTTTGCATATAATAACAGTTATCAGGCAAGCATAGGGATGGCACCATTTGAAGCTTTATATGGGAGGCCGTGCAAGTCGCCTACATGTTGGTGGGAGACTACAGATGAGCTTATACTTGGGCCTGATATGATCAGAGATACATCCGAGAAGGTCGAGTTGATTCGGAGACGGATGAAAGCGGCCCAAGACCGACAGAAATCCTATGCTGATAAGCGAAGAACTGATTTGGAGTTTGATGTTGGGGATATGGTTTTCGTGAAGGTTTCTCCTTTGCGGAATGTGGTCCGATTTGGAGCCGTTGGGAAGTTAGCACCGAGGTTTGTGGGACCATTCCCTATTATAGAGAGGATCGGGCAGATGGCTTATAGAGTGGAGTTGCCCGAGAAGCCTGCCGGAGTACACGATGTTTTTCATGTCTCGCATCTCCGGAAGTGTTTACATGAATCAGCAGAGGTTGTTGAGCCAAGTGTTCTGAAAGATGTGGAAGTGGAGAAAGAGGCTACCTTGAGGAGAGCTCCGATTCGTATCTTGGGGACGGAGACCAAAAAGCTAAGGAATTGAGAGGTCAAGTTGGTGAAGGTTCAATGGGGTGAAGCCGAAGAAGACGCAACTTGGGAAACCGAGGAGAAGATGCGTGGGCTTTATCCATTCCTTTTTGAGGGTACACTCTCAATCTCTTTTCTTTGTTATCATATCTTTCTCTTTGCTATCCATGTTTATCTAGTTTATCGTGTTAATCTTGTCATGAGAACCTTAGGTAGAAACCCTTTGGATGAAACATGTGTTTGAAACATGTTATGCTTGATGGTTGCAAGTGGTTGCAAGTGTTTGCAAGTGGTTACTCGTGGATGCATTATACACGTTAGGCACTAGATCGGCTCACACACTCCTCATATTGCATATGCATGAGTGTTTACGCTTATTCATGGATGAAAATTTTTGTGTTATCACATGGATGTTGCATATGGATGTATGTTATGTGCACACATATAGATGTTATACATTATGTTAGGAATTGCATACATATGGATTCATCTCACTAACATAATTTGCATTGATGATATTTGCATTAGATAAGTACACATACACACACCTTTGCATATGTTCATACAACATTTAGAATCTTGTAAGGACAGTGATTGCTCGTGGATGATGTTTTGAGTAGATGGATGATTGAATGGTAGGATACGTTCTTCCTAACTTGAAGATTTCGGGGACGAAATCCTTTAAGGAGGGGAGAATGTAACAACCCGTATTTTCAATAACCTGTTATAACGTAAATCGAGGCAGAATTTAATTCTAAAATCTGAATCAAGGGAAACGGGCTATGCCATTGCGTTCGTCTCGGAAAAATACGCGAAATAGAGTCCGAGTTTTCAAAAATCGGAGTCCGTATGACCCGATTAAGGCCCAATGAAGTTTTCAGAAAATTTCAAAGTAAAAACAGATTTCAAATTCAAGTTTGAATTTGAAAAATTAGGTCAGATTGGGCTAGGCGGGATAATTCCCGCCAGAGCACCCAAGTCGACAGCCCTGTCGACTTGGGAGTCGACTTGGTTGGACCCAAGTCGACAGCCCTGTCGACTTGGTTGTCGACTTGGTCCAGCCGGGCAGTTTTGCCTGGTGCACCATTTTGGGTTTGTGTTGAGCTTGGGGGCCAGATTCGGTTTTGAGGGCTGAGATTGGAACTAGGGTTTAATCCTAAGGTTGAAACTAGTCCTAATCTCTATAAATATGGCCCTAACCTAACCCTAAATCATCATTATTCATTCATACAACTAAACTATGGCAAAATCATTCCTCTCATGGCCTCCACTCTCTTCATCAAATTCCTAAGTCATTTCTATGAGAGATTTTCCATGCATACAAGTGTTTTCAAGCTTGTATGAGCATCATTAGCTTGCATTCAAGTCAAGTTTCTATATTTGCATCATAAAGAAAGAGTTTTGATCATTTCGGCTTAAGGGGTTTTTCTATTGAAGCTTGCATTTTGGGTTTAATTGATTTCATAAGGGCTTTGTCATATTTTTGTTACTTCCTAAGCATTGTAAGCCCTATTCTACTTTCATACTTAAACTCTAAAGTTAAATGTATGATATGCAAGTTTGCCATGATATGCAAGTTTACTAAGTCATGTTATGCAAGTTTGATATGTTATGATATGCAAGTTTATATGCAAGTTTGCCATGTTATGTTATGCAAGTTTGCTATGTTATGATAGGCAAGTTGCCATGTATGTTATGCAAGTTTGGGATGATCATTTTGTTCATGTTATCATGTTATGCAAGCTTATCTTGAGCATATGAACATAAAGCTTCAAGCTTTATGCTAAAGGTTGCATTTTGGCAACATGTAAGTTATCATGTCCCTTATGATAACTTGCATGTGAGGCTAAATGCGAATTTATGGCCATTTCTACATGTCATTTATCACCATGTATCACCAATATGCTAAGTTTGGTTTTATGCATGCTTTTGAGGCCTAAAATGTAATATGCAAGTATATGAACATGTGTACATTTCATATGCCACCATGTTGAACTTGTGGCTTCAACACCTTTATGTCATGATTATCCCAAGTTCCCTCTTTCTATCCTTTATGCGCTATTGCGATATGTAAGCGATGGGATTGCGTTTGGGTTTGGGTAAACTTAAAAGACATAAAAACATAAGCTTGGGAATTTACCTATTAAGTTAGGTCTACCCTTTGGGAATTTACCTATTAAGTTAGGTCTACCCAAATGCTTGAAAACTTGTAACATGTTTTGGAAACATGATGGACATGACACTTAGAAAAGATAAGTGTGACCAACTCGAGGTTGGGTTGAGTTTGTAGCATAAACCTACCCGGAACCGACCGGCCTAACTAGTTGCTACAAACAATAGGACCCAATGTGAGAAGTTGGTCATGTTGTACCTTGAACCCGAGGTTAGACCAAGTTGTGGTGTAAAGCTACCCGGACCCGCCCGGCTTAACTAGTAACCACAACAAGGTCTAATGTGAGAGGTTAAGGCGCATTAAATTAATTAATGCCTCGTGATTAGGGTTAAGTCATGGTCCACTTAATACTTAACCAATTTGGGCTTGGTAGATTAATCAGGGTTAAGTCGTGAACTCATCGTTACACTTAACCAAGTTAATCCATGATTAGCATGAGGGTTAAACCGTACTTAACCCACTAGAAAAATCCTAGCAACGGGGGTCCACTCCAGCAGTAATCCCAAGTTTGTATCATTAAGGCCCTAGAGTCTAGGCTAGGGAGGGAGCACGATTACTGGACTGGAGGTAAGTGACCAAAAACGACGGCAGAAGGGTACGCCGGTGAAGTTCCGGGCGGACTATGGTCGTGCACACAGTCCGAAGCCGGGGAAAACATGCACGGGTACCAGTAGATCGAGACTGTGCACGCATGTTTATGGTGTCCAGGGGTTGACACCCTAGGGCTTGATACACCCGACGGGAGAGCCGGCACAGTCTGACTATAATCACGTTTGCGACCGTATGGACACCAACACGTGACGAGTTAGACTTATAGGGAGCCGATCGACTAGACCGTTTGGTTGGACCTTGTATTAGGGTCACTTCATGTTATTGGGCCAAAGCTTGGGCCAAGGGATCAATACTTGTTTATTCCAGTCATGTTAGTTTGCTAGTACACCTGTGGTGCAAAACCTTAAACCTGATTATGCGATGACACCTTTATCTATCTGGTTAGTTAATCATCATGCTAGTATGTTGTTATCCTTATGATCATACCTGCTTCTCATACCAGTTAACTTTATCAGTTTACATTGATTGTAGTAGGGCTTACTCAGTCTTTTTGACTGACCTGTTTTCTTTCGCCTCTTTTCTTCCGTTTCCTTCCCCCCCCCCCCCCAGGTTCTCAGGGAGGGAATATTGGAGCTTAGCTTGGATTTCTGATCGCTTGCTTGTGGGATTTTAGCTCATGTACGGTCTTGACATGAAGCTAGCTATGGTTATCACTTATTTTGGGGATAGTACTTATGTATTTCAGTTTTTCAAGTTGATGTTGTTTTTATCTAGACTTGTTTATTTGGAAAGTTGACATTATGTTGTACCAGACTTGTTTTGAAATGGTTTGAAATCTTCCGCTGTTTTATCTATGTTATTTACTCTGTTTACATATATACATATGTTCTTGTTCTGCCTTGATATATCATTATGCATGTTTACCTGATTCAAACGCCCCTCCAAAGTCAGAGTGCTTGCAAGAGTCACCCTGGCGGAGGTGGGGTGTTACAAAATCGTTTTCAATATTCATTTCGTTTCAAAATGAATAAAATCGATATAAATATCGTTCACGTCAAAATGGCGTCAATCTAATCAACACGGCTTCATATATTTCTATTTTCAAATGTTCTGTTTCAAATATTTCTTTTTCAAATATTTCTATTTCAAATATTTCTTTTTCAAATATTTCTATTTCAAATATTTCTATTTCAAATATTTCTATTTCAAATATTTCGTTCAACACATGATTAATCTCAACGGATGAGTACGGTCAATACATGAACCTTTATATTATATTGATAAAGATGTAAATTTTATTATAAAAATATTTCGTTCAACACATGACTAATCTCAACGGATGAGTACAGTCAACACATGAACCTTTATTTTATATTCTTTATTTTCTAAATTGGAATGAGGCCCAATCAATCACCATATAATGTTAATTATATGGATTTTCATACATCACACGTATATAATAGCATTGAAAATAATCAACCATCAACCAAAGTGCACTACACTGTATAAGCATCAAATATAGATATCTAACGCTTATAACAGCCTGTCAATCAATCGATCGACATATTCAATCAATCAGGATGAGTGAACTTCAAATTTCATCCCAACACCCGTGTGGGGTTTCAAATCAACAAACACAGATTTTAATTATGCAGTTGGGCGATGTGTAAAATTTATCGACCCAATCAATGTCCTTCAAATGGGTGTACATAAACAAACCGTCCGGTTTGTAAATGAATATTTTGTTTATTCACATTCACGTTAAAAATTATATTTTTAACGATAAAATATTTTTATCTTAACACATGAATTTCTATTCAGTTCATTTATTCAATAAAATGATATTTTTATTTTTCTAACATATTTTAGAAAATTTCGGCGGCATAACGGCACGATACTAGAAACGGGACGAGGCCTAGCCTTATCCCGGGTCTAGTGAAGGCCCACGCCATTCACACATCAATCAAATCCATTCATTTCACCAAACAATTCAATTTCAATCAAATAATCTAATTAATCTATGCAACCAAACAAACAAGTCCATGGTTTGTGGACGATTGTGTCGGGTGCTACTAAGCACCGTCTGCATCCTAGTATGAATATATATAACTAGAAATAGAAGTTGAAAGGTGAGAAATTCTCACAAATAGCTATCCAACTTTACGGCACTTCATTGATAGAAATCTTCAACGCTCTCGCCTTTTTGTCACCTTCGTTGCTCGTATTCTCTACATATATAAAAATCACATTTTTATATACTGATGTTTTTAAAATAAAAATCACATTTTTATTTGTTCATTTTCAATTTTAAAATCATATTTTTATAATCACTTCCTATATTTAAAAATCGAATTTTTACTTCGTTATTCAATATATAAAAATCGAATTTTTACACCGCTACTATATAGATAAAAATTATATTTTCACATCGATGTTCATATAGTAAACATTATATTTTTATCACGCCATTCTTCATATAAAGATTTTGCCTTTTCAAAAATAAAGATTTCGCCTTTTCAAATATATCATTATGAAAATCACATCTTTATTTCGCTACACATATAAAGATGATGTTTCTAATATTTCTATCATGTAAAAATTATATTTTTAATTCTGCCACTAGTATAAAAATTATATTTTTAACCTATCTATGATATAAAAATCACATTTTTAATCTCCATATCTAATGAAAATCATATTTTTATTCTTCATACGTATATACAAATTATATTTTTAACTCCATGATTATATAAAAATTATATTTTTCTAACGCTACTATATTGATAAAAATTCCATTTTTATCACGCTATTTCCTATATAAAAAATTTCGCCTTTTTAACTTTAAATTTTTTATCTTTCCTAAGTAAAAATTCAAACTTTGATATAATTTAAAAATCCGTTCTTTCTTTGCCAATGAACAAATAAAAATCATTTCTTTTTACAAAAATAAAATGTGTTTTCTTTTCTATAATTTAAAACTGATTTATATAATATAAATTCGGATTTTTAAATAATTTAAATAGTAAAAGAAAAGTAAAAAGAAATACCTTCCTCTATTAAAATGGATATCCGTCGAACCCTTCATCGGCGGTTTTTAATCGGAGCAAGAAGCGAGAGGCGGAGGGGAAAGGAGGGAGGGGCGCTGGAGTTTGGAGGGGTGTCGGAGATGGGGTGGGTGGTGCGCGATTCAAGGAGGGCGGCGGACGTGGTCTCGCGGTGGGGTGTTTGGAGGAGGAGGGCGAAGCGCTGAGGACAGGGAGAGAGGAACGGGCGCTAGCGTGGAGGAGGGGAAGGAGGAGGAGGGGGCGGTCGTGAGGGCGGCGGCCTGGGGGAGCTTCGCCAGAGGCGGCGGCGCATGAGATCCAGGGGCGACGGGTTTTCGTTTTTTTTTCTTTTTATTTTCTGAATTTGTAAAATCGAATGGGGGGGGGGGGGGGGCAGAGTGATTTAAGGGGGAGAAGAGGGTTAATTTTATTTTTTTATTATTTAATTATTTTACTAAAAAGCAACTTTTATTTTCGACCTCAAAACGAGGCCCACCGCCTGTCGTCCATAGCGTTTTACCCCCATTCCGAACACAATGGGATATGTATCGCAAGCTGATTTGATCGTTTCGATCAGTTTCCGTTGAATTTACATTTAAATCATTATATTAAATTTTAAACACGCATTCCAATTTACCGGGGTCACATACGAACTCGAAAAATTCCCGAAAAATATTTTCTAGCTTCGTATTGACGATACGGTCCTAACAAAACTAGTTTCGTCGAATTCTGAGACCGTTTGAAAAATGGCCATTTTCCAGTCGATTAAAATCAACTAAAACTGGTCAAACGCGTTTTCCTTTGCCACGCTCACATATTGATTCGAAAATTTATGAAATTTGAAATCTAGCAATAATTTGACACTGCGGATCCAACAAAAGTGGTTTCGTCGAAATCCGAGGTCGTTTGCAAAATTCCCATTTTTAAGGGCCTGAATTCCATAGCGACTATTCAGAATTTTCAACTGGACATATCTTTTGATTCCCGTTATGAAATCTCAATTTTTCGGATTTGTTGGAAAGATATTCTCTATTAGATCCTAATGTTTTTGGTTTCACTAAAATCCGGATTGTTTTGCACCCGGTACATTCAATTGAAGTTTGAAATCGAATTATCGAACTACCGCGCCATTTTCAATTCCTTTTATAATTATATATAATTATTTATATTCTAACGACGACGTATATAAATATATATATTCGAATTATATTCAAAATAAATTTATCGTCGATATTATTTAAAATAATCTATTTTAAATATTCAAAATTCGCTAAAATTGCCAAAATAAAATTTTTAAACTAGCTCAGATTTTCCGGGTTATTACACGGTTGACACCCTCACTGTGGGCGGTCGACCACCCTCTGGTGGATTTGCCAAGTAAGGGCTGGTCAAGTAAGGATAGATACATATTAATTATTCAATTTATTTATTTCCATCAGTTTTTCGTATTTCGTCCGTAACTTTTCATACGGACTCCGTTCGCAAAACTCCAAACATGAAAGCTGACCAGAATTCCTAAACGAACGCATCGGTTAAAGTTTCATGGTCAAATTCCATTGTTTGTAGAAATTCCTATTTTTTAAATTTTAATTAAATAACTAATATTGTCAAAATTTCAGGTTGTTACAAAATCCGTCGTGTATGATCTTTCTCTTTGGAATGGATTCAAAGTAAACGAAGGAAGGAGTCTCTATTTGACGATGCTTGAAGTGGTTGAAAAAGTTTACGTGCTCGAAGGTGGGTTCTGTTCCTAGAAACTCCATATATGCTATGTACAACGTGTACTAATATGAGTAGGCAGTCGGTTGGTGTTGCATAAGAGATATCTTCATTCATCTTAGAAAGTCAATGACGAAAGGAGGGAATGGAGGAATAGGTCTGACCGAATACATCAATCTCCTTATTTCGATACACCCTTCCGGCGGATTATGGGGCCTACCTTAGACGTTTGATGCAACCTTGACCTCGTTCCAAGATATTACGTGCTTTAAGCATATTCGTCTCATTATGGCTTCATCAGTTGTCGAAACCCAAGAGTCAGAAGGTTGATTTAGAATAGTCACGTCGTTGAATTCAATGAGAGCCCGATTATCTCCCACACCCTCATCCTCTTCATCAACAAAGGTGTTTGATTCTGTGGATTCTGTATCTTCGTGAAGGTTGAGTTCAAATTTAGAGTCTAGACTGCCCAAAGGTTCAAGACTCGATAGAGAAAAGTCAAGATTGGATATTGATTCCAAAGCTTTGGCTTTCTTGGACTCCTAATATCTGGTCGGGAACCTTCAAGACATGTTAGCTGTACTATCGAAGAAAGATCGATGATTAGAGTAAAATATCATGTACCCCATGTGTGTGTGCTAGTGTGTGCAGTGCAAGTGTAGTGAACATATAAGGAATAGTAAAGACACGCTGATATTCAATACACGTTGAAATGTTGAAGAAGTTTATGCTTTAAGTTCCAGAATTGACAAGTAAGTTTGTTGTACATTTTTAAAATCTGAACTTTAAAGAGGCTCTGTCCTAACTATTCCCCAGATTCTGAGTTACGTTTAGCTTCTACTAAATTATGCACAAGCAAATATGAAGTGGATTTAAGTTATCATAGTCCTTGTGTCTACAAAAATATTAGTAGTATGCAAAATTATATGCAGGATATGTTAGCCGCGTGAAGAACAAGCCATAATTCCTGATTCGAACTTCGGGTCGAAATAATGCTTTATATTGAAAGGATGTCGCGGGTCGAACAGATATCGGGTCGAAAAGATATCGGGTCGAAATAACTCGACCCGACCCGCTAACTACATGCAGGCTCTAGCCATCTACTCAACCCGAAGCCAATTTTTCATCATTTCATCTTCCTCTACAACCACAACACCCCTCTTGTATTCTCTTATCCTATGGCATCATATTGAAATGAAAGTCGGAGCCACCCACCGTTACCACGAACATAGCCAGAGGACCGGGGAATGGAAATCGCCACCAGCAACAACAACAATACCGCTAGTGATCGTGGTGGTGCCAAACTCCAAAACTTCCGACACTATAATAACAAGCGGTGCAACTAGATGAATTTGCAGATCAAATTCACACAAGGACTTAAATTAAGAAGGGAGTTAAAAGATTTAACAACTACCTATATGTTAGATGCTGGAGATTAATCAGATTTCGAGAAGGATTAAGAAGTAGGGTTTGTGGATTTAACCCGATTTAATAACAAAGTGATGAGATAAGAATAAAAGAAAGTGGCATGATTTAAATACCAACCAAAAAAAAGAAAAAACTCATATTCCCTATAAAGTGACATATTTACCTGTTCTTTCGGAAATTACAATGGATCCAAATCTATTTGGCTCAAATAGATTGGCGGGTCGAGTATTTCGACCCAAAGCGATTTCAAACTTTTCGACCCGAGGAGAATTGTAAAACAAGAAAAATCAAAGCTTGGAATAAGCTAAAAAAGATGGAAGAACAATCACAATAACCATTTCAAGATTTGTAGTGAAGTATGACATACAAGTGTACTGATTAGACTTCAAGAATCAAAAGAAATTACTTGGGCTTGTGTGTAGATGAGAATTGACAAGACAAATATAGATCAAATAAATGATTTTAACCTTTTTGATTCGACAAAAGTTAAGAGAATTACCTAATGTTTTGTCTGAATTCCAGTTGAGGATCCTGATATGCCAGAGACAATAAAGGCAAGTTTGGTGGTGATCTCTTATTTATACTTGGTGCACAAGGAACAAGAGACACGGTTTCATAGAAAAGAACGACTGTTGATTGTTGACTATTCGAGAATGGACTAAGCACTGAATGTAAAGCACAACTCATCTTCGACAAGACGCACTTTGTGGGGGGAAATGTTGGCCTACTTTTTGAATAGGCCACACAAATTACAGACATCACGAACGTATGCACAAGAGACCATGGACCAAGTTGATCCAATGACATAGCACCGGGTCGAATAGATTAAGGGAGCACCGGGTCGAATGAAATCATGGCTCTGGGTCAAATAAAATAAAGCAGGCATCGATTCGAATAGAATAATGATACACAGCTCGAGCTAAAGCCAACACCTCTGGGTCGAAGCTCACTGGGTTGAATAGATTCGACTCGATCCGAGGTCTTATCGAAGTATACTGAATAACTACCCACTCACACCATCAACTCCTATACTACCATATATGTTGCCACATGGCCATGAACCAGTAGCCATTACTCTGCTACAAACCCGACCCTGTTGCCACGTATACATGTAACCATTCCCACCTAACTCCTTCCATCTGCATATATATATACCCCACCCGATGGACAAAGAAGGAACTTTTAGCCACTTGAAAACTTGAACACATCGTATTCAGCAACCACATTCGCCTCGACCACCTAATAGTGATTTTTGATTGGAAATTGATACTTGAGTGACGATATCAATTGTAATCAAGTGTTTGAGTGATTCAAACTTCGTATTTGTAATTCTCTACTAAATTGAAGAATTATAAAGTGGACATAGGTTCGTTAACGCCATACCACTATAAATCTTGCGTGTTTGCTTGATTTTTCTTGTTTCTAGTTTATTTTTCTTTATTATTCTCTACAAAATTTTGTCAATTGGGTGTTAGTGCCATTTTTTGGTCTAACCATTATGATCTATAACCTTAAAAATTTGGTTTCATCAGCTGATATATAAGAGCCTCGGAGAAAATGTATTAATTTCCAAATTTATGTATTGAGTGTAGAAACGGAAGCTCTGATACCAATCTAATATTTTAGAAGAGGAATTTTCTTTTAAGGAGGAATTGGATACACAAATAACTATACTTTTTTTCTTAACTTTCCTTTACAACACTTACAACATTTTCTTTTTTCTTATCCTCTCTCACAACCACACAAAATGACTATCCATATTTATTTAGTGGTCTATATGACCTTACAATTCCAATAGACACATTTTTATCAATATACATGACCTTTTACCAATAGACACAACTTTTCACAAATAAACACGACTTATTAAATAGACACACATGTTCACCAATGGGCACGACTTTTCATGAATAGACACGACTCTTGATGAATGGACATGACACTTAACGAACATATACGACTCTTCATGAACAGACATGACTCTTGACGTACGGACATGACACTTAATGAATGGACATGACTCTTCATGAACGAATACGTCTTTTCACTTTTTTTTTCATTCCCCAATATTTCATTTAAAGTTTATTCAACAATACTCCCCCATAAACTTTAAATGCTTCTACCATCTGTCATGCCAATGATTTTGAATCTTACCCAATCTTTATACTTCACATGTTTTGGAAAAAAGAATAATAATATGACTACTGCAAGTCTGGCATGAGGCACGATGAGGTACCAGACCTTGCCTCTGCATTCAAACCACTGAATTTGTACTCGATAACCCTTTGGAACAACAACCTTGCAAAATTTTGAAACCAACTCCTTCTTTTGATACTTCAGAGGTCTGCCTCTTTTTTTGTCTGACTTAGCACTTGATTGATCCTTAATTTTGTTGGCATTCCTTTTGTGCTCTTTTCCCTTTTCAGTAAAAGCTTCTTCCTCATCGTCGGAATCCTCCTCCTCGTCGTCGCTATCATCGTTGTCGTCTCCATTGCTATCATCACCGCCATCATCCTCAACATCGTTTTGCACTTCATCGTCCATCTCTATCTCGTCATCATCAAGGTCAACGACTTCGTTTTTCTCTTCTTTTACATCTTCTTCTTCTTCTTCTTTGCATACCTCTTCCTTAGATTCTTCTTCTTTGTACTCATCAACTTCGTCCTCTTCTTTCTCTTCTTCGACCTCTTCAAAATTTTCTTCCACTTTTTCTTTTACCATCTCTTTCTCTACTTCTTCTCCCTTCTCTTCCCCCTCTTCTACTTCAGGTTCTTCGACCTCTTCTTCATCTTCTTTTTCTTTAGCAACTTTCTTTCCCATCAGCACCGCTCGAATCTTTCGATCTTTTCTTCATCATCTTCATCAACTTCCTCTTCATCTTCTCCTTTGTAATCCTTTGCATAAACCTCTTTCAGCAAATTCCACGAATCTTTTGCCCTTTTTTCTCAAATAATATGCTTTTTAGCTTCTTGATCGACGTTCTCACACATTACAACACGAGCTTGGAAATCTTTCCATCTCAAACTTTTAAATTTCATACTCTTTTTCTCCGTCATGTTTTTAACATCTTTTGGCCACTCATAGCCATTCTCAACAATCTCCCAAAACCCTTTGGAGATTAACTCTTCTTTCTCTTCATTACTCCATTGTTCAAAATTCCGTTTTGTGAGAACATTCGACATACGGAATAGAAATCCCATTATTCTGACCTAGCTCTGATACCAACTTGTAGAAACGGAAGCTCTGATACCAATCTAATATTTTAGAAGTGGAATTTTCTTTTAAGGAGGAATTGGATACACAGATAACTTTACTGTTTTTTCTTAACTTTCCATTACAACATTTTCTTTTTTCTTATCCTCTCTTACAACCACACAAAATTACTACCTATATTTATATAGTGGTCTACATGACCTTACAATTTCAATAGACACCTTTTTATCAATAGACATGACCTTTTACCAATAGACACAACTTTTCACAAATAGACACGACTTATTAAATAAACACACATGTTCACCAATGGACACGACTTTTCATGAATAGACATGACTCATGACGAATGGACATGACACTTAACGAATAGACATGACTCGTCATGAACAGACATGGCTCTTGACGTACAGACATGACACTTAATGAACGGATATGACTCTTCACGAACGAACACGTCTTTTAAATTTTTTCATTCCCCAATATTTCATTAAAAGTTTATTCAACATTGAGCAGGAATACTGTTTGAACAATTCATAAAGAAAATGAGTATACAATTAGAAAATTAGATTATAAACTTTACAGACAACATTATCTAATTCAACTTGATAATTAATATCTATTTAAAAGGGAGGTAGATGCACACACAGTTCTCTATTACGCCCATTATCTATACCATGAGTTGGGCGAACAAAAATTTGCAATACAAATGGATTGTGCTTAGTTGTGTATCTATTGTTTTTTTGTTTTGTTTGTTGTGATTGTTTACAGAATTGACCTTTTTTAGCTTATCTTATAACCGAGTAAATTTATGAAAAAAATCCAACTGCACAGTGCTAAAAGTATACATAAAATCTAATATCAACATGTATTAGGCCATTGATAGAAACTTTTCTTCTCTATAAATTAATTTTATAAAGGGATAAAATCCATAATTATATATTTGTGACAGAAGCTAAAGTCCAACAATTACATAAAAGTCACCTTGCATGGTATTTAGTATGAATCTACGTGTTTTATTAAAGATACTCAGAGGCGCAAGTAAAAACTATCCTAATGGCTCTTCTTTATAGCCTGCAAAAAAGAAGGAAAGATGAAAGGAATGAATCATTGAAATAAGTCATTTGAAAATAATGAATGGTTGGGTAATTTATATTATGAACAGCATGATGAAAAATAGGAGGAGGTTAGACCTTGAATTCAAATTGCAATATAAAATATATGTATTGCAAAGGAAAGAACCCTAAATAGACCCAATAAAATAGAGAAGTGATTAACTAGCGAAAAGATATATTATGCTAAAACAATTCAACCACAAAAAAATCTGAAAGCAAGTAAATTAGAGGCTTTTCTAATTACAAATTAGGTTTATTCTTCAAATTTTGATTCCAAACCAGCCCAATGATAATGAGTGCATTACTGTTTGTTGGTTGATAAATTCAATTAGTTGCAAAATTTATGATGCAAAAGTTGAAAATGGAAGACAGTATGTATGATTGTTTGGTAGGAAGAAACATAAGCAAAAGTAATTCCCAAAAATGTAAAAGCTAGGGTGACTATGACATATACTATGAATAAACTGTGAAAAGTGGTACTAGATGTTCAAGTTCATATGTAAACATGTACATTCAGACATATTTTTAAACACTTCTTTGATAACTTATTGTCCACTGATGTCTTTTTTGGAAAATGTTTATATTTCATCTACAAAAATAATACGAGTAACTTTGTTTCTCACCAAACAATTATTAACGAATGCAAAAATAATATGAGTAAAATTGCCTGTGCTTTACTTGTATGCTCTACTTATCACAGTTAACTTGAATCATCGTTTTCTACTAGCAACTTATCCTCTAATGAAATTTAAACTCAAACAGTATACTATTTTAAGATACATTATGTGCAAAGGCATTTGCAATTATTTCAGCAGTATTTACTGTAAAATGTTAATGATAGAATGAATATGTTTTTCTTTGGTTATAAATAACTTACTGTAAATTCCAGTTTAACCATCTTAGTTTACAAAAGGATCAGACGATGTACCTTGTTCTTCTTTAGTGTTACAACTATTATTTCGTATGAAGTTTCTGGACCGTTGTGAATTTGTGATGCCAGTAGTTTAATACATGCAAGTTTATGATAATCAGATTCTTGTGATAATTATTTTTGGTGTTATAACTCTTTTTTTGTAGATTAGCTACAAAAGTGACTTTCGTAGGTGGATTGGACGTCGGAGCTGCATTATATGTTTGTTGAAGTAGTGAATAAATTGGATTTGAGAAAACAATGCCATCAAGAATATTAGTCTCACTCAACATGATATATAGTATTGTGTAATATATTTTAGATTGTATGCCTATATATTTTAGCTTGTATGCCTATATATTTTACTTATGAACTCACATGTGTTGGTAATTTAAATTGAAGTTGAACTTTGTATTTTTTAGTTTGGAGATATTGCATTTGTGCTAAGTATGAGTTGTTCATTTGAACTTTGTAAATTTGTACCTTTGAAGATTAAAATTTGTATTGGTGGGTATGACTTGGTCATAAATTTGAATTATCGATATAATACATGCATATTTTTTTTCAAATCGGGCCTTTATGCATTAGGCAAATATTTCTAATTAACATGAAGTTTTCCAATTGAATCTAGCAGGATCCAAAGCCATGGCTGAAATATATTAAAAAATTACGATGCAAAATTGTTACGTTCCAAAGCCATAGCAAAATGAAATATTTTTATGGACTAAAGCCATGACAAAATATTAATCTATCACGGCTACAGGCCGCGGAAAAATATCAATCTACCATGACTATAGGCCATGGCAAAATTTTGTCACACCCTATTTTTCCATGGCTTCAGGCCATGGCAAAACTTATTAGCCATGGCAAAACTTATTAGTCATGGCTCAAAACCATGGCAAAATTGTTTTTTTGATGTAGTGAAGATACTGCACTATTGTTTGGTTTACTTTTGAAGGGAAAGAACTTGTTTCCACTTCTAAAAGATTCTTTTCAAAACATATCTAATTATTGTAAAGAGCTTGTCATCAGAAATTTCGGAAAAGTTGAGCATATTACAAAACAAAGTACAATTACAAGAATTAAATTTGTTTATGAAACTGAAAATGGTCAACATCAAACCGATTTTCTCAATCTAATAATAATTCTTGTAATGATGCTTTTTTTCCTGATAAACAAACAAATCTACCTTGGGTTATTTACAATACTTAACTGATAAAGAAAAAGTATTTGACGTATCATGACCATTAATTATTCATTATCACTCTTACGATCATTGAAAGTATTCCAGTCCTAGCTACTTCAAATATTTGGATGTTCCATGCTTATTCTAGTAAGAGAATTCGTTTTTTCTCTTAATTATTCTATTGCAAACAACTATTTTATGAAGCCAGAGATATATACTAAAATGATAGTTCCACTGATAAATGATAATTACTTCAAGTCAGGAGAAAGATATCATTTCCTTTTTCCCTCAATTAGACTGAAATGATAGTTGCACTTATCATTATTTTACATAATTTTTCCTCTAACCTTTGACACTGAAACCATTTTTTTATTTATGTTTAGTATTTATAAAATTAAATATAAGAGCTCTCTATTTATATCACTGGATTTTTAAACTATTACATTGTAATTGAGAATTATAGTATACATATCATTTTATATCATCTTTTTTTGGATTATCAAAGATTTATTAATAAAGAAAATAAAAGTTCTATATTTTTCTTTGTTATATAATACATACCTTTTGTTTGAAATTGAAAATAATAGTTGAACCTATCATTTTATTAACGTTGACGTTTACATTGCATATTCCTATTTTCATGGGGATGATTAATAATCTGGCATATAATAATTAGCATTGGAGAATGCTTGTTAAATATATCATTTTCTCAAATGTTTTTACATTTGCAATATGTTCTTTGTGAACATATTATTTTAATCAAGCAAAAAGTAAAATACAATGCTAATTTGCCAAGGTATGTAAAATAGGATGTAAGCTCTTTAAAGAATACAGTCACACAAAGGATGCACTAAGAAGAATGGATAATGAAAATGTAATATTCATTTATATTTTGTAATGTAAATTTACTATTAAAAATTGATAGGCTATCATAAATTTAGTAGGTTTGATACCTAATTGTTGTTATTGAACAATTTTTTGGAAACTTGAGAAATGTAAGTGATAAGGAACAAATTTTTGCTGGAGCAAAAGAAAACAAGCATACCAAAATTGCAACGACAATAACTTGAAGGTAGAATTGAAACAAAGAAAATTGAAAATGATATTCAAATTGCTTCTCTTCGACACTACATAAAAGAACATTGGAATAAACTAAGAAGTATTGAAGAGTTGAAAATAAGGAGAGCTGAAAGGAAAAATGACAAAGAGATGATTGTGAACTGAAAAATGGAATTGACAATTTGAAATAAAAAACAGACAGGATAGAAGAAGGGGAAGAATGCCAAAATAAAGACAAAAAAAATGAAAAAGTTTTAGCATGTCCAATATTTGATCATAAAATCATACAACAAGTGCAATTGTTGCAAGAAGAAAGGAAGGAAGATGTAACACCCCGCATTTTGTAACAACTAAATAATTAAATAATGCATTTGTGTATATATATGCGTAAACATAAACATTTAAAAGAAGAAAAGATTAATGCAAATAAAATGTAATCCATGCATTAAAAGAAAAAAAAAGGATTGGTTGCATGTAGTGTAAACATGTTGCATGCACTGATTTACAAATATTATGCATTAATAATAAAAGAAAAAGAATCATGCAATGGTTTAAATGAAACATTGTAACAAACATGAAAAAGAGGAATAATAAGAGAACGATAACTACCATTGGTCTAAGCCTTGTTAATAATAGCCTTAGTAATCCAGTTGATTAGAACATATGGCTTGCATGCAAGAAGTACAGAGTTTGATCCCCGCTGGCGTCATATTTTTGTTTTAAGGAAACGGCTGGGTTAAAACATGTTCTAAAGAGAAAATATGTATAAACGTACATATAAGAAAAAATATAAATATAAGGAAGTGTAGAAAAATATATGTATATATGTATATGAGATTATATACGTATATATATGTAGAAATATATATGTATACAAGAGAAAATTTCAAAATAAGGTTGCAATCAAAGAAATATGGCAATAATTGAATAACGGTACAACATCGTTTGAATTTTGAAAACGAAATATAAGTTGTGTATATATATGCGTAAAATGGTCATTAGAAGTTTTGTATACATATAAGGACCTTATATATGAATATAATTCAAATCAATTCAAATTTGATGAGAAGAAAATACATGCACTAAATTGATGCAATGTATTGATTGAAATAAGGAAAAAGAAAACATGATAAAATGATTGCATTAAACAAAAAGATAAGGCATGTAAAATAATAAGGAAGATGTGTATAATTATACACAGATAACATTCGAAATTCAAAAGTAAAAGAATTAATGATAGGCAATAGAAGGTAACTATAAGAATTAACGAAAAGAGAAAAATTAAACACGGAACAATCTATAAGGTTATATACATACATACAAAATGTGCATGCAAATAAATAGAAAAAAGAAAATAGGCGCATAATCTATTTAGAAAGAGCCAAACTAGGAATTGACATAATGAATTAAAAGGGAATATATGTGTATATATTTAGAAATATATGAAGAATGTATGCACATAACAAACAAAGATGAAAAAAAATTAATGTGCATAATGGTAGAAAATCAATGTGGTGCCTAATTGGCACATTTAATTGGTAGGAAATGACAATGCATGCCTTGTTGGCTTCATTATATTGGTCCAACTCAAAATTATTGTTGACTTGGCAACTTCCTATTGGCCTTATAACGTGGAGAGAATATATTTCATCAGGGAAAATAGACGGTCAGTCTCAATTTGAGCTTTATATATAAAGGACCCTATAGCTCGCCATTCTCATTTGTTGTTTCTTCACTTTCTTCTTCTTCCTCCATATAATTTCTGAATAAAATTATTAATTATAATATTGGAGCGATATCTAAATGAATATTAAAAAGAAAATTTATCGTCAACAACGACAAATTCAGAAATAAGGTATTTTCAACTGCAACGACAATACAAACTCATGACTCTCCTTCTGCAACCAATCCAAAGAGATTCTCTTCAAATTTCCCGTTAACATGCAATGTAAATCTGTTTGAAATGTTAATTTGATATGATTATATGTTAAAATGATTAAGAAGCTGAAATGTTAACATGTGGAAATGTAAACTTGTTAGAAATGTGGAAACAATTACTGTTGTAAACATGTAAGTTTTACTCACATGATAATTTGTGACGTATTACATAATTGAATTCTTAATCGTTCAACTATGACATATTATACTTGAAACTTTGACTGTAGAATTGTGATAGTTACATGTTAAATTGTTAGAGAGGAATAATTACATGATATTATGATTACATGTTGTCAACTTAAAAATGAAGTTAATTACATGTTATGAAAAACATGCGACATGGCAATTAGAAATGGACTTAATGTGAAACTAAGTATGACATGTAAAGTATAGATTAAAGTAAAACTTGAAAGAATGAACTTGCCTAAATTTGCGGTAAATAGAAAACTGTAACTGCACTTAGACACGAGGTTAAATTCAACTTGTGGTAGAAGTCTGCCCGGAACCGCCCGACAAATCCAGCATCCACAAGTTGTTAATTTAATGTGAGAGGTTTAGTGCATAAATAAACATGTAACAGTGCTAAGACACGAGGTTAAGTCAACTTGTGGAAGAAGTCTGCCCTAAACCGCCTGGCAAATCCAGCATGCACAAGTGGTTGGCTTAATGTGAGAGGTCTAGTACATAAGCATATATATAAATATATGAATATAAAAGGATAAAAATAAATGACATTAATTGTCTACTACAAAACATGTCATTTGCGATGCCTTATTTGCGACGGTTTAGCTAAAAACAGTGGCATATATGGTTATGAGCGACTGTTTTAGTTAAAACCATAGCAGGTTGGCAGGATAATGATGTAAAAGATAAATTTACGACGGTTATTTGTAAAAACAGTAGCAAATATTTACAATTTGCGACGGTTATTTATAAATCGGTGGCAAATAAAGTGAGGTTGGAATTGATAAATTTTTATTTTGCGATAGTTAAACATAAAAACGGTCGCACAAACCATTTTGCTACAGTTAAAAAATAAACAGTCGCACAAGCCATTTTATTTGGATTCCCTTATGCAAGCCTTCAGCCCTCTGCTTGGGCTCTAAACCTATTTTGCGATGGTTGAAAAAATAAACTGTCTCACAATTGTTTTTTATTTAGGTTCCCTTACGCAAGCCTTCAACCTGCTGGTTGAGATCGAACTAAACATATTTTCCATTAAACAAAACCGTATAATAATATAAAATATAACCCTTTTTTTCGATTGAACAAATATATCCACCGCTGGTTCCATCGAACAAAATTAAATCTCCTCCAATTTCGATCAAATTAAATCTCCTCCAATTTCGATCGAACACTGCCTCCAAATCATCGGTTTCGATCCGCTGAGAAGAAAGAAATGGATGTCTTCGATCTCCTCAAAAGCTGCATTTCAGATCAAGGTAAGTAATTGTGGTTTATTACAGAATTTTAATAGTTGGTTTTAGTTGTTGATGGTGCCTATACGTTGAACACCGCAAGTACTATTACTGTTCGTAGCACAATTCGGCGGTTGAGGGAGCAGACCAAAAGTTAAGAGTTGCTTCAAATGTTTTTCTATCTAGTTTTTACTTTGGAATCTTAGTAGATATGCGACACACCTTTATTTCTTCTATATTGTGGTTAGATCTTTCTGCCTTGACGAGTATAATGGTTCTTTTTGCTACTTCAGTCTCAGTACAGTGCGTCTTATGATATTTGTTTTGAATTCCTGTTGTATTGAATCCAGCATGAGTTCAAAGTTTAATAGTGTTCTGTGATATTGCTGTTGATTGCACATAAGTAGAATTTTCTTAATCCAGTATAGAACTCCTATTTTTAAATAACTCGGCCAGGTATTTTAAAACAAACTAAACTAATCCCCGTATTTTCATACTCCGTATACATAAAGTTACGATTGGTCTGTACACAAATATTTTTTGGTGTCGACCATGAAGTGAATAAAACCAATATATTCCATGAATTATGAAATCATATCTGAAATTAATGAACTCGTATGGTTACTTTTGTGTTAACATTACTGAACGTTTGTTTTCATGGTTTAGAACTCTCCAAAAAAGCGAATAACTCGCCTAGATATTTCAAACTAGAATAACTAATCCCTATGATTGATTTAAACCTGCATGCATTTACTTTGTACTAGTACCTGCAACTATCATTATTTTGACACAAATCAGCATTTTTTTTAATGTGTGCCATAAAATATGATCACCAGTATTTATCTATACAATTTCTTCTTTTCATGGAATTTGGTGATACGACTTGGAGTGCAAGTGCATTTATCATGACAAGTGCAGATTTCAAGATCGAAGGATTTGATGTTTTTGTGACATTTTATAATGAATTTTTTTGCTGGATTCATCTCTCTTTAAAACCCCATTTTATTTAATTTTGTTTAAGTTCAATTGTCTGAATCTTTGATTCCTCCTTAAGGTCATTTAAATAGAGTAGATGATGGTTGTGGCAGTTCTAGGAGATGTATGTGATGCAGTTTTGAACCGTTGTGTTTTGAACTTGAGAATGCATAATGTTTTGAACCAGAGAATAGTTGTGATGATGGTTTATGGGGTTTGGATTTTGTATGGTGCTTGGTTTGAGTTTAGAGGAGATGTTGGTAGTCAGGTGGGGGATGTGCTGCAGCGGTTGGTGATGTGGGTATATTATTGAATCGGGAAGTGAAATGTAATTGTAATGAAGGAGAGTAGCAGTATTTATGATGTTTTGATGGTCAAGGTAAGGTTTTGGAGTTGAAGTGTGGCATAGTGATGATGAAGTAGGAGATGCTAACAATTCTCGTTGAGGAGGGTTGATGATAGATGGTTGAATGATCGGTCTGAGGAGGAAGCTAAAGGCTGTTGAATGGATTGGGCATGGAATTGGTGGTGAAAGTTAGAAAGTTGAAATGGAGGGAATGGTTAGTTGAGTTTGTAATCGAAGAAGATGTTAGACAGTTTGATGGGTGTATGGTTTGTAGTGGTCTGATGTAATTTAAACAGATAAATGTATGAAATGTTTGTGAACAGAGAAACGCATGCTGTGAACAGAAGCTGTAATGTAACAAAAATAAAATGAATTTGAGTTCTTGTCAAACTGCATTTGTCAAATTGGAACAAATGCACATCATATATATAATGCAGTTTTGGAACA
This sequence comes from Allium sativum, assembly GCA_030737875.1. NCBI lineage: Eukaryota > Viridiplantae > Streptophyta > Magnoliopsida > Asparagales > Amaryllidaceae > Allium > Allium sativum. The sequence goes on from CM060909.1 coordinate 78,101,486, forward strand.
ATGCAAATGGGACTTATTCTTTAAATTAAATAGTGGTTCAAAAATATTTTATTTTCAATAGTATATGTATGCATTACGTTGCTAGATTTGATAGGAAAACCCAACGAAATAATTCTTCAATAGCATTATGTTAATAACAAGGATCGAAAACTCGGTTCTGGTCATTTGATTTTTTTTTCCTTTCGGTTGATTTCGAAAATCTCATTTTTCGTGTCGGTCATGATTTGGAAGTTTATTCCGGAGGGTGTAGTCGGGGTAGGTGTTGCGGGATGAAGACAATGACAATAAGGTCAGAATTGAGTATTGGATTTTGAGCTGTAAGGCATGGTGAAGGCATGCATGTTGTTGGTTGCATGAAGATGGGGATTAGGTGATGGAAGCCTGAGCTAGCGGAGGAGGTAATGGGACGCGATGCTGGTTATGCACTTTGTAATGAGGTATCAAGTTTCAATGTTTGAGGTGATTGTGGATGCGATTATATGGTGAAGTATGAACGCAGTATGAACGAAGTGTTTGTGTTGTCCTAATATCGAGTCATGGAATTGTGGGATGAACCATGTTTGCCACCTGTATGCGGTCTGTTCTGTTGATCCTACTGTGAAATTGTATTTTCTGAAAGAGACGTTAAGTTTGCTGACATTTGTAGTTCGTGTGATGGGTTGATTGCTTGGAATTTTAGCTAAATGGACAGGGTTCCATTTTTCTAACATACAATGGGGTAGGGTTATATACAAAGTTACTTGGGTAGGATTTGTTGCCGTTGACGAAGAGGTCGGTATCGTCGTTGGTGCTTTGGGAAGAGGGTAGAAAGGAGCAGGTGGACTGCTAGTCGGTGCGGCTGGGGCCGACTGAGTTGTGGAGGAATGAGGAGTTGTGGATGACGCGGATGAGGCCACGTGAGCAGTTGGGATGAATGGTGGATCTGATTCTGATGACGGGAATAGTTATGGATGAGAATATAAATGAGGAAGAAGGAATTATTTAACCCTTTCCTTTTTTCGTTCTTTTTACTTTTGATTGGAAATTTGATAAAATGAAGAAAGAAATTGAAGGTGATTAGTAGGTGAAAAATGAAATGGAAATAATTAACAGCGCTTTGTAGTTGTTAAAGAAGAGAAGAGAAACCGGTAAAGATGTGTGATTTATATGATGAGATTTGTAAAATGTTATTGGTGGCATACGAGGGAATAGATACACTCGGTGCAGATTGCATAACATAACTGAAAATAAAACCATAGGTTCAAACCAAGTTTATTGGATAATTATTGGTTTGCCCATATATAACTATGTTGTAGTAAGAAAATGAGTACACTTACAATATGATAAAACCATAATTATAACAATCATGTATAAGCATATTTAACTGCAATTTTACAAAGCCTCCAGTATGAGCGGAATCAAATCCGGATGATACGCACTTTAATTATTGGAGGTATTGTTTTTGAAACATGGTCACTAAACCAAACGTCCACAAGCCTGATATGTATGAAAAGTCATGTATGTGCTCAGAGCTTGTTAAAAGGGAAAATATATTTTGTTATTTTGTGGTAACTGTTTTATGTTGTTTTGACTGTTTAAGAAAACATTTCAAAAAGCATTCCTGCCAAGATACATGAACCAGCAATTATTCACTTTATTATACTATAGTCAAGTGATTTATTATGTCTAGTGGTAACATGTTAACATTCCACGTCTTCTCCGGCTTGAATGTGGCAACTCCTGAAATTATTGTTTCGACTTGGCCGCTTGATTGCACATCTCAATCTACATTCTTTACCATGTGAAGCAAAAACATGTACTTTATCTTTACACGTTTCTATTTCCAAATTATCAATTTTATAATTTGGCTACAGAAAACAATATTGATGGGATTTATTTTACCGAACGGGTATCGTTACAACACTGGAATCCAGTAAGCTAAAACTCTTGAATCTAAAATCTCTTCATTTTTGTTTGAATGATTGTACTAATCTGATTCAATCGTTCTTATTTGTGATTTTCATACAATGTTTGTTTTTGTACTCATTCAATTTCCAGCCAGTTGCTTGAACATTTCAATTCTGTGATAGTCTATTTTCCTGTATTTCTTCTACTTTAAACATGCTTTGGCGTTTTAAAAGAATGTGCGTCATTGAATTTTATTATGTTTGCTGCCTTTCTGATGTTATTGAAAAAAATTATTGTGTGTTTTGCATCTCCCTATTTTCATTGTTCATTCCAATGATTTCTATAGCAAGTAGGTTTAATTTTTACTATTGTTGTTGGGTACACTTTCTGTGCGCAGCAAAAGATGAATCTCATTTTGAACACATTTGTAGCTTTCAAGTCTTATCTCAGTTGCTCTCAAATCCATATGCACATCAATAGAACCTAGACTTGAACATTGGCATTTGCTAAGTTGGTCAAAACAAATAATTTCACACAACAAACGCTATTGTACTATAAGTCGGGTCAAGGTAGGGATTTTTTGAAAATCTTTGGATTGAGATGTGAGATATATATATATATATATATATATATATATATATATATATATATATATATATATATATATATGCTGGATTCAGTATTAACAGTGCTGTTTTGTGCTACAGTTTACTTCATTTTTCATCTATATGTTGGTTTCTGCAATGATTACATCCATTCGTAACCTGAATTTCAGTTTACTTTTATTGTATTTGGTTGCAACGAAGTGTATCCTGACTGATTTTTTTGTTTTTGTTTAATATAGGGAAAGAAATTTGAGGCCAACCCCAACTTGTTTGGGATATATGGCTTTGTTGTTGTTGTTGTTGCATCATATCTCATATACGACTGAATTTATATAAGACTGAATTTTTCTTTCTTTCTTTTTTTTTCCTCTAAGCAGCAATCCTTTTGGGGCAAGGGAATATGGATTCACACACAAGGGAATATCCTTTTTTTCTAATAAAATATGGAGGCAGTTAAGATCCTAATTTCCAAACTATTTCCTTTGGTACATCACAATGATAAGGCATGGATTATTTTCATTCAGCAAAAAATCAATTATTCTCGGAAAATAATTTATAACGTTACTGACATTACAAAAAGAAATCATGCAGGCATATAACTGACCTAACAAAGTGCATGATTTTGAGGTATTTAAGAGAAAGCTTAATAAAAGAAAACCAATTAAACCTATGATTTGCCAAATTGACAAAGCAAGCTCATAGCTAGGACCCGCTGCACCAAAAGGATTTGAGAATTAATAGTATATTGGACAAAGTACGCCACAGCAGGGTTTAAATCATACATCACGAAGTTCAAAATTTGAATTAGCTGATGTATGCATGCAATGAAACATCGAAGTCTATCCTCTGAAGGTTTTTTTCACAGAGCATGCTATCAACTACGTAACCAACTCCACTCAGGCAGGCAAGCTTCATGAACTTTTACTTGATTATGGAATATATGATTAAAATTTTGGAATTTTAAGCCTTGACTTCTTTAGTTCGATTAAGTGATGCCAATAGTTGCGACAACACGTGTCAGTTTGATGGCGTTAAGGTATGAATGGACTTTATTCTTAGTATAATGAATGTATAACTTGTGTTTATAGCGACTTTATGTGCTAATTTTCCATATAAATTCCCTCTATTAGAGCTTTAATCCAATGTCAGAGCCCTTTGATGAATGGTCTTCCAAATTCAGTTTAAATCCATAACGGGAAATGGACATTGATGGTTGTGATTGAATCAATCTACATTGTGACAGTTAACATTTCGATCTCCGATGCAGTCTGCAAACAAGATAAGGAAGTTACCAAGTCAAAATTAGAGCATTTTTAAATGAAAAGGTCCGTTGATAACATTTTCCTTCTGCCTTCATTTCTATTTGCATGGATATTAATTCAGTGAGCCTTTATCACATATCAGGCCCTTGAATTAAAGAAGCCACATACACCATTATTTGAAGAGTTTGAATTGAAAACAACGGCAAGGAAACAACATCAAACACTCCAAAATCTCGCTCAAAAGCTGCTTCACATTCTTATGTTGAAGCAAACAATTACAGAAATCCAAAGGAAAAGCCACCCTGGCACAATGAACTTGGTGAATCAAGGTTTGTTTAGAAATGCTTGTTATCAATTTTTTATGAATGATAATCAGTTTACATTTTTGTTCAGGTCATGTAATACCATTTGCATGCTACAAGCTTTGCTTGGTTATTTGGTGAGGAAATTAAGAGGAAATCAGATGTATAACACAAGTTCTTATTCTCCCATGGATTCCTAATGATTATCAAATCTATACGGTCTCAAAATATTACCAAGGTGGAAGAACCAAATATGCAAGTTTTAATTTTATTCATTTATTTATATTTTGCATGAGCAATCGGTTACTTAATGTTAAACATGGATATTTAATTTAGTTAATGATAAATTATATGACATGTGATTTTGTGTTAATTAAGGTAATTGTGACCATTGATGTAATTTTGATTTTTGTTAAATGTTGATTGTTTGAAGTATGTTTGATGTTCATTCATTTACAGTTTCTACTAAATTATGTAGGTTACGTGTGCATCCATATTCATATTAATTTGCCAATATTAGAATTTTTTGGTTGTAGGGCCATATAAAATTTGCGACGATTAATATTAAAAGTCGTAGCAAAATAGATCATTTGCGACAGTCTTCTAATAAAAACGGTCGCCTAACTAGACATTAATGCGACGTTTTTTTAACCGTAGAATATCTGAAAAATTCAATACCAAAATAATGTTAATTTGTGACGGTTTTTACTTAAAGCCAGTCGTAAAATAAAAAAATTGCGATGGTTTTTAAAAACCGTAGCATGTTAGAAAAATACAAAACCAAAACAATGTTTATTTGCGATGGTTTTTAGTTAAAACAGTCGCAAAAAAGTCATTTTTGCGTTTTAAAGCCGTTGCAAAAATTTTCTTCATTTGCGACGTATGCATTTGCTACGGTTGTTAGACAGTCGCAAATCATGATAAACAACCGTCGCAAATGACCTATTTTGTTGTAGTGTGTTTAGATTGTTTGTTAGGGGAAAGTCACTTAGCTCTTGTAGTCTTTACTAGTTGAGGGAGGGGCCGAGATGGGGCTATAGGCACCATGAAAAACAGACTTGAAGGATATCTGTATTTTGAGGCTCTTAAAGGCAGGCTTGTACAGATACGGAAAATCTCTCGATCGAGTCCGTGTTTCTTATACAGCCCTGACACGGAACTCTGTGAACATTAGAGGATATGTGCGGTTAAGGCATCGAATATGATTGACGATACATTCGTGGGAAAGTCTAGATACATGCATGTCTGCTCTGGGTGGTGTATCGTAGACTTGAGGGCATTATTCTGTGATGAAATCTGATTCGATCGAAGTGGCAGTCCGTACGATTACGTAGTATAGTAATGACAGATGTATGCAGAACGTAACATTGTTATATAGAGATGCGTACGTCACTCCGACCTAGGATGAGGGACTGCGTACATTTCTTTGGCATTACGGTGAAGACCGTGTGAGTGGGGTACCATGGGGTGTACCTCAATATTGGGGAGGGGGTAGCTCTATATATACCGTATTAGGTTAATCCATTGGGAAGTAGATGGGTACGACATATGTGTAAGCCTTGAGTGCTGATAACCCAAGTAACCTAATAAATAAGAAAATGTAACTGAACAGTATATGTAGGATTATCCAAAGTGTATAGTTTAAATCTAGTCACCAAAACTTGTGTTCTAACCCCCTTCTCATAACATATAGCGACGCCTAAACACCAACAATAAAAAGCATCGGAAATCGTAATGCAACACCGACGCATTAGCGGTGGTTGATACCACCCAACTAAATTGAGAAAGAACATCGCGATAACTGTTGGTATCATGACATTTTCCCCGATCGATTATTAATATCGTAAAACAAATTATAAACTATTTTGTCTTTAAGAATATCATCTTGTAGCACAGGCAAGCCAAGATATATGCCGACTGTTTTTACAATATTTTCAATAAGTTATGCAAATTAATAATTTTGAGATAATTAATTTAGATGAAATGATTATTGTGCTGCTTAAATGTATAGATTGTTTGGGAAAATTTACCACACAGTTAAAAGGGTTAGTACAATGCAACATGATTTGAATAACTAAAAAATTTTAACAGGCTCATTTTACCCGCGACCGTAGTCGTTGATTCACATGTAAGTAGTTGATACATAGACAAAGACAGTATTTTCCCTTTCTTCCATTTCTTTTCCATCTCAATTGATTTTTTATTTTTCAGGAGCTACGTCTGAAACCCTTTCTTTGATCTTATTCTTCTATTTTCTCACTCAAGGGTACTGAACTCTGGCCAAGATTTTCGCTATCCCGTCAACTTTGCTAAACACGACCAGTGCGCAAGTGAACCTTTCTTTGCATGAGTTTCCAACGTGGTACTAATTATTTTGTCGATTGACTTATTTATCTTTCTATTTCATTTTTTTGTTTTAGATCCAGGGGAATATCTGTTTAAGTTGAGGTACATTATTTTTCTTTGTTTATTTTTCATTCATTTATTTATTTGTTGCTGATTTAGGCTTCTTTGTTTATTTTTTCTAATTTTCTTCATTTTCATTTCACACTATATAATAAAATCTGTTCGTATTGATTTCAAGTATGTTACTTTTTATTGTTCATGTTTGATTCATTTATTTGAATTTCTTTATACTTGTTTTCAACTGTAACTACTGATATTTTATTATTGGCAAGAAAGCATAAAATAAATATATGGTAAAGCCTATAATATACCCATAACTTTCAGTAATGATATTTGATTCACGTTGTTTATGATTTCAATAGGGCCACTTGATCAGTACACTGATACCAGTTTACCCAATTCACTTATGATATTATATTCATGATATTTTTACTGATATTCGCTTAATCTGAAATGACATATGAAATACAATAAAATACTTGCTAATTATGATCAAGACTTCGCAAGGAGAATGTTGAAGGGAAGTTTGGGTCTGTATTGGGCTTTTGCTTTTATGATTTGTGGTAGAAGATGGGAAGTAATTATGGTTGTGTGAATGCAGATGCTAGATCGTTGAGGTGAGTTGTCTTATAAGGTTAGTTGGATGAAAAAGGACAAAGGAAGCAGATTGAAGTGTACAGACATTTGTTGCTTGCAGGTTGAGTGATGAAATTGCAGGTGCGAGATGGTTTTTGGCGGAAGAGGAATTTTACAGTTTGATTCGAGTTTGGCTAGAGGAATTGGATGGAAGTGATGATACTTAAGGTCAACCTCTTTCTTCTTTCTTCTGCATATCCACAAATAAAACGAAAGCCAAACGCTAGAATTAACTATCATAAGCCATGGTTTCGTACCAAAGAAAAGGGCAGAAGTGTAAATTACATCAAGAGGAACACCCATTGTTCATCGTGGACATGGACTTGGATGCCAAAGTCACTTATCAGACCTTTATTCGAGAAGCGAAATCATAAGACTTGGACCCCGACGTTACTTATTAGACCATTGTTCGAGAAGCGAAACCCCCAGTTGAGGTTATGGAAAATACATATTCGTGGCGATAATCTGATCATCTCGCAATCAAGCGTGCTACTTATGTTCTTGCTGGGTTGGCCAAGGAGGAATCGATGGGATTGGTTGTAGAGGTAGGAGCTGTCACAGTGCTAGTGAAGCATCTGGAAGAGCCACCATCGGTGCCTACAATTGATGGTGGCGAGAGATGCTTAGATTTCGGGGTTTAAAAAGGATGTTCCATTACTTTGGGTCTTCTTGCTGTGAAGCCTGAGCACCATCAGATCATAGTCGATGCCGGTGCTTTGACGCTTCTCGTTAATATCTTGAAAAGACCTAAAAATAGCACCACCTCACGAGCACTTTGTGGTTCACTGAGAAGAGTAGTCGATGCACTAACCAACCTAGTTCATGAAAATAGCAGCATAAAAACCTATATCAGGATTCAAGATGGGATCCTTCTCATGTTGAATTGCTTTAGCTTACAGATCCAAAGGTTCAAAAGTCAACCGTTGGTGCCTCGTGAACTCTAACACTGAAAAACAATCAAAACAAAATCAAATATTTGAGCATAATGCTCTTCCAACCGTTATTCTCATGCCGAGGTTTGAAGATGTTGCCATGCACTACGAGGCATGGGTGTTACTGGGAACTTGGTGCACTCGTTCCCGAGTATAAAGAAGGAAGTTATTGCAGAAGGTGCTCTGCAACCTGTTATTGGGTTATTAAGTTCATCTTGCACAAAAAACCAAAGGGAAGAAACTTTATTGCTGGGGCAGTTTGTTGCAATTGATTCAGATTGCAAGGTGCGTATTGTACAAAGAGGAGCTGTAAGACCATTGGTAGAGATGCTACAGTCTGAGGATATGCAAGTCAAAGAGGTGGCTTCATTTTCTCTTAGTAGATTAGCCCAGGATTTGAACAACCAAGCTGGTATAGCATATGATGGTGGCTTGCTTCCTCTTCTAAAACTTCTTGATTCAAAGAATGGTGCTTTGCAGCATAGTGCTGCATTTACGCTCTATGAAATCACTGATAACGAGGATAACATCTCAGATCTTATCAAGTTAGCAGGATTTCAGAAGCTACAAGATGGTGAATTTATTGTACAGGCAACTAAGCATTGTGTGTCTAAGACAATCTAGCGAATAGAAGAAAAACTTCAAGGTCGAGTTCTAGGGCATTTGCTCCATTTGATGTGGGTTGGTGATAGAAGTGCCCAAATATGAGTTGCATTGACTCATGCTCATCTTTGCTCTCCTCAAGACCAAAGAAGAATTTTCCTCAATAATTATGGGCTTGACTTGCTTTTCGGTCTTCGGAGTTTCACAAATGTAAAGCAATAACATGATGGGTCTATAGCTCTGTACCAATTGGACATAAAAGTTATGGCACAATCCACTATTGTGACACCCCACATCCCCTAATGTCACCCACTTGAGGATGCGTTAGGTTCTATGAAGTGCAATAAATATACAGTAACCAAACATTCACAAGAAAGAATAATAATTACAACGGAAAATTTTAACTTTTATTATTAAATAAAAACCATTACTTCCAAATCCCAATTACAACATCGTTTTTGTCATATTTCTCAAATACAAAATACAATAGATAAAACCAACTGTACCATGAAGCAAACTATCAGAGTACAAAATCTTAAAAGAAAATCCCTTTTCAATAGCCGTATCAAAGTAGAGCAAAAGTCGAAGCAGTACATAAAGTCTGAAATCCAAAAATCCAAGCTGAATATCATGGCCAGTGTTGATCACTACCTAGAGAACCTGAGGGTGGGAAGGAAGAGAGAGAAGAAAAACAAAATAGGTCAGACATAAAGTCTAGCGAGTTCCAGTGATTTTTAGCATAAGCACAGATAAGTGATATCTAGACAGATAAGTAATACTGGATGAGAAAGTACAGTAAAAGTATACAAGTACGAAGTAAGCGGATAACAAGATAAGATAAGAATAGTTAAGCTTCTCATTTATATCCTAAGAACAAGTTTTCTGCACCAATACTAGTATATCAAGAATAGGTTTTACGCTAATTACTACCCATGCGAACAACTTCTTATTACTTAAATATCCTGTGTCAGTCCCGATAGTAGGGTGTATTAATTCCTAAAGCGGTAACTTATAGGACATAGACCTATTTACTAGTATTACAACATCTTAGTTTCCTCAATCGGATCCATGCATGCTTATGACTCCACCGGAACATTCATGTACCCGTCTTCCTCATTTTGAGTCTCTTACTATCCAAATCAGTAAAGCGTGTCTTGGCCCTTACCTAGTGTGAGGCCCATATTCCAATACCAATAGGGATACTGATAGTTATGGGCTCCATAAAAATTGACACAAGCCAAAACCCCTAAGCTTGTGCCCTCAAGTAACTAGGATTTAAGAGTCCCCAAAACCCGATAAAACAACAAAACGAGGGACCTCTTAGTTTATTAATTATTCACTTTAACATAGCATGTTTAAGTTCATTAATAAGCATGGTTGTAAATGAAATTTCTATGTAAATGTTATCTTGTGTACAACCCCTTCCTCAAAACAAGCACCTTCCCAAATGTATATGTATAGTAATTCTGTTTACTTAATTTACGTCTGATACATACATTTTCCATGACATGTTCTTTACTTAATCTAAAATTATGTCAAGTTTGTTTAACATGTTTGCATATTTTTTTTCTTTTCTAAAATCCGTAACAGTCAAAAGTCATCATGTTACAATACGCCCCAATTTCTCCATTTTAATGTCATTTCAATTATTTCAATTGTACGCAATAGTAAACAGAAATGGCCTAGGCTCTCAGTGGTCTAGGCTTAGCGTAAATAAAAGGAAAACGAAGGAGAACAACATAATTAAACTCAAACTATATAGTAGGCCTATAAAAGACTGCAATAAATAAAATATAGAAAGGGGAATAAGGAAGATAGATAAGTACATGAACATAAATTAACTGTAGATCTGAGTAAAAGAACGTGTATTAGATGTAAAGCTGAATTAATAGTAAAAGAAAATATATAAGAAATAACTTATAAGTACTATTTATTCTAGATCCAAAACTAATCACTATCATAATACTTCTTGGATGTCAGATCTAAAAATAGCTTGGACTCGCAGAGATGTAGGTTGTATATAGACGTAGTCTTTGAAAAAGGGTTTGTTGTTGATTGCAGATCTTGAACGATCTTTTTAATCTATATCTTCTAGCAGCGTCTTCCTGTTTTGTTAATAAATTTTAGAACATCGTCGTGGAGGAAGAGAGGAGTGAAGACAGTTTGTGTGTAGGAAAAATGATAGATAACCACCCTATTTATAGATTAGTCAAGACAATCCCAAACCATTGTATATTAGTTCTTCAAACCCAGCAATACACCTCAGTGAATGAACAATATAAATAAAACAGTCCAAATACAGATTCAGAATTCGTCCTACATGCGGGTGTGTCGACCGACCACCTGCCGTGTCAACCCATGGGTTGACCCTCCTTAGACATGAGTCGACCCACGGGTCGTCCTAGATGTGGGTACATTGCCCCATTACCATTGGTTTCTGAATCAAAATTATCTGATTTACGCAAACCAATGGTCTATCTGAATCAAAATTCCGAGACGAATGCAACAATAAAGTCGACTTTACTTAATTTTGAGTATTTAATTAATTAATATTTAATTTATTGTCATTATTACATGATTACAGTGTATTAAAATTATAGGGTGTTACAAATGTAGATGCGGCTCCTCTTTCACCCACACCCCAGGTTTAGTTGGCTAAAGTGGAAGAGGTTGAAAATGATGGTGTAACAGGTGGAAATATGGGTGTAGTTGAAGTTGTTTGAAGTAGTGATTTGGGAGAAATTTGATGTTTGTATTCTGTGTTGAGTTGTATGAGAAAAGGTAGTGTAAGTAGAAGTGCAACTGGGAATGAAACGTAAGGAAATGACCAAAAATAATAATAAACATAATATCAATTAAAATAAAAATAAACCCAATTCACTTAATTCGAAATGAAATAAAAATAAATCATAAGGAAATATATTAGTAGAAGTCACATGAGATTTACCACTTGAGACATAGTAAGATTGAATTCCATCGTAGTATATGGTATGGATTAAGCAGTTATAATCCCTTATGCTTCGCACATGTTGCTTGTTTAGTATCACTAACTTGTTGCAAAGAAAGATGGACACAAGTTATAATATGCTAATGTAGTACCATCAGTGCATATTATATTAGCAATTTAATTAATCAACCATAACTAAATATATGATCCTTTCTTGTATGATATTTTAATCATGGTAAACTTGTAGTTTCAATGAACTACTTAAGCGAGCATGGATGGATGTATAAAAGAAAAGGGAAGAAAGGATGGATAAGAAATCTTTTTGGATGGTTTAAATGTATTCATGAATTTTGCAACTAACAATGGCACCGAAGATGTAATCCATTGCCCTCGCATTAAGTGTGATAACAGGAAATTGCAAAAGAATGATGCAGTAAGAAAGCATTTATTGTGTGAAGGGTTCGCATTTGAATATTATATATGTAAATATCATGGAGAAATGGAGGGAACGTCTAAAACAATGCATGTCGGTGAGAATGAAACCATAAATTACTCTAAAGCAACTAGCTCTGAAAATAGAATGTTAGAAATGGTTTGCAATGGTGCAGGTCCAATTCTACATGATTATATTGTTGAAGAGCATATTGAGGAGGAAGACCCCAAACTAGAAGCAAAAAAAAAATTATGACCTGTTACAAGTTCCAAACCGATCATTTTGGGATGGTTGCAAACCGATTATAGCAATAAAATCTAAGTACAATACTACAAAAAATGAATTTGATGCATTTCTCCAAGCGAGTAAAGAAATGTTACCCGCTGATAATGTTTAGCAGAAAGTTTTATAAGATGATTTTTTTTCTGCATTTGGTTTGCCATATGAAAAGTTAGATACACGTAAAAATGGATGCGTGCTATATGGGAAAGATGATATAAATCTAACCAATTGCAAATTTTGCAATTGTTCATGATACATAATGAAGAAAAGAAAAGGCAAAGAGGTTCCTTATACTCGAATGCATTATCTTCCCATTAGACCTAGACTATAGAGGTTGTATGCATCTCCAACAACTGCATGTCATATGAGATTTCATACAGAAAGAACTCACAAGGAAAGATTTTTATGTCATCCATCAGATGGTGAAGCTTGGAAGCATTTTGACAATACTTATACAAACTTTGCAAATGAATCACGTAATGTTAGACTTGGCTTATGTACAAATGGGTTTGCACCGTTTAGTTGGTTTGGAAATAAATATCCATTGTGGCCTATTATTTTGACATAGTATAGTTTACCACCTTGGACGTTTATGACAAACGAATATACGTTTCCGAATCTTATTGTTCTCAGACCACAAAATCCAAAAAATGGAATTGACATGTATTTGCAACCTTTAATCGAAGAGTTAAGGAAATTATGGGATGAAGGAATCAATACCTATGATATATCTAAAAAGAATAATTTCAAAATGTATGCTTCTTTATTATGGACCATAAGTGATTTTCCTGTATATGGAATACTTTCTGGTTGGAGTACAAGTGGCAACTGGATTTCCCATATTGTATGGAATATACACTAGCATTTGGACTACAAAATGGTAGAAAACAATCATGGTTTGATTATCATCGTTGTTTTTTATTTTTGCATATTAATATCATTATAAATATAATAAGAAGAATTTTAAAGCAATCAAGATTGAAAGAAGATCATCACTACCAGATTTATCTAGCGAAGAAATTTATAAAATCATTAAAGATTATCCAAAGATCCATGAAGTTGGTAAAGAAGAAAATAATTTGGGTAAAGGGAAAACTCATAATTGTTGCAAGCAAAGCATGTTATAGGAATTATCATATTGAAAACATTTATTGCTTCGACACAATACCAATGTAATGCACAATGAAAAAAATATGTTTGACAATGTCTTTAACACGGCGTTGAATTTGAGTGGAAAGACAAAAGATGACTTGAAATCAAGACGAGATATTGCATTTATATTGTATTGTATTGTAAGCAACCTGGACTTGAACTTAACCAAGTTCATGAGAGTATTAAACTTTTAGCCTATTACGAGTTTGATCATGATAGTTGTAAGAAATTATTAGAATGGATCAGCACTTTAAAATTCCCAGATGGTATTGCTTCAAATATAAGGAGATGTGTTGATTTAAAATCTAGGAAAATGTCAGGGAAGAAGAGTCACGATTTCCTTGTTTTTATTGAGACATCTTATCCAATAGTTCTTAAATAGTTATTACCAGCTAAAGTTTGGAAAGTCATCACCGAACTTAGCTTGTTTTACAAAGATCTATGTTCGACTTTATTGAAAATAGAACACTTGAAAAAACTTAAAGAATACATACCAATATTACTTTGCAAGATTGAACAAATATTCCCTCTAGGCTTATTTAATGTAATCTAATGTCTTCCCATACATCTGTAATGTAATGACGGTTGGAACAAACCCCCTTCCTTGTACGCATATGAGCTGACACACAACTCCCATATAACAAAAGGAATCCATGATGTTACGTGCCTACCAGCTCATATTTGTACACAATTCCTTCAATATATTCCGTGATGTGGGACTATTATATTCAAACCATAATTCCTCCTTAGCAACATGCGAGATAATCCTAATAGTCTCCACCTTGACTCGCATCATACGAGTATCTTTTGAGAGAATGACCTTGCCCGCATGGCCCAATCCGAACCTTCGGCTCCGATACCACTATTATGTAACGACGATCGGAACAAAGCCCCTTTCCTTGCACGCATATGAGCTGGCACACAACTCCCATATAACAAAATGAATCCCTGATGTTACATATGTAACAAATCGAATTCCGACAGATCGATTTTTCTTTCAAAATTCGAATCTATCGAAACTCGTGTTGGTTTGCTCTGGTATCCTACAGAAAATACAGAGACATAAAATATGTCAGAGCTCAGAAGATATCTCACAGCGAAATGGATAAAATATAATATAATCAAATATAGTCTTACCGTATTAATAATACTGCCTAACCAGTATCCAAAGCTATCATGTCTCTGCCATAAATCTAACTTGCGAGTATGCTATGAGGAGGGGGTCCGAACACAAGTTCTGGTGACTGGATTTAAACTACACACTTTGGATAATGCTACATATATTGTTCAAACACATTTTCTTATTTATAAGTTTACTTGGGTTAACAGCACCCAAGGTTTACACACAGGTCATACCCATTTACTTCCAGTGGATTAATCTAACACAGTATATATGTAGCTACCCCCAATATTAAGGTACACCCCATGGTACCCCAATCGCACGGTCTTCACCATAATACCACCGAAATATACGTAGTCCCCATCCTACGCTGGAGTGACGTACGGATCTCTATATAACAATGTTACGTTCCACATATATCTGTCAATTCTACGCTACGTAAGCGTACAGACTGCCACTTTCGATCGAATTGCATTCCATACCAGAGTAATGCCCTCATGTCTACGATACACCACCTAGAGCTGACATGCACGTATCTAGACTATCCCACGTACGTATCGTCAATTTAGCTAGATGCCTTAACCGCACGTCCTCTAATGTGCACCGAGTTCTGTGGCAGCGTGGTACAAGAAACCCGGAACTCGGTCGGGAGCTTTTCCATATCTTTATAGGGCCGCCTTTAAGAGCCTCAAAATACAGATATTCTTGGGTCTGTTTTTCATGGTGGCTATGGCCCTACCTCGACATTTCCCTCAACTAGTAAAGACTGCAAGCGCTTCGCGACATTCCTCTAACGACAAACAATCTAAACATCCAGTTGGTGTCTCCCCTCAACCTCCGTACCCCAATTGTGAAAGGTGAATGGTCTATTAGGTTTAGCTCTATTCTTTTCGCATCGCACTGGATGCCGATGACGGGCATTCGACGATCTTCCATCCATGTTGGTTGTGACCCTCTGCCTTTCCGTTGTGGTGACCGTCGAATCACCCAAGTGTCCACTCGTCATAGCATTTTGATTGCAAGGCTACTTTTGCAGTCAAGGCCCACCCACTTGGTAGTTACGCGCAGACCTAACCTTTAAGAGGACAGCCTAAACATCTACCACCACACAGAGGACTACTAGGAGCACTTTACGTACCTCAGGAAGCCGCGTGCTTCCCTTTCCAGTCCTTCGGAGACGACAAAATAATCAAATGAACGTGCGCTCCCCTCGTTCCTAATGACACCACGATGATCTACCCCTTTGGGTTATTCACCCTCAAACGTGTGGACTGGTCCAAGCCCCTTACTTTAATATGTTATTAGACCCTATGTCTAAACATTCTTTTATGTGATTGCTTTACCTCATCGGGTTTCCATTTAACTTGGTTATCATCTTAACTTTTTATTCAGGTTACCAAGTTCTTTCTAGCCCCTTATATCTCTAAGGAATGGGCCCCTCTCGCTTATTAATTTCAATCATATAACTTAACCCATTTAAGTTTATTACTAAGCCACAACATGTTATTCTCTACATTGTGATCCAAGGTGTGTAATCCACAATCCCTTTATATTCTTGTTTGATTCAAGGTTACAATAACATGTTCTACTTAATACGTAATTAAGTATATCTCAATTTACGTGTTTTCTGTCTAACATGTCAATTATCATTTATGATTAAATATAACTTATTTTATTTTATAAGTTTGCCTCACTCTTTCCTATTTGATCTTAATTCATCTTAATTCAATCTTACATTGTCGCTACAGCTTATCTTAGTTCTCTTAACTAAGGTTCACTGATAAGCCTCCTTTCCATTTATTATACCCTATGTTATAATTTCCTCTTGTTTCTAGGACAAGCCTTAACATGTTATTTTTATCAGCATATTTCAGGCTTACATTACTTTATTTATAATTAAGTACAACTTCTTACATTTATAAACTTTCCCTCTTTTCTCTACTTATTACCAACAACTGGTTTCAGGCTTCCCCGTTTACAGATTACTTAATTTACAACTAAGTGCCACTTATCTCATTTCACCAGTTATCTCATTTGCTTACTAATTTATTATAACCTAAGTTATAATCTTCACTTGTCCCTAGGACAAGCCTACCTATTATTTAACATTCTCATTAATGTAATTCATTTATAATAGGTTATTATCATTCCCCGTTCATTCCTATCCCTTTGATCGTTGTAATTATCTTTCAATCAATTCCATTCACTCCCATTAATTACAATTAATGGCATTTATAAATCCTGCCATTTACATATATTTAAATATATGTTTTTGCACTATACCTCTCACATTAAGCCTATACTTGTGGATGTTGGATTTGTCGGGCAGTTCGGGGAAGACTTCTTCCATAAGTTGACTTAACCTCGTCTCTTAGCACCGTTATATTTTTTTTTATGCAACTAGACCCCTCATATTAGATTTACCACTTGTGGATGCTGGATATGTCGGGCGGTTCCGGGCAGACTTCTTACATAAATGTAATCTAACCTCGTTTCTAAGCGCGGTTACAGTTTCTTAATTATTGTAAAATTTCTATATAGTCTAGGCATGTCCATTCTTTCAAATTTTCACTATAATTTATAATTTACGTGTCATCATATTATGTCTATTTTATGTCATATGTCCTTTCTAACATATAATCAATTCTATTCTAATATGTAATCAATTAATCAGATAATTGTTCAAATCTAAAAATAACATGTAATTTTCTCAATTTCTACCATTAATGGTCCAGGTACATAAATGTCACAAGTTAACATAGAATGGAAACAATAGTAATCGGTACACTAATTCTGACAAGTTTATATTTCAAGATATGAATTTTTCAACGTATTAATATTTTTGCATATTAACATTCCAATGTGTCATATTCGTCACTTTAATCTTTTTTAACATATGTTTAAACATTTCAAAATATCTTATTTAAACATGTCATAATAACATTTCAATACTTTAATCATTCTTATCAAATTTACATGACATGTTAACGGGGAATGTTAAAGGATAATATACCATTATCAAAAATGATATAACTTAAATCCACTCACCTCATTTGCTTTCCAAATCCTGGATCTGGTCTAGATCTAGCATTCCATGGTTTTCTCCTAACTGGATTCAAAGTCTAACAACCATGGATTCATAATTTTTACTAAAAGAAGAAGGGAAGAAAAAGGAAGAAAATTGAATTGACCAGATATAGAAAATTACCTCACTTCCCGTTTGATTATGAACACCTTTTTATTAATCTTCATTCTTTTCCTACAGATTTTGATTTAGAATTTTCCTAAACTAATTATCTTGTTTACTGAAGATATTTGAGGAGGAGGAAGAATGGCAGAGCTTGGACGTTGTCTCAAAGAATGTGAGATTTAGCCTAGACTCTGCTAGCCTGTTTATAAGTGTTCAGGATTTATCGTACACGCAGCGCTGAGTCAGCAACGAACCTTGTTAAGAAAACGGTCCAGATACGTCAATGGATCTGCCTAGATCTATGGGGGTGTCGACCCCCATATAGGGGTGTTGACCCCGGTGTCGACACCGACCCCCTGGGTCCCACATGCAGTTTTGGCGTAGAAACTTGATTTTTAAATTTCTGGAATTTATTTGGTTATTATATTCATATGAAATTTTCTTATGCGTATACAATTGTTCTAATGATCATTTTGCGTGCATATATATACATATATATTCTTATATATATACATATATTTTCTTTATTTCCTTATATGTACATTCTTATCCTTTCAAATTTTGAATTTGTACGCGTACATATATTTGTACGTTCAGTTGGCCCTCTCTAAAACAAAGATAAAAATTATGTCACCGTCGTGGTTCGAACCCCCGACCTCTATGTTACACATCCAATGCCTTAACCATCCGAGCTATGAAGTCCTTTGTTAACAAGTTTAGAAACAATGGTAGTCATTATTCTCCTTCTTTTACCTTATTATCATATTTCGCTGCAATACTTCATTTAAAGGTATCTTTTTCATCTTAAATCAGTTTGTTGTAATCCATAGTTCTAGATTGAACAAAAAATCGCCACGATTGCAATGACGCTAATCCCGTGGCCAAATTCTGGAAGGTCTTCAAAATTTTCTTTTCTTTTTAAAATATGCATTTTAATTGCATCGCATTTCTTCTTAAATGTTTTATGTCTGTGCATAAATAAACATTTATGCATTATTATAAAATGTGGGGTGTTACATTCTCCCACCCTTAGGAAATTTCGTCCTCGAAATTTGATAAGGGTAAAAATCAATTAACCCCTCGCATAATATACATCCATCATGTGTGTACCCAATTTTTGCAAACATTGTGCACTTGTGCAAAGTGAAATACAACATAATAATACATGTATGTCTAAGCGGTACCTCATATATATATATGCAATTTTTTCAAAAATCCTTTTAAAATACGATACTCACATCCTAAATATACTGGAATTTCTACATGAATGTAATATTTTGAAAATCAAAATACATTTTCATCCAAATTTTCCCGCATTCTTGCAGAGCAAGAAACCAGTTCATCCTATTGTTGCACCCAAAATCCTACCAACCAACTTTATTTTTCGAGTTTTGAACAATCTAATTTTCTAAATTCGGTTTCTTATGTTACAAAAAGGTGGAAAACGGAATACTCCACATATTCCGTTTTTCCTTTTCAACCTTTTTTAACTGTACTTGGATTTTATGTAACTATTTATAAAGATTCCCCTATTTTCCTATCCAAGCACAACCCACATAAGAAAAAAAAATATTACAGATTTACTTTTTCATCTTATCTTGGAAATTTTTATTCTTATCCATCTTTTCTCATAATTTGTCAAGTTTGTCGCTGTACTAAATTTTTTGTTTCCTTTTTAGTTGTACCTTTTCTCTTAGCTTATTTAATCATCTGATCTAAGTTTAGTTTTCAAATAAACCTTCTAATCCTTCAACTAAAACAGGAAAACAGATACTCTACACAGCTACTACTGAGGGCCAAGAATCTCGGGACTATGTCCCCCTCAGACAACAAAGTCCAAACCATGGGATCCACGACTGGTTTAGGTGTTACCCTAATTACCCAACAAGAACAAAATGACGGAACGATCCCATCAAAAATGTAATAACGGGTTTTACCTCTTACACAAAAATTAGCAATAGGATCTAAATACTTACTTGCCCTTTTTCTATCTAGTAGCCACCAATAATTCTAACTGTGTACCGATAATCATTTCAAGCAACATTCTAGGCTTTTTAATGCTTACGCATTCCATGGGAACTTACCATTATTCCAAGTTAATTCTCGCTATCTACTTCGTAGCCTCAAAACTTTTTCCGTCTTTCCTTGGCACTAATCCTTACCTACTTCATACTTTTTAAAACACAGTTTGGCCTTTATTTTCATTTAAATTTTCATCAAAAAACTTAAAAGTGTCAAAATTTTATTTTCCTCACGAAAACTTACTTTTTCCAAACCATAAAAACATGTCATCTTAAAAAAAATGCAAATCATTTTTTTTTCAAATCACAAAAACTCGAGTAGATAAGAACAATTATTCCTTAATCGGCTTAATAACTTGTTACTATACATGCTTGCAAGCTATACATGCTCTATAATATGCACCTTTTACTGAGAGAATTTTACTCTAGACGACGTTTTCACAAGAAATCACTATTTACAAAATATACCCCATTTTGCTTTAAAACCCAATATACTTTACATATTTAAAACTATAACTTTTAAGATTAAAACTTAAAAACACCGTAAACCATTTTCCCAAAACTTTTACATTTTCAAGTTATTAAAAGTTAACAATAGGGTTTGACTCAAAGCGGGTTTCCAATTTTTCTAGGCTTTCCTTTCTCTCTACTATATATATTCCTAATCCAATTTTCTCTTTTTAACCTTTTCCAATTTATAAGGTTTTATAGCCAAGCCCACTAATCCAAAGTCCTAACATATGGGATCCTCCTTTCTTTATTTCAAAATATATTGTACACTTTCCCACCCAAATTTCCTAAGAGTCTCAAATTTCCACATTCATTCCTTTATTGTACAAAACAGACATCCCAATTCTTACCATATTATACTCTTTCTATTTAGTGGGTTCCTCTATGGATATTGGTATATATATATGTATTTAAAAAAAATACAAATACGTTCACTCACTATTTATACAGGAATCATAAACCTAAGCTCTGATACCAGTTGTAACAACCCGAATTCCAACAGACCGGTTTTTTTTCAAAATTTGAATTTATCGAAACTCGTGTTGGTTTGCTCTGGTATCCTACAGAAAAGATAGAGACATAAGATATGTCAGAGCTCAGAAGATATCTCACAGTGGAATGGACAAAATATACTATAATCAAGTATAGTCTTACCGTACTAATAATATTGCCTAACCAGTACCCAGTCTCTGCCACAAATCTAACCTGCGAGTATGTTATGAGGAGGGGGTCAGAACACAAGTTCTGGTGACTGAATTTAAACTATACACTTTGGATAAACCTACATATACCGTTCAATCGCATTTTCTTATTTGTAAGGTAACTTGGGTTAACAACACCATTTTCTTACACACACGTCATACCCATTTACTTCCCAGTGGATTAATCTAATACAATATATATGTAGCTACCTCCAATATTAAGGTACACCGCATGGCACCCCACTCGCACGGTCTCCACTGTAATACCACTGAAATATACGTTGTCCCTCATCCTACATCGAAGTTATGTACGATCTCTATATAACAATGTTACGTTCTGCATATATCTATCAATTCTGTGCTACGTAAGCATACGTACTGCCACCTTCGATCGAATTAGATTTCATAGCATAGTAATGCCCTCAAGTCTACGATACACCACCTAGAGCTGACATGCATGTATCTTGACTTTCCCACGTACTTATCGTCAATTTAGCTTGCTGCCTTAACCGCACGTCCTCTAATGTGCACTGAGTTCTGTGGAAGGGCGATATAAGAAACACGGAACTCAGCCGGGAGCTTTTTCATATCTGTACAGGCCCGCCTTTAAGAGCCTCAAAATACAGATATTCCTAGGGTCTGTTTTCCAATGTGGCTATGGCCCCTCCCTCAACTAGTAAAGACTACAAGAGCTAAACGACATGCCCCTAACAACAAACAATCTAAACATCCAGTTGGCGTCTCCCCTCAACTACCGTACCTCGATAGTGAAAGGTGAATGGTCTATTGGGTTTAGCTCCAGTCTTTTCGCATCCCACTGTTTGCCGATGACGGGCATTCGACGATCTATTATCCTTGTTGGTCGTGACCCTTTACCTCCCCATTGAGGCGACCGCCAAATCACCCTAGTGTCACCTCGTCACAGCATTCTGACTGCAAAGCTACTTTTGCAGTCAAGGCCTACCCATCTTGTAGTTACGCCCAGACCCAACCTCTGAGAGCATAGCCTAAACATCTGCCATCACACAGAGGACTACCAGGAACACCTTACATACCTCAGGAAGTCGCGTGCTTCCCCTTCCAGTCCTTCCGAGCCGACAGAATAATCAGATGAATATCTGCTCCCCTCATGACTTATGACACCACGATGATCTACCTCGTTGTGTTACTCACTCTCAAACGTGTGGACTGGTCCAAGCGCCTTACTTCTGTAACGTCCCAGAAATTTCGACAATTGGAATGTGGAATTAATTAGAGTTATAATTATTTATAATCAATTTTAGATTGATACTGGAGTTAGAATTAAAAATCGAATATATGACTTATGTACTTAGAATGGAGGGTTGGAAATCAAATATTTATCATTGAATATTTGAACTGAATTTAAATTAGACTGAAAGTTGATAGAGAAATATTGATGATAGAATTTAAAATAAACGTTATCAACAAATTGGAGAATTTTATTTGTTGAATGGAAATTGGCATGGATATGTGTGTATTTGTGTATATTAAGAAAACAAAATTTAACGTTTTAAAATTTCGGAAACGGGCGGAGGAATTGGTGGACAAACGAAATAAAATCGATGAACGGTTAAATGATTTAAAAATAGATAATGTCAAATGCAAATAAAGTCAGATTACAAGCAGAATAATTTTATTGGGTTCAAAATACAGAGACGAAGAGGTACTTACTAATTTTGTCGCGATTGGGGATCGTGTTAGCGGTACGATTCTAGAGCGGTTCAGGGTATTCACAGAAAAATTAATATTAATTTATATACAAATATAACCTACCCCAGCTAATTTCACGCCGACCTATTCACCTTTACCTTATAAGCTAGGACACTACGTCGTTCTTATCCTATATTATCACTTCTATAAAAACAACTCTCCTTCCCTCAAATTCTTCCGAGAAAAACCATCTCCCTTTTACTTCATTCGAATTCATTTCTATCAAAATCGATTTCCCCCAATATTCTGATGGCCGAATACCTAAATCGATAACCTTGCCCAGATTAAAACTCCTCCTTCTGTAGATCAAAGACATGAAACCCTAAAATCGCTGGCGTCTTGCTCCAAATCAAATACAGCCACTTCCGCTAACTCCAACATTCAGCGCTACCTTGCCTCCATCCCAAAGCTGACATCTTGGAACTCGAATTCCATTCCTCCGTTCGCCTCTCATTAGACAATCGCCTCATTGCTGTTTTCCGATGAACTCAAGTGTCCCAACCCACTTCGCCTTCTCCTACTTCGCGCCATCTTCACTTCAACACCACTAACCGAACCCGCCTCGTCAGAGACAAAAACCGTTGCCAACATCGCTATTTAAGGTGAGTTATCTCACTCACGATTAATTGTGTTTTTCAACTGATTGATTTCAATTCATATTATATATGATAAATTTTCCTTTGCGCTTCGGTTTTGTTGTTGGGTTGCCTTGTCTCGTTGAAGTTGTATTTTTATTTGGTTTGATATACGTATATTGATAAGAATTTATATTACCCATATGAAGAAAAAGGGAATTGATAACCTGATATCATACTTGATTTGATCACCTGTAAATGGTATTTAGGTTCAGTGATTATTTGTTTTGCGATCAGAACAAAACTGCCCTTGTTCTTGACCTGTATTTGTGTGCACCGTGGTGTACACTGTTAAGTATTGACACTATGCCTTGTTCCCCTTGTCCAGTCGACACTTATGTTGTTTCTACCTGATTGCAATTCGAACTGCATTGAGTGATTCATTTGCCAGTCACCTATCTTATATTTTGCGAAACCATTATGCTATCTTGATAATATTTATGAACCCTGTTATGTAACGACCCGCATTTTTCAGCGATATAAATAATTTATTTAATTATTTAAATAATGGTTTGGTTATTTAAAATGACTAGAATTAGATGATATTGAATATTTAATTAAAATAAATAATAGAATAATATATTTAATTCAGAAATAAGCAAAAATAGTGGAATTCACAATATTGTGTAAATTGGGATATTTAGGATATATGTTTCAGCTTAGAATTGAATTAGAATAACGTATAGATTGTTTTAACGACAGTTTGAATGTATAATTATATTATAATTATAATCGAGCTCGAAATGGCGCGGCTGTTCGCTATTTGGCGATTTGAACTTCAACTGAATGTACAGGGTCCATTTTAAATCGGATTTCTGTAAAATAAGAAACGTTAGGAGCTGGTGAAGTATATTTTTCTAGTGGAAGAGAAAAATCGGGATTTCGTCGTGTAGATTTTGATATATGACCAAATCAAATTTTCAAAAAGTCGCTATGGAATTCCTTTATAATTTATGTCAATTTATTTATATTTTTAAAATGGATTTTTAAAATATAAATCGAATATCGATGTAACACTGGATTTGAAATATCGACTTATAAATTCCAGTGTAACAGTATGATATTCTGTTGTGGATATATGCGATAATATTTATTTTTAAATATTAAATTTAAATGTTTTTAAATATATTTATATATTTAAATGAGTTATTTAGAGCTTTAAAAATAACCAGTTTTTTCAAACGACCTCAGAATTCGATGAAACTAATTTTTGTTGGATCCGCAACATCAAGTTATTGTTAGGTTCCAAGTTCCGTGATTTTTAGAGTCAGTATGTGGCCGTACGGATTTTTAATGTGAAAACAGTTAGTATTTCGTTGGTTAAAAATACGCTGTGTGAGCATATGAAGTCGAAATTCGATGAAACCAGTTTCGTTGGGACCGTAAGGCAGAACTGTAGCCGTATGTCAATTTTTGTATTTTTTGGATCGTATTTGATCATACGGATTTTTAGAATATGAATACGAGTAACAGTTCAATAGAAAATCAATATAAAAATAATATCCTCTCACTATAAATAACCAACCTTCCTCCTAAACCCTAAGAATTTCATTCCTCAGGTCAACGAAATTTCCGCCGCTATCTCTTTTCATTTTACGACAAATCGTTCTCTTTGGAAAATCATAGAAATTGAAATACAAAGTGAAATCGTTTGATTTTTGATTTAGTAGTCTTCTTTGCTCTAGATCTTCGCGTTGATATGCATTTCATGTGAATCGATGCAATCTTTATGGAACTGGAAATAGGGCATCAGCCCTAGGGTTGGAGTTTGGAGGAAGTGTGAGCATCGGTTTGGGTTGTTGAAATGGTATTCGGGTTTAAGAGGTTGTTTAGCACCTTGTTGCTGATTTTGGTGGTGTTTGGTGATGGTTTCGGTCCAGTGTAGGTCTGTGTCAAGCGGAACTGGTGGCTCGACGGAATAGCAAGGCGGGGTGCGAGTTGAAATCTATGGTGATGGGGCATTCGCAAAGGGGAGCTCATTGCTGAGGAGTTCGGTTGGTTTCATGGCAGAACGAGAGGGATTGAGGGAGGTAGGGAATCACGATGTCGAATATGTGGTTACTGGAGCTCGCGAATTTTGATTTTGGGAAGAAGGGATCGGGTGTTACGGGTTGGGTATTGGGTGAAAGAGGATTAGAAGAGGGAATTAATGGAGATTTTCTTGTGAATTTATATGAAGTGGAGAAGGAGGGGTGGAGTATGGAAGATCGGAAATGGCGTGGGATTATGGTGAGCGGGTTTCCAGTACTGATCGGGAAGAAGGATTACGGTTTAATCGTGGTTAGTTAGGATATAAAGGTAATTAAGGTAAATATAATTAATTAGTTTATATGTTAGTGATCGAATGATTATATTCAAACGTTAGAAATGAATAATTATTTCATATGTTAACGGAATTCAGAAAAACAAGATCCGATGGGATCGTACGGACGGTGGCTACACCATGGAACTGACCGGGAGTGAAGTAATGCTCGTTTGGATTTATGGTGAAATTAACAAATCAAAGACCCAATATCGTTATTTAACGATAACCATCAAATGTGAGTAAATCTCACTAACTCTGTTCAACTTATATTTTTATAACGTATTTTTAGAATCTATAAATAATGGTTGTTCGCTTTGTGTTGGCTGTTTGATTGAACTGCTAGTCAGTTGATTGAAATTATAGATAACGATATAGATATAAATCGTAAATCAAATATTGATTCTGTTTAGCAGAATATTTCATAGGGAAATGAAATTGACGTTAGTTTTATTGTTAACATCTGTGGGTGCAGAAAAACAGGTTGGAGGGGCCCAACTGGGTTCCTCAACATTTATTTTACTGTTTTTTTCATCTATTGTGTTATATGGTGTGATATGAAATCTGTTATTGATTTTGTATGGTTGAATGATGCTGATCATTGTTGTATGGTATATTAAATACCATAAAGAATACTGGAAGGTTAAAAGGAAATTTTCAATGTTATATTGAAAAAGAAATATTTATAAAATCAAAATATTTTATAAAAAGAAAATATTTATTTAGAAAATAATGAGATTTAAAAGGGATATTTATTTGTTAATCAAATAGATAGAATTGAAAAGAAATATTTGTAAACTATTTACAAATTGAATTGAAAGGGATATTTATTTGGAAAATAAATAGAATAGAAAGGGGAAATGCGTGTAAAATAAATAGAAAAAGAAAATAGTTAGGTTATCAAAGGAATTACTTATAAAATCAATATATTTTAAATAAAAAATATTTTATAAATAAATAGAGTTATCAAAAATGGATTTATTTTGTAAATAAGTAGATTAAGAAAGGAAATATTTGAAAAAGTGACTAGAATGGTATAAAAGGAAAATTTTACATTTGAAAGATTTAAACCCGTGCTTCGCACACGGGTACAACAGGATATGGATTTAAAGTAAAGATTTTAAATAGAATCTATTCTGACTAATAGGTTGAGAAGTTAAATTTATAAATAATATTTTATAAATTAAATGAAATATTTATCATGGATAAAAAGAATATATAAGTCAGGACTTATATAGAAAAGTAAGAATCGATTTCAACATCGATATTTGAAACTGAATAATTAGATAGAGTTAATCAAATTAGAATTAATTGAATATAAGTTATTCAATTAGAGTGGATCGAATATAGTTAGCTGAGATAGAGTTAATCAAATATAGTTACTCAAGATGTGTTGCCATTTAGTACAACTGCTAGCGTAATTCGCAGGGCTGCAGATAGCCTATGGCGGTCGGATGTTTCCTGAGGGAATCGGGCGTAACCATTGTGATCGCTGCGATCAAGAGTCAAGCGAATGGTGTTAAATTGAATATTAGCCATTCAAAATAAAGTTGAATCAGAGATAGTTATTCGAATATAAGTTAATTGAATATTAGTTATTCGAAAAGGAGTTATCGAATATTAGTTATTCGAGAAGGAGTTATCGAATATTAGTTATTCAAAAGGAGTAATCGAATATTAGTTATTCGAGAAGGAGTTAAATCGAATGTAAATCATTCGTTGAAAATTAATTGAATGTGAATCATTCGAAGAGAGATTATCGAATGTAGCAATTCGAAGAAAGAGTTATCGAATATAGTTTATTCGAAAGGAGTTATCGAATAGAATCTATTCGAAAGAGAATTATACGTTGAATTCGACTATATCGAATTCGGGAAAGTAATATTTACTTTCCGGATTTAATCAAGATTTACTTATTTATTTATAAATTAGTGGTTTAGTTATTTAGTTAAATCGAGGAATAAAAGTTATATTTTGAAATTTGATATTTAGGGAGAAGGGATTATAACGCTATAGTTATAACCAATGTTTTCAATGAAGAAGTGGGTTCGTAAATAGAATCCGAGAGTTTCGTAAGGAAATTTGTTAAAGAATATGAAAAGTGAACTTTGTCTATTTCGAAGGTAGAAATGTTGTTCAGTTAAGTTTTAGGAGGTAATTATACCCCAACTTGATTGACTTCGTTTTAAACTAAGAAATGGGTAAGGTTCGATAGTGATGATTGATTAAGTGAATTTATTTAACGAGTATAATGGTTTAAATTGGCTTAGTGATGTTTTATTTAACATCTGTTTTAAATCAATTAAATAAATTTTGGAAACATTTTCCAAATATAATCAGAGATATTTTCTAATCATCGAAAATGGAATGTTGATGAGAAAGAATACTGGAATGACAGTGACACGTGAAATAGAGATGGAAATGTTTTCCAATAATTGATGACGTATATTTCCTAAATTTAGAAAATAAGAAATAGTGAGTATATAGAAATGGGAAATGAATAAATACATGATGAATTTAATTAAAAAAAGATAAGTGTGGATTGATGATTGATCGATAGAATTTCCATCTGGAAATGAAATCATTGTTTGCACACCTATTTTTCTTTGATAGTTAAATCACCGACTATCGAAGTTTTTAACCATTTTCCATCGTCAATATGGAGATACCGGGATCAGATGTATTATCTGGAAACCACTCTGTGTGGACGTTAGCGTTGCGTTCAAATATGATAAATTGAAGACAGAGTTTTGCAAGGGCTATCCTGTTTTCAGAATAGTGCCTTCGGTTTGTCCAGTCCCAGGACAACGTGAGCGGACGAATGTCTGAAAGAGTATTTCTAACAAATCGCGTAAGTTCATCTCTTCCAACGTTCTTACGTTTGGTGGCGGAGGAATTCGTTTCTCTTAGCTTTATACCCATGGTACTTTTGAGGAAATCAATTTGTGATTTGACGGGTATGACGATGTGGCATTCAAAGTGAATGGTGGTCAAGTGTTTCAAAAGATACGTAATGACCTCAGGCCTCATCAACCGGGAAATGACAGAAATCGGGCAGGCAGCATGGCTAAGTGGGTCGCTCCCATTAGGGTGTATATCACCTATCTAGAGAAAATCCATTTCATTCTTATAGCTATGTTCGATGCTGTCCCTTTTCGGGAAACGGTAGAGTAGCTCCCAACCGTTGGTGATATACATTCGATACACTCAAGCGAAATGAGTGGTCGGTCATGTATGGGCTGGATTGCAAGACGTTCTTGCTGAACCTAGTGTATTCGTCTCTAGAGATACACTATCGGCAGGTGGTCCCATACCTTGTCATAGTTGGAACCCAATCCATAATAAGCGCTCGCGGTTTTGTTTGTATACTATATATATGGAACATGAGACGCAAGCGTTCTGCTAGATTCTAATTACTTGTGATTAGACATTATTATAATATCAGAGGAATATTGATTTCCAAAAATGTTTGGTTATCGTAAGGTAAAAACCATCCGTGTTTATGTGTGAATTGGTCTTACGATTATCTTTTCTTTCGAAAAGTTATTTGAAAAATTAAACTGATGATTTGAGTTTACTCACACCAGTCCCATGATTGACCCAGAGTTTATTTTGTTTTGTTTTCCCTAAACTCTTGGGTGCCCAAATTTATACGAGCAGTCAAGTAGTTATGGTCTTTACAGATATACGTGGAGGAGCTTGAAGCAGGAGGCTTCAGGATTATATAGCTATTGTTATTTCCGCTGTGTATAAGCATTGTACTCTGATAATGTTATTATATTGTTTTATTGCAAAGTTAAGTTATGTATTATATTTTATTCATTCCGCTGTGGGATTTGTGTTTACTCTGATTGTGTTCTTCTTCTTCAATTCTAATTTTCTATCTTATCTATTCTCACCCTCCAACTTCTTTCTATTAATGATCTGGAATGTTCGATACCTGAATAATTAGCAGGGGTTTGGTGTTGATTTTCGGAGTCGAAAATCCCAGTTCGTTATAGTGGTATCAAAGCTGAAGGTTAAGTGATTACCTTAGCTCTGCGGCGTGACTCAGTAGAGTTGGGGTTAGTAATACCCTAGATTGAGTTTGAGTGTATATATACGAGGGAACGTATTTGTAGATTTTATAAAAATTGTTTTATATTGTGGAGATTTATTGGTTGAATTGTTTGTGAATTCTGGTCGATCAGTTTGATCCACTGTATCGATAGGGATTACCAAACATTTGAATATGATAAACTGACACAGTATGTTTTGAAAGAGGGAAAATGAGATAGTTTTACCTAAAGTATATTTCGATATAAAGAAAATATTTATATTCGAATGATTATAGTATGTTGGATGTGTTGGTTGATTATAATTGGAATGGTTATATAAGTAACCAATTTGAGTTCGTAACATATGAAAGCAGATTAATTAAATCTGAATTAAATCAGGATTGGAATTAAAATTCTGAAAACTGGGAGAAGTGTTTGTAAGTGGATTTGAGTTAAGTATAAGAAATTTTAAGATCCTGAGAGATTTTAAATTGTTTACAAGTATCATGAATGATATTTTGAAAAGATTTCAAAATGGAAATGTTTAACTATGGTTTTGAAAGTGATATAGTATTGAACTCACTTCGATAGCTGGGAAATAACTCTGATGATGGTGGCCACATCATCAGTGTTCATTTTCGAGTTGTAAGTGACAGATTACTACCAAAGAAATTGTTTTTGAAATTGTTTTGATAAAGGAGGTTGTTTTGAATCCCGAAAGGAGATAATTGACTTTAGAAAAAGCTAAGCTGTTTGGAAACTCCCAGAAGACAGATAGTATGAATTAAAAACAAAGTAAAGAAATTAGTGAAAGAAAATATGAATTGAACTGAAACCAATTAACTGGAAATTTAATTGAAATATAATATATAAAGTAAAAATCAGATTTTGAATTGTGAAATAGAATCTGAAATGATATTGGATTGGTGAGTTAGGAATTTGGAATCGAGAATAGAACTCGAGTTTGAAATGAAATATGGATTTGGATGAGCGAATAATTGTGTTGAGATTTGATTGATTGAAATTGATTGGAAATCAATTGGTATAGATGGATATATGATCAGCAGGTATTGAATAGAAGCAAGTGCAAGGATTTAATGATATGCCCAACAAAAAGGTACATGTTTATTTTTATGGATTTGGTGATTTATGGGCCGATTTGGCAAGCCGCTTGGCTATTTGATTTTCTTTTGGATTGGAAAAGGTGTAGAGAGGCGAGTTGGGGTTTGAACTATTGACCGGTACAAAGGGGGTGCTTGCGAAATTTTCCGAAAATTTAAGGTGTTAGAAAATTTTCAGGATTTTTGAAAATTTTCGTTAGTAAGAATTAGTTAATATTTTAAATTGAAATAAATTGGTTCAGTTGAAACTAAAGTTAAAAGTGAACGAATAGTTTCTAACCCAGTTAATAGCTTCTGTCTTCTACCTTAGCAATTTCGAGGGCAGAATTATTTTTAGCGGGGAAGAATGTAACGACCCGCATTTTTCAATGATATAAATAATTTATTTAATTATTTAAATAATGGTTTGTTTATTTAGAATGAACAAAATTAAATGATATTGAATACTTAATTAAAATAAAAAATAAAATTATATATTTAATTCAGAAATAATCAAAAATAGTGCAATATTGTGTTAATTGGGATATTTAGGATATATATTTCAGCTTAGAATTGAATTAGAATAACGTATAGATTATTTTAACGACAGTTTGAACGTATAATTATATTATAATTATAATCGAGCTCGAAATGGCGTAGCAGTTCGCTATTTGGCGATTTGAACTTCAGCTGAATGTACAGGGTCCATTTTAAATCGGATTTCTGTGAAACAATAAACGTTAGGAGCTGGTGAAGTATATTTCTCTAGTGGAAGAGAAAATTCGAGATTTCGTTGTGTAGATTTTGATATATGTCCAAATCAAATTTTCAAAAAGTCGCTATGGAATGCCTTTGTAATTTATATCGATTTATTTATATTTTTAAAATGGATTTTTAAAATATAAATCGAATATCGATGTAACATTGGATTTGAAATATCGAGTTATAAATTCCAGCGCAATAGTATGATATTCTGTTGTGGATACATACGATAATATTTATTTTTAAATATTAAATTTAAATGTATTTAAATATATTTATATATTTAAATGGGTTATTTAGAGCTTTAAAAATAACCAGTTTTTTCAAACGACCTCAGAATTCGACGAAACTAATTTTGTTGGATCCGCAACATCAAGTTATTGTTAGATTCCAAGTTCCATGATTTTTAGAGTCAGTATGTGGCCGTACGGATTTTTAATGTGAAAACAGTCAGTATTTCGACGGTTAAAAATACGCTATGTGAGCATATGAAGTCGGAATTCGACGAAACTGGTTTCGTTGGGACCGTAAGGTCGAACTGTAGCTATATGTCAATTTTTATGATTTTTTGGCATCGTATGTGACCATACGAAATTTTTAGAATATGAATACGAGTAACGGTTCAATAGAAAATCAATATAAAAATAACATACTCTCATTATAAATAACCAACCTTCCTCCTAAACCCTGAGAATTTCATTCCTCAGGTCAACGAAATTTCCGCTGCTCTCTCTTTTCATTTTACAACAAATCGTTCTCTTTGGAAAATCATAGAAACTGAAATACAAAGTGAAATCATTTGATTTTTGATTCAATAGTCTTCTTTGCTCTAGAGCTTCGCGTTGATATGCATTTCATGTGAATTGACGCAATCTTTATGGAACTGGAAAGAGGGCAACAGCCCTAGGGTTGGAGTTTGGAGGCAGTGTGAGCATCGGTTTGGGTTTTTGAAATGGTATTCGAGTTTAAGAGGTTATTTAGCACCTCGCTTCTGATTTTGGTGGTGTTCGGTGATGGTTTCGGTCCAATGTAGGTCTGTGTCAAGAGGAACTGGTGGCTTGACGAAACAACAAGGCGTGGTGTGAGCTGAAATCTATGGTGATGGGGCACTCGCAAAGGGGAGCTCATTGGTGAGGAGTTCGGGTGGTTTCATGGCAGAACGAGGGGGATTGAGGGAGGTAGGGAATCACGATGTCGACTATGTGGTTACTAGAGCTCGCGAATTTTGATTTTGGGAAGATGGGATCGGGTGTTACGGGTTGGGGATTGGGTGAAAGAGGATTGGAAGAGGGAATTAATGGAGATTTTCTTGTGAATTTATATGAAGTAGAGAAGGAGGGGTGGAGTATGGAAGATCAGAAATGGCATGGGATTGTGGTGAGCGGGTTTTCAGTATTGATTGGGAAGAAGGATTACGGTTTAATCACGGTTAGTTATGATAGAAAGGTAATTAAGGTAAATATAATTAATTAGTTTATATGTTAGAGATCGAATGATTATATTCAAACTTTAAAAATGAATAATTATTTCATATTCTAACGGAATTCAGAAAAACAAGATCCGATGGGATCGTTTGGACGGTGGCTACGCCATGGAACTGACCGGGAGTGAAGTAGAGCTCGTTTGGGTTTATGGTGAAATTAAATGCCTGAATCAAATCAATGACCAATTATCGTTATTTAACGATAACCGTCCAATGTGATTAAATCTCACTAACTCTGCTCAACTTATATTTTTATAACCTATTTTTAGAATCTATAAATAATGGTTGTTTGCTTTCTGTTGGCTGTTTGATTGAACTGCTAGTCAGTTGATTGAAATTAAAGATAACGATATAGATATAAATCGTAAATCAAATATTGATTCTGTTTAGCAAAATATTTCATAGGGAAATGAAATTGATGTTAGTTTTATTGTTAACTTCTGTGGATGCAGGAAAACAGATTGGAGGGGCCCAACTGGGTTCCTCAACATTTATTTTATTGTTTTTTTCATCTATTGTGTTATATGATGTGATATGAAATCTGTTATTGATTTTGTATGGTTGAATGATGCTGATCATTGTTGTATGGTATGTTAAATACCATAAAGAATACTGGAAGGTTAAAAGGAAATTTTCAATGCTATATTGAAAAAGAAATATTTATAAAATCAAAAGATTTTATAAAAAGAAAATATTTATTTAGAAAATAAATAGATTTAAAGGGGATATTTATTTGTTAATCAAATAGATAGAATTGAAAAGAAATATTTGTAAACTATTTACAAATTGAATTGAAAGGGATATTTATTTGAAAAATAAATAGAATAGAAAGGGGAAATGCGTGTAAAGTAAATAAAAAAAGAAAATAGTTAGGTTACCAAAGGAATTACTTATAAAATCAATAGATTTTATAAATAGAAAATATTTTATAAATAAATAGAATTATCAAAAAGGGATTTATTTTGTAAATAAATAGATTAAAAAAGGAAATACTTGAAAAAGTGACTAGAATCGTATAAAAGGAAAATTTTACATTTGAAAGATTTAAACCCGTGCTTCGCACACGGGTACAACAGGATATGGATATAAAGCAAAGATTTCAAATAGAATCTATTCTGACCAATAGATTGAGAAGTTAAATTTATAAATAATATTTTGTAAATTAAATGAAATATTTATCATGGATAAATAGAATGTATAAGTCAGGACTTATATAGAAAAGTAAGAATCGATTTCAACATCGATATTTGAAACTAAATAATTAGATAGAGTTAATCAAATTAGAATTAATTGAATATTAGTTATTCAATTAGAGTTGATCGAATATAGTTAGTTGAGATAGAGTTAGGCAAATATAGTTATTCAAGATGTGTTGCCATTTCGTACGACTGCTAGCGTAATTCGCAGGGCTGTAGATAGCCTACGGCGGTCGGATATTTCCGGAGGGAATCGGGCGTAACCATTGTGATCGCTGCGATCTAGAGTCAAGCGAATGGTGTTAAATTGAAAATTAGCCATTCGAAATAAAGTTGAAATAGACATAGTTATTCGAATATTAGTTATTCGAAAAGGAGTTATCGAATATTAGTTATTCGAGAAGGAGTTATCGAATATTAGTTATTCGAAAGGAGTAATCGAATATTAGTTATTCGAGAAGGAGTTAAATCGAATGTAAATCATTCGTAGAAAATTAATCGAATGTGAATCATTCGAAGAGAGATTATCGAATGTAGTAATTCGAAGAAAGAGTTATCAAATATAGTTTATTCGAAAGGAGTTATCGAATAGAATCTAT
Organism: Allium sativum; assembly: GCA_030737875.1. Lineage (NCBI taxonomy): Eukaryota > Viridiplantae > Streptophyta > Magnoliopsida > Asparagales > Amaryllidaceae > Allium > Allium sativum. Next base: position 78,136,320 of record CM060909.1, read on the forward strand.
TCGAAAGAGAATTATACGTTGAATTCGACTATATCGAATTCGGGAAAGTAATATTTACTTTCCGGTTTTAATCAAGATTTACTTACTTATTTATAAATTAGTGGTTTTGTTATTTAGTTAAATCGAGGAATAAAAGTTATATTTTGAAATTTGATATTTAGGGAGAAGGGATTATAACGCTATAGTTATAACCAATGTTTTCAATAAAGAAGTGGGTTCGTAAATAGAATCCGAGAGTTTCATAAGGAAATATGTTAAAGAATTTGAAAACTGAACTTTGTCTATTTCGAAGTTAGAAATGTTGTTCAGTTAAGGTCTGAGAGGTAATTACACCCCAACTTGATTGACTTCGTTTTTAAATAAGGAATGGGTAAGGTTCGATAGTGAAGATTGATTAAGTGAATTTAGTTAATGAGTGTAATGGTTTAAATTGGCTTAGTGATGTTTTATTTAACATCTGTTTTAAATCAACTGAATAAATTTTGGAAACATTTTCCAAATATAATCAGAGATATTTTCTAATCATAGAAAATGGAATGTTGATGAGAAAGAATACTGGAATGACTGTGATACGTGAAATAGAGATGGAAGTGTTTTCCAATAATTGATGACATATATTTCCTGAATTTAGAAAATAAGAAATAGTGAGTATATGGAAATGGGAAATGAATAAATACATGATTAATTTAATTAAAAAAAGATAAGTGTGGACTGATGATTGATCGATAGAATTTCCATCTGGAAATGAAATCATTGTTTGCACACCTATTTTTCTTTGATAGTTAAATCACCGACTATCAAAGTTTTTGACCATTTTCCATCGTCAATATGGAGAGGCCGAGATCAGATGTATTATCCGGAAACTACTCTGTATGGACGTTAGCGTTGCGTTCAAATATGATAAATTGAAGACGGAGTTATGCAAGGGCTACCCGGTTTTCAGAATAGTTCCTTCGGTTTGTCCAGTCCTAGGACAACGTGAATGGACGAATGTCTGACAAAGTATATCTAACAGATCGCGTAAGTTGATCTCTTCAAACGTACTTACGTTTGGTGGCGGTGGAATTCGTTTCTCTTAGCTTTATACCCGTGGTATTTTTGAGTAAATCAATTTGTGATTTGACGGGTATGACGATATGGCATTCAAAGTGAATGGTGGTCAAGTGTTTCAAAAGATACATAATGACCTCAAGCCTCATCAACCGGGAAATGACAGAAATCGGGCAGGCAGCATGGCTAAGTAGGTCGCTCCCATTAGGGTGTATATCACCTGTCTAGAGAAAATCCATTTCATTCTTATATCTATGTTCGATGATGTCCCTTTTCGGGAAACGGTAGGTTAGCTCCCAACCGTTGGTGATATACATTCGATACACTCAAGCGAAATGAGTGGTCGGTCATGTGTGGGCCGGGTTGCAAGACGTTCTTGCTGAACCCAGTGTATTCGTCTTTAGAGATACACCATCGACAGGTGGTCCCATACCTTGTCATAGTTGGAACCCAATCTCCAATAAGCGCTCGCGGTTTTGTTTGTATACTATATATATGGAACATAAGATGCAAGCGTTCTGCTAGATTTTAATTACTTGTGATTAGACATTATTATAATATCAGAGTAATATTCATTTCCAAAAGTGTTTGGTTATCATAAGGTAAAAACCATCCGTGTTTATGTGTGAATTATTCTTACGATTATCTTTTCTTTCGAAAAGTTATTTGAAAAATTAAACCGATGATTTGAGTTTTCTCACACCAGTCCCATGATTGACCCAGAGTTTATTTTGTTTTGTTTTCCCTAAACTCTTGGGTGCCCAAATTTGTATGGGCAGTCAAGTAGTTCTGGTCTTTACAGATATACGTGGAGGAGATTGAAGCAGGAGGCTTCAGGATTATATAGCTATTGTTATTTCCACTGTGTATAAGCATTATACTCTGATAATGTTATTATACTGTTTTATTGCAAAGTTATGTTATGTATTATATTTTATTCATTCCGTTGTGAGATTTGTGTTTACTCTGATTGTGTTCTTCTTCTTTAATTCTAATTTTCTATCTTATCTATTCTCACCCTCTAACTTCTTTCTATTAATGATCTGGAATGTTCGATATCTGAAAAATTAACAGGGGTTTGGTGTTGATTTTCGGAGTCGAAAATCCCAGTTCGTTACAGTGGTATCAAAGCTGAAGGTTAAGTGATTACCTTGGCTCTATGGCGTGACTCAGTAGAGATGGGATTAGTAATACCCTAGATTGAGTTTGAGTGTATATATACGAGGGAACGTATTTGCAGATTTTATAAAAATTGTTTTATATTGTGGAGATTTATTGGTTAAATTGTTTGTGAATTCTGGTCGATCAGTTTGATCCACTGTATCGATAGGGATTACCAAACACTTGAACATGATAAACTGACACAGTATGTTTTGAAAGAGGGTAAATGAGATAGTTTTACCCAAAGTATATTTCGATATAAAGAAAATATTTATATTCGAATGATTATAGTATGTTGGATGTGTTGGTTGATTATAATTGGAATGGTTATATAAGTAACCAATTTGAGTTCGTAACATATGAAAGCAGATTAATTAAATTTGAATTAAATCAGGATTGGAACTAAAATTCTGAAAACTGGGAGAAGTGTTTGTAAGTGGATTTGATTTAAGTATAAGAAGTTTTAAGATCCTGAGAGATTTTAAATTGTTTACAAGTATCGCGAATGATATTTTGAAAAGATTTCAAAATGGAAGTGTTTAAATATGGTTTTGAAAGTGATATAGTATTGAACCCACTTCGATAGCTGGGAAATAACTCTGATGATGCTGGTCACATCATCAATGTTCGTTTTCGAGTTGTAAGTGACGGATTACTACCAAAGAAATTGTTTTTGAAATTGTTTTGATAAAGGAGGTTGTTTTGAATCCCGAAAGGAGATAATTGACTTTAGAAAAAGCTAAGCTGTTAGGAAACTCCCAGAAGACAGATAGTATGAATTAAAAACAAAGTAAAGAAATTAGTGAAAGAAAATATGAATTGAACTGAAACTAATTAATTGGAAATTTAATTGGAATATAATATATAAAGTAAAATCAGATTTTGAATTGTGAAATAGAATCTGAAATGATATTGGATTGGTGAGTTAGGAATTTGGAATCGAGAATGGGACTCGAGTTTGAAATGAAATATGGATTTGGATGAGCGAATAATTGTGTTGAGATTTGATTGATTGAAATTGATTGGAAATCAATTGGTATAGATGGATGTATGATCAGTAGGTATTGTGTAGAAGCAAGTGCAAGGATTTAATGATATGCCCGACAAAAAGGTACATGTTTATTTTTATGGATTTGGTGATTTATGGGCTGATTTGGCAAGCCGCTTGGCTATTTGATTTTCTTTTGGATTGGAAAAGGTCTAGAGAGGCGATTTGGGGTTTGAACTATTGACCGGTACAAAGGGGGTGCTTGCGAAATTTTCCGAAAATTTAAGATGTTAGAAAATTTTCAGGATTTTTGAAAATTATCGTTAGTAAGAATTAGTTAATATTTTTAATTGAAATAAATTGGTTCAGTTGAAACTAAAGTTAAAAGTGAATGAATAGTTTTTAACCCAGTTAATAGCGTCTGTCTTCTACCTTAGCAATTTCGAGGACGAAATTATTTTAAGTAGGGAAGAATGTAACGACCCACATTTTTCAACGATATAAATAATTTATTTAATTATTTAAATTATGGTTTGGTTATTTAAAATGAACAGAATTAAATGATATTGATTACTTAATTAAAATAAAAAATAAAATTATATATTTAATTCAGAAATAATCAAAAATAATGGAATTCACAATATTGTGTAAATTGGGATATTTAGGATATATATTTCAGCTTAGAATTGAATTAGAATAACGTATAGATTATTTTAACGACAGTTTGAACGTATAATTATATTATAATTATAATCGAGCTCGAAATGGCGCAACAATTCGCTATTTGGCGATTTGAACTTCAACTGAATGTACAGGGTCCATTTTAAATCGAATTTCTGTGAAACAAGAAACGTTAGGAGCTGGTGAAGTATATTTTTCTAGTGGAAGAGAAAAATCGAGATTTCGTCATGTAGATTTTGATATATGTCCAAATCAAATTTCAAAAAGTCGCTATGGAATTCCTTTATAATTTATATCGATTTATTTATATTTTTAAAATGGATTTTTAAAATATAAATCGAATATCGATGTAACACTGGATTTGAAATATCGAGTTATAATTCCAGCGTAACAGTATGATATTCTGTTGTGGATATATACGATAATATTTATTTTTAAATATTATATTTAATTGTTTTTAAATATATTTATATATTTAAATGGGTTATTTAGAGCTTTAAAAATAACCAGTTTTTTCAAACGACCGCAGAATTTGACGAAACTAATTTTGTTGGATCCGCAACATCAAGTTATTGTTAGATTCCAAGTTCCATGATTTTTAGAGTTAGTATGTGGCCATACTGATTTTTAATGTGAAAACAGTCAGTATTTCGACGGTTAAAAATACGCTATATGAGCATATGAAGTCAGAATTCGACGAAACCAGTTTCTTGGGACCGTAAGGTCGAACTATAGCTATATGTCAATTTTCATGATTTTTTGGTATTGTATGTGATCATACGAAATTTTTAGAATATGAATACGAGTAACGGTTCAATAGAAAATCAATATAAAAATAACATACTCTCACTATAAATAACCAACCTTCCTCCTAAACCGTGAGAATTTCATTCCTCAGGTCAATGAAATTTCCGCCGCTCTCTCTTTTCATTTTACAACAAATCGTTCTCTTTGGAAAATCATAGAAACTGAAATACAAAGTGAAATCGTTTGATTTTTGATTCAATAGTCTTCTTTGGTCTAGAGCTTCGCGTTGATATGCATTTCATGTGAATCGATCCCATCTTTATGGAACTGGAAAGAGGGCAGCAGCCCTAGGGTTGGAGTTTGGGGGCAGTGTGAGCATCGGTTTGGGTTGTTGAAATGGTATTCGGGTTTAAGAGGTTTTTTAGCACCTCGCTGCTAATTTTGGTGGGGTTCAGTGATGGTTTCGGTCCAGTGTAGGTCTGTGTCAAGCGGAACTGGTAGCTCGACGAAACAGCAAGTCGGGGTGTGAGTTGAAATCTATAGTGATGGGGCATTCGCAAAGGGGAGCTCATTGGTGAGGAGTTCGGGTGGTTTCATGGTAGAACGAGGGGGATTGAGGGAGGTAGGGAATCACGATGTCGACTATGTGGTTACTAGAGCTCGCGAATTTTGATTTTGGGAAGAAGGGATCGGGTGTTACGGGTTGGGTATTGGGTGAAAGAGGATTGGAAGAGGGAATTAATGGAGATTTTCATGTGAATTTATATGAAGTGGAGAAGGAGGGGTGGAGTTTGGAAGATCGGAAATGGCGTGGGATTGTGGTGAGCGGGTTTCCAGTATTGATCGGGAAGAAGGATTACGGTTTAATCACGGTTAGTTATGATATAAAGGTAATTAAGGTAAATATAATTAATTAATTTATATGTTAGTGATCGAATGATTATATTCAAACTTTAAAAATGAATAATTATTTCATATGTTAACGGAATTCAGAAAAACAAGATCTGATGGGATCATATGGACGGTGGCTACACCTGGAACTGACCGAGAGTGAAGTAGAGCTCGTTTGGATTTATGGTGAAATTAAATGCCTGAATCAAATCAATGACCAATTATCGTTATTTAACGACAACCGTCCAATGTGATTAAATCTCACTAACTCTACTCAACTTATATTTTTATAACTTATTTTTAGAATCTATAAATAATGGTTGTTTGCTTTGTGTTGGCTGTTTGATTGAACTGCTAGTCAGTTGATTGAAATTAAAGATAACGATATAGATATAAATCGTAAATCAAATATTGATTCTTATTAGAAAAATATTTCATAGGGAAATGAAATTGATGTTAGTTTTATTGTTAACATCTGTGGATGCAGGAAAACAGATTGGAGGGGCCCAACTGGGTTCCTCAACATTTATTTTACTATTTTTTTTTCATCTATTGTGTTATATGATGTGATATGAAATCTGTTATTGATTTTGTATGGTTGAATGATGTTGATCATTGTTGTATGGTATGTTAAATACCATAAAGAATACTGGAAGGTTAAAAGGAAATTTTCAATGTTATATCGAAAAAGAAATATTTATAAAATCAAAAGATTTTATAAAAAGAAAATATTTATTTAGAAAAGAAATAGATTCAAAGGGGATATTTGTTTGTTAATCAAATAGATAGAATTGAAAAGAAATATTTGTAAACTATTTACAAATTGAATTGAAGGGGATATTTATTTGAAAAATAAATAGAATAGAAAGGGGAAATGCGTGTAAAGTAAATAAAAAAGGAAAATAGTTGGGTTACCAAAGGAATTACTTATAAAATCAATAGATTTTATAAATAGAAAATATTTTATAAATAAATAGAATTATCAAAAAGGGATTTATTTTGTAAATAAATAGATTAAAAAAGGAAATACTTGAAAAAGTGACTAGAATGGTATAAAAGGAAAATTTTACATTTGAAAGATTTAAACCCGTGCTTCGCACACGGGTACAACAGGATATGGATTTAAAGCAAAGATTTTAAATAGAATCTATTCTGACCAATAGATTGAGAAGTTAAATTTATAAATAATTTTTATAAATTAAATGAAATATTTATCATGGATAAATAGAATATAGTCAGGACTTATATAGAAAAGTAAGAATCGATTTCAACATCGATATTTGAAACTAAATAATTAGATAGAGTTAATCAAATTAGAATTAATTGAATATTAGTTATTCAATTAGGGTTGATCGAATATAGTTAGTTGAGATAGAGTTAGTCAAATATAGTTATTCAAGATGTGTTGCAATTTCGTACGACTGCTAGCGTAATTCGCAGGGCTGCAGATAGCCTACGGCGGTCGGATGTTTCCTGAGGGAATCAGGCGTAACCATTGTGATCACTGCGATCTAGAGTCAAGCGAATGGTGTTAAACTGAATATTAGCCATTCGAAATAAAGTTGAAACAGACATAGTTATTCGAATATAAGTTAATCGAATATTAGTTATTCGAAAAGGAGTTATTGAATATTAGTTATTCGAGAAGGAGTTATCGAATATTAGTTATTCGAAAGGAGTAATCGAATATTAGTTATTCGAGAAGGAGTTAAATCGAATGTAAATCATTCATAGAAAATTAATTGAATGTGAATCATTCGAAGAGAGATTATCGAATGTAGTATTTCGAAGAAAGATTTACCGAATATAGTTTATTCGAAAGGAGTTATCGAATAGAATCTATTCGAAATAGAATTATACGTTGAATTCAACTATATCGAATTCGGGAAAGTAATATTTACTTTCCGGTTTTAATCAAGGTTTACTTATTTATTTAAATTAGTGGTTTAGTTATTTAGTTAAATCGAGGAATAAAAGTTATATTTTGAAATTTGATATTTAGGGAGAAGGGATTATAACGCTATAGTTATAACCAATGTTTTCAATAAAGATGTGGGTTCGTAAATAGAATCCGAGAGTTTCATAAGGAAATTTGTTAAAGAATTTGAAAAGTGAACTTTGTCTATTTCGAAGTTAGAAATGTTGTTCAGTTAAGGTTTGAGAGGTAACTATACCCCAACTTGATTGACTTCGTTTTTAACTAAGGAATGGTTAACGTTCGATAGTGAAGATTGATTAAGTGAATTTATTTAATGAGTGTAATGGTTTAAATTAGCTTAGTAATGTTTTATTTAACATTTGTTTTAAATCAATTGAATAAATTTTGGAAACATTTTCCAAATATAATCAGAGATATTTTCTAATCATAGAAAATGGAATGTTGATGAGAAAGAATACTGGAATGACAGTGATACATGAAATAGAGATGGAAGTGTTTTCTAATAATTGATGACGTATATTTCCTGAATTTAGAAAATAAGAAATAGTGAATATATAGAAATGGGAAATGAATAAATACATGATTAATTTAATTAAAAAAGATAAGTGTGGATTGATGATTGATCGATAGAATTTCCATCTAGAAATGAAATCGTTGTTTGCACATCTGTTTTTCTTTGATAGTTAAATCACCGACCATCAAAGTTTTTGACCATTTTCTGTCGTCAATATTGAGAGTCCGGGATCAGATGTATTATCTGGAAACTACTCTGTATGGACGTTAGCGTTGCGTTCAAATATGATAAATTGAAGACGGAGCTATGCAAGGGCTATCCGGTTTTCAGAATAGTGCCTTCGGTTTGTCCAGTCCCAGGACAACGTGAATGGACGAATGTCTAACGGAGTATATCTAACAAATCGCGTAAGTTGATCTCTTCAAACTTACTTATGTTTGGTGGCGGAGGAATTCGTTTCTCTTATCTTTATACCCGTGGTATTTTTGAGGAAATCAATTTGTGATTTGACGGGTACGACGATGTGGCATTCAAAGTGAATGGTGGTCAAGTGTTTCAAAAAATACGTAATGACCTCAAGCCTCATCAACCGGGAAATGATAGAAATCGGGCAGGCAGCATAGCTAAGTGGGTCGCTCCCATTAGGGTCTATATCACCTATCTAGAGAAAATCTATTTCATTCTTATATCTATGTTCGATGCTGTCCCTTTTCAGGAAACGGTAGGGTAGCTCCCAACCGTTGGTGATATACATTCGATACACTCAAGCGAAATGAGTGGTCGGTCTTGTGTGGGCCGGGTCGCAAGACGTTCTTGTTGAACCCAGTGTATTCGTCTCTAGAGATACACTATCGGCAGGTGGTCCCATACCTTGTCATAGTTGGAATCCAATCTCCAATAAGCGCTCGCGGTTTTGTTTGTATACTATATATGTGGAACGTGGGATGCAAGCGTTCTGCTAGATTCTAATTACTTGTGATAAGACATTATTATAATATCAGAGGAATATTGATTTCCAAAAGTATTTGGTTATCATAAGGTAAAAACCATCCGTGTTTATGTGTGAATTGGTCTTACGATTATCTTTTCTTTTGAAAAGGCATTTGAAAAATTAAACCGACGATTTGAGTTTACTCGCACCAGTCCCATGACTGACCCAGAGTTTATTTTGTTTTGTTTTCCCTAAACTCTTGGATGCCCAAATTTGTACGGGCAGTCAAGTAGTTCAGGTCTTTACAGATATACGTGGAGGAGCTTGAAGCAGGAGGCTTCAGGATTATATAGCTATTGTTATTTCCGCTATATGTAAGCATTGTACTCTGATAATGTTATTATACATTTTTATTGCAAAGTTATGTTATGTATTATATTTTATTCGTTTTACTATGATTGTGTTCTTCTTCTTCTATTCTAATTTTCTATCTTATCTATTCCCACCCTCTAACTTCTTTCTATTAATGATCTGGAATGTTCGATACCTGAATAATTAACAGGGGTTTGGTGTTGATTTTCAGAGTTGAAAATCCCAGTTCGTTACATATCACTTGATTCACAGATTGGTACATTGTATAATCCAGAAATACGCCATTCCTAAAACCTGAAACCATGTTTATACAAAAGTTTAGTGTGTTGACCCCAAACTTCCACGGAATGAAAGTAAGGAATAATCATTTGGAATACAACATAAATACAATAATACAAATCACAGATACAACATAGCATAGGAAATTCATAGAGTAACAACATCATAGCAGCGGAAATATAATGTCATCAACCACAGAAAGTCCACAGTCACAGAATTCTAAATTATTACATCAACTTTGCAGAAAATGAGATAAGTTCCAACTTCAACTTAAACAACGTGAAATGAAACAAGCTTGATGTCTGGAATTAAAAAGAGAAAAATGCAATAGTAGCAAATGATAGATGTCTTCAAGCTCCAAGTCATCACCTCTCCATGAAAGAAAATCCAAGAAAGATAATAAGCAGCTCCAAAGAAAAGACTCCAAGCAAAGAATGAACCTGTTTACTTGGCTTCCCGTGTAGAAAGGAGGGCACCTGAGTTTGCAAAAAGGTGGAAACAAACAACGGGTCAGTCGTGGGATTGGTGTGAGAATTCTTAACTAATTTAACTACTAGTAATAAGGCAAATCCAAGGACCACGCTGCTATCGCGGAACGGGTTTACTCCAATGGATTGCCATCCATAATTTAAAGTGACAGAATAAATAATAAGTGAATCGTAAAACAACGCCATGCTTTTGAGAAAAATGGAATCACCATAAGACCCAAGTCCCATCACACAATGCAACATAAACCAGAGGATAGGGTTTTACCTTATGGTGATTAAACATGCTAAATACGGTAAATACGAATTTAATATTATCATTAGTATATATCAAAACATTTCTAAATAAATGTATCAATCCTAGGACACATAGATACCATAATACTATGCTTCCATACTAGTAATACAATCAAATCTGTAGGTTCGTATTGGAAGTTTGGATTTCCATCATGAGTCAAGGCTATGAAGGAGCTCCTTACCGATTCGAGACACTCTAGCTAATGCCTCAGGGTCCCCCGCAATAAACATCACATGTCAAATTTTGTTCTTTAATTTACTATGTAAATTCCTACCCTTTGATTACATTAAAAATGTACTTTTAAATTTACATGCAGATTCTCTTCTTAATTTCATATATAAATGCATTCTTAATTTACAATGTAACTTCACTTTCCTATTTACATATCAAGATGTAATTTTTTTTATTTACAATGTAAATTAACATTCTTATTACATATAGAATGTAATTCTTTTATTTACAATGTAAATTTTACCTTTTCAAATTTACGTTGCAAAAACATCGTCTTTTTTTTTTTACAACGTAAACATTATGACCAAATTTCATGTCCAATATTTCGTGTCTAATATCTCATGTCTAATCCAACCATAAACAATACTTTAAATAATAAAAGGGATCAAATCGAGTTAATAACATAAAGTTAATCTCGAGTAGAGAGTTCTAGTTAAATTCTGAGAATTACAACGGGTGTTTCGTGAATATTAACAAAACATGATAGACATGATTAACAAATAGATGATCCTAATAAATCTCCAATCTCAGATCTAGTATTTAAATTTTCAGATCTAATATCACAACATCACAAACAATTCAGATCCATAATTTAGAACAACATCCATCGTAGATTTATTTATATTTTCCATTCAAACTTCACATAACGCAAGAATAATAATTAAATTAATTAAAATTAATTAAAAATAAATTCTCACATTGCTCGGATTTGAAATGAAGGTCCAAACTCGATCAGATCTCGTGTTCGAAGTCATGGCGGTATCGGATCTGAAGGATTTCAACTTGAAGTTCATATGTATAAATTAGAAACTGACTTTTTACAACTGTCACTGTAACGATTGAAAGCGTCGCAAAATTGAGTTATTCATACATTAATATTTTCAGTTTGTTCAAAACTTTGATTCAGAAAATCAGGAGCTGCAGTTGATGATTTTACGAACGGATTGTTGGAGATTGTAGGGCTTGGAGATGGGGATGTTCGGCCCAAAAGGGGGGGTGCGGCGGCTGCTGGGTGGCGCGGTGGGGTGCGAACAGCGGCGGTTTCAGGTGGTCGAGGCGGCGGCTACGGGCAACGAGGGGTGCTGAATTTGGTATGGAATCGAAGAGCACGAGAAACTCTTCGAAAAGTTGTACTACAGCGCGTTCTGAAATTGAGTGAGGAGGGAGAAATCGGAGGATGAAATTTTGATGAGTAATAGGTTAGTGGCGGCTGAAACTAACGGGGGAAGAAGGATGAATAGTGCCCGTATTTATACGTGTCCTTCCTAGCGTATTTTCTTTTTATTTAATTTATTTAATTTCGATAAATAGCGATTTTTCGTCCGAGCTCCGATTCGCGCTCAACGACTATCGATCAATAGATTTTGACGCCTTCTGAACGTAATGGCACTATTGCCGAAGTCCAATTCTGAAGTTAAAAGCATGTTTCTTTTATTTTTTTAAAATAAATCTTTTATTTTTAATTCGAACGTACTTTCTTATTTTACCGGGGTCACATACGAAGTCAGAAAAATCCGAAAAAATTATTTTTGGTTATGTTTTGACGATACGGTCCTAACAAAACAAATTTCACCGAATTCTGATATCGTTTGAAAAATGGCCATTTTCTGGTCGATCCAATTTAACTGTAATTGACCAAAACACATTTTCCTTTGCCACGCTCACATATTGACTTCAAAAATCATGAAATTTGAAACCTAGCCAAAATTAGACATTCCGGATCCAACAAAAGTGGTTTCGTCGAATTCCGAGATCGTATGCAAAATGTCTATTTTCAAGGGCGATATATTCTCTATAGCGACCTTTCTGAAAATTCATTTGGCCATAACTTTTGATTCCCGCTATGAAACTTTGATTTTTCAGATTCGTTAGAAAGATATTCATTAACAGATTTAAATATTTTTTGTTTCACCAAAATCCGGTTTATTCTGCATCCTGTGTGGTCAGTCAAAGTTCAGGTTTGACTTTTCAAACTACCGTCCTTTTCTAATTCCTTTAATAATTAAATTAAATACATTCGTATTAAATTCAACTAAAATAAATTTCTAGTCATTTTTATTTAAAATAATTCATTTCAACTATTTAAACACCTTTAAAATCTCTAAAATGAAAATTTTAAATTGGCCCCAAATTCCGGGTTGTTACATTTAGTATTTGTTTATAATGTTCATGTTGGCATACCATTTACGTATGAAGGAATTGCTCCCCGTATTTAAATTGGAATTTGCATACATGAAATTTAGCCCGAACTACCTGTTAAATTGATGGACCCAAGGTATACTTCATACTTATTTACATGAATTGGGTATATATAATAAGGTTGGCTCATGATTGATATTGAATGATGTAGTTTGCATACTTCATTATCGACATACCTTAAAACTAGATATACATTGATTTTTTTGTATATACATATATATGTGGAGTTCAGTTCCTTGGAGTGATGTTTTTTGTGTTATACCATATTTGTCCACCCAAAAATCTATTCCATACACGACAACCAAGTTGCTTGTTCACTATTGCATATTTTTAACAGTGAATATTTAGGCGTTTTTGTGATAGTAAGTTGCTTGTATTGAACTTATCTATTTCATGGACATCACATATATTTTACATGGGCTTACTTCATAAGCACCTGAACTGTCATTTTATATACTGACATTCATCCCCTATTAGTGTTTGCTTTAATAGTACGTTGCACCTTACTTTGGACATAAACATGTACATAACTTTTACATAATTTGCATTGAGGCTTAGATCTCCGACTAGAACTTGAAGAGAATACATTGGCACCTCTGCCATTTGTTACCTGAACATGCTCAGGGCATATCACTATGAACCACTTAACACATTCTTTATTTTGGATCACATGCTATTCGATGCTTGGCTTAATAAATATGAACACTTGATGATTATGGCATAATTATACATTTATTAAGTCTGTAAACTTTAAACATATTTGAAGTCTGTCTATATATTTTTGAATGATTATTTCATGGATTCACTGCATATTTTGAAATCCATATATATAGTGGTGAATATTGCATGTATGTACGGGAGCTTCTGCCCATGTTTCGCATTTGCAATCATAAATGAATTTTGAATTTATGTATGCATAGTACCTTGATTGTAAAATACTATGCAGTGCACCTGAATGGTTAAAGATTCCCTTTGTAAGTTGTTATGTTGACAAGCAAATGGTTAGGCTGTTAATGAGTACATGCATTTCTAACTTAAAACACCGAAACACTTACCTTGTTGGTTTAATACCCTTCCATGCAGTAGAGTAGTGTGGACATGCATTTGCCCTATCACATTTTTTGAACCTTGACCATACATTCGGTTTGGCCCACCTGCACTAACATGCTAGTTGTCATACAGTTGTGTCTAAATATGGCAGTACGATATGTTTTTTTGATATCTTGAACAACCTCTTTTAGTCTCAGTATGGTTGCTCTTTGTCTTGCTCACCGATGCCGAACTGAAATATATACCTCTCTAGTGCCTTGAGATTTTTCCATGTTATATCTCACCATAACCATTTTTCGGATTTATTGGTAGTTCTGAACAAAAATGTACGTTTTGTTTACATAACCTCGACTTGTTACTGGTCGTATATATTCTAGCTTGATGTATGACCTTGGGTTCCATTTGTTATTGCTGGTTCTGGAATGCCGAGGCGGTGCACACATATACTTGTACATGTGTGTATATGCAGGCTCCGGTGATCACTGTCCCTAACTTAAGCGGATTTGATATAGTACGATTTCCGCACAACGGTATTTGATGTATGACTGATATGACGATTAACTAAAATATTTAGTGCATTATTGAGATTACTTACTCGAACATATGATTAATCCTGACTCAAGTATTTTATCTTTTTGCATGGAACGCTCGGGCCTGATCCGAGCATTTCAGATTTAAAGATTACAGCTTAGGATTTGAAGAGTGGCGAAGTTAGGGATTCCAGGAGACACTCACTCTGAAGATTTTAAAACAGTAAAATATTTCTTTATATTCAAACTGTATTTTCATTCCGTTGTTGTATTCAAAATTTTGATTAATAAATAAAAGTTTTATTCTACTGTTCAACACTGTTATTTAATTATTCTGTGTTGATTCTATTTTAAACTATGTAAGCTAAATAGCGATCCATCGATTTGAACGTTTTAATTTGGTTTAAATACCAGATTTGAAGCGATCAAAAAGGCGGAACGTTACAGGCGGTAACAGAGCTTTGGTTTATTCATAGCGTAGCTTATTGAGTTTAAAATGAGAAGAATTGGCACTAGAAAAATGGAGTTTTGAAAAATAATAATGGTTTTGAAAAATAATTTTTTTTGAAAGGTAAATTATTTTAGAAATATTATTTTGAAAATTAGTATTTTAGAACTGATACATTGGAAATAAATTTATTTTGAGATTTAAAATTTGTTCGGAATCCCCGGTCTTCACTTTTAGAGAGTTGTTCTTCGATAAGGATACCTTAGATTGAATTTTGAATTCATCATTGAATGGTATCAAAGAAAGATAAGTATAAAAGAATGTACGAATCAGTTGTGTATTCTGGCAATCAGAGATAATTGAAATTTAATGGAAATAAGAATTCCAATAGGAATTTCAATAAAAGAGGAAATTTGAAATCGTTTCAAAAATGAAATGATGAATTTATCGATATTCAAAATATAAATTAATGTAATAAAAATCGAAAAGAGTATAATTAGAATTCGATTGTGTCAAAATTGTATTACTGATTTGTTTGAATTATTCAAAAGTCAGCAAGATGATTTATAATTGGTTTAAAACAATAATGTATAATTGAATATATGAGTTCAATAGTAAATATAAAGTTGTTATTAATGAACAGGAAGTAAATTGTAGACAGTAATTATAAATGAAGTAAGATATGAATGGGGAATGCAAAGAGTTTGCTGTTGGTTTAGAGAATATATGCATCCCATGAAACTAACTCGACTTTTTAAATTTCATTCCCATGTCAACCTACTTCTAAGTGCATTTTTTCTAGTAGTTTTTACTATTCTAATAGCATATATGATAAATAAAGCAGAAATAATACATGCCCACTAAGATAGAACCAATCGATGCTTCCAGAATGGACCACTAATTTTGTATGCCAGCAAATTATGAAGCCTACATCCATCCACTTTTTTTTAACTAATACATCCTTCTATTTTTCCTTTTTAACTTTAACGACACAATGTACGTAATTCAGTTAATTCCTTGATAAAATATTGCTTTTCATTTTTGCAAAATATGACCATCATCTTTTAATTATGCTGCTATAGGATTGAAATGAAAACACATTAATATATGGGTTGTGCTTTCTCCCGAACACATGTTTTGTTATAGTGGAGTTATGTGTTTGGTGATCTTCTCTGATATTTCAGTAGATTTTATCATCTCCGCCATCAAACCAGAGCTTCCCATAAATCGCTCCGCCGTGTGAATTTAACTCAGCTAATATACAATCGTGGCACTATAGAATTGTAGGTGCTTACCGCTTGGGAAATTGTAGTATACTACTAAGATGTTATTTGTTTTTGTCTTTTTTGTTTTGTTTTGGTTCTTGGTGTGAGTGTGTGTATGTCTCTCTATGTGTATTGCCAAAAACTTTTGTTTGATGAACTATTATCTGGAACACCATGGTAAGAGGTACACATAAATACAAAAGTATTAGTGAATTAGCCTCCTCAGTTGTATTTATTCACGTCACTTTTTCATCCTGCAAATCATTCAGGAAAGCCCAAAAAAATTTATTAAGAAAACGCAGAACAGAGTGGTTATTTTATTGAAATGCATGGGAAAGGTGCATTTTAATGTTTTGTTTGCATTATAGTCAGTATGGAAGGCCATTATAGTGTGTAGTACTAATTTACTAAAAATTGGATAGTGTGATAAAAATCAATTTGAATTGCTGCAAACATTTTTTTTTTCTTTCCTTTCAAGTCTTATAAGTTGAGTACAGTAACCACAATTTTACTAACGGCAGTGGAAAATCAGTTCAGATAATACTCATGTTCTATTTATGATATAATAATGCAAACAAGAAGACTTCGGAAGGATTAATTGCTTAAGCGTACATTAGAAGTACAGCCTAATTTTTAGACATATCCTCCAGCATTAATATTGGAAAACAAATACTACACATCAGCTGGAGAAAAAGATGGAGTAGTAGCGTTCACCAATTAACAGATAGCAATTTAATTGCATGCACATAGAAAATTAATGGCATTTAATCAATTTTATTAAGCAGATGTAGCCATGGATAACAGAAGTTCGGCTGAAACTGCCTTTCTGTAATCCACGAAAACAAAGTTCGAACCAACAGATCAGTTCAAAATAATTATAACATTCGTAATTAAATTATCAAAATCTAAATGAAGGTCGTTTAATAGAAGTAATATCAAAAATGAGCAAGATGGGCGTAAACGATTATCGCAGTAGAAATACTCCTACGCCGAACTAAGATCAAATGAGCATTTGAGAAATGAAAAAAAAACTCCAAAAACCGGGTTAGGATTTCTAACAAATATTATGTAATCAATGAGAACTTTAGAAGTCACAGAAGGCAAAGGAACTACTCACAGCAAATGGAAAAATAATGATGGCATTCACCTTTCCCTTGTTAATAGAATCTGCGGAGGAAAAGTAATTAAAGAGACCATGCTGGACTACCTATTTTGAAATGGGAGAAAGGCGGGTAGTCTACGTAATCAAACCTGAGATTATGTTTTCTATTATAGGTAATACACAACGTTTGAAAGAAAAAAATGTGCAAATGAAATTGGGAATAAAGGAAGTTGAGTTGACCAGTACGGTAAGATTATTCTGAAGTTCAGAATGTAAATCAATGAAATTTTCCGAAGTTCGGAATATGGTATCGAATAACAAATTATTCGAAAAGGAAGTTATGCATGAAATCAATTATGTCGAATTCTAGGAAAGTACCATTTACTTTCAATTTTTAATTAAAATTTAATATTCGACGGTGTGAACTATTCTTATAATCAACGATTATTGTAATGGAAATAAATTCTTAACTTAAAATAAAAATTCGAGAATAAATGTTTTGTGGGTGTTTGAAGTGGTGAATTTTATTTGTTTTGAAGTTAATAATGTTGTTCAGTTAAGTTCTGAGAGGTAAATGTAACCCAACTTGATTGACTTCATTGTTGACTAAGAAATGGATAAGGCTCGATCGCCAAATAGGTTAAATGGAGTAAGAAATGAGTGCTAGAAGTTAAGTGAAAATAGAGGTGTGTATTCAATATATGTTTCAGTCAAAATAATGAATTTTGAAATATTTCCCTCTGAGAATAAAATATATTTCTATTGAAATTAAAGATTTGCAAATATATGGAAATGTTTTCCAATGGTAATAGAAGATTTTCTGGAATTATAGAACATGAATATGAATTGTTTTGCAAGGATTGTGAGAAGTTAACAGGGTTTGATACATCAAAAAGGCAAGAATTGAAGAATAAAGAGCCACATGTTGAAAACGATGGGCGGCAGAACGTAAGGGAGATGAAATTGTAATTTGAATTCGAGAATTTCGTAAGCAATGATTTGATAAGAAATTGGAAATAGAGTTAAGGAAAGTAGAAACTGGCTGGAGATTAGTTGAGTGGAATGACTTTCTGAGTGTTGATCTGATGTTGGCTTTGGCCTTCGGGGTTGACACTTGGGAAGTTGTTCGCTTGCTAATTTACGGTCGCAGGTTGTGAATGCGAAGGAGCAATAATGCGTGAAGGAGAAATTTGCGATAAGAAGGAAATTTTTGGAATTTTAAGGGTATAAAAATTTGAATTAAGTGGGGAACCTAATAATTGGGAAATTGGTGAGAAATTGAAGAAATCTAGGTTTATAACCAATAGATTTGTAAACATGGGTATGAATGGATATTAGATATATGAAATGATTAAGAATTCAAAATTAGAATTTTGAAATCTGAATAAAAATTTGTGGATATTCGATTTTGGTTATTGAATACAGAAGTTGCTGGAACTTTTACGGGAATTACATAAGAATATAGTGAATTTGGAAATTATTGTTTGGGAAGGTAATAAATTTGAAATGATATTTTATATGAGGGAATTTATATAAGAATAAAATATTTGGAAATACTATTTGGAAGAAAATTGTAAATACAATTTATGAAGTACTATATGTACCAAGTATTATATGTTTTCAAGTCAAGATAAGGGAAGTACCATCCTTCACCTTCGAATTTCGAGCTCAGTTAAAATGTGCTGCTGGTGGTAGTAGGTTGTCCGGACATAAAACTCGAGTTGTCTGAAAGAACATGACCGTGTAGCGAAATTCGCCGGGCTGTAGATGGCCTATGGTGGACGGATATTTCTTGGGGGAACCAAGCGTAACCATTGTGTCTGCTGCGATCTACAGTCGTGATAATGGCGTAATCCGTAGAGCTCTGAAGGCTTACGGGTATGGATGTTTCCTGAGGGAATCAAGCGTAACCATTGTATACCTGCGGTCCACATGGCATATCTACAAGTGAAAGAGATGTAACCATTAGAGTTACTAAAGGTAGAATGGAGTCATGCAATGTTGAGATATATTAATGATGTGGAGCCATCTATTTGATGCAGCACTATCTTCGTGACATGATTTGTTACTGTGACATGATATGTCTTTGAGACTTGATTGATCCTCGTGTCTTGATCTATTTTCATGATTTGTTTCCATGACCCTGAGATAGAGCAGTCAACGCTCAATAACCTCAATTTTCCTTCTGATTTTGAATATCTTATGTTGATATGTCCATGACGAAATTCACAAAAAGTGATTTCCTATGGGTACAGATGTTTTCTGGGGGATCCAGATGAAACCATTGTGTATCTGTGATTCATGATCAATCAACATATCAATATCACATTGGTACTTTTCGTATCCATTTTTAAAGGAAATTTTGAAATATTTTTACTGGGAGTTGGAGCAAGGATATACGGAATACTTAGAGATTTTAGTCCTGCGCCTGGCCAACGTATGCCTAATCTCTGTAAGAATGACAATATTCTTGTCAAACTTCGAGTTATAAAGTTTTTTCAAATAAATAAATTGAGATTAAAAGGAAAATTTTGAAGTAACAATACAAATATTTTCTACACGTATTTTGTGTTATATCTATATAAAATTATGAAAGATTTCGGATTTTGGAAATTTATAAGTCGACAATTTGTAACTTGAAAAAGAGAGGTTATTTACACTCTTCAATGAGTGATAGGATAGATCAAATGGATTGAATGTAAGGAAATTGGGTTGATGATTGCAAAGCCTAGACCCATTACAGGTTGTAACAATGGATAAGTAATCATTGGCAGATGAGATTTATAATGAAATTTTGAATAGTTTGAGATGTATAAATCCAACTTATGCAGGAATTGGAATTTAAAACGAGGTTGGTTTTGAAAAGAAATTACATGACTTTGAATTTGTTAGAAGATCAGATAAAATAAAAAATTGGAGATATCTCAAAATAAATTGAGATGGAAATTGGTCTGAGGAAATTGAATATAGGCTAAAAAGCCGGAAAATAAATAAAACTGATTCAGAAGATAAAGAAAATCGTGTTGGATCAAAATTGATCTCCAGCTATAATAAAGAAAATTTGATTCTCGAAGTAAATCGACTGTGATATATTAAAAAGAAAGTCTGATGACTTGAATATCGATATTTGATTAGTTGTGGAAAAAGTACACAAAAGTATGAAAATTTTAAGTATACATTGGTATAACCCTAACAATCTTTCCTTTTCTTGGACGAAAAGATTTAAAGGGGGGAAGATTGTAACATCCCAAAAATTTCGACAATTGGAATGTAGAATTAATTGGAGACATAATTATTTATAATCAATTTTAGATTGATATTGGAGTTAGAATTAAAAATTGAATATATGATTTATGTACTCAGAATGGTTGGTTGGAAATCCAATATTTATCGTGGAATATTTGAACTGAATTTGAATTAGAATGAAAGTTGACAGAGAAATATTGATGATAGAATTTAAAATAAACGATATCAACAAATTGGAGAATTTTATTTGTTGAATGGAAATTGGCATGGATATGTGTGTATTTGTGTATATTAAGAAAATAAAATTTAATGTTTTAAAATTTTGGAAACGAGCGGAGCTGTTGGTGGACAAACGAAATAGAATCGGTGAACAGTTAAATGATTTAAAAATAAATAATGTCGTATGCAAATAAAGTCGGATTACAAGCAGAATAATTTTAATGGGTTCAAAATATGGAGGCGAAGAGGTACGTATAAATTTTGTCACGATTAAGGATCGTGTCAGCGGTACGATTCTGGAGCGGTTTGGGGTATTCACAGAAAAATTAAAATTAATTTATATACAAATATAACATACCCCAGCTGATTTCACGCCGACCTATTCACCTTTACCCTATAAGCTAGGACACTACGTCGTTCTTATCCTCTATTATCACCTCTATAAAAACAACGCTCCTTTGTAACAACCCGGAAAATCTGGGCCAGTTTAAAATTTTTATTTTGGCAATTTTAGCGAATTTAGATTATTTAAAATGAATTATTTTAAATAAAAACGACGAGAAATTTATTTTGAATATAAATCGATCGCATATATTATATACGTCGTCGTTAGAATATAAATAATTATATATAATTATAAATAGAATTGAAAATGGCGCGGTAGTTCGATAATTCGATTTCAAACTTCAATTGAATGTACCGGGTGCAAAACAATCCGGATTTTAGTGAAACAAAAAATAATGGAATCTAATAGTGAATATCTTTCCAACGAATCCGAAAAATCAAGATTTCATATCGGGAAGCAAAAGATATGTCCAGTTGAAAATTCTGAATAGTCGCTATGGAATTCAGGCCCTTAAAAATGGACATTTTGCAAACGACCTCGGATTTCGACGAAACCAGTTTTGTTGGGTCCGCAGTGTCAAGTTATTGCTAGGTTTCAAATTTCGTAATTTTTCGAATCAATATGTGAGCGTGGCAAAGGAAAACGCGTTTGACCAGTTTCAGTTGATTTTAATCGACTGGAAATTGGCCATTTTTCTAACGGTCTCAGAATTCGACGAAACTAGTTTTGTTAGGACCGTATCGTCAATACGAAGCTAGAAAATATTTTTCCGGAATTTTTCTAGTTCGCATGTGACCCCGGTAATTTGAAATGTACGTTTAAAATTCAATATAGTGATTTAAATGAAAATTCAAAAGGAAACCGATTGTAACGATCAAACCAGCTTGCGATACATATCCCATTGTGTTCGGAATGGGGGTTAAACGCTATGGACGACAGGCGGTGGGCCTCGTTTAGGGGTCGTACGTAAAAGGTCAACTCTTTGCTAAATATAATAATTAAATAATAAATAAAAAAAAAAAAAAAAAGAAAAGAAACTCTTCCCTTCCCTCCTTATCTCCCGCTTGGCCCCCCCCTTTTTTTTTATTTCTATTCAGACAAGAGAAAAGAAAAAAAAAAAAAAACAACAAAACCTAAATCGCCAGCCCCCCCCCGCGCACGAACTCCGACGAAGCCCCCCTGGAGCGCCGCCGCCCCCCTCAAGACCGCACCACCGATCGAAGACCCAAGCCGCCTCCATCGCTCGAAGCATCGCCTCCCAGTTCGACGCTGAAGCCGCCGCCCTCGAGAAGCCTTGCCGCCGCCGATCTGCGAGAAACCCCCCCCCCCTCGGTACGTTTTCTTTCATTTTATTTTTTTAGTTTATTTTTGTTTTAAATTTTGATTTTAAAACATTTAAGAACTGATTTTGAAAATGATTTTTAAACTGTTTTTATAAAAGAACTTTAAAACTGAATTTTTAAAAGTATTTTAAAACTGAACTGAATTTTCTAAAAGAATAAAACTGCATTTTCTAAAAGAATAAAACTGCATTTTCTAAAAGAATAAAACTGTTTTTGAAATAAAAAAAATAGAAAACTGATTTTATAAGCAAATAATAAACTGATTTTAAAAGCATAATAAAAACTGATTTTTATATGAAATTAAAACTGGGTTTTCTTATTAGGGAAAAAAAAGAAAAAAACTGATTTTATTTTGAACTTTAAAATAGGAAAAAGGTTTAATCTTTTAGTAGAAAAAGATTTGAACTTGCACAAATAAAAATCATATTTTTATATGTTGAAAGTCGAAATAAAAATCATATTTTTATATGTTGAAAAATCATATTTTTATATGTTGAAAGCAAAAGTAAAAATCATATTTTTATATATTGAAAGCGAAGTCAAAATCATATTTTTATATATTGAAAGCGAAGTCAAAATCATATTTTTATATATTGAAAGCGAAGTCAAAATTCGATTTTTATATATTGAAAGCGAAGTCAAAATTCGATTTTTATATATTGAATAGCGACGTCAAAATTCAATTTTTATATATTGAATAACATAGTAAAAATTCGATTTTTACGTATGTAGTGAAAGCAGCAACGAAGGTGACAAAGAGGCGAAACGACGAAGACTTCTGCAAATGAAGAGCCGTGGAGCTAGGATAGCTATATGTGAGAATTTCTCACCTTTCAATTTATTTTCTAGTTATATATATATACTAGGATGCAGACGGTGCTTAGTAGCACCCGACACCCGTCCACAGACCATGGACTTGTTTGTTTGGCTGTTTGGTTATTGATTGTGATATTGGTTTGAATGTGGTTTGTGGTGTGGAAAATCGAATCGATAAATTGGTTAGGAGTAGACGTGCGCCGTTATAAGGCGAAGGAGTAAGGCTAGGTTAGACCCTTACTCCAAATTTTGTGGTTTGCAAAATGAAATTGATTTGATTGATGAGTGAATGGCGTGGGCCTTCACTAGACCGGGGATAAGGCTAGGCCTTGTCCCGTTTCTAGTATCGTGCCGTTATGCCGCCGAAATTTTCTAAAATAAGTTAGAAAAATAAAAATAGCATTTTATTTAAAGAATGAATTGAATAGAAATTCATAGGTTGAAATAAAATGTTTTATCGTTAAAAATATAATTTTTAACGTGAAGTGAATAAAATAAATATTCATTTACAAACCAGACGGTTTGTTTATGTACACCTATTTGAATGACATTGATTGGGACGATAAATTTTACACATCGCCTAACTGCACAAATAAAAATCAGTGTTTGATTGTTTGAAACCCCACACGGGTGTTAGGATGAAATTTGAAGTTCACTCATCCTGATTGATTAAACATGTCGATCGATTGATTGACAGGCTGTTATAAGCGTTGAATATCTATATTTGATGCTTATACAGTGTAGTGCACTTTGGTTGATGGTTGATTATTTTCAATGCTATTATATACATGTGTTGTATGAAAATCCATATAATTAATTTTATATGGTAATTGATTGGGCCTCATTCCAGTTTTGAAAAAGAAATATTTGAAAAAGAAATATTCGAAATAGAATATTTGAAAATAAAGGAATATATGAAGCCGTGTTGATTAGATTGACGCCATTTTGACGTGAACGATATTTATATCGATTTTAGAAAACGAATTCAAAATGAATTGAAAACGAATTCAAAATGAATTGAAAACGATTTCGAAATGAATTGAATTGAAAACGAATTCAAAATGAATTGAAAACGATTTCGAAATGAATTGAATTGAAAACGAATTCAAAATGAATTGAAAACGATTCCGAAATGAATTGAATTGAAAACGATTTCGAAATGAATTGAATTGAAAACGATTTCGAAATGAATTGAATTGAAAACGATTTCGAAATGAATTGAATTGAAAACGATTTCGAAATGAATTGAATTGAAAACGATTTCGAAATGAATTGAATTGAAAACGATTTCGAAATGAATTGAATTGAAAACGAATTCGAATTGAATTGAAAGCGAAGTGAAATAAATTCAAATTGAATTGAAATTTGAATTGAATAGAAATGGATTTTAAAACGAATTTATAAAGAAGAATTCAATTTTGATTTGAATTGAAATGGAAGTTGAAAATGTTTTTGAAACGAATTCAAAACTATTTATATAATTCGTTTTAAATAGAAATCGACGATATATATATTATATATATTATATATAATATAATGGCCTGAATAGAACGCGCCGCGCCGCGGCAGTTCGCGAATTTCGACCATTTATTTCAAACGGGCATTACGGGAGATCCGACCGTCGGATTCTCCTAAAACCGGAACCGTTGGGTTCGTATCGAAAAGAGCTTTCTAACGAATGTGAGAAATTTGAAATCTAACGGTTGGATTTGGAGACACGTCCAAATCAAATTCGAAAAAGGTCGCTGTAAGTGCAGTTCGATGGCCATTGATGGAAATCGACTGTACGGGCCTTGATAAAATTATTAAAAATAGTAATAATTTGTGTAAAATCATAAGAAATGATTTGTGAAAGTTTGGGATGAAAAACTCCATATTTGAAAAGATAAAAATAGATTTTTATCGAAATGAACTAGTTTTGAACTAGAATTATAATTCTATTTATTTTTAAATAAATAAATTGAATTTGAAATGGTTTTGAAAATAACCAAAATTTCCAATGATTGCATTGGAGTGGATTTGAATCGAAATTGTCTTCGGAATATTTCGATGATTGGAATTCGTGATTATACAGGTGTTGTTATGGAAATTTGAAAGATATCTATATTTATATCGTTATTTCCAATACGACATTTGTTAGTCGTAGAATTCGATATTGAATATAAGCCGATATATTTTCTATTCAGAGCCTTGTATTGAATATCGAATGTGATTTGGGTTTGTCGTGAATGGTGTCTTCACTAACACTGTTCTTGAACCCAGTTGAGAAAAGATTAAATCTTTTTATTTAGATTTAATGAAGTGTACCAATTAAATGATATTTAATTGGAATTGAATTGGTATTGATTTTTGGGTTTATCGTGAACAGTGTTTTAAATAACACTTGTTCTTTAACCCGATAATTAATCGAATGTGATTTGGGTTTGTCGTGAATGGTGTCTTCACTAACACTGTTCTTGAACCCAGTTGAGAAAAGATTAAATCTTTTTATTTAGATTTAATGAAGTGTACCAATTAAATGATATTTAATTGGAATTGAATTGGTATTGATTTTTGGGTTTATCGTGAACAGTGTTTTAAATAACACTTGTTCTTTAACCCGATAATTAATCGAATGTGATTTGGGTTTGTCGTGAATGGTGTCTTCACTAACACTGTTCTTGAACCCAGTTGAGAAAAGATTAAATCTTTTTATTTAGATTTAATGAAGTGTACCAATTAAATGATATTTAATTGGAATTGAATTGGAATTGATTTTTGGGTTTATCGTGAACAGTGTTTTAAATAACACTTGTTCTTTAACCCGATAATTAATCGAATGTGATTTGGGTTTGTCGTGAATGGTGTCTTCACTAACACTGTTCTTGAACCCAGTTGAGAAAAGATTAAATCTTTTTATTTAGATTTAATGAAGTGTACCAATTAAATGATATTTAATTGGAATTGAATTGGTATTGATTTTTGGGTTTATCGTGAACAGTGTTTTTAAATAACACTTGTTCTTTAACCCGATAATTAATGGAATGAGATTTTGGGTTTATCGTGGATCGTGTTTTAAATGACACTGATTCTTTAACCCAGATAATGATTAAAACTAAGTGGAGTTTTAATGAATCTTTAATTAGATTGAAAAGATCGAGAATGGAGTATCACCAGTTTTGCTCCAGGCGATAGTTAAATCTTTAATTAGATTTGAATGTGAAATTTAGAAACTAACTGGCGGTTAGCCAAGCAGAATGGTTTTCTGGATATTGATCTGATGTTGGTTTCGGCCTTCGGGGTTAATATTTGGGGAGTTATTCTCTTGATTAATTTACGGTTAGTGACTAATGAATTGGAATGAGGCGTATGTTGTGTTTGTGTAACACTTACTTAAAATATACGCGAGTTATTCGGAAAGACCGGGTTTATCCCATTCTGAATAACTGATACGACGATAAGTCGAAGATGAAGACGATGGTCGAAGACCGGAAGTCTTCACGTCGTTTGGGTGATAACTGATGATCTTGATTGGGCTGTACACCCAAGAAGATGGAAACAGTTAGTGATCGTCCAGACGTACTTGGAGATCGATGGATATGCGGGGTACTAGGTGCCTCCGGTTTCGTTCAGACCCAGAACGGACTTGTAAATGGACTGTGTGTCTGACATCGGATTTCATTCTGTGTGACTGATATCGGTTGCATAGGATGGTTTGCCTGTGTGGCATGCTAAGATGCAAATGATCAAGGCTTCTGTTGAAAAGCAAAGTCTTGTGGTGATGATCAAAGCACGGCCTTTGTGGCGTAGCTTTGTGTAACGTTTACCTCGCGTGTTTCACACCAGGTATGAACCAAAAACGGGAGACGGACCTCAGGGAGGACTTGCGTTTCTTTCTAGCTAGAAGTGGCGTCAGTGGTTTTACACGCCCTGACGAGTTTGACTTATGTGGTTGTTGCTGTTGCGAGGCGCCTCGGTTATATCGGTTTCGGCCGAATGCATTCTGGTCGGCTGACGGACCAGACTTACACCCCATAGGGTGGGGAGACGTATTGTTCAGGCATAATAATCCACTCCGTGTGGACCGGCCCTGACGATCCAAGGCTTGCCTGCGCGCTTGCCTGAGACATGGGCTAGATTGTCTCGAATCGGTTGAGGACTATCTTTTGCCTCGGTTCATAGATGGAAACCCAATTTCCAAATACGAGACTTTGCGGTTTTGATTGTATATCCTATATATGGCGACATAGTGGGATGGGGCGCTCATGCCGCCTATGATTGATACTTATGATTTGAAGTGTTTTATATACTATGCACTTATAATAGTATCAAATGATTTGTTTTAAACGTATCAAGCATTCTTTGGCTGTTATAAGGGAAAACCCTATCCTCGACTGCGTTGCATTGTGTGATGGGACCTGGGTCTTATAACAGCTTCATTTTTCTTTATTTAGCATTGCGCTGTTGGTTTTATGCACTGGTATTCTTGGGAGGAAACCCGTTCCGTGTTATACGGCGTGGTCCCTTGATTTACCTAATGATTTGAAATAAAGATTAATAACTGTTTTAGTTCTCACACCAGTCACATGACTGACCTGGAGTTTATTGTTTTAACCTAAACTCTGGGTGCCCCTATTTTCGACACGGGCAGCTAGTAGTTTTGGTTTTGCAGATTTATATTCACAGGATCCTGGTTTACAGCTGGAACGATATCCGGAAAGCTTTGTATCCGTATATCTCATTCTAGTTGTGTATTGTATTATTTTCCGCTGCTATGTATTTAAATGTAATTTAAATCTCTGATATTTCTGTGTAATATTCATTTATACTCTGTATATTCTTGTAATCTGATGCATTGTTGTAATATACAATGAAATGTTCTTCTGTATGCGTTCTGTTTTGTCGTGTTCTCAAACGATAGGGCGTTTCGAACGGTCTGGGTCGGTTTAGCGACTGGTTCGGACCGAGCGAAGTTCCTTGCCGTCACATTTGGTATCAGAGCTTTGGTTTACAAAGCTCAGAGAACAAGGCACATTAGAACCATACGAAAGAATTCATCAGATATTGGATTAGCAATATCCAATGGAATGACTCGTTAGAGATAGGATCAGTAGTATCCTAGAACGGGTGTGAAGAGTATATTTTTCAAATGAAAACATTTTGTTTTGAAAATTTAAATCAACTATTCGTATTTGATTATTTGTTTATATTGATTTTGGGCAATTCAGTATATAAAGAATTTGCATATACGCCTTGCAAACGTATATTCAAAGTTTTAATATACTGGATAGATATGGAATCACATTCTAGTCGCCCGGAGATGGTACTGATGATTGTCATGACATCATCCGTATTTATATTCGTGTTTCGAATGTGTGATTTTCTATATATTTCCATTGGACTGGTGTGAGAACCAAAATTAGATAGGGCTTATTGTTGTGATTTGGCATCAAAAATCTGATTTTTGTATATGTATCAAAATTATGAATTTGATAATCTAATTCACTAATTGATTGATGTTTGGGTTGTTTGTTTATTTGGTTGCTAAATTTTAACCATTTTGCCTAATTCAACCAAATATTGAATTGTATTGGAATTTGGTCGCATCTACTTGCATATACATGTATATCATTGAACAGGTCATAGCAAGGAGGCTAGAGCCAGAGAATAAAATTTGTTTGCCCGACAAATAGGTACATGTTTACTACATAATTTCCTGTTTTGTTTGGGTGATGATGATTTTGTGAGCCTATTGGCTAGCCGTTTGGCTTTTTCTTTTTCTTTTTGAGATCTGAAGGACCGGGGAAGCTATTTGAAATTCCCCGATGCTCCCGGTGCAGGGGAGGTTATGGCGAAATTTTTCAAAAATTTAGGGTGTTAGCCAAATTTTTGAAATTTTGAAAATTCTCAGAAACTGAAAAGTTGGAGAATGGAAGCCAGATCGAGCGTAGAGTTGAATTATCAAACCACTTTCGACTTTGTTCCTTTTCGGGGACGAAAAGTTTTAAGTGGGGGAGATTGTAACAACCCGGAAAATCTGGGCCAGTTTAAAATTTTTATTTTGGCAATTTTAGCGAATTTAGATTATTTAAAATGAATTATTTTAAATAAAAACGACGAGAAATTTATTTTGAATATAAATCGATCGCATATATTATATACGTCGTCGTTAGAATATAAATAATTATATATAATTATAAATAGAATTGAAAATGGCGCGGTAGTTCGATAATTCGATTTCAAACTTCAATTGAATGTACCGGGTGCAAAACAATCCGGATTTTAGTGAAACAAAAAATAATGGAATCTAATAGTGAATATCTTTCCAACGAATCCGAAAAATCAAGATTTCATATCGGGAAGCAAAAGATATGTCCAGTTGAAAATTCTGAATAGTCGCTATGGAATTCAGGCCCTTAAAAATGGACATTTTGCAAACGACCTCGGATTTCGACGAAACCAGTTTTGTTGGGTCCGCAGTGTCAAGTTATTGCTAGGTTTCAAATTTCGTAATTTTTCGAATCAATATGTGAGCGTGGCAAAGGAAAACGCGTTTGACCAGTTTCAGTTGATTTTAATCGACTGGAAATTGGCCATTTTTCTAACGGTCTCAGAATTCGACGAAACTAGTTTTGTTAGGACCGTATCGTCAATACGAAGCTAGAAAATATTTTTCCGGAATTTTTCTAGTTCGCATGTGACCCCGGTAATTTGAAATGTACGTTTAAAATTCAATATAGTGATTTAAATGAAAATTCAAAAGGAAACCGATTGTAACGATCAAACCAGCTTGCGATACATATCCCATTGTGTTCGGAATGGGGGTTAAACGCTATGGACGACAGGCGGTGGGCCTCGTTTAGGGGTCGTACGTAAAAGGTCAACTCTTTGCTAAATATAATAATTAAATAATAAATAAAAAAAAAAAAAAAAAGAAAAGAAACTCTTCCCTTCCCTCCTTATCTCCCGCTTGGCCCCCCCTTTTTTTTTATTTCTATTCAGACAAGAGAAAAGAAAAAAAAAAAAAAACAACAAAACCTAAATCGCCAGCCCCCCCCCGCGCACGAACTCCGACGAAGCCCCCCTGGAGCGCCGCCGCCCCCCTCAAGACCGCACCACCGATCGAAGACCCAAGCCGCCTCCATCGCTCGAAGCATCGCCTCCCAGTTCGACGCTGAAGCCGCCGCCCTCGAGAAGCCTTGCCGCCGCCGATCTGCGAGAAACCCCCCCCCCCTCGGTACGTTTTCTTTCATTTTATTTTTTTAGTTTATTTTTGTTTTAAATTTTGATTTTAAAACATTTAAGAACTGATTTTGAAAATGATTTTTAAACTGTTTTTATAAAAGAACTTTAAAACTGAATTTTTAAAAGTATTTTAAAACTGAACTGAATTTTCTAAAAGAATAAAACTGCATTTTCTAAAAGAATAAAACTGTTTTTGAAATAAAAAAAATAGAAAACTGATTTTATAAGCAAATAATAAACTGATTTTAAAAGCATAATAAAAACTGATTTTTATATGAAATTAAAACTGGGTTTTCTTATTAGGGAAAAAAAAGAAAAAAACTGATTTTATTTTGAACTTTAAAATAGGAAAAAGGTTTAATCTTTTAGTAGAAAAAGATTTGAACTTGCACAAATAAAAATCATATTTTTATATGTTGAAAGTCGAAATAAAAATCATATTTTTATATGTTGAAAAATCATATTTTTATATGTTGAAAGCAAAAGTAAAAATCATATTTTTATATATTGAAAGCGAAGTCAAAATCATATTTTTATATATTGAAAGCGAAGTCAAAATCATATTTTTATATATTGAAAGCGAAGTCAAAATTCGATTTTTATATATTGAAAGCGAAGTCAAAATTCGATTTTTATATATTGAATAGCGACGTCAAAATTCAATTTTTATATATTGAATAACATAGTAAAAATTCGATTTTTACGTATGTAGTGAAAGCAGCAACGAAGGTGACAAAGAGGCGAAACGACGAAGACTTCTGCAAATGAAGAGCCGTGGAGCTAGGATAGCTATATGTGAGAATTTCTCACCTTTCAATTTATTTTCTAGTTATATATATATACTAGGATGCAGACGGTGCTTAGTAGCACCCGACACCCGTCCACAGACCATGGACTTGTTTGTTTGGCTGTTTGGTTATTGATTGTGATATTGGTTTGAATGTGGTTTGTGGTGTGGAAAATCGAATCGATAAATTGGTTAGGAGTAGACGTGCGCCGTTATAAGGCGAAGGAGTAAGGCTAGGTTAGACCCTTACTCCAAATTTTGTGGTTTGCAAAATGAAATTGATTTGATTGATGAGTGAATGGCGTGGGCCTTCACTAGACCGGGGATAAGGCTAGGCCTTGTCCCGTTTCTAGTATCGTGCCGTTATGCCGCCGAAATTTTCTAAAATAAGTTAGAAAAATAAAAATAGCATTTTATTTAAAGAATGAATTGAATAGAAATTCATAGGTTGAAATAAAATGTTTTATCGTTAAAAATATAATTTTTAACGTGAAGTGAATAAAATAAATATTCATTTACAAACCAGACGGTTTGTTTATGTACACCTATTTGAATGACATTGATTGGGACGATAAATTTTACACATCGCCTAACTGCACAAATAAAAATCAGTGTTTGATTGTTTGAAACCCCACACGGGTGTTAGGATGAAATTTGAAGTTCACTCATCCTGATTGATTAAACATGTCGATCGATTGATTGACAGGCTGTTATAAGCGTTGAATATCTATATTTGATGCTTATACAGTGTAGTGCACTTTGGTTGATGGTTGATTATTTTCAATGCTATTATATACATGTGTTGTATGAAAATCCATATAATTAATTTTATATGGTAATTGATTGGGCCTCATTCCAGTTTTGAAAAAGAAATATTTGAAAAAGAAATATTCGAAATAGAATATTTGAAAATAAAGGAATATATGAAGCCGTGTTGATTAGATTGACGCCATTTTGACGTGAACGATATTTATATCGATTTTAGAAAACGAATTCAAAATGAATTGAAAACGAATTCAAAATGAATTGAAAACGATTTCGAAATGAATTGAATTGAAAACGAATTCAAAATGAATTGAAAACGATTTCGAAATGAATTGAATTGAAAACGAATTCAAAATGAATTGAAAACGATTCCGAAATGAATTGAATTGAAAACGATTTCGAAATGAATTGAATTGAAAACGATTTCGAAATGAATTGAATTGAAAACGATTTCGAAATGAATTGAATTGAAAACGATTTCGAAATGAATTGAATTGAAAACGATTTCGAAATGAATTGAATTGAAAACGATTTCGAAATGAATTGAATTGAAAACGAATTCGAATTGAATTGAAAGCGAAGTGAAATAAATTCAAATTGAATTGAAATTTGAATTGAATAGAAATGGATTTTAAAACGAATTTATAAAGAAGAATTCAATTTTGATTTGAATTGAAATGGAAGTTGAAAATGTTTTTGAAACGAATTCAAAACTATTTATATAATTCGTTTTAAATAGAAATCGACGATATATATATTATATATATTATATATAATATAATGGCCTGAATAGAACGCGCCGCGCCGCGGCAGTTCGCGAATTTCGACCATTTATTTCAAACGGGCATTACGGGAGATCCGACCGTCGGATTCTCCTAAAACCGGAACCGTTGGGTTCGTATCGAAAAGAGCTTTCTAACGAATGTGAGAAATTTGAAATCTAACGGTTGGATTTGGAGACACGTCCAAATCAAATTCGAAAAAGGTCGCTGTAAGTGCAGTTCGATGGCCATTGATGGAAATCGACTGTACGGGCCTTGATAAAATTATTAAAAATAGTAATAATTTGTGTAAAATCATAAGAAATGATTTGTGAAAGTTTGGGATGAAAAACTCCATATTTGAAAAGATAAAAATAGATTTTTATCGAAATGAACTAGTTTTGAACTAGAATTATAATTCTATTTATTTTTAAATAAATAAATTGAATTTGAAATGGTTTTGAAAATAACCAAAATTTCCAATGATTGCATTGGAGTGGATTTGAATCGAAATTGTCTTCGGAATATTTCGATGATTGGAATTCGTGATTATACAGGTGTTGTTATGGAAATTTGAAAGATATCTATATTTATATCGTTATTTCCAATACGACATTTGTTAGTCGTAGAATTCGATATTGAATATAAGCCGATATATTTTCTATTCAGAGCCTTGTATTGAATATCGAATGTGATTTGGGTTTGTCGTGAATGGTGTCTTCACTAACACTGTTCTTGAACCCAGTTGAGAAAAGATTAAATCTTTTTATTTAGATTTAATGAAGTGTACCAATTAAATGATATTTAATTGGAATTGAATTGGTATTGATTTTTGGGTTTATCGTGAACAGTGTTTTAAATAACACTTGTTCTTTAACCCGATAATTAATCGAATGTGATTTGGGTTTGTCGTGAATGGTGTCTTCACTAACACTGTTCTTGAACCCAGTTGAGAAAAGATTAAATCTTTTTATTTAGATTTAATGAAGTGTACCAATTAAATGATATTTAATTGGAATTGAATTGGTATTGATTTTTGGGTTTATCGTGAACAGTGTTTTAAATAACACTTGTTCTTTAACCCGATAATTAATCGAATGTGATTTGGGTTTGTCGTGAATGGTGTCTTCACTAACACTGTTCTTGAACCCAGTTGAGAAAAGATTAAATCTTTTTATTTAGATTTAATGAAGTGTACCAATTAAATGATATTTAATTGGAATTGAATTGGAATTGATTTTTGGGTTTATCGTGAACAGTGTTTTAAATAACACTTGTTCTTTAACCCGATAATTAATCGAATGTGATTTGGGTTTGTCGTGAATGGTGTCTTCACTAACACTGTTCTTGAACCCAGTTGAGAAAAGATTAAATCTTTTTATTTAGATTTAATGAAGTGTACCAATTAAATGATATTTAATTGGAATTGAATTGGTATTGATTTTTGGGTTTATCGTGAACAGTGTTTTTAAATAACACTTGTTCTTTAACCCGATAATTAATGGAATGAGATTTTGGGTTTATCGTGGATCGTGTTTTAAATGACACTGATTCTTTAACCCAGATAATGATTAAAACTAAGTGGAGTTTTAATGAATCTTTAATTAGATTGAAAAGATCGAGAATGGAGTATCACCAGTTTTGCTCCAGGCGATAGTTAAATCTTTAATTAGATTTGAATGTGAAATTTAGAAACTAACTGGCGGTTAGCCAAGCAGAATGGTTTTCTGGATATTGATCTGATGTTGGTTTCGGCCTTCGGGGTTAATATTTGGGGAGTTATTCTCTTGATTAATTTACGGTTAGTGACTAATGAATTGGAATGAGGCGTATGTTGTGTTTGTGTAACACTTACTTAAAATATACGCGAGTTATTCGGAAAGACCGGGTTTATCCCATTCTGAATAACTGATACGACGATAAGTCGAAGATGAAGACGATGGTCGAAGACCGGAAGTCTTCACGTCGTTTGGGTGATAACTGATGATCTTGATTGGGCTGTACACCCAAGAAGATGGAAACAGTTAGTGATCGTCCAGACGTACTTGGAGATCGATGGATATGCGGGGTACTAGGTGCCTCCGGTTTCGTTCAGACCCAGAACGGACTTGTAAATGGACTGTGTGTCTGACATCGGATTTCATTCTGTGTGACTGATATCGGTTGCATAGGATGGTTTGCCTGTGTGGCATGCTAAGATGCAAATGATCAAGGCTTCTGTTGAAAAGCAAAGTCTTGTGGTGATGATCAAAGCACGGCCTTTGTGGCGTAGCTTTGTGTAACGTTTACCTCGCGTGTTTCACACCAGGTATGAACCAAAAACGGGAGACGGACCTCAGGGAGGACTTGCGTTTCTTTCTAGCTAGAAGTGGCGTCAGTGGTTTTACACGCCCTGACGAGTTTGACTTATGTGGTTGTTGCTGTTGCGAGGCGCCTCGGTTATATCGGTTTCGGCCGAATGCATTCTGGTCGGCTGACGGACCAGACTTACACCCCATAGGGTGGGGAGACGTATTGTTCAGGCATAATAATCCACTCCGTGTGGACCGGCCCTGACGATCCAAGGCTTGCCTGCGCGCTTGCCTGAGACATGGGCTAGATTGTCTCGAATCGGTTGAGGACTATCTTTTGCCTCGGTTCATAGATGGAAACCCAATTTCCAAATACGAGACTTTGCGGTTTTGATTGTATATCCTATATATGGCGACATAGTGGGATGGGGCGCTCATGCCGCCTATGATTGATACTTATGATTTGAAGTGTTTTATATACTATGCACTTATAATAGTATCAAATGATTTGTTTTAAACGTATCAAGCATTCTTTGGCTGTTATAAGGGAAAACCCTATCCTCGACTGCGTTGCATTGTGTGATGGGACCTGGGTCTTATAACAGCTTCATTTTTCTTTATTTAGCATTGCGCTGTTGGTTTTATGCACTGGTATTCTTGGGAGGAAACCCGTTCCGTGTTATACGGCGTGGTCCCTTGATTTACCTAATGATTTGAAATAAAGATTAATAACTGTTTTAGTTCTCACACCAGTCACATGACTGACCTGGAGTTTATTGTTTTAACCTAAACTCTGGGTGCCCCTATTTTCGACACGGGCAGCTAGTAGTTTTGGTTTTGCAGATTTATATTCACAGGATCCTGGTTTACAGCTGGAACGATATCCGGAAAGCTTTGTATCCGTATATCTCATTCTAGTTGTGTATTGTATTATTTTCCGCTGCTATGTATTTAAATGTAATTTAAATCTCTGATATTTCTGTGTAATATTCATTTATACTCTGTATATTCTTGTAATCTGATGCATTGTTGTAATATACAATGAAATGTTCTTCTGTATGCGTTCTGTTTTGTCGTGTTCTCAAACGATAGGGCGTTTCGAACGGTCTGGGTCGGTTTAGCGACTGGTTCGGACCGAGCGAAGTTCCTTGCCGTCACATCCTTCCATCAAATTCTTCAGAGAAAACCATCTCCCTTATTTATCATTCGAATTCATTTCTATCAAAATCGATTTTCCCCAAAATTCTGATGGCCGAATACCTAAATCGAAAACCTTGCCCAGATTAAAACCCTCCTTCTGTAGATCGAAGACACAGAAACCCTAGATCGCTAGCGCCTTGCTCCAAATCAAATATAGTTGCATCTGTTAACTCCAACATTCAGCGCTTCCTTGCTTCCATCCCAAAGCTGACATCTTGGAACTCGAAGTCCTCTTCTCCGTTCGCCTCTCATTAGACAGTCGCCTGGTTGCTGTTTTCCGATGAACTCAAGTGTCCCAACCCACTTCGCCTTCTTCTACTTCGCGCCATCTTCTCTTCAATGCCACTGACCGAACCCGCCTCGTCAGAGACCAAAACCTTTGCCAACATCGCTATTTTAAGGTGAGTTATCTGACTCACAGTTAATCGTGTTTTTCAAGTGATTGATTTCAATTCATACTAAATATGATAAGTTTTCCTTTACGCTTCGGTATGTTGTTGGGTTGCCTTGTCTCGTTGAAATTGTATTTTTATTTGGTTTGATATACGTATATTGATAAGAATTGATATTACCTATGTGAAGAAAAAGGGAACTGATAACCTGATATTATACTTGATTTTATCACCTGTAAATGGTATTTAGGTTCAGTGACTATTTGTTTTGCGATCAGAACAAAATTGCCCTTGTTCTTGACCTGTATTTGTATGCACCGTCATGTACACTGTTAAGTATTGACACTATGCCTTGTTCGCCTTGTCCAGTCGACACTTATGTTGTTTCTGCCTGATTGCAATTCGAACTGCATTGGGTGATTCATTTGCCAGTCACCTATCTTTTATTTTGCGAAATCATTAGGCTATCTTGATAATCTTTATGAACCCTGTTACGTGATTCGCAACTTGGTTACATTGTATAATCCGAAAACACACCATTCCTAAAACCTGAAACCATGTTTATACTAAAGTTTAGTATTTGTTTATAATGTTCATGTTTGCATACCATTTACGTATGAATGAATTGCTCCTCGTATTTAAATTGGAATTTGCATACATGAAATTTAGCCTGAACTACCTATTAAATTGATGGACCCAAGGTATACTACATACTTATTTCCATGAACTGGGTATATATAATAAGGTTGGCTCATGATTGATATTAAATGATGTAGTTTGCATACTTCATTATCGGCATCCCTTAAAACTAAATATACCTTGATTTTTTTATATGTACATATATATGTGGAGTTCAGTTCTTTGGAGTGATGTTTGTTTTGTGCTATATCATCTCTGTCCACCCAAAAATCTATTCCGTGCGCGACAACCAAGTTGCCTGTTCACTATTGCATATTTTTAACAGTGAATATTTGGTCGTTTTAGTGACATTAGGTTGCTTTGTACTGAAATTATCTATTTCATGGACATCACATATATTTTACATGGGCTTACTTCATAAGCACCTGAACTGCCATTTTGAAAACTGACGTTCACCCCTTATTAGTGTTTGCTTTAATAGTATGTTGCACCTTACTTTAGACATAAACATGTACATAAGTTTTACATAATTTGCATTGAGGCTTAGATCTCCGACTAGAACTTGAAGAGAATACATTGGCACCTCTGCCATTTCTTACCTGAACATGCTCAGGGCATATCACTATGAACCACTTAACACATTCTTTATTTTGGATCACATGTTGTTGGATACTTGGCTTAATAAATATGAACACTTGATGATTATGGCATAATTATACGTATTAAGTCTGTAAACTTTAAACATATTTGAAGCCTGCCTATATATTTTTGAATGAATGTTTCATGGATTCACTGCATATTTTGAAATCCATATATATAGTGGTGAATATTGCATGTATGTACGGAGCTTCTGCCCATGTTTCGCGTTTGCAATCATAAATGTCTTTTGAATTTATGTATGCATAGTGCATTGATTATAAAATACAACGCAGTGCACCCGAATGGTTAAAGATTCCCTTTGTAAGTTGTTATGTTGACAAGCAAATGGTTAGGCTGTTGATGAGTACATGTATTTCTAACTTAAAACACCGAAACACGTACCTTGTTGGTTTAATACCCTTCCATGCAGCAAAGTAGGGTGGACATGCATTTGCCCTATCACATTTTTTGAACCTTGACCATACATTCGGTTTGGCCCTCCTGCACTAACATGCTAGTTAGCATACAGTTTCGTCTAAATATGGTGGTACAGTATGTTTTTTTGACATCTTGAACAACCTCTTTTAGTCTCAGTATGGTTGCTCTTTGTCTTGCTCACCGATGTCGAACTGAAATATATACGCCTCTCTAGTGCCTTGAGACTTTTCCATGTTATATCTCACTATAACCATTTTTCGGATTTATTGCTTGTTCTGAACAAAAATGTGCATTTTGTTTACATAACCTCGGCTTGTTACTGGCCGTATATATTCTACCTTACTGTGTGACCTTGGGTTCCATTTGTTATTGCTGGTTCTGGAATGCCGAGGCAGTGCACACATATACTTGTACATGTATGTATATTCAGGCTCCTGTGATCACTGTCCCTGACTTAAACGGATTTGATATAGTGCGATTGCCGCACAACGACATTTGATGTATGATTGATATGACGACTAACTATCAAAATTGGTGCATTGTTGAAATTATATACTTGAATATATGATTAATCCTAACTCGAGTGTTTTATCTTTTTGCATGGAACGCTCAGGTCAGATCCAAGCATTTCAGATTTAAAGATTACCGCTTAGGATTTGAAGATTGGCGAAGCTGGGGATTCCAGGAGACGCACACTCTAAAGATTTTAAAACAGTAAAATATTTCTTTGTATTCAAACTGTATTTTCATTCCGCTGTTGTATTCAAAAATTTTATTAATACATAAAAGTTTTATTCTACTGTTCAACACTGTGTTATTTAATTATTCTGTGTTGATTCTATTTTAAACTCTGTAAGCTAAATAGCGATCCATCGATTTGAATGTTTTGATTTGGTTTAAATACCAAATTTTAAGCGGTCAAAAAGGAGGGACGTTACAACTTTAATATGTTATTAGACCCTATGTCTAAACATTCTTTTACGAGCTTGCGTTACCTCATCGGGTTTCCAGTTAACTTGGTTATCATCTTAACTTTTTATTCAGGTTACCAAGTTCTTTCTAGCCCCTTATATCTCTAAGGATTGAGCCCCTCTCGCTTATTAATTTCAATCATATAACTTAACCCATTTAAGTTTATTAATAAGCCCATAACATGTTATTCTCTAGATTGTGATCCAAGGTCTGTAATCCACAATCCCTTTATATACTTGTTTGATTCAAGGTTACAATAACATGTTCTACTTTATACGTAATTAAATATATCTCAATTTAAATGTTTTATGTCTAACATGTCAGTTATCATTTATGATTAAATATAACTTATTTCATTTTATAAGTTTGCCTCACTCTTTCCTATTTAATCATAATTCCATCTTACATTGTCACTACAACTTATCTTAGTTCTCTTAACTAAGGTTCACTGATAAGTCTCCTTTCTATTTATTATACCTAATGCTATAATTTCCTCTTGTCCCTAGGAAAAGCCTTAACACTTTATTCTTATCAGCATATTTCAGACTTCCATTAATTAATTTATAATTAAGTACAACTTCTTATATTTCATAAACTTTCCCCTTTTTCTGTACTTATTACAAACAACGGGTTTCTGGCTTCCTCGTTTCCAGATTACTTAATTTACAATTAAGTGCCACTTATCCCATTTCACCAGTTATCTCATTTCCTTACTAGTTTATTATAACCTAAGTTATAATCTTCACTTGTCCCTAGAACAAGCCTACCTATTATATAACATTCTCATTAATGTAATTCACTTATAATAGGTTATTATCATTCCCCATTCATTCCTATCCCTTTTACTGTTGTAATTATCTTTCATTCAATTCCATTCACTCCCATTAATTACAATTAATGCCATTTATCAATCCTGCCATTTACATATATTTAAATATATGTTTATGCACTATACCTCTCACATTAAGCCTACACTTGTGGATGCTGGATTTGCCGGGCAGTTCGGGGTAGACTTCTTCCACAAGTTGACTTAACCTCGTGTCTTAGCATCGTTACATGTTTTATTTATGCACCTAGATACCTCACATTAGATTTACCACTTGTGGATGCTGGATATGTCGGGCGGTTCCGGGCAGACTTCTTCCACAAATGTAATCTAACCTCGTGTCTAAGCGCGGTTACAGTTTCTTAGTTGTTGTAAAACTTCTATATAGTCTAGGCATGTCCATTCTTTCAAATTTTCACGGTAATTTATAATTTACGTGTCATCATATTATATCTATTTTATGTCATATGTCCTTTCTAACATATAATCAATTCTATTCTAACATGTAATCAATTAATCAGATAATTGTTCAAATCTAACAATAACATGTAATTTTCTCAATTTCTACCATTAATGTTCAAGGTACATAAATGTCACAAGCTAACATGGAATTGAAACAACAATAATCGCTATACTTGTTTTGACAAGTTTATATTTCAACATATGAATTTTTCAACATATTAATATCTTAGCATATTAATGTTCCAAAATGTCATATTTAATACTTTAATCTTTTTTAACGTAAGTTTAAACATTTCAACATATCATATTTAAACACGTCATAATAACATTTCAATACTTTAATCATTCTTATCAAATTTACATGACATGTTAACGGGGAGTGTTACACAATATTATACCATTATCAAAATGATAAAACTTAAATCCACTCCACCTCATTTGTTTTCCAAATCCTGGATCTGGTCTAGATCTAGCATTCCATGGTTTCCCCCTAATCGGATTCAGAATCTAGCACCCACGGATTCATAATTTTTACTAAAAGAAAAAGGGAAGAAAGAGGAAGAAAATTGAACAGACCAGATCTAGAAAATTACCTCACTTCAACACCTTTTTATTAATCTTCATTTTTTTCCTCTAGATCTTGATTTAGAATTTTCCTAAACTAATTATCTTATTTTTTGAATAGATTTGAGGAGGAGGAAGAATGGAAGAGCTTAGACGTTGTCTCAAAGAATGTGAGATTTAGGCTAGGCTCTGCTAGCCTATTTATAATTGTTCAAAATCTTATCGTACATGTAGCGCTGAGTCAGCAACGAACCTTGTTAAGAAAATGGTCCAGATACGTCAATGGATCTGCCCAGATCTAGAGGATGTCGACCCTGGTGTCGACCCCCTGGTTCCAAGGTGCAATTTTGGCGCATAAATTTGATTTTTGATTTTCTGAAATTTACTTGGTTATTATATTCACGTAA
This sequence comes from Allium sativum, assembly GCA_030737875.1. Lineage (NCBI taxonomy): Eukaryota > Viridiplantae > Streptophyta > Magnoliopsida > Asparagales > Amaryllidaceae > Allium > Allium sativum. The sequence continues at coordinate 78,177,818 of CM060909.1, forward strand.
AATTTTCTTATGCATATACAATTCTTTTAATAACCATTTTACGCTTATATACATACAAATATATTCTCATATATATACATATATTTTCTTTATTTCCTTATATGTACGTTCTTATTCTTTCATATTTTGAATTTGTGCGCGTACATATATTTGTATGTTCAGTTGGCCCTTTCTAAAACAAAGATAAAAATTATGCCGCCGTCGTGGTTCGAACCCCAGACCTCTATGTTACACATCCAATGCCTTAACCATTTGAGCTATGAAGTCCTCTGTTATTAAGTTTAGAAACAAGGTAGTCATTATTCTCCTTCTTTTACCTTATTACCATGTTTCGCTGCGATACTTCATTTAAAGGTATCTGTTTCATGTTAAATCAGTTTTCTACAATCCATAGGTCTAAATTGACCAGAAAATCACCACGAACGCAATGACGCTAATCCCGTGGCCAGATTCTGGAAGCTCTTTAAAATTTTCTTTTATTTTTTAAATATGCATTTTAATTGCACTGCATTTCTTCATAAATGTTTTATGTCTGTGCATAAATATACATTTATGCATTATTATAAAATGTGGGGTGTTACAATGTGCCTACCAACTCATATTTGTACACAATTCCTTTAATACTTTCTGTGATGTGGGACTTTTGTATCCAAACCATCATTCATCCTTAACAACATGTGAGACAATCCTAACAACATCTATTTAGTGAAGCGTTGATGCGAGGACCAATTCAGTATGGATGGATGTATCCTTTTGAGAGGTAATTAAGAAACTAACGACCATTATAATTAAATATGTTATATCATGTATTACATAAAGTACTCATTTATAGGTACTTGGGTCGTTCGAAAGAAAAAATAAGAAAAAAGCACATGTGGATGGGTCAATCTTTAGGGCATACATTGTGGTAGAAGCATCTGCCTTTTTTAACCATTACTTCGAGGAGAGCGTTAAATCAATGCTTGATAGCAATCCTCTTAAGGTTGAAGGTACCTTGGATGATTCATTTGAGAATCTTATATCCGTGTTTAGGAAACATGGAAGATCCTTTGGTAAATGTAAAGAAGACTGGTTAAATGATAAAGATCTTCATACAATTAGAACTTACGCACTCCTCAATTCTGCCAAAATAGCCCCTTTTATTAGGTCATTTTTCTAGTTATATATCGAACGACTTACATAGATATAAGTTTTTTGCTTACATTGATACATGACGTTGCAGAATTTTTGAAGAAGAACAATCAACTCTCGAGCTCGGCTAGAAATTTTTGGACTGGTTTTTGAATTATGTAAGTATGTTATGTAACTAGAATTATTACTATTATTATTTATTGAAAATTTAATATATTACTAGCGTATTATATTATTAACATATTGTACAATAATTGATAGGTATGTGCACATAATATTGTCGATATTGTCTTGAAGTATCTGGCACATGGGCCATAACTCAAAATTAGAAAATTTTCAACATACTTTTTCTACGGGTTTAAATTTCGCACACAAGAATATGGAGCTCACAAATCGACATTCAATAGCATTGTGTGTGTAGGTAAAAGGTAGCAATGATCCAAATGCTCATATTGATGATTGCTATGGTGTGTTGATAGAGATTATTGAATTTACATATTCACTTAAGCCAGAACAAAAGGTTGTTTTGTTCAAATGTGATTGGTTTAACAACAAGCCAAACGTTGGTACTCACATGCATAAATATTATCTCCTTATTGAAGTTAATAGTAATCTCAAATATTCAAACTGTGATCCATTTTTTTTGGCAAGACAAGCGATTCAAGTATACCTATACATCAACACAAGTAAGTCGGAATGGTTGGCTGTTAGTAAAAAAAAGCACGATATTCTTTTAATACCAATATTCTAAATGTCCAAGTTTGCCAAGTAGATTTTGAAGCAAGCGAACAATTAAATATAGTAGAACATGATGACGATGTTGGACCGCTTAATGACGAATACAATGTTATTGTGGAACTCTTCGAAAATGAAGACGATGATGAAGAAGAAGATACAGAGGTCGAGCATGAATTTGATACCGATAATGAATTAGAAGATGATACAGATGAAGATTGGTAGAGTTCAGAAAGTTTTAAACATGTACCTAAAGCCCATGCCAAATGGGTTTTAGCATAGTATGAAATTCCTATATGTTTTTAGCTGAAATTACTAGGTCTGAGTCATTTTATTCTTATATTCCTGAATTTTATAAGCCATTTTTGGTAAACCAATTGTTGTTTGTTTTAGCATGGTAAATGCTATTATGGTAGTATGATATTCATTTTGACATGATAAACCAGCTGTTATATGTTATGCCAACTGTTATAGTAGTTTGAACTATGTTTTAAGTCTATTTAGTTGGTTTTTTTTCTTTAGTTATACTTATTTGCAAGTTATTTTGAGTTTTGTTAACGTGTGCCTTAAAGTCATATGTTAAGATTGATAGTTACTAGTAAATGAAAATTAATTTTTCTGTTGTAATCATTTCCAATGCGATTAATTTTCAAGTTCTTCCCTACAATTCAGTATTATCAATTCTTAGTTAGGTATTGATTCTAGTTATTCCTTCTTCTTTTTTTGATTTCTTGCCTACTATCAATTCAGTTCTTAATATGTTGCAACATAGATTAAGAAATTAATCCTTGTTTGTTATATTTCAGTTTTGTACTTCCTGTTACTTTTTTTTCATTTTCTTTGCAATATTGCTTTGCCTTGTTGTTTGTTAATTACAATTCAGCTTCTAATACAAACATGTTTATGCCTTTTGATTTTGCTAATTCTGCAAGTATTATCTTCCTACAACAACTTTTATCAAAACGAGATTTAGAATTCTTAGAAGTTTCTCAAGGGTCTAGTTAAACATAACAGTCTTGACAACTATTTTTGGCCACTTAGTGTAACAACCCATATTTTAATAACGTGTTACAACCATAAATAAAGGCAAAATTAATTTTTAATATAAGAATCAAGGGCAACGGGTTACGCCATTATGTCCGGCTCGAAATTCTGCTCGGAAACGAGTCCGAGTTTTCGAAAATCGAAGTCCGTATGACCAATTTATGACCCTTCAAAGTTTCAGAAATTTCAAGTTCAAAAACAGTTCAGAATTCGAATTCAAATTTCGAATTTGAACCCCAGAACGGACTGGGCGGGAAATTTCCCGCCCAGGACCAGGTTGACCTGGGGGTCGACTATAGTGCCGACCTGCCCAGGACCAGATCGACCATAGAGTCGAACTGGGTGTCGACCTGGTTGCCGAGCCCATTTTTGAGTCAGAGTTCACTCTGATGTTTCTAGTCCGATTTCTGTCTAAATTCGTTCGCTAGAGCCTATATAGACAGCCCCTAACTCTAGTCTCTCTACACAAATTCTCTCTGGCCTTATGCTGCTAAAACCCTGGTTGAAAAGTTAGAGAAAAGGGATTGCTTCTTCTCCAACAAGGCTACGTGTAGAGTATTGCTGTTTGGGGGATTTCTGTTAGACTCGAGATTCAACATCGCCTCTTTGTTTTCTAATTCTCGAACCACGATCTGTAAGCCCCAGTTACTTTTAGATCTAAACTTTAAACTTAATATGGACATGTTTTAAATCGAGATTGAACCTAAGCATGATAATTATCTTGGATCTATCATTGTATATCTTGGATCTATCATTGTTAATTTTGGATCTATTATTTTGTTTCTACTATTTGTTCACCTTGGATCTATTCATCTTGAATCTTGACTTGTAGGAATATTTGCATGAAATTGATTTGGGGCCTATACATGTTGTAGATCTAAAACCCTTAATGTCCATAATATTCATGCCTGTGATGTTGAAACAATTGTTATTCACAAGTTTGGGGTTATTATCTTATGTCAACTGTTACCAGGACTATCACCCTATTTTGCTAGATTTGATATTTGAGACCACTATTCCATATGCCAGTATTGTTGTAATCATTTATCTCAAGTTATACCATGTTTGACTTGTAATCACTTTTGCCACCTTATGCCAGTTCTTTCTATGTTATTCCCTAATTAGATTCGTTTGTATCGATTCGAGTTTACGTGCGATGGGAATGTGATTGGGTAGATTAGGCAAAACCTGAATTTACTATGAACTTGAAACATGAACATTGTTATAACTTGAACCTGGATATGGGCATGAACTTGACATGAAAACTTGAACATGGACATGTAGCTAGAATGAATTTGAAAATGGCCAACTCGAGGTTGGGTTGAGTTTGCAGTGTAAATCTGCCCGGAACGGCCCGGTGAATCCAGTGACTGCAAACAACAGGATCCAATGTGGGTAGTTGGTCATATCGCACTTAAAACCCGAGGTTAGACTATGTTGTGGTGTAAATCTTCCCGGAACCGCCCGATAAATCCAGAGACCACAACAACTAGTCTAATGTGAGAGGTTTGGGTGCATTAATGAATTAATGCCATATGATAGGGTTAAGTCATGAACCACTTGGATATACTTAACTAATTTGACACGATCATTTGATAGGGTTAAGTCATGAACTGCTTGAACACACTTAACCAACTTGATACATGATTTGGTAGGGTTAAGTCACGAATTTGAATGACAACACTTAACCCATTAGAAACCCTAGTTACGCGGTCCTTTTCAGCAGTAACCCACTTAGATGTATCACGATACCCTGGGACTGGGCAGGGTGGGGCCCGATTACTGGGTAGATTGTAAGCGACCAGAACGACGGCTGAGTAGGTGCGCCATTGTAGGTTCAGACATACTATGGTCGTGCACGTATTCCAGAGTTGAAAAAGCAGGCATTAGGCACCCGTAAGTTTACACTGTGCGTGCTTGATTCGTGTTGGTGGTTGGCACCATAGGACTTGATACACCCAATGGTGGGCCTAGCACAGGTGACTACATTTCGTGATTGGGCCGTATGACACAGACACATGACGAGCTAGAACTTGTAGGGAGCCGATCGATTAGTAGATTGTACTGTAGGACCCCGTAATGGGTCATTTCATGATATTGGGCCAAGGGACCATTTCATGGTTAATACTTGAATGGGTTAGAGTACGTACAGTTGGTGCAGCGAATCTTGAATATGGGATGCTAGACTTGACTTATCTTGTTATCTTGGTTATAATGCCAGTCCTGTTATCATCCTTATGTTTAATTCCAGTTTTCACATGCCATGTTACTTTTACTAGTTTTTATACTGAAAGTCACTAGGGCTTACCAGTCTTTATGGCTGTCCCTTTTTCTTTCGCCCCTTTTTCTTTCGTTTCCCCCCTGGTTGTCAGGGAGCAGACGCTAGCTCTTAGCTTGGATTTAGCTTGCTTTCTGTCAGCTCATGTACGGTTTGGCCTTGAGCTATGATATGGCTACACTTCTGCTATTTTTGGGGAATAATTTACTTTGGTTATCTTAAGTTTATGCTTCTTTATCTAGAACTTGATGTAATGGAATAATTTTACTTTGGATATATGAGGTTTTGACTCTTTTCTTGAAAGTAATGAAATTTGGTTTTTAATTTCTACCACTGCTTTATTTATGTTCTGCCTTGTGATATCTCTGTGTATGTTTACCTAGATAATACTCCACCAAAACTAGTGCATTCCCTTTGTGAGTGACCCTAGCAGAGGTGGGGTGTTACATTTGGTATCAGAGCTGAAGGTTACCAGACTGGGCAAAAGTTTTAAAAACCTTCTAAAACTATTTTCCAAAACCGTTTATAAAGTAGCATTTTTCAATAAAAGCTTTATGTTTAAAAAGGCTATTCCCCAAAAGCCATTAGCACTTTCCTTTGTTTCCTCATTTGAATCTTTTACTTTTTCGTTTTTCAGCATGTCTGATCTTAACCTTCCTGAGGGAGTACCAGAACCTGGATGGTTCCAAAGGTACTTGGAAGCTAGGGCCGACGGCGCGGGCCCGACAGACATCCCTCCTCCCCCAATGGTCGTGGTTCCTCCTCCTCCTCCTGGTGCCGCCTTTGCCAAAATATGCAAAGACTTTAAAGCAATGGGCGGCAAGAACTTCGTTGGAACTGAAACCTTCGTTGAGGCACGAAACTGGCTAAAGGAGACTAAAGACTTGTTTATTATCTTCGATGTGGAGGATCATAGGAAAGTTCAGTTAGCAGCATGGTTGTTGAAAGAGGAAGCTACATTTTGGTGGGAAGTCACCAACGCTACCAGGCCAGTTGAGACTTGGGCAGACTTTAGAGAGAGGTTTGGGCTTAAATTTTTATCGTCAGCAGAAGAGAACCTTCAGATCGAGAGGTTCCTATCACTTAAGCAAGGGAAAATGACCATTAGGGAGTACGTGAATAAGTTTAATCAGCTTGCTAGGTTCGGATTGGACTTGGTTAACACAGCTCAGAAGAAGGCTGTGCGCTTTGCTCGAGGATTGAACGAACCACTACACAGTTTGGCCATAACTCATATACCCATGGGGGCAACCTTTGAAAGCTTGGTGGATATGGCCCTACTTCATGAGGAAGACAAGAATAGCAAGAAGGAGGTTAAGCCTAATGAGACTCAGAATAAGAAGGTTGACTTCAAGAAGGGAGGAAACAAGAAAAACAAGAATAACAAGAACAACAACAACAATACTAACAAACCACGTGAGATAAGGAAATGCAACTTTTGTGGTTTTACGGGACATCCAGCTAAAGACTGTAGAAGGAAGAAGAGAAAGTTGGGTGAATGCTTTCATTGTGGAGATACTGGACACGTCAGCAAAGATTGCCCTAAGAAGCAAGGGCAGTGGCAAGGGTAGGCCCAGCGAGCAGGACCTTCTGGAGGGCAGTTGCATGCTCTCAACACCACTCCAGCACTTGACCGAGGTAGTAATATTTCCGTAGAAAGCCTTGTTTACATTTCTGAATTTCCTGTTCGAACCTTATTTGACTTTGGCGCATCGCATACTTTTATCTCTTCTGATGTTGTTAAAAATCTACACTTAAGTACTAGTCTGGTTGAGGACCCCGTTATAGTTTCAAATCCAATTGGGGGCTCAACTCATTTATCTACGATGTGTGTGGATTTAAGGATTTCTATCTTAAGCGTAGAATTCACGTGTAATGCTTATGTTCTTGGATTTATGGGATACGGTTTGATCCTAGGTATGGATTGGCTGTCCAATTATGGAGCCATTCTTGATTTTGAACGAAGGGTAGTGAGGCTCATGACTCGCCTTGGTAATACCCTTGAAATTTCTTGTAACCCTAAGGGTCCGGTCATGTTGTGTTATCTTGAATCTCTTGACTCGTCCATCGACAATTTGCAATCCGTAAGAGTGGTCCGAGAATATCCAGATGTCTTTGATGAGGTGAACGGGTTACCTCCTAAACGCGAGATAGACTTCCGAATTTATCTTGTTGATAATGCCAAGCCAGTTTCATTGCCCGTTAGACACATGGCCCTGCAAGAGAGAAGAGAGCTCAGTAAATAAGTTAAGGAGTAACTTGAGAAAAATTTCATAAGGCGAAGCATTTCTGAATGGGGTGCTCCGGTGGTATTCGCTACTAAGGCGGATGGTTCGCTTCGTCTATGCGTAGATTATCGGGAGTTAAACAAGCTGACGAAGAAAAATAAGCACCCACTGCCAAGAATCGACGATTTGTTTGACCAGCTTGTGGGAGCATCTGTTTTCTCTCAACTCGATCTAGCCACAGGATTCCATCAGCTTAGAGTGGCTGAGGATAGCATTGACAAAAATGCGTTTAGGACTTCAAATGGGTTCTTCGAATGGCTCGTCATGCCGTTTGGGTTAACGAATGCGCCCGCTTACTTTGTAGATTTGACGAGTAGGGTGTTTCGGGAGTTCCTTAACAAGTTTGTAGTGGTTTTCGTGGACGGTATTTTTATCTTCTCAAAGGATGAAGAAGAGCATGCTAGACATCTCAAGGAAGTCATGGATACGCTTAGAGCACACCAGTTAAAGGCTAAGTTTCCAAATGCCATTTTTGGAGGAAGGAAGTTCAGTTTCTTGGACACGTAGTTTCTAAGCAAGGCATAGCCGTGGACCCCGCAAAAGTAGTTGCTGTGCAAGACTGGAAAATTCCTAAGAACGCAATGGAGGTGAGAAGCTTTCTCGGTTTGGCAGGCTATTATAGGAAGTTCATTAAGGATTTCGCTAAGATTTCAGCCCCTCTTACTGGGTTAACGAAGAAAAACCTAGCGTTTGCATGGGACATAGAATGTGAGATTGCTTTTCAGAGACTCAAGAGAGCCCTCACCACAGATCCAGTTTTGGCATTACCCGACGGAAGTAAGATGTTTACTGTGTACACAGATGCGTGTGGCACAGGATTAGGCGCTGTCCTAATGCAAGAAGGGAAAGTGATATGCTATAGGGGTAGACAACTTAAAGTTCATGAGAAGAACTATCCCACATATGACTTGGAGTTGGCGGCGATCGTTTTTGCACTTAAATCTTGGCGCCATTATCTTCTAGGGGAGAGGTTCGAGCTGTATACCGACCACAAATCGCTTAAGTAGCTCTTCTCACAAAAAGATTTGAATCAGAGACAACAGCGGTGGATGGAATTCTTGGCATCATATGACTTCAATATAGCTTATACCCCTGGCAAGTGTAACGTGGTGGCGGATGCGCTAAGTAGGAAAAGGTTGGCTTTGAGCCCCTTGTTTGTTGAAAGGAAAAATCTAGAGTTTATAGCAACCTTTGATTTTATACCTGCTGTTGAGTCATTGGCTGCAGCGCTAGCATCTCTTGAGTTAAGACCTACACTTCTAGATCAAGTAGGGACTTCACAGAAGGAAGACCCACAGATAGTCGAAATCGTGGACAAGCTGATTAGTGGTGAGACGTCAAGTCACCTCGGTAGGTATGCCATAGATGACAAGGGATGGCTAAGGCGTGATGGAAGGCTATGTGTCCCACAAGTGAGAGACCTAGTAAGGAAAGTCCTCGAAGGCGCGCATCACTCGAAGATGATCATACATTCCGGAGGGGAAAAGATGTACAGGGATATGAAACGCATTTTCTTTTGGCCTGGAATGAAAAAGGACGTGGCAGAGTTCGTTTTGAAGTGCATGGTGTGCCAACAAGTAAAGGCCGAGTCGAAGAAGCCCAGTGGGCTATTACATCCTTTGGAGGTTCCGCAATGAAAATGGGAGAGTATCTCGATGGATTTCATGGATAGACTGCCTGGTTCAAGGAAGGGAAATAATAGCATATGGGTCATAGTTGATAGACTCACGAAAAGTGCTCACTTCATTCCGGTGAAAAGCAAGAGGACCGCATCATGGCTAGCGTCTATTTACCTTCGAGAGATAGTACGGTTGCACGGGGTTCCTTCAAGTATAGTTACTGATCGTTACCCAATTTTCACTAGCCAGTTTTGGAATAGTCTACAAGAAGCAATGGGTACACGACTAAGTTTAAGCACGGCCTATCACCCATAGACGGAGGACAAACCGAAAGGGTAAATAGGGTACTGGAGGATCTTTTGAGGCTATGCATTCTTGACTTTGGTGGTACTAGGGAAGACCATCTTCCTCTCGTGGAGTTTGCATATAATAATAATTACCAAGCTAGCATCGGAATGGCACCATTCGAAGCCCTGTATGGAAGACCGTGCAAGTCGCCAACTTGTTGGTGGGAGATGAAAGATAGGCTTATACTTGGTCCCGACATGATAAGGGACACTTCTGAGAAGATTGAGTTGATACGAAGACGGATGAAAATGGCCCAAGATAGACAGAAATCTTATGCGGACAAGAGAAGGACAGACCTAGAGCTCGAAGTCGGAGATATGGTCTTTATAAAAGTTTCACCTTTACGCAATGTGGTTCGTTTTGGAGCAGTTGGAAAGCTAGCACCAAGGTTTGCAGGACCGTTCCCTATCACTGAGAGGATTGGGCAGATGGCATATAAGGTAGACTTACCCGAGAAGCTGACCGGAGTACACAATGTCTTTCACGTCTCGCATCTCCGAAAGTGCTTACATGAGTCGGCCGAAGTGGTTGAGCCAAGCATCCTTGAAGGCGTAGAAGTGGAAAAAGAAGCAACATTGAGGCGAGTTCCGATTCGTATCTTAAGAACGGAGATCAAGAAGCTAAGGAATTAAGAAGTCAAGCTAGTTAAAGTGCAGTGGAGTGAAGCCCAAGAAGACGCGACTTGGGAAACCGAAGAGAAGATACGTGTGCTTTACCTATTTCTTTTTGAGGGTACATTCTCGATCTCTTTTCCTATAAACTTGAAAACCTTTCGTATCATGCTTTTACTACCTCTGTTTGCCTTGTTATCTTCTCGATCTTATCTTGAGAACCTTAGGTAGAACCATATGGATGTAAACATGTGATTGAAACATGTTATGGTTGATGTTTGCAAATGGTTGCAAGTGTTTGCAAGTGATTTCTAGTGGATGCATGACACATATTAGGCACTAGATCGGCTCATTCACATTTTCATGTTGCATATGCATGAGTGCTTATACTTGTACATGGATGGAACTTGTTATGCTATCACTTAGATGTTGCATATGAATGAATGTTATGTGCACTCATGTAGAGATTATAAATTATGTTAGGAATTTGCATACATGTTGGACTCATTACACTAACATATTTTGCATTAAGGAGGTCTACTGAATCAGTAACCGCCTGATCTTTTTAATTAGATAAGTACATATACACACACTTACTGCGTATGTTCATATAGCACTAGAAATCTTTTAAGGACAACGGTTGCCTGTGGATGATGTTCTGAGTAGATGGATGACTGGATGGTAGGATATATTCTTTCTAACTTAGAGATTTCGGGGACGAAATCCTTTAAGGAGGGGAGAATGTAACAACCCATATTTTAATAACGTGTTATAACCATAAATAAAGGAAGAATTAATTTTTAAGATAAGAATCAAGGGAAACGGGTTACGCCATTACGTCCGTCTCGAAATTCTGCTTGGAAACGAGTTCGAGATTTCAAAAATCGGAGTCCGAGTGACCAAGTTATGACCCTTAAAAGTTTCAGAAATTTCAAGTTCAAAAACAGCTTAGAATTCGAATTCAAATTTCGAATTCGAACCCCAGAACGGACTGGGCGGGAAATTTCCCGGCCAGGACCAGGTCGACCTGGGGGTCGACTATAGTGTCGACCTGCCCAGGACCAGGTCGACCATAGAGTCGACCTGTGTGTCGACCTGGTTGCCGAGCCCATTTTTGAGTCAGAGTTCACTTTGATGTTTCTAGTTCGATTTTTGTCTAAATTCGTTGTCCAGACCCTATATAAACAGCCCCTAACTCTAGTCTCTTTACACAAACTCTCTCTGGCCTTATGCTGCTAAAACCCTGGTTGAAAAGTTAGAGAAAAGGGATTTCTTCTTCTCCAACAAGGCTACGTGTAGAGTATTGCTGTTTGGGGGATTTCTGTTAGACTCGAGATTCAACATCGCCTCTTTGTTTTCTAATTCTCGAACCACGATCTGTAAGCCCCAGTTACTTTTAGATCTAAACTTTAAACTTAATATGGACATGTTGTAAATCGAGATTGAACCTAATTATGATAATTATCTTGGATCTATCATTGTATATCTTGGATCTATCATTGTTCATTTTGGATCTATTATTTTGTTTCTACTATTTGTTCACCTTGGGTCTATTTATCTTGTATCTTGACTTGTAGGAATATTTGCACAAAATTGATTTGGGGCCTATACATGTTGTAGATCTAAAACCCTTAATGTCCATAATATTCATGCCTGTGATGTTGAAACAATTGTTATTCACAAGTTTGGGGTTATTATCTTATGTCAATTGTTACCAGGACTATCACCCTATTTTGCTAGATTTGATATTTGAGACCACTATTCCATATGCCAATATTGTTGTAATCATTTATCTCAAGTTATACCATGCTTGACTTGTAATCACTTTTGCCACCTTCAGCTAGTTCTTTCTATGTTATTCCCTAAATAGATTCGTTTGTATCGATTCGAGTTTGCGTGCGATGGGAATGCGATTGGGTAGATTAGGCAAAACCTGAATTTACTATGAACTTAAAACATGAACATTCTTATAACTTGAACCTGGATATGGGCATGAACTTGACATGAAAACTTGAACGTGGACATGACGCTAGAATGAATTTGAAAATGGCCAACTCGAGGTTGGGTTGAGTTTGCAGTGTAAATCTGCCCGGAACCGCCCGGCGAATCCAGTGACTGCAAACAATAGGATCCAATGTGGGTAGTTGGTCATATCGCACTTAAAACCCGAGGTTAGACTATGTTGTGGTATAAATATGCCCGGAACCACCTGGCAAATCCGGTGACCACAACAACTAGTCTAATGTGAGAGGTTGGGGTGCATTAATGAATTAATGCCATATGATAGGGTTAAGTCATGAACCACTTGAATATACTTAACTAATTTGACACGATCATTTGATAGGGTTAAGTCATGAACCACTTGAACACACTTAACCAACTTGATACATGATTTGGTAGGGTTAAGTCACGAATTTGAATGACAACACTTAACCCATTAAAAACCCTAGTTACGCGGTCCTTTTCAGCAGTAACCCACTTAGATGTATCATGATACCCTGGGACTAGGCAGGGTGGGGCACGATTACTGGGCTGATTGTAAGCGATCAGAACGACGGCTGAGTAGGTGCGCCATTGTAGGTTCAGGCGGACTATGGTCGTGCACATTGTCCGGAGTTGAAAAAGCAGGCATTGGGCACCCGTAGGTTTACACCGTGCATGCTTGATTCGTGTCGGTGGTTGGCACCATAGGACTTGATACACCCTATGGTGGACCTAACAAAGGTGACTACATTTTGTGATTAGGCCGTATGACATAGACACATGACGAGCTAGAACTTGTAGGGGGCCTATCGATTAGTAGGTCGTACTGTAGGACCCCGTAATGGGTCATTTCATGATATTGGGCCAAGGGATCATTTCATGGTTAATACTTGACATGGGTTAGAGTACTAATACAGTTGGTTCAGCGAATCTTGAATATGCAATGCTAGACTTGACTTGTCTTGTTATCTTGGTTATCATGCCAGTCCTGTTATCATCCTTATGTTTAATTCCAGTTTTCACATGCCATGTTACTTTTACTAGTTTTTATACTGAAAGTCACTAGGGCTTACCAGTCTTTATGACTGACCCTTTTTCTTTCGTTTCCCCCCAGGTTCTCAAGGAGGAGACGCTAGCTCTTAGCTTGGATTTAGCTTGCTTTCTGTCAGCTCATGTACGGTTTGGTCTTGAGCTATGCTATGGCTGCACTTCTGCTATTTTTGGGGAATAATTTACTTTGGTTATCTTAAGTTTATGCTTCTTTATCTAGAACTTGATGTAATGGAATAATTTGTACTTTGGATATATGTGGTTTTGACTCTTTTCTTGAAAGTAATGAAATTTGGTTTTTAATTTCTACCGCTGCTTTATTAATGTTCTGCATTGTGATATCTCTGTGTATGTTTACCTAGATAATACTCCACCAAAACTAGTGCATTCCCTTTGTGAGTGACCCTAGCGGAGGTGGGGTGTTACACTTAGGAAACAAAATTTCTATATATCATTTACTAAGAAACGAAATAACATGTCTTACTTAGCCTATCAGAATAGTGTCATTGCCACTTTTTATTTTCAGTCTCCTTCTCTAACCTTGTAACGACCTTCCTTTTTGTCCACTCCAAGTTGGTATTTCAACCAACTCAGAACATTCAAAGCGATGGATAGTTATTTTAGCATATGGGTTTAACATAATAAATTACACATAATCACAAACACGAAATAAATAACATCGGAATTTTTATACAAAATTAAAGTTTTACAAAATATGTGTACTGCGGAAGCAAAATATAAGATATGCATGAAATTAAAAAAAATGAAATTTTACGGTTTAGATGAGCTTTACGCGTGCGTGCGTCTTCACGTGCCTCTCCGTTTGCGAGCTGAACTTTAAAGTCTGCAACACTTGTATCTGACCTGAGCGTTTCATGCAAAACATAAAACACTCGAGTTAGGAAATCATTTGTTCAAGTAAACTTATCCAATTGCAATACTAAAGTACGATGGTTATATTGACGTTAATAATCACAACTATGGTTGTAATAACTGGGGTTGGACATGAGATTTTAGCTACCTGACCCGAACCTAACATCTAGACAGATTACATGATGCGGCATGTCATGAGGTCACTAAAATCAAGGTCAACAGTATGTTAAAGTTGACGGCTGCCTACTATTGTTTGGCTAGAAAAGAGGTATAGAATTTTGACATAAGCAATTAAGCATTTACACTACTACTCAATTACTCCATCAATACTTATTAACCACTGAGAATGTTTACTGTAGCACTTCATGCCCTGTTTCTTTGTGGTAACAATGGTTAAGCATTTCCTTATAGTTATGATTATAAGAAAACACTTCAAAACTTGATCGTGAATGGTTATAATTATTATAGTAAAAAGTAACTACACTGACTACAACATGAAAAATTTCAGTGCCAACGAAATGGATAGTTCAAACACATGACCAAAAAGCACATATCCAATAGTGGAAATTTGCGTGAAGGGCGTCCGATTGCAGCCCAATTAGTTTGAAGGATAAGGCTTTGAAATAATAAGTTTCAAGGACAAAATATGTCGCGATCGTTATTTCGCAACTTCGTTTTCCCTAGTCGATCTTCATCAAATAGGCAATTTTCAAAATCGATTCGTGAATTAAACGAATCGATTGAACGATTCGATTTTATTTCTACAGCCGCAATATATCATGCCGCAAATGAATTAGAGTATATTTTACATTTAGGTCAACAACATATCACGCTTCAAACAAATCAGTTGTTTGATTTTTAGTCATGTTATTGTCAGGTGATTGCATGTATCAAGTTATATGCTTTTACATGTATTTATTGATGATTTTGTAATGGCTGATGTTGAAAATTTAATGATTAATTTGATAAATATATAACTTATACCACTTTAAACTAAAAATTTAATGATTAATTTGATAAATATATAACTTATACTACTTTAAACTATTAACAGTGTTCAACAAACTGATCCTAATAGCAATCACATAATGTTGTTGTGTTGACGATTGGTTTTACTACTATTATCTTTTTCAAGGTTGTATATATATAGGCCTTATAGGATTTTCAGTTAAAAAGC
This sequence comes from Allium sativum, assembly GCA_030737875.1. NCBI lineage: Eukaryota > Viridiplantae > Streptophyta > Magnoliopsida > Asparagales > Amaryllidaceae > Allium > Allium sativum. The sequence goes on from CM060909.1 coordinate 78,192,955, forward strand.
ATAAAATTAAATGGTTTTCTAAGAAAAAGATAAAACCAATTATCTTTTTTCTGTTAAAAATATAAGTTATATAATTTCCTAAGAAAAAGATAAAACCGTTTTTCTTTTTTCGTTAAAAATGGCGCCCTGAAGTGATTAATTGCCATGGAATTTATGAAATGAATAGTCTAGTAGTAATGAGGTTGGTTAGATGGTCTGCTTACATATGTAAAACTTGTTTGTTTAGTAAGCACATAATCTGTTATATACATATGTGCTTAGACAGTTTGATATAAATAATAAATGTGTGTTTAGTAAACACCTAATCTGCTATGTATTAGTTTTGACAGTTTAAAAATATATGTGTGTGTGTATATATAGGCAAGCGTTCCGTTGCACCACAAAAATGGAGCACCCCAAAAGCCCCTGATTTCCACCTCTCATTTATATTAAAGAAAGTGAGTGGGAAGTGAGAGAGTTAGTGGAAGGAGAGAGAAGGGGAGTTAGTGGGAAATGAGTGGTGGAGAAGTGGGAGGCTTGAACCTACCTCATATATATACACACACACATGTAAGTAAAAGGTAAACATATGACCTGCTATGCCATTGTTTGGACTGTTTAGTATATACATAAATTGCATGATGGGAATATGACCTGCTATTCTTTGGTTTAGACAGTTTATCTAATATGTGCTTTGTTGATAAACAAATATCCAGGCGGTAGCATTGTTCGGGTAGTTTTAATTTGTTGGAAGGATGACTAGTATAAACTGAGAAATGCCATTGAAATAGTACACTGAATTTTCTATTTCCCAAGTGACGTAAGAAATAAATTGTCCAATAGTAATGAGTTTGATTGAATGATTTTCTGAGATAAAAATAAAACTATTTATCTTTCTTCTGTTTTTCTGAGAAAAACATAAAACCATTTATCTTTTTCCCATTAAAAACTGCTTAGATAGTTTACTACATTTTTTTTGCTTTGATGAATAAATGACCACTGATTATATGTTATTCAGGTTTAAAAAAGATAGTTGCTTCTATCTTTTCAAAAATGAACTTCATATTTAAAAAAGATAGTCGAATATATATATGTCATATGTTAATTGTTAGTTGCAATATGCAATGTTAATGATAAAAATTAACTTTTGATTACAAAATTGCATTTTTGTAATTAACAATTTTTAGATGTTTAGTAGAATATCTTATTTTATTTCAGGTTTAAAAAAGATATTTAGTAAAAGATAAGAGATAAGTTGAATCGAATATCCTATTTTATTTTAGATTTAAAAAAGATAATGGCATCTATTTTTTAGAGCTGAAAATGATTACAATTGTTCTGTTAATTTACTATTTTCACTTGTTGTTTCATAAAGTCATATAGGGGTGCCATGACACCTGTGGTATATGGTAGGAGTGGTGAGAAATATGAATGTATAAATAGCATATATCGCTGAAAAGATAAACGTATCTTTTTTCTGTTCTATTTTATTGTACAACTTATACATATCAGCTGCTTCATTGTATAGACAATACTTTTGTTTTAAACAAAATAACAAAAGATAAAAGAACTTTTCTTTTATGTTATTAACATTTTTTATTCTTTTAAGGACTAAATTCCAGGACAATTAAACACTTCAAGGCGCCATTTCTAGCAGAAAAAAGATAAACAGTGTTATCTTTTTCTCAGGTAATTATATCTTATATGTTGATTAAGTAAAACTTAAAAAAAACATTGTTTTATCTTTTTATTCAACTATTAGGATTGTAAACTTGGTGTGTATCATTTGAATCAGACACAACAACATAATCAAAACACATAAAATGATGACATAAGAATAAAAAAGATAAATCAATTTGTTTCTTTGAACAGAACTAACAACATCGTATTCCAAATAACAGTTAAACACAAACAATTGCACGAAACAAATGCATTATCTATACTATATCTTGCTGAATAAAGTTCCAATATAGAAAAAACAGAATCAACCCATATACATGGGACTTGAATCAACCCATATACATAAAACTGAAAATGCAGCAAAATACACTATAGAAGTGTATATTTATACAGATTAGTATGAGTCTACACTTATAGTTAAAAGGTACAATTTGTGATGATAACTTCCGGTGCTATTTGTATAAAAGATAATTTCTTTTATCTATTCATATAGAATGAAAATGCATATGAATTTATCAAATATTGGAGAAGATTATCGAATGAATCGTTCAAAGAATGCCTGCAATAATGTTGCCTTTCTTTTTCATATGTGAATCACCAACACACCAGTAAATAATGTTAGTGATGATCATCCACTAACACTTGATGCAAAAGCTAAAGCAATAGCCTGAGCCCAAACCTTCAGGCATGCTTTTACTTCTCTTGGATTGCTTCCTGTGTGCACAAATAAAAAACTACTAATAAATGTACAACCTCAAATCAAGCATCATGCTACACACCGAGTGAATAAGCAGAAATCAAAGGAATATCATCTTGAAAAAATGAATACAAAAGAGGATAAAAACTCTCCATTCTTAGTTTAAAGGCCAGGCTTCACTTGAAGAAACAAGGAGACTTCTAACCTATTTTAAGACAGACCATAAATATTTAATTATAGCTAAAAGATAAAACTATTTAAACGGTTTTCTGTTAAAAAGCATAAAATTAAATCGTTTTCTGAGAAAAAGATAAAATCATTTATCTTTTTTCTGTTAAAAGTATAAGTTATATGATTTCGTGGGAAAAAGGTAAAACCATGTATCTTTTTTCTGTTAAAAAGCATAAAATTATATGTTTTTCTAAGAAAAAGATAAAACAATTTTCATTAAAAAATTATCTTTTTTAAGTTATCTTTTTTAAATTTGAAGTTCAATTCTGAAAAGGTAGATACAACTATCTTTTCTAAATCTGAAATAAAATAAAACAAGTTTAGACTTAATTTATGCATATAATTTAACAAATAGTAACATAAAACACAAACAACATCAACTTGTGAAATTCCGTAGATCTATAAAGCAGTGTTTTTTATGAAAAGATAGATGAAATTATCTTTTTTAAATCTGAAATAGAATAAGATATTCTGCTAAACATTTAAAAATTGTTAAGTCTGAAGTTCAATTTTGAAAAGATATATGATAAATTAAAAAATAAAAACCTTTATCTTTTTAAGCTGTCAGACAAATTAACATGTACCACTGAATATGTACATATGAACAATTTCATCATCACTATAAATTGATTCATATTACGTGTTATTAACCAACTGAATATATATATATATATATATATGTATGTATGATGGCGAGCGTTCAGTGGCACCCGAAATAGTGCAGCACCCCTAAATTCCCTCTGATTTCCACCACACATTCCATTTCTCTCTCCCTCCACTACTTCTCTCTCCTCCTACTAACTTAAACTAATATAAATGCTTGGTTTATATAGAAGGGCTTTTGGGGTGCTCACTATTTGGGGTGCCATTGAACGCTCCTCATATATGATTAACAAAACAACAAATATGTTTACATGTATTAGTAATTTTCAATATGTAATTAAATGATTTAAATCAAAAGGTAAACACCTTTATCTTTTAAAGTCGTCAAACAAAATAAGTTCTACCACTGAATATATACGTATGAACAGTTTTATATTGCAAATAAAATCAATCAGTGAATGACTACTTACTTTAGCAAACAAAAACAATCGATATATAGAAAACAAAAAAAAATCGAGGGACAACAAAGATAAACAAGTACTTACTTGTTCAACAACTACTGAACAAAAATCGCATCTTGAAAATAGTAAATAGAAAATGCGTCTTAGTTTCTTCAGCTGAATAAAGGTGAGGCGATTAACATCAGCAATCGACATATAAAAAATAGCAGAAATAAACAATTACTTACTTGTTCAGCTGAGAAAAGTGATCTTGTTTGATTTCTTCAACAAATCAACTGAGTCATTTTTGTTTTGAAAGTAGATTAGTAGTAGATTTGATTTTGAAAGTATAAAGATCAAGAAGAAAGTGGATTTGAAATCGATTTGGGGTTTTTTTGAGCTTCGATAATGCTTACGGAAATGAAGAATAAAAGGAACAAATAGCCGAATTAATTTTTGTCCTGGAAAATAATTATTGTAACGGCATGTCCCAGAAACTAATTAGCAAATGAAAGGAGACCCTTATGGTAAAATGCCCATATCCAACATCATAACACATATACAATATAATGTCAATCACACTATATTAAGAGCACTACTACTAACTATCTCAGGTGATTTTATCTACTTTGTATGTCGGAAAACTTATGGCTAAGTCACTAACTAAGTCGCTCTCTTGAAGACGTTTCGGCAATCTGCTCAATGGTGCAAAGCAGTTCGTACCTTTCACCACCGCCTCTAGAATAAAACAGCCTTCTTCTTTAATATCAATTCGCTTGCACAATTAATTGAGCTTGATTTGCACTCCAATTAAAAAGTTTACCAGCTCTTTTGTATTATAAAATAAATTCAATGAAGACAAGAGAGTTTTTGAGGAAAAAGAGCAAAGAGAAGAATGTTATTTTTGATGCTTTTTCTATCCTATTCTTTATATAAAATAAAAGAGTAACATCAGCTTTGTTTGTGGAAGGAAAATTGGTAATTAATACCATTATAAAATCAAAGGAATGTACAAAAATGTTGAAATTTCAAACATGTAAAATTGCATGTTTAAAAAAAAGTTAAATGATAATCAATCTTAATTGATTATCATTCATTGCAATATTCAATACCGTATATTTATTCTTTTGTAACAGCTCCATAAAAAGGCCACATGCATATATGACCATTACTTTTCAATCAATAATGGCTCATCAATATTAACATATATGTAAATATATTTTCATTTTTTCCAAAGGTCCTATTGCATTAATTGCATCACAATATATGTAAGTGTATAACCGTAATAACTTTCAACGGCTCTATTCTATTAATCGCTCAAAAATATATTTTTGGTAACGTAATTAATTTTTTTAAATAAATTCATAACAAAAATAAAAGATTTCCAACAATCCCCCTCTTGAATTTTTTTTAAAATATTTTTCGGGCAGTTACTAAAAATATACAAGATTGCACGTAAACAAAGGTATCATCCGACTTGAACTTTTGCATAGTGATCAAGATTCAGTTTTTACTAGAGTGACACGTGATCTTGAACTCTATTCCTGACATCATAACACACACAACCTTTTCTATAGTGCAATCAAATAAGCCCGTGCATTAAAACGTCTATCTCAGTTAAGTGAACACTCTAGGAATCTTGCCCAAACCTCAATGGGAAACGGCCACATTTCCACATTCACATAGGTGAGTCTATCAAGAGTACTCCTGAAGGTAGGTTCTCGACTCCAAATAGAGTATAGATCTTATTAAGAGTTTCTATTAACTCATCCTCTAATCACTTCAGGAATACATGCTTTTTAATATATAAATTTAGCATGTTCATCTACTATCACAACACAACTTGTTTTTACCCATTGAACCTAGTTCTTGGGATCTCCAGTCATTTAGGTCGGGTTACCATTGTGTGTGATTCATTAATCTTAGGGCAATAGTCTCATTCTTTCAGAATCATTAAAGACTTTCTTTCTGGTCAGTTCTTTTGTCAAATGATCTGCCAAATTATCATCACTTCATGTATGATGTTCTCTAACAATACTGTGCATACGACTGTTATTTCTTACCATTGCAATATCGGTTCTGTCCTTTTTACAATTGTCATCAAATTGTCATCACTACGTATGTGATTTTTTCTTATAGTATTGTGCTTACGACTATCGTCTTCCTCCGTTGTAATAACGGTTCTGTACTTTTTGCAATAGTCGAGGAACTATCGCAATAGATTACACCATTGGTGTCGGTTTTTCCCATATGGAGATCTCAAGTAGTAGATATCTTTAATTTTCTCCTTCTTCACTAGCTGTGGATAGTGCTGTTATCTCAGTCTTTATAGCATACTGAATCAAAATAGTCTGTTTCTTGGGTTTTCAAAAGACATCTTCTCCAGCGATGCAAAATATATAGCCACTGGTCGCTTTAGAATCATCAGATAAAGTATTCCAATCTATATCAGAATATCCTTTAGGTACAGCTGGAAACTTTTCATAATTGTTAGCCTGCTATATGACCAGGCTACCCAAAGCAAAGGACTTGAATATGAACATGCATTGATCAGCGATCGCTCGGATGAAGTGGTGGAATATGGAAAAACTTGGATTTTAGCATTGTAAAGACCGACTCGCCCCCTACTAGCTCGCCCCCTATCGGGTCGCTCCCCTGGGGTCGGTTCGTGGTGCCCCCGGGGTCGGTTCGTGAGGCCCTCCTGGGATCGGGTCATCACCTGGCGGTTCTTCCCCTACCTGACCTGCTCGGAGCTGCAACTGCTGCATACAACGTGACCTATTCTTTAGGCTACAAACTCGCACAACTTACTCCTAATTCAACGGCCGAACTCCCCACGTTATCCACTCTCTCACCAATTTCGAAGCCCGCTAGATGCATGCCATGTGGCACCCAATCCATAGCCTTCCACACCTATAAATACATAAAGATGGGCTCATTTTGGGCTATCTTTGGCATCTCAACATCCATGGCTGTCATGGACAACACTCCTACATAGAAAATCACCATCTTATTCAATAAAAGTTAATAGATTCAGAGAGATTTTTCATTGAATTCGAGCGATTGAGAGGCAATATTCATTGTAATTGTAACCTACGATTGAAATGAGAAAATATGAAGTGGATGTAGGCTCATTAACGCCGAACCACTAAAAAAATCCAATTGTCTTGCGGCTTCCGCATTGTCCAGTTATTTCTTCACATTCTATGCTAAAATACGATGATTTGGGTGTTAGGACCATTTTTGGTCTAGAATTTTGGTGCTTTCACTGAGAATTGAATTCTCAACCCTTCAGATTGTTATTCTACTATTTGGACTTCCAAGTCCGAAGAGATAATCTGCATTTCCGTCGTAGTCGAAGGTTTCAGTAATTTCAGTAAAATCAGAACTTTGTGGCTCCGAAGAAAGCAAAGTAATCGCAAGCTTCGCGACCAAATGATGAACAAATAGATAACGCGCAGAAGCAGGTGGTCGTTTCGCGGCTCATGGGGTAGGGGAGGAGGGACCACGACCCGGTCTCAAGGAGCTATCACGATCCATCCCGGAATGACCACCTCGACCCGAAACGAAGATGAAAAATGCGGACACCGTGGCTCATGTGGGTAACCACGACCCGGTTTCCGGATATACCCACGACCCAACCAGAAGCTAGGAATTTGAAGGCCATTGCAATCAGTTCGTTCCATGACCCAGAAAAGTTTTGGTGAACAAAGATCACGACCCGACCCGAAAAGTGACAGTTTTTAGAAATATGCAATTTTTTGATCGTTTCAAGAAAGGACAATGGGACCCCGGACCCCCACCGGCGCTGCGCCCGGTCCCGCTGACGAATCGCCATCAGCTCGAAGTACATTTTTTTCCTACAATTATCACCAACGCTTATCAACCGAGATTCAGTAGATAGTTTAAGGATATCGACAATGAATTGGCAACGCCTCGAATTCTTCCTAGAGCTATAACACCTTTTTACGCATGTTATTCAATATGAGGAGCCATTGAAAAAATTCGGCATGCTGGCTATGACAGTATATGAGATAATGATTGCCTCATAGTAGCCTCCTCTTTTTGAGCTCCGTTGGTGTATAGATTTCACCAATGCAACCGATGATTGCTTCCGATGTGATAACTTGATTAATTTATGCAACTTAGACCTGTCCAATCGGCGGAGTCCTGAATGATGGTTATATGAAGTAGTCTGGGCGCTACTCCAAAGGTAGTTCATATGATCCTGGCAATCATGATTCTCAATGATGGGATATCAGAAAGCAAATGAGGATCCTAGCACTACGAAGCTACACCTCACTTGAGTGACATGGTGAAAGACATATGTCATGTGGTTCGCTCCCTAAATAGCTTAGCTAACCTTTGCAATGCTTATTTGCTTTCAACCATAGGCCATGATTGGACCTAAGGATCCTTGCCCGGATAATAGCAACATTGACTGCTCACCAGCCACCGTACGACCTCGATCAAGAGATAAGAGCTTGAGATCAACGCAAATATGAATCAACCATTAGCTCTCCACTTTATACAATAAGTTGTGACAGAATGTGTGAACATTACTTGAAGCCGTGCAAGACATGCTATTGCATTTAAGCTTGTCTGATCAAGGTATCGACTGACCAGCTCTAGCAGAATTCAGAGCTTACATAGCACTGTGGTGTCTACTGCTAAATATCCCAACCGAAGTTGGAGTGGGAATGGTCTGTAGTGACCAAGTTACTAGGAGAGCCTGCTATTTGGTTGAATGAAATATGCTACACAACAGAGATGGAATGAAACCTAATAACACTTTCCCTCCCGATGAGATGGAGTGTGAAGGAGGCATGGGCTTAGCAAGGAAGACGTCATAGAAAGAGTTGCCCGATGATCTACCCGAAGATATAGATTTCAGAGAGGATGAAGATTCGGGATGCAGGAGGGCGAAATCTAACGAAGCAACTGCCCGAAGATGGAAAAGCAAGATTACAGCTTGTTGATTGCTTCGAGAAAACTCTGCCACTATTTCCAAATTAATCTGATTGTGATACACCCTGATTAGCCACTATGACAGGTCCCGCAACGACCTGAGGCATCTGGGAGATTGCTCGAACTAAATATCGAGCCTAACCAGTTAGATCTTAATTCCCTCATAAAGAAGTCCATATGAGGGCAAACATTAGCAGAATCCATCGCTGAGTTTACCGTTTCCGAAGAGGACGTATTAGATGAAGAAGATGGCCCCTCAAAATGAAAGATGAAAACAAGCACCCAGAAGCTGCAATCAAATGGTGCAAAAATTGGTCAACTGTCCGGTGCCGGAGTTCTATTAATAATTCCTGAAGGATTATCAATTTACTATATGCCTTACGATTGGAATTTTCCACTACTAACAATGATTCTGAATATGATACCTTGGTTGCCGGGTTGAAACTCGCTAAAGAGTTGGGAGTAGCGACGTTGAGCATCTTTTGTGACTCTCAGATTATTGTTTGCCAGATTCGAAGGGAATTCCAAATGAAGGGACCGCAACTCGTAGCTTACCCGGAACATGTAGAAGAATTGTTGGATGGATGGGTACATTACAACACATCTCATATTCCGCATACCAAAAATCAGATGGCGGATAATCTGGCCAAGTTAGCAATTTCCGATAATCCGAAATATACGAAGATGATCCCAATTGAGACACTCGAAGCTCCGAGCATTGATCAGATGGAAGTTGATCCAATATTGGAGACTGAATCCAGGTGAGAGTCATGGACAAACCCCGTAAGAAACATCCTGCAGCATGGAATGCTTCCGGCAAGGAGAAGTGAATGGCATACCATCATTCGTTATGCCTTAAGATATGACATGCAAGGCGATATTTCTTATTTTCCTTCGAAGATTGTCCCAAGACAGACACCAACGAGTCCCATTACTGAACTCGCTGCCCTATGTAATTCGAAAAAATCACTAATCAACTTCCCACTTGATAGGAGATATATGTGAATTAAACTTATGATGAACGATGTTTTGGAGTTAGAAAGAAAAGATTCACAACTTCACTCCTTTCATTGACTATCGACCAAGTAACTCATGCCGCCGATGCTGGGGCAATTGGAGATTCGAGTGTGAATTGCTCATGATTACATCATCCAATCCAAATTTGATACATCGTAAACTTGCGTGACCGACTACCTCAGTTTTTCCCGAAGAATGGCAAGTTAAAGGTTTGAAACACTTAAGCCCGGATGTTGATTGATTATCTACATACTAGTCCTTATCCACGATGTGGGACCGAAGACATATCTGCGAATTCATGAGATATGACTATCTCGCCAGCAGCCATACCCTTTTTCCTAGCATGGAAAAGTGCAGAAGTTCCTATAAACCTGAGTCCTTTGTTCTCCTGCAAATTACTTTCCTAACACCAATGTGATGATGTGCTATCATTAACGGTACAGGCATGAATCCCTGGCACTCAATCCTTGCCCTTGACATGAGGGCAATAAGGCGATTCAAATGAGATGCAACCTTGTCACTCCAAGACCATGATCAGGGTCTAATTATTCCGAGGAATGCTGCCCCTAAGTAATTTGAAAAGACATTCATCATCAGCTTAAGATTTTGGCAGCCATCCCCTGGCAGAGGCATGACGAGGCAAAATGGACCTGCAAAGAGCCTGCAACGTCATTTTCGCTCCAAATGATATTCATTCTTTTAACAAGATTATTCATTAACTGTGACTTTTATATTTTCATGCTTTACGAGTTATTGATGTAATTAACTAAGTTGAATTAATATGTGAATAGTGTAGGTACCCCGGGTTTGATACCGATCAGACTTCTAATACTCGCATATGGAGTTATGGAATAAAACCATAACGAACTCGACTGAATTGCTCGTCTACAAAGCCAAGCCCTCTGTTTGAGGAAAGTTGTATAGCTCCAGGTGGATCTGATATGGCCATCCTCTCCTTGGCTCACACATGGCAGACTTCGAGATAATTGTGCATTGGTTTTTGCATTTCAAAGTCAAATATGATTCCAGATGGACGTAGTTTGACCATCTGCATGGCTCGATCCTACGCTCGATGCCACTAAATAACATCAATCCAAATAAAGGAGGAAGCACTGCCCTTTGATATGCTTGCTTTACAATTATGCAATTTATTTCCTGAGTTATTGACATGACTAAATCATGCTATTTGAATGACATAGGTCCCCGAAGTTTGGTGCCAAACACTCCTTCCATCGATTGATCGGAGAAACGCAAAGCTTTGGAAAACGTCTTTCGACTGTTTGCCCGACTGACAGTAATCCTTAAACTTCGACAGAAGTACGTACTTAGGAAGAGTGTGATGGATGCGCCATGATTGAAGACCACTCGATCCACAACTCTTACTTTCATGACTTGAGAGAGAGTGTAAAGGAAGGTATTGTGACGTCCGCCTAAACTCTACACCACGAGTTGACAGGACAAGAGAGACTTGATTTTTGCAAACGGCCACCTCTACCCATGCATCGGGGATTATGAGGTAGCGCCTCGGTGAGTGTGATCCGACCGCTTTCCCGAAAAGCTCCATCTGCTAGAGTGAAGCATGGAATAAGGACTAGAAATGAGTTTGAGAACAACACTCGAGACAACAGAATCCATCTCTTTGAACTAGAGTGTAGAAGGAGCGCTGGGGCGAATGGCACGATCGTTCGCCTGAACCACTCTAACTCTCATTATTTGAGAGGGAGCATGAAGGACGAGAAGATAAAGCATCCACAAGGCGTGAAGGTGCACCACGATTAAAAGACCGCCTTGGTTCCACTTTACCTTTGGTATTCGACGGGAGTGTATAAAGGCGCCAGAGACTGTGCGCTATGAATGAACTCCTACCCTACTGAAGGATTAGTGGGCAGACTGAAAGCTGAGTTCGAACTCTATCCTGGGCGTACGACAGTAGAGTATAAATACATTGCGATTAAATGCCATGAAATGGCTCCTACCACGCTGCAGGATCGAGAGCAAGAATGAAAGCTAAGCTCGAACCCCTAATTTTCGACAAGGGAGCATTACATTGCCAATACTAATCAATCTCGAACAAGACCTAGGAAGGCCCTCTGTTAACGACTGATTGGGGGCATACACACACATCATACCCCTACGATAGCTGCAATATGAAATGCTATTTATTTGCCGAAATTATGACTTGCAAGGACACTGAATTAATGTAACGAGTCGGATTTTGCCCGGCCTTAATCGATCACAAAATCGAACAAAACCGTTCAAATCCCGTCTACGTTAACTTTGGGAATACAACACGTTAGAACAACAACAGCAGACTTTTATAACATCAATAATAAATGTTACATCAGTGTACAGAATATCAGAGTATATTGGCTAATAATTACAGCGGAAGATAATTTTACATGATTATAATACATTGCAGTGGAAACAAAATAACAAAGGCAACGGAAGACTTCCAATGTTCTGGACACAGCTTTAAGCTTCAATCCAGAATCCTGCTCGAAATAAGAACCTGTAGACAAACTGCTCGATTGCCCGTGTGGAAAAGAGGGCACCCGAGTTTGCAAAGGTGGAAACAAACAACGGGTCAGTCATGGGACTGGTGTGAGAATTCTTAACTAATTTAACTAATAGTAATAAGGCAAATCCAAGGACCACGCCGCTAACGCGGAACGGGTTTACTCCAATGGGCTGCCGTGCATAAATGTGTCAGAACAAATAATAAGTAAATCGTACAACAACGTCATGCTTTTGAGAAAAATGGAATCACCATAAGACCTAGGTCCCATCACACAATGCAACACAAACCAGAGGATAGGGTTTTACCTTATAGTGATTAAACATGTTACATACAACAAATACGAGTTTAATATTATTATTAGTATATATCAAAACATTTCAAAGTAAATGTATAAATCCTAGGAAGAATAGTATCCCATACTACTATGCCTCCCTACTAGTAATACAATCAAATTCGTAGGGTTGTATTTGGATTTTGGTTTCCATCACGAGTCAAGGCTAGGGAGGATCTCCTACCGATTCGAGACACTCTAGTTAATGTCTCAGGATCCCCCACAGTGAACCCTTGGAAAGCTGCAGGGCCGGTCCACCATACGAGTTGCGGATTAGTTATTCCTGAACACACGTTTCCCACTCCTATAGGACCTATCATCCGAGGCTCCTCATTCCATCATCCACATAAGTAAAATGTCGGGCCGTGTTAAAGCCCAAACACCACTTCTAGCTAGAAAGAAACGTGCTGCTCTCCCTGCGTTCCCTTCTCCCGTTTTAGACTCCTCCGGTGTGTGAGGCTCGCGAAGTCACGCTATATACAAAGCTATGCCTAAACAGGCTATGCTTTGATCATCCCACAAGGCCTGCTTTTCAACAAAGCCTTGATCATATGCATCTTAGCATGCCACATCGTCACTCCATATCACACTACCAATCCTTTGCCGAAATATATGAACGGGTGTTAAGCAAGAGAATAAATTCTCCACCACCAAACATTCATACATTCGACAGAAAATCAATAAATACAATATAAAGGAGTACAATGTCAGACACACATTCCATTTATAAGCTTATGCTCTGGGTCTGAGCGAAAGCCAAATCCGTACAAATCAACACTACGTCCGGGCAACTCCTACTATTAACCCTATCATGGTAGCGAGCCATTCTAAGGCAACAGTCATCATTGTCCATTCGATGTGAAGATTGACGGTCTTCAATCGTCGTCTTCCAATCTTGGATTTTTAAACGTCGTTTAATTATTTGGAATGAGATAAACTCGGACTTTCCAAATAATCCTCGTATATATATATATATATATTTAAAATCCTTCTTACACATTAATAATTATTTTTATTAACGATTCATTCCTATTTTAATTATTTAAAAGAATTAAATTTTTATATAACGACGCCTTAAGTCCATGGGCGACTATGGCGCTGCATTCAGCCAATTTTGATTTTTTACATTTCTCATAATTTAACCGTTGGGTCTTAACGTAGTATATATCGTTGGAAAGATTTTTCCAAGACGGCCCTATCGGTATCAGTTTCAAGAAAATCCGACGGTCGAATCTTCTTGTATAGTCGTTTAAAAGTACGATTTCTAAAACGTGAACTACCACGCCCTATTCGTTTAATTTTAATTATATATATATATATATAATCACTGAATCGTAATAACGTCGTTTGATTAAAACAACGCTCTACACAAGTACCGATACTTACTAAATTTTAATTCATTTGAAAATGAAGATAATATTACCGCATCCTAAATTCATTCTTTCCTTACATTGAAAATGTAAATTCCATCCTTTTTATTTACATAAAAATGTAAGTTTAATTCATATGCAAATTCCTATATTCTTTATTTACATGTAAAACAAATGTAAATTTTGATACATTCAAAATCCTACTTTTAAATTACATATAAAACGTAGATTTCAACTTCAATGGACATTCTCATCTTAGTTACATTATAAAAATGTAACTTATATTTGCAGTGAATCCTATTTTAAATTTACATATCAAAATGTATGTTTTAATTACAATGCAAACTCTACTTCTAATTTACATTGTAAAAATATGATTTTAATTACAATGCAAACTCTACTTCTAATTTACATTGTAAAAATATGATTTTTTAATTTCAATGCAAATTCTACTTCTAATTTACATTGAAAAAATAGGATTTTTAATTTCAAAGCAAACTCTACTTCTAATTTACATTATAAAAATATGATTTTTAATTTCAATGCAAACTCTACTTCTAATTTACATTATAAAAATATGATTTTTAATTTCAATGCAAACTCTACTTCTAATTTACATTGTAAAATATGATTTTTAATTTCAATGCAAACTCTACTTCTAATTTACATTATAAAAATATGATTTTTAATTTCAATGCAAACTCTACTTCTAATTTACATTATAAAAATTTGATTTTTAATTACAATGCAAACTCTACTTCTAATTTACATTATAAAAATATGATTTTTAATTTCAATGCAAACTCTACTTCTAATTTACATTATAAAAATATGATTTTTAATTACAATGCAAACTCTACTTCTAATTTACATTATAAAAATATGATTTTTAATTTCTAGCCACTTCCTACATCTTATTACATATAAAATAAATAAATTTTATTTCTATTGTTCATTCCCATTCTATGTTACATATATATATAAGAAAAATGTAAATTCTATCATACAATGAAATTGCAGCCTTTAATTACATTGAAACATGTAGTTTTTGTCATACGGTATACTTTCCTATAGACATTACATATAAAAATGTAATATTTAACACACAATGTAAATTCATGTTTTAATTACATATAAAAAGGTAATTTTATCCTACGGTATAATTCCCTATATAATTTACATATAAAAATGTAAATTTTAACATACGATGGAATTTACTTTATAATTTACATATAAAAATGTAAATTTTAACATACGATGAAATTCACTTTATAATTACAAAGAAAAATGTAATTTTTAACATATGATGGAATTCACTTTATAATTACAAAGAAAAATGTAATTTTTAACATACGACATTAATTCACTTTATAATTTACATATAAAAATGCAAATTTTGACATACGATGAAATTTCCATGTTAACTACAAAGGAAAATGTAATTTTTGATGTACAGTATAATTTCCTATATAATTTACATATAAAAATGTAAATTTTAACATACGATGGAATTCATATGTTAATTACAAAGAAAAATGCAATTTTTGATCTACAGTATAATTTCCTATATAATTTACATATAAAAATGTAAATTTTAACATACGATGGAATTCATATGTTAATTGCAAAGAAAAATGTAATTTTTGATCTACAGTATAATTTCCTATAGAATTTACATATAGAAATGTAAATTTTAACATACGATGGAATTCATATGTTAATTACAAAGAAAAATGTAATTTTTACAATACAGTGTACATTCCTATATAATTTACATATAAAAATGTAAATTTTATCATATGTCAAATTCTACTTAATATTGACACCATAAAAATGTAAATTTTATAACGATATGAATTCCAACTTTAATACACAATAAAATAATGTGAATTGCATAACGACGTATATGATGATAGATTTATACATGATTCATAACCATAAGGCATACTTCAACAAATTTAAACGGGGAAAAATCTAATTTTTCCTACCGATCTATGTTTTTAATTAACAGATCCATGATTAAAAATAACGAATCTAAAATCATAGCATCACAACAATTTGAATCCATCCCATGGCAACATTCATCATAGATCTACTTGTTTGATTTTCAATTACACATAACACAACAATAATAATAATTAAATTAATTAAATTATATTAAAAATAAATTCTCACCTTTGTATTTGTCAGATCTAGAACGAATTGAAAGTCAGTAACTTGTTCACACATATCCATGATGTTGTGTTATGTCACGTTGTTCCAAGATTGTCAAATTTGTCGGGTTCTGCATCGAATTGGATCAAAACATGTTTTTAATAATTGAAATTAAAGTTAGCAACGAAATCAAGCGTTGCAAATAAATAGAATTAAAATTTATATAACCTTTGAATTGTTCAAAACTTCGAATCGCGATAACTTGAGATTGGATCAACGGTTTTAGGTGCCGTTTGTTGGAGATTGAAGAGCTTGGAGGGTTGCATCCATGCCGGGAATAGGGGGAGGTGCGGTGGCACGTGCTGGTGGCGGCGGGTCCATGAAGTCAGCGGGTTTGGGGAGGTGATTCGAGAGCTACGGGCAACGGTTTGATGTGAAACTTGTCTAGAATCGAAGAGATTGAGGAGAGCCACAAAAAGTTTAACTACGACTGAGTCTAAAAGTGAGTGGATTAGGAGATAGAGAGGAGAGAAGGTGGCAAGGGGAAGGCGGCTATGGGTTCGGCTGAACGCGATGGGGAAGATGAATGAATAGTGTTTTTATAATAAAATAATAGTATTAAATAATTAATTAGCCCAATAAACGTCCGTTTTGCCACTAACTCAGAATTTGGCCTGCTTACTATCGTTCTTAAGGTTTTGACGCCTTCTGAACGCAATAGCGCTATTGCCGAAGCCCAATTCTGAAGTTAAAAGCATGTTTCTTTTATTTTTAAATTAATTCTTTTATTTTCAATACGAACGTTCTTTCTAATTTTACTGGGGTCACATATGAAGTCAGGAAAATCCAGAAAAATTATTTTTGGCTTTCTTATGACAATACGATCCCAACAAAATTTATTTCGTCGAATTCTGAGACTGTTTGAAAAATGGCTATTTTTCAGTCAATTAATTTTGACCGAAATTGACAAAACACAGTTTCTTTTGCCACGCTCACATACTAGCTTCAAAAATCATGAAATTTGAAACATAACAATAATTTTGCATCTCGGATCCAACAAAAGCGGTTTCGTCGAATTCCGAGGTCATATGCAAAATGTCGATTTTCAAGGGCGATTTTTTTAATACTAAAAATACATTTTTAAACAAATAATTTTCGAAACACAAAATATATAAGTGTTTACTATTTTCCAACGTAGAAATGTCATTCCGAACTCAATGGAAGTGGTTTTGAGTCGAAATTACTTCATATGTGAAAAGTAGCCTTTCGGGCCATATATAATATATATAAATACTACAGCGACCTTTCTAAAAATTGAATTGGCCATAACTTTTGATTTCCACTATGAAATTTCATCGGATTCGTTGGAAAGATATTTTTAAATAAATTCTAATATTTTTGGTTTCACTAAAATCCGTTAAATTTTGCGTCCTGTACGGTCAGTCAAAGTCCAAGTCTGACTTTTCAAACTATCGCGCCATTTCTAACTCTTTTTATAACTAAAATTAAATTATTCATTCTAACTTTGATTTAAATCAACTTTCAATCATTTTTATTTTAAGTAAATTATTTTAAATATCGAAAACTCATTAAAATTACTTAAAATAAATTTTTAAATTTACCCCCAAAATTCAGGGTTGTTACAGTCTCCCCCACTTAAAAACTTTTCGTCCTCGAAAAGGAACGAAGCTTAAAGTTGTTTAATTGTCCTACTCAATTTTTTTATGCTTTATCAATCTCAATAATTCTATTTGTTGATTAACCTTCAAATATATAACTTTTTATATATTCAAAATCGTATTTTCCAAAATAGATTATAATGACAAATACGTATATTATAGGCTTGCTACTCTCAACTCATTCTAGGGCATTACTAACCCTATCTCTAATGAGTTTTCTCATTCTAGGATACTGCTGATCCAATCTCTAATGAGTATTCTTATTGGATATTACTAATCCAATCTCTGATGAGCCTTTTGTTCAGTTCTAATGAGTTGTACTCCAAAGATTTGAGCTAACCATAGCTCTGATACCAACTGTAACGAGTACCGCGAAATCCGGTAGGCTTTGCAACCATCCCTTCATCCTCCAGTACAGCAGGTAAAACCCACCATGGCTTACAGTTGTACCCCAGACACCTTGTTTTACGGCGACCCTTTCGGGAACCCCCGGCCGCAGCCTACCAACCCTAAAAAGGGACATGTGGGGGGTAAGAGTCTCCCATTCGCCACCAAACCACGAAGCGAGAACCCCCCCACCCATCATGTTGCATCCTATTACCAGGCATGCCAAACAAGGACTGGTGTGAGAATTCTTAACTAATTAATCACTATTAATAGGTCAAATCCAAAGACCACGCCGCTAACGCGGAACGGGTTTGCTCCAGTGGGTTGCCGTGCATAAAAGTGTCAGAACAAATAATAAGTAATCGTACAACAACGTCATGCTTTTGAGAAAAATGTAATCACCATAAGACCCAGGTCCCATCACACAATGCAACACAAACCAGAGGATAAGGTTTTACCTTATAGTGATTAAACATGCTAAATACGGCAAATACTAGTTTAATATTATTATTAGTATATATCAAAACATTTCAAAGTAAATGTATAAATCCTAGGAAGAATAGTATCCCATATTACTATGCCTCCATACTAGTAATACAATCAAATTCGTAGGGTCGTATTTGGATTTTGGTTTCCATCATGAGTCAAGGCTAGGGAGGAGCTCCTACCGATTCGAGACACTCTAGCTAATGTCTCAGGATCCCCCGCAGTGAACCCTTGGAAAGCTGCAGGGCCGGTCCACCATACGAGTTGCGGAGTAGTTATTCCTGAACACACGTTTCCCAGTCCTATAGGACCTATCATCCGAGGTGCCTCATTCCATCATCCACATAAGTAAAATGTCGGGCCGTGCTAAAGCCCAAACACCACTTCTAGCTAGAAAGAAACGTGCTGCTCTCCCTGCGTTCCCTTCTCCCGTTTTAGACTTCGTCGGTGTGTGAGGATCGCGAAGTCACGCTATACACAAAGCTATGCCTAAACAGGCTATGCTTTGATCATCCCACAAGGCCTGCTTTTCAACAAAGCCTTGATCATATGCATCTTAGCATGCCACATCGTCACTCCATATCACACTACCAATCCTTTGCCGAAATATGTGAACGGGTGTTAAACAAGAGAATAAATTCTCCGCCACCAAACATTCATACATTCGAAAGAAAATCAATAAATACAATATAAAGGAGTACAATGTCAGACACACATTCCATTTATAAGCTTATGCTCTGGGTCTGAGCGAAAGCCAAATCCGTACAAATCAACACTACGTCCGGGCAACTCCTACTATTAACCCTATCATGGTAGCGAGCCATTCTAAGGCAACAGTCATCATCGTCCATTCGATGTGAAGACTGACGGTCTTCAATCGTCGTCTTCCAATCTTGGATTTTCAAACGTCGTTTAATTATTTTGAATGAGATAAACTCGGACTTTCCAAATAATCCTCGTATATATATATATATATATATATTTATTTAAAATCCTTCTTACACATTAATAATTATTTTTATTAACGATTCACTCCTATTTTAATTATTTAAAATAATTAAATTTTTATATAACGACGCCTTAAGTCCATGGGCGACTATGGCGCTGCATTCAGCCAATTTTGATTTTTACATTTCTCAGAATCTAACCGTTGGGTCTTAACGTAGTATATATCGTTGGAAAGATTTTTCCAAGACGGTCCTGTTGGTTTCAATTTCAAGAAAATCCGATGGTCGAATCTTCTTGTATAGTCGTTTAAAAGTCTGATTTCCAAAACGCGAACTACCACGCCCTATTCGTTTAATTTTAATTATATATATATACATATAATCATTGAATCGTAATAACGTCGTTTGATTAAAACAACGCTCTACACAATTACCGATACTTACTAAATTTTAATTCATTTGAAAATGAAGATAATATTACCGCATCCTAAATTCATTCTTTCCTTACATTGAAAATGTAAATTCCATCCTTTTTATTTACATAAAAATGTAAGTTTAATTCATATGCAAATTCCTATATTCTTTATTTACATGTAAAACAAATGTAAATTTTGATACATTCAAAATCCTACTTTTAAATTACATATAAAAACGTAGATTTCAACTTCAATGTACATTCTCATCTTAGTTACATTATAAAAATGTAACTTATATTTGCAGTGAATCCAATTTTAAATTTACATATCAAAATGTAAGTTTTAATTACAATGCAAACTCTACTTCTAATTTACATTGTAAAAATATGATTTTAATTACAGTGCAAACTCTACTTCTAATTTACATTGTAAAAATATGATTTTTTTAATTTCAATGCAAACTCTACTTCTAATTTACATTGAAAAAATAGGATTTTTAATTTCAATGCAAACTCTACTTCTAATTCACATTATAAAAATATGATTTTTAATTTCAATGCAAACTCTACTTCTAATTCACATTATAAAAATATGATTTTTAATTTCAATGCAAACTCTACTTCTAATTTACATTGTAAAAATATGATTTTTAATTTCAATGCAAACTCTACTTCTAATTTACATTGTAAAAATATGATTTTTAATTTCAATGCAAACTCTACTTCTAATTTACATTGTAAAAATATGATTTTTAATTTCAATGCAAACTCTACTTCTAATTTACATTATAAAATATGATTTTTAATTACAATGCAAACTCTACTTCTAATTTACATTATAAAAATATGATTTTTAATTTCAATGCAAATATTACTTCTAATTTACATTATAAAAATATGATTTTTAATTTCAATGTAAACTCTACTTCTAATTTACATTATAAAAATATGATTTTTAATTACAATGCAAACTCTACTTCTAATTTACATTATAAAAATATGATTTTTAATTTCAATGCAAACTCTACTTCTAATTTACATTATAAAAATATGATTTTTAATTACAATGCAAACTCTACTTCTAATTTACATTATAAAAATATGATTTTTAATTTCAATGCAAACTCTACTTCTAATTTACATTATAAAAATATGATTTTTAATTTCAATGCAAACTCTGCTTCTAATTTACATTATAAAAATATGATTTTTAATTTCATTGCAAACTCTACTTCTAATTTACATTATAAAAATATGATTTTTAATTTCGAGCCACATTCCTACATCTTATTGCATATAAAATAAATAAATTTTATTTCTAATGTTCATTCCCATTCTATGTTACATATATATATAAGAAAAATGTAAATTCTATCATACAATGAAATTGCATCCTTTAATTACATTGAAACATGTAGTTTTTGTCATACGGTATACTTTCCTATAGACATTACATATAAAAATGTAATATTTAACACACAATGTAAATTCATTTTTTAATTACATATAAAAAGGTAATTTTATCTTATAGTTTAATTCCCTATATAATTTACATATAAAAATGTAAATTTTAACATACGATGGAATTTACTTTATAATTTACATATAAAAATGTGAATTTTAACATACGACGAAATTCACTTTATAATTACAAAGAAAAATATAATTTTTAACATATGATGGAATTCACTTTACAATTACAAAGAAAAATGTAATTTTTAACATACGACATTAATTCACTTTATAATTTACATATAAAAATGTAAATTTTGACATACGATGAAATTTCCGTATTAACTACAAAGAAAAATGTAATTTTTGATCTATAGTATAATTTCCTATATAATTTACATATAAAAATGTAAATTTTAACATACGATGGAATTCATATGTTAATTACAAAGAAAAATGTAATTTTTGATCTACAGTATAATTTCCTATATAATTTACATATAAAATTGTAAATTTTAACATACGATGGAATTCATATGTTAATTACAAAGAAAAATGTAATTTTTGATCTATAGTATAATTTCCTACATAATTTACATATAAAAATGTAATTTTAACATACGATGGAATTCATATGTTAATTACAAAGAAAAATGTAATTTTTACAATACAGTGTACATTCCTATATAATTTACATATAAAAATGTAAATTTTATCATATGTCAAATTCTACTTAATATTGACACCATAAAAATGTAAATTTTATAACGATATGAATTCCTACTTTAATACACAATAAAATAATGTGAATTGCATAACGACGTATATGATGATAGATTTATACATGATTCATAACCATAAGGCATACTTCAACAAATTTAAATGGGGAAAAAATCTAATTTTTCCTACCGATCTATGTTTTTAATTAACAGATCCATGATTAAAAATTACGGATCTAAAATCATAGCATCACAACAATTTGAATCCATCCCATGGCAACATTCATCACAGATCTACTTGTTTGATTTTCAATTACACATAACACAACAATAATAATAATTAAATTAATTAAATTATATTAAAAATAAATTGTCACCTTTGTATTTGTCAGATCTAGAACGAATTGAAAGTCAGTAACTTGTTCACACATATCTATGATGTTGTGTTATGTCACGTTGTTCCAAGATTGTCAAATTTGTCGGGTTCTGCATCGAATTGGATCAAAACATGTTTTTAATAATTGAAATTAAAGTTAGCAACGAAATCAAGCGTTGAAAATCAATAAAATTAAAATTTATATAACATTTGAATTGTTCAACACTTCGAATCGCGATAACTTGAGATTGGATCAACGGTTTTGGGTGTCGTTTGTTGGAGATTGGAGAGCTTGGAGGGGGTGCATCCACGCTGGGAATAGGGGGAGGTGCGGTGGCACGTGCTGGTGGTGGCGGGTCCATGAAGTCAGCGGGTTTGGGGAGGTGATTCGAGAGCTACAGGCAACGGTTTGATGTGAAACTTGTCTAGAATCGAAGAGATTGAGGAGAGCAACAAAAAGTTTAACTACGTCTGAGTCTAAAAGTGGGTGGATTAGGAGATAGGGAGGAGAGAAGATGGCATGGGGAAGGCGGCTATGGGTTCGGCTGAACGCGATGGGGAAGATGAATGAATAGTGTTTTTATAATAAAACAATAGTATTAAATAATTAATTAGCCCAATAAAGGTCCGTTTGGCCACTAACTCGGAATTTGGCCTGCTTACTGTCGTTCTTAAGGTTTTGATGCCTTCTGAACGCAATAGCGCTATTGCCGAAGCCCAATTCTGAAGTTAAAAGCATGTTTCTTTTATTTTCAAATTAATTCTTTTATTTTCTATACGAACGTACTTTCTAATTTTACTGGGGTCACATATGAAGTCAGAAAAATCCAGAAAAATTATTTTTGGCTTTCTTATGACAATATGATCCCAATAAAATTTATTTTGTCGAATTCTGAGACTGTTTGAAAAATGACTATTTTTCAGTCAATTAATTTTGACCGAAATTGACAAAACACTGTTTCTTTTGCCACGCTCACATACTAGCTTCAAAAATCATGAAATTTGAAACCTAGCAATAATTTTACATCCCAAGTCCAACAAAAGTGGTTTCGTTGAATTCCGAGGTCGTATGCAAAATGTTGATTTTCAAGGGCGATATATTTAATACTAAAAATACATTTTTAAACAAATAATTTTCGAAACTCAAAATATATAAGTGTTTACTATTTTTCAATGCAGAAACGTCATTCCGAACTCAATGGAAGTGGTTTTGAGTCGAAATTCCTTGATATTTGAAAAGTAGCCTTTCGGGCTATATATATAATATATATATAAATACTACAGCGACCTTTCTAAAAATTGAATTGGCCATAACTTTTGATTTCTGCTATGAAATTTCAATTTTTCGGATTCGTTGGAAAGATATTTTTAAATAGATTCTAATATTTTTGGTTTCACTAAAATCCGTTAAATTTTGCGTCCTGTACGGTTAGTTAAAATTCAAGTTTGACTTTTCAAACTACCGCTCTATTTCTAACTCTTTTTATAATTAAAATTAAATTATTCATTCTAACTTCGATTTAAATCAACTTTCAATCATTTTTATTTTAAGTAAATGATTTTAAATATCGAAAACTCATTAAAATCACTTAAAATAAATTTTTAAATTTTCCCCTAAAATTCAGGGTTGTTACAGTTAAAACCCTTATCTGATTTATGATGTGATTTATTGCTTGCAACTTAGTGTTGTAATGCTCCGACTACAAATATATTCGATTGAAATATATAGCAAACTTGCAAATGTATGATATTGTAGGAATACCACTTTGTTTACTGAATGCAGATTTACAAAGGATAACTGGTCAAGAACCCAAGGCCCGAACTCACAACAACAGCAGACTAGTAGAAAACAAATAAAGGGCCACATCCAGATGGCTGACATTGATGCCCAATGCTAAGCTTCCTATGCGACTCTAGGCGATGACAAAAAAAGGGTGCCACGATTGTGAATTGTTCAGCAACATGTCAAACGACTTAATATTTGCAACTGGAAAGACCCAGCAAGGCCCTGGAATTTTTGGATGTCTACCCTGCCTTAATACGATCTTGAGCGATCGTTGGTTCTCTGGCCTTAATACGATCCGGTGTGATCGTGGAATTTTGGACTTCTACGGATTACAAACTTCTTGTACTGTCCCAAACACGTCTTACTTCATACTTGGATAATACGATCACTTGAATTCTAAAGGCAACTTCCTCTTCTCATACATACATGTTTGAATTCGAAAGGGAAGTGATCTGACCACATGTCTTTTGTCGTTACCCTAGGACTAAGGCATAACTATTGAAAATATTAACAAACAACATAGCTTATGTGACTTTACTTAACTTATGATATGACTTTGACAAGCCACTTGAGGACCATGAAACAGATGCAGAAAAAACACCCATTTGCTAGTCCTAACCTATTCCCAAACTGGAAAGCTCAGACAAGGCTAGATATATCCCATGCAATAATTGGACATGACGCAGTCATTTCGTACCCCACCTTTCTCTTGATGCAGAGTGCAAACGAGAGCACTCTAGGCGACTACGATCTGACCCTTCATCGCTTGGTTTCAATCCTTGGAGCTTGGATGGGAGACTAGAGATTAGCATGGGCTGAGTACCAACAATTTATTTAGCATCCAACTCTAACTCATGACTTGATGAGCGTTATGAACTTAGAGATGTGGATTTGAAATCTGCTACTCACAAAACCCCCATGGACGGGGCGCATGGGATATGAGCCCCAAGCAACATAGTTTAACTACCTGATGCCTCCGTTCAGAGTTAAATGACAGAAGCCTGAGGCCGACCTTCACCTATTTCAAGACTTCACGTTGGAGGCACCAGCCCTGATCATAGCAATATCCAGCAGCTTCTTGGTGGCAATTTACTTGCCAACGTGCTTCGGTGCCTCACGCGAGGCGGCGCTTCTGAAGATGATGTGGATAACGACAATCACAACCCCTTTCTACACGGGACGTCAGGATTCCTTTTACACCTGCAAACTTCAAAATCTCTCTGCAATCAGATTTGATCGGAGGCTTTGAGGAATCCAACCCTGAGGTGGACAGACTTGTATGACAAGAAGGTGATAACATCGAGATAGATAATCTTGATGCTTTTATGATAGAGAAAGGAGCACCATCCAACTCCTAAAATGATAAGGACAAAGGAAAAGCTATGGAAAA
Organism: Allium sativum; assembly: GCA_030737875.1. Taxonomy (NCBI): domain Eukaryota; kingdom Viridiplantae; phylum Streptophyta; class Magnoliopsida; order Asparagales; family Amaryllidaceae; genus Allium; species Allium sativum. The sequence goes on from CM060909.1 coordinate 78,218,580, forward strand.
GGATGATAAGAGTATGCAATTCCGGAGAGAACCTATTTCACTGATCAAGCCCACGACATTCTTTGTCAAGCCCAATAGAACCGAGCATGAGAAATAAACTCAACAAGACTGCGTTGGCCATTTCGGACTACGCTGAAGCATGAATAGAGGGGACCAACTAACTTCATAACTACATTCATTCACTTGCATTTGACGAGCTTACTTAACTTCACGACTGATCCGATGAGAGTAACCGAATTCGCTGACGCCCGATGAGGCAATTCTCACTATCTGACTAAAAAGAAGAGACAACATCAAAGCAAGTGTAATTCGATCATTTGCATATGCAACACCAACTCTTGCTGACTCGAGAGAGAGCACCGAATGACTTAGGTTGGCTAAGATTATCGAACCTGCAACTCTTACCTAATGCAGCGATGGGAAGTATAAAGGCTTAAAGATTGAATATCCAATTGACTTGACTCAACCCCCACTGACCCTGGGGGTATACGCATTGATTTCTCTTGTCCTCCAATGGAACCGAGAGCACAAGCATCAATTTGTAGGCTGACTTTAAAGATGACCCTAGCTTGGATCAAGATTTAAAGATATGCACTATATCTTTGGGACTTTACATGGTTTGTCCTTTCTGTTGAAATAAGCTATCTTATAGGTCAAATGTAACTTAAAAGTCTCAAGTCGCAGTTACATCGAAGGGAAGATTACGAAATGATCCAGAGCGATTGTGGATTCCTTTTAACCACGATCCAGAGTGATCATGGCTTTCGGATTCCTTAATGTTATGATTCAATGCGAGGTTAAGGTCCTGAACTGATATCCAGATATCAAGATAGTCCAAACTCGAGTACAAATGATAGATTCATATGTTAATTCTGATGTGCTTTGTCCCAACCATCCAGATTCCAGCTCAGAGCCTGAAGATTCTTGAACTACCCAATGATTTGGATGGTTACTTCATACGTTGACTCATATGTAAAAGAAAGTCTGCCCCGACAATGCGCTTGACTCACGTAGAATGATGACATTGTTTGGCAACGACCTGTGCATGTAGAATCACGCTCGAGAACCAATGATCTAGCATGGTTTTTTGATGAATGAATTAGACTTCTTGATTCGACGAGGTTTAAATGATTATTTGATCATCTCGAATACTTCTTTCATAGAACTTGGCATGGCTGGCCCCATGGAGATAGTGCAACAATTGGATAAAGCCTTCTCAAAGATAGATGATGTTCCAGAAAGATTTATCTCAACATATTCAAAGCACACCTCATCTATGATAAGATATACTTTGGGGGGCAAAATGTTAGCCTACTTTGTGACCAGGCTACCCAAAGCAAAGGACTTGAATATGAACATGCATTGATCACCGATCGCTTGGATGAAGTGGCGGAATATGGAAAAACTTGGATTTTGGCATTTGTGAAAATCGGCTCGCCCTCCTCGGGTCGGTTCGTGATGCCCCCCTGGGGTCGGTTTGTGAGTCCCTCCTAGGATCGGGTCATAACCTGTTGGTTCGCCCCCCTACCCGACCTGCTCGGAGCTACAACTGCTGCACACAACGTGACCTATTCTTTAGACTACAAACTCGCACCACTCACTCCTATATTTAAGGGTCGAACACCCCACGTTATCCACTATCTCATAACTAATTTCGAAGCCTGCTAGATGCACACCGTGTGGCACCCAATCCATGGCCTTCCACGCCTATAAATACATGAAGATGGGCTCATTTTGGGGAATATTTGGCATCTCAACATCCATGGCTGCCATGGGGAACACTCCTACGTAGATAATCACCATCTTATTCAATAAAAGTATATGGATTCGGAGAGAATTATTCATTGAATTCGAACGATTGAGAGGGAATATTCGTTGTAATTGTAATCTCTCATTGAAATGAGAAAATATGAAGTGGATGTAGGCTCATTAATGCCGAACCACTGTTTAAATCCTGTTGTCTTGCGGTTTCCTGCATTTTTGGTTTCCTGCATTTTCCATTTATTTCTTCATATTATATGCTCGGAATACGATGATTTGGGTGTTAGGACCATTTTTTGGTCTAACAATGATGTAATCCAAGGTTTATAGTTCGTTTAAGGTATCTCATGACCCTTTCAATAGCATGTCAATGCTCTATACTAAGTCTACTGGTAAACCTGCACAATAATCCCACGACATAGACAATGTCGAGTCTAATACAATCCGTGGCATACCGTAGGCTACCAATGATGCTCGCATAATCAGACTGTCTTACATCTTCACCGATGTTCTTAAATAACTTTATACTAGGATCATATGGTGTACAGTCAAAATAATTGTATTTCTTTAGTGTCTTCTCAATTTAATGAGATTGATCCAAAGAAAATCCCTTTTTGACCTAGTAATCTTAATACCAAGGATTACACTAGCCTCACCTAGATCTTTCATATCAAAATTGGCACTTAATAAAGATTTGACTATGTTTACGGCATGAATGTTTGATCTGAAAATAAGTAAATCATTTACATACTAATATATAATAGTGCAAATGTCATTTTTCTGATTTATAATAAATTCATTTGTCACTTTCATTAACTCTAAAAACATTTGAGATTGTTAAGTTATCAAATTTTCATGCCATTGCTTTGGGGCTTGTTTTAAACCATATAATGATTTGCAAATTTTATATTCTTGACTAAGAACTAAAAAGTCTTCAGGTTCATCCATACAAATTTCTTCTTATAATTCACCATTTAAAAAATAAAGTAGTTTTAACATACATTTACAGCCTATTAATTTACAACCAGGTGGCAAATCAACTAAGTACCAAGACTTATTGGATTCTAAAGAATCCATCTCTTCATTTATAGCCACTTGCCAAAAAACGACATCTAGTGAGAATAAGGCCACTTAGAGGTTTAAGGGATCCTTCATTGTAGTAAAAGCACAAAATCTAAACCAAAATATTTTGTGGTTCTTACTCTTTTACTTCTTCTAGGTTCATTTTTAGAATGTTCATTAGGTTCTGTTCTATAGGTAATAAATGAATTGATGTGCCCCCACTATTCCTTAATTTAAAAGGATTTTTTTTTCATAAAATTCAACATCATTTGATTCAATTATATTATGTGTATTTGTGTTATAAAATCTGTATGCTTTGCTATCAATTGCATAGCCAATAAATACACATTCATATGCTCTACTTGCTAATTTTATTCTCTTAGGGTATGCAATACGAACATATGTCAAGCCTCCCCAAGTTATAAAATAGGACACACAGGGTTTGTAAAAAAATTCAAAATTTCAAAAGGTGAAATTTTACTCTTTGATTTAGGGATTCTATTTAGTACATAACACACCATTAATAATATATCCTCTCACCAAAGTTTTGTTGCACCAGAATTTTATAAAATGACAACTACTAACTCGGTCAAGGTCCTATTTTTCTTTGCTTTACCATTCATTTCAGGTGAATAATGTGCAGTTCTTCCATGTATAATGTCATGTAGTTTATAGTAATCCAGAATAGAACTAGATTGATATTCCGTTCCTCTATCACTACAAGTCCTTTAATTTTCTTGTTTGACTTATTTTTAATTTCAGTTTTGAATGTCTTAAACATATCGAATGCATCACTTTTATTTTTCTTGAGATTTCAGTAGGTGAAATCAGAACAACCGTTAATAAAAGTGATAAAATAGCGGTGTCCATGTCTAATCAACGTTATTCATTTTCACATAAAATATACTCATTGATTATATAATCTACATCATCGTCGTTTCTTAATGACATTCCAAAAAAAACATTATGCATGTAATTAATGCCCATTTATAATAAAGGCATTTCCAAATTTTGCATTCAATTAATCTCAATTTCATTGACATTTTCAAAAAACCTTCATCCACTTAATTCTTATTGTCTATAAGATGTACACAAGTGACATCAAAATAATCATCAATAAACGAAATAGTGTAATGAATATTTTTGCACATTACTTTTAGTGGTTCACATGAATTAATTTCGAAGGTCCAAATTTTCTAATACCAAAGTTACATTTTTAAGATAGTAACTTTAGGTCAAAGATACATGTAACATAAATTCTCTATCAAAATCACTATATCATTTATCATTCTAATTAAATGTTCTCAGAACTAGAAAGTGAACAATTTAATGTATAAAGGTTCGTTCAATCATAATTGTACTTAAATCAACCTTATTTCAATCAAAATTAATTTCAAGGTTTACTGTCTTTTCCAAAGGTGTACTTGATTTCTACATTTCCAAGCCCAACAACTTTAATTGTGTGAGAAGCACCTTTTGATTATCAGCAGCCGCGTATGTAATGAACATATCACGATCATAACAGACATGACGAGAAGCACCAGTATCTACCCACCAATCCTCTAGTCCACCAACAAGGTGAATCTCAATAATCATAGCTGTTAAAGGCTCCTCAGTTAGGTTAGCCTATGGTGCAGGGTCTGGTTTGTTCCGACACTTTTGTGTCATATGACTTGGTTTTCCACAGTTATAGCAGAGAATATTGTCCAGGTTCACTCTTTTGAGCTGGTTGATGTTGTCCTTTTTGGTTCCCTTGCGGGTTCCAATTCTATTTGTTGCGATGGTTTTTGATTTTTGAAAGATTTCTCATTCGGTTTCAGAATAGCTGGTTTGGTCTTTTTAGTGCTATTGTTTGTGACAACTAGCACTTCCTTTTTCTAGTTGTGCTTGCGTGGCTCCTCCTCAATATGGAGGTTAATGATCAAGCCCTCTAAAGAAAATTCCTAGTTTTATATCTTAGCACATTCTTTAAAAAAAGATTCCATCTTGGGGGCTATTTTCCAATTATTACATCAATCTGAAATTGTTCATTCAAAGCCATACCTTTGGAGATGGTCTCATGAGCGATTTTCTGAAGCTCATGGGACTGCATCTCTCCTAACTTGTTGTTTGCAGCGGTGGAAGAAGCGAAAGCCATTAGTTGTTGTTTGAACGTCTTCAATTTGTTGGAAAACTAATGGCTGAGTCATGTACTAAGTCGCTCTCTTGAAGACGTTTCAGCGATCCGCTCAATAGTGCAAAGCAGTTCGTACCTTTCGCCGCCGCCTCAAGGATAAAACAGCCTTGTTCTTTAAGATCAATTCGCTTACACAACGAATTGAGCTTGGTTTGCACTCCAATTAAAATTTTTACTGCTCTTTTGTATTATAAAATAAATTTAACGAAGACAAGAGAGTTTTTGACATAAAAGTGCAAAGAGAAGAATGTTATTTTTGATGCTTTTTCTATCCTATTCTTTATATAGAAAAAAAATAAGGAGTAACATCAGCTCGATTAGTGGGAGGAAAATTAAACATAATTAATCCCATTATTAAATCACAGGAACGTACAAAAAATGTTACAATTTCTAACATGTAAATTTGCATGTTTAAAAAAAAGATAAATGATAATCAATCTCAATTGATTATCATTCATTGCAAGATTAAATATCATGTTTATTCTTTGTAATAGCTCCATAAAAAAGTCACATGCATATATGATCATTACTGTTCAATCAATAATGGCTCATTAATATTTACATATATGTAAATATATTTCCTTTTTTTCAACGGTTCTATTGCATTAATTGCATCACAATATATGTAAATATATTTCCGTTATAACATCCAATGGCTTGGTAAGGCAATTAATTTTTTTAAATAAATTCATAACAAAAATAAAACATTTCCAACAGTTTAAACAAGCAAGCATTCATGTAACAACTTCAAATTTTTGAAGTTTAAAATATATTCTCATGTTACTAGTAGGAAATTGTTCATGTAAACACATATCTGTCATCAATACTTTCTGAGTTCTAAGGATCATATGAATAAAATGAGTAAAACTGAAAATAGCTTAAGATGTTAAACCTAAACATATGAAAATTTCCAAACAACCTGCGCTAAGAATAGTATAGAAACAAACCCAAACCAGCATATAACAGGAGGAAATTGAAGGCCACAATAGTGTCAACGCAAAGGACCAACTGAACATAACCATATTTTTTAGCAAACGATTGTATAAATAAACTTGGACAGTGGCTAATCGTGACTGGAACTCACCGAAACAGCGTGAAGTAACCGCATCCGACATAGGAGCAACAACGATGGCTCACGAACAACACTATGAAGCACGGTGTCTTCTGGCCTTTGGGTTATCTGGTCTGGATAGATTTGGACAGGGCGGGAAGGCTTCGAGAGGGTGGCCAATGGTTTAACAGAGTCACGGAGGAGAGATGGAAGTGGTTTAGCAGCGCAAAGGCCGAGAGAGCGAAGAGATTTGGGGTCCCAACGGTGAAGGGAAACACCGTTAACAGTTAAGGAGGCGCATCCATCCGCTTTGCAGTGGCCAGAGAAGAGGAGCTGGAGCAAAACAAAGGGGTTTTGGGATGCGGTGAGTTCAAGCTATAATGGTTCGGGTTTGGTGAAGGATCCATTCAATTTTGTGAGGGAGAGAGCAGTCAAATTAGGGATTAGAGGAAAGTGATTTTGGGCAAAAAGAAATTCTCGACTGGAAGAAATAGAAGAGGGGATGGAAGCACATACACGGTGAAGAAAAATAAAGGTAGGACATGTGGAAATTTAAGGGACACACGTGAAAACTAAATAAGGGTAAGCGTCAACAAATCAGCTAAGTTCCAACAAGTTGCCAACACATAGTAAAAATTATTACTCAAAGAATACATACCATTTAGTGTACAAACACAATACTAGTTTATTTATACCCTTTTAAATACATATCAATTTTAAATTATTTTTAGAACCCAAAAACAAATCTAAAATAAATTATAAATAAAACTCAAGTTTAATAAAATTTAATTCCAAACAAATAAAATAAATATTTAAATCCCAATTTGAATCTAATTAAATTGAAATAAATCATCAAGTTAAAAAGGAAAAACAAACTTTATAATTTCAATTACAATATCTTCTAATTCGTTTACAATATTACTAATGTTTAAATTTGTTCAAACAACATAGATTCAAAGATGAAATTTAGATTCACACTTATAAAATCAAATCAAAAACAAATTTAAAACAAACTAAATTCAAAGGTTTACTGGTCTAGAGATTATCTTGAACTCTCTAAGAATTGAAAATTTAACAAGATTGCAATCTGTGTGATTTTCTTTATTTCATTCATATCGTCTTTGTATGGTTTTTACAATATTAGTTTTATAATATTTAGACTTGAAATAAGTTTCAGATATGAATGTAATGCATTATATGTAGAAGTTAATAATATAAACAGTTGTGCTTCGTTGTTGATGGATCATATTTTGATCAACAACCTCCAAATTAACGTGAAACAAATTTAACATGAATAGAAATGAAGAATATTAGGTTATAAAATAGCTCAACAATAAAATAAATATTAACATTCATTTGCTTAGGTTTATTTTTTAATTTATAGTAAATAATATGCATGGAATTTGATAAATTACATAAGGTTAAGTTCTACAACTTTTGTAAAAATGTAATAATTTGTGAAGGCAAATTCTATTTCAACCCACCATTTTAGGTAGTAGCCCCCCAAATCATGAAATAATCAATAAACCCACAAATTTAGTTAGTAGCCCCCCGTTTTTAAAAAATAAAAATAGAAATATCCTTCCACGTAAGGGGACTACGTGATTTTTCACTGTACCTCGTAGTTGCACTACGTGGTTCATCAAAGTACCACGTAGATGATCTCCGTGGTTCGTTCATGGACCACGTAGACATACTACAAGGTACACCAAAAAAACCACGTAATGCAACTACGAGGTGTTCAAAAAACTGGAAAACAAAATATAATAGTAAAAGGGCAGTTTGATCATCGTATTTTTTTGATAAAATGGGGGCTACTAACTAATTATGTGGGTTGAAATAAAATTTCAATACTCTTTTGTTCCCGATGAATTTAAAACAAAGAAAGATATTCATTAATTGAGTTGTCTATTCCAGGATTATTATCTAGTAGTACATGTAATTTTACATACGATTTATCTTTAAGATTTACAGTAAGTGGTAATGTCCAAAAGAGCATGAATCCACTATAATTCATTTGGTTGGATAAGTGGATGTCTGGTAACTTTCTATTCGAGAGATGAGAATATCATTTGTCCAATGGTAGTGCTATCAAAACCATCCGAATTGGCTGCTTTTGTTCACATTTGAGACCTTCTGTTAATGACTACCGCATCAGTAAATTTCTCTTCTCCATCCACCGCCTTCGACGACGTCTTCCCTCCTCTTCCCTCTCAAATTTCTCTACCTATAACCCTAGATCCTCCCCTTCTGGTGTTAATTCATCCACTGCAAAACCTTCTGATGCCAATCTCGGAGCTAATACCACCTTTCCAGATCCAAGAAATTATACCTTCGGTTCCGATGTCCAAGCTAATTCGACGTCTACTCCTAATCTTAATTCGTTGAATTCACTTTTCCATATTTAACGAAAGTTGATTATGCATCGCTATTTAATTCGCGTACTTGGAATGCAAGAGTTCGTAAACGTCTCCATTTTGATATTGCGCGCGATAGTGTGCCGAAGAAGCCATCGGATCTGGTTAAGCAAGAGGGCCTGAAATTTTGGGGTAATCACTTAGTGGGTTTTTTCTTAGATGGATCCATGTCTTATCTCTCCGTGGTGAATTTCTTGAATCATCGCTAGAGATTACAAGGTCTGGTAGACATTAAATCTGATGGTGTACATTTTTACTTTCTTTTTTCAATTGATGAGGATAGAGATAGAGTACTTAAATCTGACCCGATTTTCATTCGGATTAGAATATTCATTCTATCTAGATGGGATCCGTCTATTGGAAGTGCACAATCACAGATTAAAAAGGTTCCATATGGATTCATTTTTATAGAATTCCTTTACTTCTTTGAATGCTTATAGGAATGAATTGGCTTGTTTTTCTTGTTGGAAAACTAATTTGCTTCGATTCCAGCACAGAGAAAATGCATAGATTTACATATTCTAAGGCCTTAGTGGAAATATCTTCTGATTTTGAACTGCCAGATTTTGGGTCCGGCTATTCGCACCCCGTTGTTTTCTCTTCACCCCCCAGCTAAAATTTTAGAATTTAATTTCCAAATTTACCCTTTTAACAACTAATTAGACAACTTATCTAATGTTGTACAATGATTAACTTAAAATTCAAAATCAGCATTGTACATGATCTTTAAAAAAAAAAAAAAGATAGAAATTAAAAATAATGACTAAAAAATAAAAATAATGATTAAAATTTTATAAACCGTACAATCGGCGATGTGTACCATTACGATACCGAAACTTTCGAATTATACAGAAATTTCAATCAACAACAGTCTACAAATGTTAATTTATTTAATCAAAATTTTAAAAGGAGAGAGCAGTGGAAATAAATTGCAAGTTGGAAAGTAGAAAAAAGAAAGAAAGCAGTGAGAATGATAATGTAGTAAGGGCATTTTCGTATTAAACTGGGGTGGGAAGAGAAAATGTTGGGGTGTCCATTTTATTTTCTAATTAGTGGGAGGTGAAGAGCAAATTATGGGGTGTTAATAGCCGCACCCCCAGATTTTATTGTAGTAGATGGTTTAGGTAGTAAATGCCCACCTGTAAAGCTAACATACGATTGGAAACCGAGTATTTGCTCTTATTGCAAAGTTTTTGGCCATGAATATGTGCATGCGAATTTTAAACCTAAGGATGAGATGACTGATGATAAACAGTTTGAACAGAGCTTTGATGATGCTTATGCTAGGAATAATTTTTTTGTTGGAATAAAAAGGAAAACAATTTTGCTTCTCAGAGAGATTGGTTTAATGTTAATTATATTAAATAGCAAGTGTGGAGGAAAAAAGTAGATAATATCTTGCAGGAGAAAGCTAACATAGTAAATGATGGTGGTAATGGTAATCAGTTTGAAGTTTTAGCAACTGAAGCCTCTAAAGATGGTGCAGATGTTAATGGGAACTTAGATGTAAATGTTTCTGAAGCTGGAAAGGACTTTGAATGTAATAATGGGGCTAAAATAGTTCATCGGTCTGGATTGGATAATGCTAAGTGTGCTGATGGTAATCAGTTTACTAATGGTACTAATATTGAAGTAAATGTTTCTCTAGCTGGAAATTCTTGCAATATCATTTGAGGTTAATGGCACTAACAATTGGGTAACTGATAATCCTTCTAATATTGAAATGCAATATCATCTGGATAATGCTAAGTGTGTTGCGGTTAACGGTACTAATATTGAAAGAATTAATGTTGAAAAAGAGGGTGTGGATTTTGGAATAGGAAATATCAATTGCCAGTTTCTTCTTTTCATAATCTTCCATCCACTTCAAATGCTCCCACTTTGTCTCCTAATGCTCAAGATAATCCTTTCTCTAAGTCTTCCTCATCAGGTCCTTCATCAAATTCTTTATCACGGTTAAAAGGGAAATTTTGGGAAGATGTTGATGAGAGTCATGATAATAGGCCTGCTGAAGTGTTAACCTCCAAGTGTAATGATTCATCTGCTCCACCTAGTAATTCATCATATTCGCACTTAAATCTTCCTCCTCACATTATTTTTCCACCTCCTTCTAATTCACCATCTACTTCTACACCATCTTCTTCAGCTCAAACTAAAACTGCTTCTAAGAATGCCAAGAGGTGTGCTAGGAAGAAGAAGGCTGCTGAAAGTGTCGACGATGATTTAGATGAGGGTATTGATTATATGCTAGAGAAGTTTCTTCCTAATTCTACGAAATTTCCACTAAGACATACTAGGAGAATTTCAATTTAAATGTTGATTAGGTTTGGTGCATGTTTATGGTACTTGTTAATGATACTTTCGAGCATGGTTGTTGGTTCTTGTATCAGTTTTGGTTCATGAAGACTCTTGGTTTCTTATTGACAAACATATACATTTTGTTCTCTGGTATCTGCATTTATGAGTACTCATGGCATGCAAGACTTTATTGGAAGTCGTGGTTTGTTGTGGTTAGCTGTATAATTATCTGTTTATGATATATATTTATAGGATGCAAGACATTGTAGGATGCATTCACGAGTAGTCATGGTATCAGCATTATACGTTTCGTTCTTTGGTTTCTTATTGATGAACTGATGTTGTGGTTAGATGTATAGTTGTCTGTTGATAATGTACAGTTCAAGTGATGCTGATTTTGGTGTTTAAGTGAGCGGTTGTAGTTCAAGTGATGCTGATTGGAGGATGAAATTCCGAGTGTGTAATTGTAAAGTGACTGCAGACTTGAGTTTTTTTTTTTTTTTTTTTTTTTGGATTCAAATTTAATTCTTTTATTGTTTTTTTTCTCAATTATGTATAGTCAAGAGTAAAGAGGGTGTTGTATAGCTAATGTTTAGTTGTGTCTATATCTTGTATATTCTTTGTAATTTTTTTTAATATTAATAATAGTTTACTTGCCTTTCAAAAAAAAAAAAAAGTTTATCCAATGGAACATTTGGATTCATAAGTTGCATTTGAATAAAAAAAATGAAAACCATTATTTCTTTAACATTTTGTTTTGTAAGCCAAAATGAAATGTTTATCCGCTGACATATTTAGTGGCTATCTTGATTGATACATAAAATATAAATAATTTTATTTCACTAATATGATATCTCCCCCCGATTTAGAATATCTACAAGACCTTTTTGTTTATCCATGGATCCATTTATAGTAAAGTACTAATATCATTAACATTTACGTTTCAGATGCATCTTGGACACTCATCTCTATATCTAATCATGTTTTTCATTATACACCACATGTTGTAAAATCGTGGCGGCTAGGTATTTGAGTTTTTATAGTACTTTTCTAGATCCCTATTGAACATATGTTGATTATGAAATGCAACCGCCAGATTAGCTTTAAACATGAAGTTGTTTCAATTCTAAGTCCTTTAAAACTTTTAAGGCTTCTACCTCGTTTGATTTTAGGTCATAGTTTAGTCCACATAATTTTTTGTTTCTTCCTACTATAAAAAAATAGCATAAAGACTATCTAGTTTTAAAAGTGCAGCAACATGCATATGATCCATAAGCAACCATTTCAACCCTATAGGCATTGCCATAGCTTGAATTAACTCTTCTCTGTTTGCCATGAAGAGTAGTTAACTATACCAATTATCAGATATATCAATTTCTCTTTAAAATAAACAAAAGCATTTTGAATAATATAGATAATCATTGAATCAAGGAACCCTTAAATATTTTACTGGCAAAGATGATTCTGGTACTTGCAAAATTTCTAGTAATTCAATTTTATTTTATTAACTGTTACAAAAGTATAATTTGGTTTTTATTTGAATTATGCTCAAACCTACATCTCTTCCGAATCAATGGGTTATGCTATTATTGCATTGTACACCCTTGTCTGCCATAGCAAATAACATAACATCATCAACATATAACAAGTGAGGTATACATGGTTGAACCGGCTGCTTATTTTTCTTTAGGTGGATCAGAATATGTCATCTCATTGTCAAGGAAGAGGTGGCGATATTAGCAGTAGATATACTATTGAAAATGATTCTGGTCGTAATCGAGGAGCTCAATCCAATCGCATTGTTCGAACATTTAAAGCACACTGTCACAGTGCAAGAGTGGTATCACATCCTACCAGAGATGCATCATCGACCCATGCTCAGCTTGAGACATCTGTTATGCCAGGTCATGGTCGGGAAGCGTAGACCAATCATGATATTCGTGCTACAACTCGATCGCATTACTACCTTGTGATAGCGACATCATGTACGACAAATGATGTATTATCCTCTCGTCATGAGCCAAATAATATAGAAATTGTTGCATCAGGACCATCAACTCAAACATCTAATGTAGACTGTTTTGGCACACCTATTATGTCTATGCATGAGTAAAATGTAAGTAGTTTAGCATATTCAGTCTTTATTTTAACAATAAACTCTTATGTGATCAAATATGAGTGGTTTATACAGAAAATGGGAGTTTAATAACTTGTATTTAGCCTCAAGCACTAATAGATGTTGCTTCGAACGATGTATGACAGACTTGTGGCCAAGGATGAGTAATATTACTCCTGACACAAAGGATATATTATTCTCAGATTTTAAGGTAATTAACCATAACCTATATTTTTGAAGCCAATTACATGATTTCACACTAATTTTTAGTAATTACGTATTATTCTTACATTTTAACCTATATTAACATTTATATTATTCTCAGATTTTCAGTATTATTTGTTACACAATATGTTAGTATGTACACTGATGTTCAGTACTTTTGGATTGGTGATTTAATCATATATTTGTTTCCAATTTATAAAGTTATGTAAACTATGTTCAACATTATGTTAATTCTTGATATATTACTTGAAAAAGCCAAGGGTGGTGGCTCTGCATTATGAAGAATCCTAGAATTTTTTATGAAAATATGGTACAAATCATACAAGTGTGTTAAGATAATCCTACTAATTTAATCTTTATGACTTGTACTGCTATCTATCTTTGGAATCAATAAACTCTTAATTATATTTGGTAACCATGTACATCCCCATTTATATTGTTTGAAAGTTTCATTAGCAAAATATAGTGATGTAAGGTATTGGTTAGCCTGAACTATGATTTGAATTGAGGCATTAAGATAAAGGAGTTGACGGTGTATGTGAGCGTTTTAGCGCCTAAGGAACATAATAATATATTTTAAACTAAGTCCAATATTTATTTAGATATGCAGGATCAATTTATGTGGCCAGTAGGAACAGGTTTCGCAATGGTTAGGCACACATGGAAGCTTGTGGCGAGACACTATTATAGAGACTTTGTTTTTTACCATGAAAAAAGGCAAGAAACCACATTATCTTAGTGCAACAATTTTAAAGAAGTTCGAGTAATATTGGAAGAAGCCTAGGAGGAAGAAATTGTCAGAGATAAACACTAGAAATCAACATAAAAATGACATATTACACAAAGGTGGATCAAAGCCATATATGCAACATCGACGAGATTTAATAGGAGTTCAATTTACAGTTTGATATATATCGTATTAATTTATAGTTAGATATGTTACTTAAAAATAGCTTAGATTTGCATTGCATTGATTTCATTTTAGCGTAAGGAGTTAGGAAGGGAACCGACTTATATGGAGGTTTACTTACGGGTTCATATGGTCAAGGTAGAGGATGATGATGGAAATGTAACATATGAGTAGGCGGATCAGAGTGTTAATTGGACATTTTAAATATATTAACGAGGAAATATTAATCGATTCTCATAATCAAGTCAAATCAGGAAGATAATATATTAATATGGGGAAGGTATATATTTGATTCAGGGAATCAATCAAACATTGGTATAGGTGGAAACAATTAAAAAATGTGCCAGATTTGTGGTGGAATAAATCAAGAAATATTTCATCCTTATCCGCGAAGCATTATTCATCCTTCCTCCTGTATATAAGCAGGCATTTGCTCATATTCACACAAGAAGAAAGCTCTTCCATATATTATCTTCAATAAAATCCCTATTTTCTATATCTATTATAGGGTGAGAAAGTTGTATTGAGTTGTGTATTTCTTCTCATATTGTACCTCCTCTAGAAGTAAAGAAATAAAATGTTGTTGGGTCTAAGGATGTGTGCATAACCGAACCTCATTATATTGGTGTGTTCTTTCCCTTTTCTATTTCTCCTATAGTGTAACCATTTGTTTTTCATTACCATCTTTATTAGGTCGACATTGTTGAGATTATCGACAGGCTAGATTATTGGGTGTTCTGCTTTCGCTACCCAAACCTTTGTTTTTGCACTATCGTTTGGTAACGGAGCTTGTTGTTCTGCTCAAAATTATTTCAGCTATGTCTAATTCCATTAAAAATATATAACGACCCGAACTTCCCCGGTAAGGAAAGCCCGAATTTCCTTGAGAACAACACACATCGTAACACAAACAGAAGAACATTTCATTGTTTATTACAACAATTCCATCAGAATACAAGAATATACAGAGTATGAATAAATATTACACATTTCACAAATATCAGAGATTTAAATTACATTTAAATACATAGTAGTGGAAAAATAATACAAAGCACAAATGAAAGTAATACACGAATATAGAGTTTTCCGAGCATCGTTGCAGTTGTAAACCAGGATCCTGTGAATATAAATCTGCAAAACCAAAACTACTAGCTGCCCATGTGGAAAATAGGGGCACCCCGAGTTTAGGTTAAAACAATAAACTCCAGGTCAGTCATGTGACTGGTGTGAGAACTAAAACAGTTATTAATCTTTATTTTTAAAGTTAGGTAAATCAATGGACCACGCCGTATAACACAGAACGGGTTTCCTCCCAAGAATACCAGTGCATAAAACAAACAACGCAATGCTAAATAAAGAAAATGAAGCTATTATAAGACCCAGGTCCCATCACACAATGCAACGCAAGCCGGAGGATAGGGTTTTACCTTATAATAGCCAAAGAATGCTTGATACGTTTAAAAACAGATTATTTTGATATTACTATAAGTGTATAGTGTCAAAACAATTTCAACCATAAGTATGAATCATAGACGACATAAGTGTCCCATACCACTATGTCGCCATACTTGGCTCTACAAATAAAACCGAAATGTCACGTATTAGAAATTGAATTTCCGTCATGAGTCGAGGCAAGGGGCAAGCTCCTCTCCGTTCGTGACACTCTAGCAAATGTCACAGGACCACACAGCGATCCTTGGATCTTCAGGGCCGGTCCTCTCTTTCTTTTGAGGATTATTTATTCCTGAACACACGTTTCTCGGTCCTATAGGACCTATATAATGGTCTGTACGTCGGCTCGCATTGTGCCAGTTATCGACCATATATTCCAGGCGCCTCGCATTCCAACAACCACACAGGTAAAAAGTATATAAATGTCAGGGCTGGTAGGTCACTGACATCACCCATAGCTAGAAAGAAACGTCGTGCTCTCCCTGTAGTCACTATCCCGTTTTTGACTCATAACGAGGTGTGAGGCTCGCGAATTCAAGCTATACACAAAGCTATGCCACACAGGCCGTGCTTTGATCATCAACCACAAAACATTGATTTTCAATAGAAGCCTTGATCAATTGCCACTTAGGCATGCCACATAGGCAATTCACTCCATGCGACTGATGTCCATCGATATACAACCTCTGAGCTCGTACGTTTCAGAGAATGACGTTAAGCAAGTGAATAAATTCTCCGCCGCCAAACAGATGTATATTTAATAGAGATCAATCAACACAGAATAAAATCCAATGTCAGACACGCAGTCCATTTACAAGTTCGTTCTGGGTCTGAACGAAACCGGAGGCACTTTCCTCGCATATCCATCGATCTCCAAGTACGTATGGACGATCACCAACTGATTCCCTCCTCTGGGTGTACAGCCCAATCAAGATCATTAATAATCATCCATACGATGTGAAGACTTCCGGTCTTCAACCACCGTCTTCATCTTCGACTTATCGTCAAATCGGTTATTCAGAATGGGTATAAACCCGACCTTTCCAAATAACCCGCATATATAATAAACAAGTGTTACACAAACACAACATACGCCTCATTCCAATTCAGAATATTCTTTTATTCAAAAATTCACATTCTTAGGGAAAGGTTCCCATTAATTTTATCAAAGATAAATTCTTCTAAATTTATTCTTTAATCTTCCTTTGGATATCATTTCAAACCATATTATGGTTTTCCAAACTAGTCGGGATTAGCGAACCACACCGAAGTAATTATTTATTTTATTTCCCAATCCCAACCTATTCATCCCATGGAGCAAAACTGGTAATACTCCATAACTAACACCACGGTGTTATCGGTAAAATTAATTACCATTTCACGTTCAAATCTAATTAAAGATTTATCTATCGCTTTGGAGCAAAACTGGTGATACTCCATCCTCGATCTCTTTAATCTAATTAAAGATTCATTAAAACTCCACTTAGTTTTAATCTTCCCAAAATCAATATCATGTCATTAACTCGGTTAAAGAACCAACGTCATCTAAAGCACGGCTCACGATAAACCCAAAATCACATTCAAATTCAATTCCAATTAAATATTATTTAATTGGCACATTTCATTAAATCTAAATAAAAGGATTTAATCCTTTTCTCTACTAGGCTTAAGAACAGTGTTAATGAAGACACCATTCACGACAAACCTAAATCACATTTAATATTAAATACAAGGCCCTGAATAGAAAATATATCGGCTTATATTCAATATCAAATTCTATGAGCAACAACTATCGTATTGGAAATAACGATATAAATATATCTTTCAAAATCCCATAATAATATCTGTATAATCACGAAATCCAGTATCGAAATATTCCAAAAGACAATTTCGATTCAAATCCACTTCCACTTTATATATTGGAAATTCTGGTTATTTTCAAAACCATTTCAAATCCACTATATTTATTTTAAAAATAAATGGAATTACAATTCTAGTTCAAAACTAGTTCATTTCGATAAAAATCTATTTTTATCTTTACAAATGTGGAAATTTTCATCCCAATTCTTCACAAGTCATTTCTTATGATTTTACACAAATTATTACTTTTTAATAATTTTATCAAGGCCCGTGCAGTAGATTTCCATCAACGGCCATCGAACTGCACTTACAACGACCTTTTCCAAATTTGATTTGGACATAATTCCAAATCCAACCGTTAGATCTCAGATCTCTAATATTCATTGGAAAGCTCTTTTTGATACAAACCCAATGGTTCCGGTTTCAGGAGAATCCGACGGTAGGATCTCCCGTAATGTCCATTCGAAGTCTATGGTCGAAATTCACGAACTGCCGCAGCGCGGCGCGTTCTATTCAGGCCATTATATATATATATATATATATATATATATACGTATATATTATATTTCTTCGATTTCCTTTTAAAACGTATTTTATAAATCGTTTTAAATTCGTTTTCGAAACGATTTCAACTTCATATTCAATTTCGAATCAAAATTGAATATTCCAGGTCATCGATATACAAATGATAATATTTTCAAAACGTTATATTTTGAAATCACTTCTTTTTCTATAATCATTATAAAAACGAATATAACCGATATAAATATCTTTCGCATCAAAATGGCGCATCTCTAATCAACACGGCTTTATATATTTCAATAATTTCGTTATTCTATTCAACAAATGAATATTTTCTTCAACACATGAATATATACTTTATTCAACACATGAATATTTATTAATTCTCACTTACAATAAAAATGTGTATTCAATTGTATAAAATATTTCGTTCAACACATGAATCATTTTAACACATGAATATTCTCAACACATGAGCATCGTCAACACATGATTATTTATTCTATTCAACACATGAATCTTTATTTCTATAATATTCTTTATTTCCCCAATTGGTATGAGGCCCAATCGATTACCATATAATGTTAATTATATGAATTCCATACAACACATGTATATAATAGCAATGATAAATAATCAACCATCACCCAAAGTGCACCACATAACTGCATAAGCATTAAATATAAATAATTAACGCTTACACAGTCTGTCGACTAACCGCTCGACATACAATTAAATAATTAGGATTAGTGTACGCCAAATATCATCCCAACACCCGTGTGGGGTTTCAAATCAACAAACACTGATTATTATTTGTGCAGTTGGGCAACGTGTAAAATTTATCGTCCCAATCAATATCCTTCAAATAGGTATACATAAACAAACCGTCCGGTTTGTAAATGAATATTTATTTAATCACATTCACATTAAAAATTATATTTTTAACGATAATTAATTTATTTCACACATGATGTTTTATTATCCATTTCACATCAACATCACAAACAAACTTCACAACACATCAAACAAGCATACAAGTCGTCCATGGTATATGGACGACGGGTGTCGGGTGCTACTAAACACCGTCTGCATCCTAGTATGTAATTTAACTACAAAACAAGATTTAAAGTGAGAAGTTCTCACCGACTAGCTAAACCAACGCCACGACTCTTCTTATGTAGAAATCTTCATCATGCTCGCCTTTTATCAATTTCATTGTCCGTAGCCACTACATATATAAAAATCACATTTTTATATTGTTGCTATGTATATAAAAATCACATTTTATATGGATAAAAATTCTATTTTTATACCGCTACTATATAGATAAAAATTCTATTTTTACATCGCTACTATATAGATAAAAATTCTATTTTTGCATCGCTACTATATAGAAAAAAATTCTATTTTTACGTCACTACTATATTGATAAAAAATCTATTTTTACATCGCCACTATATAGATAAAAATTCTATTTTTACAACGGTGTTCATATAATAAAGATTATATTTTTATTCTAAACCGATATATATAAATAATCGAACTTTTACCGCTTCTTCATATATATAAGAATCGTATTTTTATATCGATGTTCACATAATAAAAATCATATTTTTCTCTCACCATTCTCTATATAAAGATCGTATTTTTATATATCTACTACATATGTAAAAATCACTCCTTTACACCACTACTTCCATGATAAAAATTATATTTTTATCTTGCTAGTAATATAATAAAAATTATATTTTTACTTCTCTACATACATAAAATTATTTTTTTTCTCTACATCATATAAAAATTATATTTTTATTTCAACTCTACATAGATAAAAATCACATTTTTATCGCTTCCTCATATAGATAAAAATCATAACTTTATAAACTAAAGATCGTATCTTTGTATGTATAAAAATCATTTCTTTTTACTATGAAAAATCATTTCTTTTTACTATAAAAAATCATTTCTTTTTACTATAAAAATCAAAGCTTTTCTCTTCATAGAAGAACGAATTTTTCTTATGCTAAAACGTATATAAAAATTTGATTTTTCCATATGCTATAACATAAATAAAAATTCTATTTTTATTATGTTAAAAATCCAGACTTTCTTGTATTTCAATGTTCATACGCTAGAAAAAAAACAAAGTTTAGATAAATAAAAACTGAATTTAAAATTAAATAAACACTCACTGTAGCTATTGTCTTTAGAGAGGGGGTTGAGGTCACGGCGGTCGGGGAGGGTTGGCTGGTCGGCGGCGGCTCAGAGGGGTTGTGGCGGTCGGGGGAGGAAGAGGGAACGGGAGGAGGAGGGAAGAGAGAGGTTGCGGAGTATAGAGGAGAGGGGGGGAAACAGAGGCAGCCGCGCCTGGTGGCGGCGCGCTGGAGGGGTGCGGTGGCGCCCTGATCGGAGGAGCAACGGGCTCCTCCTTCGTCTTTTTTTTTCCCCTCTGAAATCAATTTGAGTCAACGGGGGAAAGAGGAGAGAGATAAAGTAAGGGTGAGGGGTTATTTATATATATATATATATTATTTTAAAATTCCAAAAAGCAACCTTTTATTTCGGATTCGAAATCGAACCCACCGATGTCGTCCCTGGCTAATTACCCCCATTCCAAACACAATGGGATATGTATCGTAAGCTGATTCAATCGTTTCGATCAGTTTCCGTTCAAATCAAAATATAAATCTATATATTGAATTTGAATGCGCATTTCAATTTACCGGGGCCACATACTGACTCTAAAATTTCCCAAAAAATATTTTCTAGCTTCGTATTGACGACACTGTCCGAACAAAAGTAATTTCGTCAAATTCTGAGACCATTTGAAAAATGGCCATTTTCTGTTCGATCGAAATTGACTGAAACTGTCAAAACACGTTTCCTTTCGCCACGCTCACATATTGATTCAGAAAATTACGAATTTTGAAACCTAGCAATAATTTGACATCACGGATCCAACAAAAGTAGTTTCGTCGAAAACCAAGGTCGTTTGCAAAATTTCCATTTTTAAGGGCCAGAATTCCACAACGACTATTCTGAATTTTCAATTGGACATATCTTTTTATTCCCGCTATGAAATTTTGATTTTTCGGATTCGTTGGAAAGATATTTTCAAATAGATTCTAATATTCTTGGTTTCGCTAAAATCCGGTTTATTTTGAATCATGTGCATTCATTTGAAATTCGAAATTGAAATTTCGAACTACCGCGCCATTTTCAATTCCTTTTATAATTTTAAATAAATATTTATATTCCAACGACAATATATATAAATATATACATTCTAATTCTATTCAAAATAAATTTCTTGTCATTATTATCTAAAATAATTCATTTTAAATATTCAAAATTCAATAAAATTGCCAAAATAAAAATTTTAAATTGGCTCAGATTTCCATATTGTTACAATCTCTCCCACTTAAAACTTTTCGTCCCCGAAAAGGAATGAGGCTGAAAGTTGTTTTACAAACCAACTCAACTTCCATTATTTCCATTATGGCTTAAGTTCTTCAACTTTTCAGTTTCTAAGAACTTTTCAAATTTTTCATAAATTTGGCTAACACCCTAAATTTTCGAAAAATTTCGCCATAACTTCCCCTACACCGGGAGCTTCGGGATATTTCAAATAGCCCCTCATGGCCCTCACCAATCCAAAAGAAAAAGAAAAGACCAGGAGGCTCATAAAATCATCCAAAACCCAAGAAATTTGTAAACATGTACCTATTTGTCGGGCAAACAATTTTATTCTTCCGCTCTAGCCTCCTTGCTGTGACCTGTTCAATGGATACATATGTATATGCATGCAGTTGTAATCATTTTCCAATACAGTTCAATATTTGGTTGCATTAGGCTAAATGGTTAAAAAAATTAATAAATGAAACCCAATAATCAAACAACACAACCATCAATCAATTAATGGATTAACGTTTCAAATTCATAATTTGATATATATATATATATACACAGAAAATCATCTTTTTGATGCCAAATCACAACAATAAACCTATCTAGTTTTGGTTCTCACACCAGTCTGATGGAAATATATAGATATCACACCTTCGATACATGAAAATAAATATCGATAACGCTGCAGCATTATCAGAATTATCCCCGGGCAACTAGAGTGTGATTCTTTATCTATCCATTATATTTGGGACTTCAAATATACGTTCATGACGCGTATACGCGAAATCCTCATATACTAGATTGTCCAACTCAATACAAATAAAATATTCAAATACGTAAAAAACGACTTAAATTTCAAAACAAAATTTGTTTTCATTTGAAAAATATACTCTTCACACTTGTTCTAGGATACTACTGATCCTATCTCTAACGAGTTATTCTCACTGGATATTACTAATCCAATCTCTGATGAATTCTTTCGTATGGTTCTAATGTGTCTTGTTCTCGAGCTCTGTAAACCAAAGCTCTGATACCACTGTATAACGACCCGAACTTCCCCGGTAAGGAAAGACCGAATTGCCTTGAGAACAACACACATCGGAACACAAACAGAAGAACATTTCATTGTTTATTACAACAATTCCATCAGAATACAAGAATATACAGAATATGAATAAATATTACACATTTCACAAATATCAGAGATTTAAATTACATTTAAATACATAGCAGTGGAAAAATAATACAAATGTAACACCCCGTGAATTCTATAACGCTAAGCTTCACAAATTATAGTATAATTAATTCTAAATTAAAGAATTAAGGGAACCAGGTTACGCCATTGCGTTTGTCTCGGAATTCTGCTTGAGATAGAGTCCGAGTTTGTGCGAATCGGACTCCGTATGAAGAAGTTATGGCCTTCGGAAGTTTCAGAATCAAATTTAAATTCATACAGCTCAGTTTAATTTCAAAATTTCGAATTTCAGGTTCAAACTGGGCTGGACGGGAAAATTCCCGCCCAGAGACCAGGTCGACCATAGGGTCGACCATGGTGTTGACCTGGTCACCCCAAGTCGATCATAGTGTCGACCTGGTCCCCCCAGGTCGACCATAGTGTCGACCTGGGTGTCGACCTGCTTGGTCGACCTGACTGGCCAGGTCTGGCTTTGGCTCGAATTTCTGAGGCCTTGTATGTCACTAGGGCTGACGTGTCACCTCTTGATTGGCTCTCTGAACTTTGAATGGCTTAGATTCCTCCTATCTCCATCTGATGGCTCAAAACAACTTAAAAATCTATAAATACACCCTAAATCTCAAATGAAAATTCACACAAAAAATGAGAAAGGAGTCGTCATGCTGCTAGGGAGGAACTAAACATAGTCGCCAAGAGAAAAGCCTGGAGATGAATCAAAACTAAGAAGAAGATTAAAGTTTAAATCAAATTTATCAACGCAACGTTAGTCTACCCAAAGGAGCGCATCTCAATTTCAGAATCTAGAATTCAAGATTCTGCATTCGTTGTAAGTATAGTGACCTTTTAGAATATGAATAAGAATTGTGATGTGATTCGATGTAAATGAAAATAGAATTATGTTATTGTATTGTATAAATCCTATGTATTGCGATGGTTCAATCATGACTTGTGTATTGACGTTTGTGGCATAAATTGATTGATGCAAGCCTATTGAACATGAAACAATGGCACTTGTAAGTTTGTGGCAAAAACTAGAAATTTATCCCTTTTTGTTTATACCTATGACATGGACCTTATACATTCATTAAGCCTAAATTAAGGCTTATGTAAACATGATTTAGACTTGAAACCTTTTATGCCTACATGACCCAAAACCTATGATATCATTTTCATGTTTATTTGCAAATATAATTGGATCTACGTTAAGTATCGTTTGGGTTTCATAAATTATGCAAGTTCATGTTTATTTGCAAGTATAATTGGATCTATGTTAAGTATCGTTCGGGTTTCATAAACTATGCAAGTTCATGTTGAAATAGGCTATGTGACTAGATGCTATAATTGGACATTTTGGTGAATATACAACATGCTAGTTTTGTGTTTGACATTATGCCAAGTTAAACATGTTTAAACACAAGTTTGTATTAGCCTAAACTATGCTATCTCATATGCCACCTACTTAGTTATACTTCGATTTGAAAGCAAGTTCACATGACCCACCATTTATGTTAGTATCGCTAAGTTGCAAGTTCATGCACCACACACCCTTATATGTTGTAAAATATTACATGTTCTTGATTTCCCCTTTTCTTATGCTTATAAGGTTGGGCTGAATTGTGTCAAGCCCAACATTTGTTATAATGTTGCGAACGTATAAACGAGGGTAATAACATTGGGTGTAAAACATGAAAATATATGATGGCATGTTTGGCACATGCCAATGACAATGACATTTAAGCGGTATAAATTGTTATACCCAAGAATAAAAGATATGACATTTACATATATAATTGAGAAGTAATAAAATATGTAAATTTAGAAAACATGATATGCTTAACCCGAGGTTGGATTGAGTTGTGATGTAAACCTGCCCGGAACCGCCCGCTGTCTAGTAGTCACAACAATACCTATCCAATGTGGGTGGTTAAGCATTGAGCCCAATAAAGACCCGAGGTTAGACCGAGCTACGGTGTAAACCTGCCCGGAACCGATCGGCATATCCAGTAACCGTAGCAATACCTGTCTAATGTGAGTGGTCTGGTGCTCCTAAGAGGCTAAGGACAGGTGGTAGGGTTAAGTCAGCTATAACACTTAACCAAATTCAACATGTTAACAAGAATTGATGGGTGGGGGTTAGGTAAATACAGACACTTAACCACTTAACATGTTTGACTAGAAAATCCTGGTAACGAGGGACCCGTTTCAGCAGTAACCCAATTTAGTTATCAACTACCCTGAAACTAGGCAGGGTGGGGCATGATTACTGGGCTGATTGTAAGCGGTCAAACGACGGTGGTGGGTGCACAGTGCAGGTCTAAAGGGGTATGGGCGTGCACACACTTCGGAGCAGACAACCAGGGCACTGAGGACACCAGTAGTATAACCTATGCCTTCTAGAATTTGTGTCGGGGGCCGCCACCATGGGTCTTGATACACCCCATGGTGGGACCAGCATAGGTATCTACAATTCTTGGGGGCCGTATGACACATGTTAACGCGAGTAGGATCCGATCTTTAAATAAAGTTGGGGATCACTTAACCCTCACCATGGGGTGCCAGTTAGAGTAAACTCAAGTAGATGCAGAGATATAGTATGGGTGCGATAGTACATTCGACACTCCCTTAGCTTGTGACACCATCCTATTTTCAGTATATATATCTATCATGCCCTTTTCTTATTCACATACTGAAGAGTTACTAGATTTACTCAGGCTTTATGTATGACCCTATTTTCTTTTCGTCTTCTTTTCTTTCGTCCCCCCCCCTAGGTCCACAGGGAGGAAACAACTCAGCTCAGTCAGGCTCTGTACAAGCTCCAAGAACGTAGATGTATGATTTGGGTCTCTTTTGCTCGGACTATGGCTTTGGATATCACTATAGGGATTTTTGTCACTTTATTTATGTTTTCTGCTTCATTAATTATCAAGACAGTAATGATGTTGGAAGTATTTTGAGACAATGTTTTGTTTTGAACACGTATTGATGAAATAAAAGTCTGTTGGATTCCGCTGTTTAAAAAATACGTGTATTTATATCTGTCTTGAGTTTATTTGTGGCTTTTACTTATAAACCTCCACCAAAATTAAGGCATTCCCTTTGTGAGTGACCTTAACGGAGGTGGGGTGTTTCAACAAAGCACAATTGAAAGTAATACACAGATACAGAGCTTTCCGAGCATCGTTCTAATTGTAAACCAGGATCCTATGAATATAAATATGCAAAACCAAAACGACTAGCTGCCCGTGTGGAAAATAGGGTCACCCAGAGTTTAGGTTAAAATAATAAACTCCAGGCCAGTCATGTGACTAGTGTGAGAACTAAAACAGTTATTAATCTTTATTTTTAAAGTTAGGTAAATCAAGGGACCACGCCGTATAACACGGAACAGGTTTCCTCCCAAGAATACCAGTGCATAAAACAAACAGCGCAATGCTAAATAAAGAAAATGAAGCTATTATAAGACCCAGGTCCCATCACACAATGCAACGCAAGACGAAGGATAGAGTTTTACCTTATAATAGCCAAAGAATGCTTGATACGTTTAAAAACGGATTATTTTGATATTGCTATAAGTGTATAGTGTCAAAACAATTTCAACCATAAGTATCAATCATAGATGGCATAAGTGTTCCATAACACTATGTCGCCATACTAGGCTCTACAAATAAAACCGAAATGTCACGTATTAGAAATTGAATTTCCATCATGAGTCGAGGCAAGGGGCAAGCTCCTCTCCGTTCGAGACACTCTAGCAAATGTCTCAAGACCACACACCGATCCTTGGATCTTCAGGGCCGGTCCTCTCTTACTTTTGAGGATTAGTTATTCCTTAACACACGTTTCCCGGTCCTATAGGACCTATATAATGGTCTGTACGTCGGCTCACATTGTGCCAGTTATCGACCATATATTCGAGGCGCCTTGCATTCCAACAACCACACAGGTAAAAAGTATATAAACGTCAAGGCTGGTAGGTCACTGACATCACCCATAGCTAGAAAGAAACATCGTGCTCTCCTTGTAGTCACTATCCCGTTTTTGACTCATACTGAGGTGTGAGGCTCGCCAATTCACGCTATACACAAAGCTATTCCACACAGGCCGTGCTTTGATCATCAACCACAAGACTTTTTTTTTCAACAGAAGCCTTGATCATTTCCACTTAGGCATGCCACACAGGCAATTCACTCCATGCGACTGATGTCCATCGATATACAACTTCTGAGCTCGTACGTCTCAGAGAAGGGCGTTAAGCAAGAGAATAAATTCTCTGCCGCCAAACAGATGTATATTTAATAGAGATCAATCAACACAGAATAAAATCCAATGTCAGACACACAGTCCATTTACAAGTTCGTTCTGGGTCTAAACGAAACGGAGGCACTTTCCTCGCATATCCATCGATCTCCAAGTACGTCTGGACGATCACCAACTGATTCCCTTCTCTTGGGCGTACAGCCCAATCAAGATCATCAATAATCATCCAAATGATGTGAAGACTTCCGGTCTTCAACCACCGTCTTCATCTTCGACTTATCGTCGAATCGGTTATTCAGAATGGGTATAAACACAGCATTTCCAAATAACCCGCGTATATAATAAACAAGTGTTACACAAACACAACATATGCCTCATTCCAATTCAGAATATTCTTTTATTCAAAAATTCACATTCTTAGGGAAAGGTTCCCATTAATTTTATCAAAGATAAATTCTTCTAAATTTATTCTTTAATCTTCCTTTGGATATCATTTCAAACCATATTATGGTTTTCCAAACTAGTCGGGATTAGCGAACCACACCGAAGTAATTATTTATTTTATTTTCTAATCCCAACCTATTCATCCCACGGAGCAAAACTAGTAATACTCCATAACTAACACCACGGTGTTATCGGTAAAATTAATTACCATTTCACTTTCAAATCAAATTAAAGATTTATCTATCGCTTTAGAGCAAAACTGGTGATACTCCATCTTTGATCACATTAATTTAATTAAAGATTCATTAAAACTCCACTTAGTTTTAATCTTCCCAAAATCAATATCCCATCTTTAACTGGGTTAAAGAACAAACGTCATCTAAAACACGGCTCACGATAAACCCAAAATCACATTCAAATTCAATTCCAATCAAATATTATTTAATTGACACACTTCATTAAATCTAAATAGAAGGATTTAATCCTTTTCTCTACTGGGCTTAAGCACAGTGTTAATGAAGACACCATTCACGACAAACCCAAATCACATTTGATATTAAATACAAGGCTCTGAATAGAAAATATATCGGCTTATATTCAATATCAAATTCTACGTCCAACAAATTTCGTATTGGAAATAACGATATAAATATATCTTTCAAATTCCCATAACAATATCTGTATAATCACGAAATCCAATATCGAAATATTCCAAAGACAATTTCGATTCAAAGCCACTTCCAATTTATATATTGGAAATTCTGGTTATTTTCAAAACCATTTCAAATCCACTTTATTTATTTTAAAAATAAATGGAATTACAATTCTAGTTCAAAACTAGTTCATTTCGATAAAAATCTATTTTTATCTTTACAAATGTGGAAATTTTCATCCCAATTCTTCACAAGTCATTTCTTATGATTTTACACAAATTATTACTATTTTTAATAATTTTATCATGGCCCATGCAGTTGATTTCCATCAACGGCCATCGAACTGCACTTACAACGACCTTTTCCAAATTTGACTTGGACATAATTCCAAATCCAACCGTTAGATCTTAGATCTCTAATATTCATTGGAAAGCTCTTTTCGATACGAACCCAACGGTTCTGGTTTCAGGAGAATCCGATGGTCGGATCTCCCGTAATGTCCATTCGAAGTCTATGGTCGAAATTCACGAACTACCGCAGCGCGGCGCGTTCTATTCAGGCCATTATATAATATATATATATATATATATATATATATTGTCGATTTCCTTTTAAAAAGTATTTTATAAATCATTTTAAATTCGTTTTCGAAACGATTTCAACTTTATATTCAATTTCGAATCAAAATCGAATATTCCACGTCATCGATATACAAATGATAATATTTTCAAAATGTTTTATTTCGAAATCACTTCTTTTTCTATAATCATTATAAAAACGAATATAATCGATATAAATATCGTTCGCATCAAAATGGTGCATCTCTAATCAACACGGCTTTATATATTTCAATAACTTCGTTATTCTATTCAACAAATGAATATTTTCTTCAACACATCAATATATACTTTATTCAACACAAGAATATTTATTAATTCTCACTAACAATAAAAATGTGTATTCTATTGTATAAAATATTTCGTTCAACACATGAATCATTTTAACACATGAATATTCTCAACACATGAGCATCGTCAACACATGACTATTTATTCTATTCAACACATGAATCCTTATTTCTATAATATTCTTTATTTTCCCAATTGGAATGAGGGCCAATCAATTATCATATAATGTTAATTATATGGATTCCATACAACACATGTATATGATAGCAACGATAAATAATCAACCATCACCCAGAGTGCACCACAAAACTGCATAAGCATTAAATATAAATAATTAACGCTTACACAGTCTGTCGGCCAATTGATCGACATACAATTAAATAATTGGGATTAGTGTACGCCAAATATCATCCCAACACCCGTGTGGGGTTTCAAATCAATAAACACTGATTATTATTTTTGCAGTTGGGTGACGTGTAAAATTTATCATCCTAATCAATAACTTTCAAATAGGTGTACATAAACAAACCGTCCGGTTTGTAAATGAATATTTATTTAATCACATTCACGTTAAAAATTATATTTTTAACGATAATTTATTTATTTCACACATGATGTTTTATTATCCATTTCACATCAACATCACAAACAAATTTCACCACACATCAAACAAGCATACAAGTCGTCCATGGTCTGTGGACGACAGGTGTCGGGTGCTACAAAGCAGCGTCTGCATCCTAGTATATAATTTAACTAGAAAACAAGATTTAAAGTGAGAAGTTCTCACCGACTCGCTAAACCAATGCCACGACTCTTCTTATGTAGAAATCTTCATCGTGCTCGCCTTTTGTCAATTTCATTGTCCGTAGCCACTACATATATAAAAATCACATTTTTATATTGTTGCTATGTATATAAAAATCACATTTTATATGGATAAAAATTCTATTTTTATACCGCTACTATATAGATAAAAATTCTATTTTTACACTGCTACTACATACATAAAAATTCTATTTTTATACCGCTACTATATAGATAAAAATTCTATTTTATACATCGCTACTATATAGATAAAAATTCTATTTTTACATCGCTACTATATAGATAAAAATTCTATTTTTACATCGGTGTTCATATAATAAAAATTATATTTTTATTCTAAATCGATGTATATAAATAATCGAACATTTACCACTTCTTCATATATATAAAAATAATATTTTTATATCGATGTTCACATAATAAAAATCATATTTTCTCTCGCCATTCTCTATATAATGATCGTATTTTTATATTTCTACAACATTTGCAAAAATCACTCCTTTACATCGCTACTTCCATGATAAAAATTATTTTTTTATCTTGCTAGTAATATAATAAAAATTATATTTTTACTTCTCTACATACATAAAAATTATATTTTAATTCTCTAAATCATATAAAAATTATATTTTTATTTCAACTCTACATAGATAAAAATCACATTTTTATCGCTTCCTCACATAGATAAAAATCATAACTTTATAAACTAAAGATCGTATCTTCGTATGTATAAAAATCATTTCTTTTTACTATGAAAAATCATTTCTTTTTACAATAAAAAATCATTTCTTTTTACTATAAAAATCGAAGCTTTTCTCTTCATAAAAGAACGAATTTTTCTTATGCGAAAATGTATATAAAAATTTGATTTTTCCATTTACTATAACATAAAAAAAATTCCTATTTTTATTATGTTAAAAATCCAATCTTTCTTGTATTTCAATGTTCATACGCTAGAAAAAAAACAAAGTTTAAATAAATTAAAACTGAATTTAAAATTAAACAAACACTCACCGTAGCTATTGTCTTCAGAGGGGGGGAGGGGGTCGAGGTCATGGCGGTCGGGGAGGGTTGGGCGGTCGACGGCGGCTCAGAGGGGTGGTGGCGGTCTGGGGGAGGAAGAGGGAAAGGGAGGAGGAGGGAAGAGAGAGGTTGCGTAGGATAGAGGAATGGGGGGGGGGGGGAGAAACGTGGGCAGTCGCGCCCGGTGGCGGCGCGCTGGAGGGGTGCGGTGGCGCCCTGATCGGAGGAGCAATGGGCTCCTCCTTCCTCTCCCTTTTTCCCCTCTGAAATCGATTTGAGTCAATGGGGGAAAGAGGAGAGATATAAAGTAAGGGTGAGGGGTTATTTATAAATATATATATTTTATTATTTTAAAATTCCAAGGAGCAAATTTTTATTTCAAACCCGAAATCGAACCCACCGACTGCCATCCCTAGCTAATTACCCCCATTCCGAACACAATGGGATATGCATCGTAAGCTGATTCAATCGTTTCGATTAGTTTCCATCCAAATCAAAATATAAATCTATATATTGAATTTGAACGCGCATTTCAATTTACCAGGGCCACATACCGACTCTAAAAATTCCCAAAAAATATTTTCTAGCTTCGTATTGACGATACGGTCATAGCAAAACTAATTTCGTCAAATTCTGAAACCGTTTGAAAAATGGCCATTTTCTGGTCGATCGAAATTGATTGAAACTATCAAAATACGTTTTCTTTTGCCACACTCACATATTGATTCAGAAAATTATGAATTTTGAAATCTAGAAATAATTTGACATCACGGATCCAACAAAAGTGGTTTCGTCGAAAACTGAGGTCGTTTGCAAAAATTCCATTTTTAAGGGCCAGAATTCCACAGCAACTATTCTGAATTTCAATTGGACATATCTTTTTATTCCCGCTATGAAATTTTGATTTTTCGGATTCGTTGGAAAGATATTTTCAAATAGATTCTAATATTTTTAGTTTCGCTAAAATCCGGTTTATTTTGAATCATGTGCATTCATTTGAAATTCAAAATCGAAATTTCGAATTACCGCGCCATTTTCAATTCCTTTTGTAATTTAAAATAAATATTTATATTCCAATGACGATCTATATAAATATATACATTCTAATTCTATTCAAAATAAATTTCCCGTCGTTATTATCTAAAATAATTCATTTTAAATATTCAAAATTTAATAAAATTGCCAAAATAAAAATTTTAAATTGGCTCAGATTTCCGGGTTGTTACAAAATAATGGTGGCAGAAGTGCTACAAATTATGGAGTTGCTAGATTCGATGGAAAAGGGAATTTTGGCACATGGTAGATGGAGATGGGTGTGGTGTTAAAGAAAGAGAGGACATTTAAGGTCATCTCAGATCCAGAGGAATTAAAGAATTTAACACCTAAAGAGATAGAAGAGTTAGAAGAGGATGATCTATCTACCATCCAATTTAGCCTTTCTGATGAAGTGTTTAGAGAGGTTTCTCATGTGAAAATTGCTAAGCAACTATGGAATGCACTTCAAAGAATGTTATATGACAAGTCTCTCACCAATTGCATCATCATAAAACAACAACTGTATTCATTTAAGATGAAGCCTAGAACCGGTGTATTTGCTCACATAGATGCCCATAACATGTTTGTCATGAATCTTCGAGCAGCTGATGTAAAGGTTGAGGATGAAGCCAAGTTGTTATTCTGTTATGCTCTTTGCCTGCATAATATAACATCTTTGTTAACTTTATGGTCTATGGGCGTTCATATATTTTCTTGGAGGATGTGAAGACAAATTTGCATAACGAGACATTAAGGGGAAAGTTAGCAAGCGTGAGCATGGAAAATGATTCCGACGGCCTTATTGCACAAAGGGGAAGGAGTAAGAGTATACCCAAATATGGTGGAGATAGAGTTAAGTCCAGATTTCATCCAAAGGGATCTCGGAAGGGAGTTTATCATATTATAGAAAACCTGGACATTATATTGCAAGTTGCCCCAAGTTGGTGAATAAAAACAAAGCTGTTCCACAAAAGGTTCTAGCATCTACTATGGAGACATCAAAATCAGAAAGTAATCATCGCATTTTTACAGATTTTGCCTCTTGTATGATGAAACTATGTGGATTATTGACTCAGAAGCATCCTATCACATGACACCTGGTAGGCGCTCTTTTTCCACTTATCGTCAGTTTGATAGAGCAGAGGTTCTCATAGGAAATTATGCTTCTTGTCGCATGT
The DNA here is from genome assembly GCA_030737875.1 of Allium sativum. Taxonomy (NCBI): domain Eukaryota; kingdom Viridiplantae; phylum Streptophyta; class Magnoliopsida; order Asparagales; family Amaryllidaceae; genus Allium; species Allium sativum. The sequence goes on from CM060909.1 coordinate 78,251,356, forward strand.
TGGTATTGGAATGGTAAAAATAAGGATGTTTGATGGTCTAATTCGTACTTTACGTGATGTCATGCATGTGCTTGATTCAAGGCAAAGTTTGATCTCCATTGCAGCATTATGCAATTTTGTGTAATTGAAAAAGATTAGTTAAAAATTACAAATGGCTCATTGATAGTAATGAAAGGTGTAATAGCTAGAAATCTATCCTAGTTGAAGGGTACAACTGCTATTGCGGAGTCTGCTTCGGTTGCTAATTCTGTTGATTCCGATTCTAATAGATTGTGGCATTTTCATATGGGTCACATTGGAGAGCACCGTTTAGAAGGATTGAGAAGGAGAGGCTTGATTGAAAGTGTTCATCATTCAAAACTTGGCTTTTATGAAGGATGTGTATTTGAAAACAGTTGAAGGTTTCTTTTAGCAGTGCGGAGCATAAATCTAAAGATGTTTTAGAGTATGTTCACACTAATGTTTGGGGCCCAGTGGCATGCTTATCTTTTGGAGGATCCACGTATTTTGTTTCATTTGTTGATGATTTTTCTAGAAAGGTATGTGTGACACCCCACATCCGTTAATGTCACTCTTTATCATAATGCATCAAGTTTCGTGAAGTGTTATAGGTAAACAGTAACATAAATGTTACAAGATAGATATAAAATAACAGTGGAATTAAAACTTTATTAAATAGAAAAGCTTCGTGGTTCAAACCAAATTACAATATAAGTCTGGAATACTGAAAAAATAAAACTTCTTCCTTGTACAAAAATCATCATCAGAGTACAATGATATAAAAGGAACATAATCCCCAAAATTTAGCCATAGTAGAGCAAATGCGAAATCGAGAAATACAACTAAGCAGCTCCAAGTAGAAAAGAAGTATCCCAATCAAACTTAAGTATTCCCACCTTGAGAACCCAGGGGGAAATGGAAGAGAAAGAGGATGAAACAAAGTGGGTCAGACATAAAGTCTGGCGAGTCTAGTTACTTTTAACATATAAATAAGTAAAAGCATCATGACAGGCATATAAGTTAGAGAGAGATAACAGCGTCATAAGGCAAGTATATCAAGGTAAACATGATAAACAGAACAGAACAGGCATTGCTCTTCTCTAAAACTTTTCTCTCCGCACCAATACTAGTATAACAAGAAAAATTTGATCCCAACAAGTACAAAATGGTAGACTTAGGTGTACTTCTAGTGAGAGGTTTTACCCCATACAATAACAGGTAGCTCAAAAGAACTGACAGGTGTTAACCCCAACGACAAGAATGGGCTCCAAAACAAGTAAGACTAGATGTACCCCAATTACTACACCCAATTGATCGGCTCTCTAACTCGTAGATTGTCTGTGCTGTCCCCATAGTAGGATGTATCACTTCCTAAAGTGGCAACCCTTTGTTTACAAGATGTGCACAAACCATATCTACAAATGTTATGACGTCTTAACCTCCCTGGACCGGACCCATGCATGCACTGATGCACATGACCCCGTCTGAATGCGCTGCCCGCACCGTCCCTCAAGTGTCCTCTTATAATCAGCTCAGTAAGCATGCCCAGACATTGACCTAGTTCGGGGCTCCCCGTTAGATACCAAGATGGGTTACTGACTGAAACGGGTCTCACACACCAGATGATACAAGCGTCCCCCCAGGCTTGCATCCCCACTACTAGAATTTCAATAGGTTATGCCTACTAGTTTAACAAGATTGCATAACCCTATAGGTTAAGTTTTTGGGCCTATATATATATAAATATTACCCACTGCCACAAGATTTATTTAACCCTCCCATTGATTCAAACGAATATACTTAACCCCTACTTAATTTGATAGGTTTTGGTAATCTTCATGGATTCAAATAGGTTAAGTATTACAAGTTTATCACCATTCATTCATTTATGGTTATTACTGTGCTAGACCTCCCAAATTAGGTCTACCACTTGTGGATGCTGGATATGTCGGTTGGATCCGGGCAGACTTCTTCCACAAGTCGTACTTAATCTCGTGTCTTAGCATGTCACGTGTTTATGCACTTAGACTCCTCACATTAGATTTACCACTTCTGGACGCTGGATATGCTGGGCGGTTCCGGGAAGACTTCTACCACAAGTGTAATCTAACCTCGTGTCTAAGCACGGTTACAGTTTCTAATTATTGTGAATCTAGGCATTTTCATTACTAACAAATTTTCATGTTTATTATACCCTAAATCCCCGTCCGAACTATTGTACAAGTTATGCCCCATATTTAGATCAAGATATAGATTATGCCCCCAAATCCCAAGTATTGGTTCAAGGTACAAGTTATGCCCAAAATTCCCAATCATGTTTTACAATATGAATTATCCCCCAAATTTATAATTCCTAATCGTTCCCAAATTCGTGCGTTCACGTATTTCCGCGATAGGCATAGGCTCGAAGGTAGCCTGGATATAAAAATAAAAAGGGGGAGGAGAGAACAAGAATAGGCATAGTAAATAAGACTGACATATGATAACATAATTAGGCAAACTAACATAATAGGCATAAGGTGACATGATTAGGAAAACTGAGAGAATAGGCAAAGGTGTCATGATTAGGAAAACTAATAGAATAGGGATATTATGAATAGGCATAACAGATCTAAGCAGTAGTTTGTGTATACAATTAATGGCAGATCTGTTATGATCCAGATTTCTAACAGGCATGGGTTTAGATCCAAACTTATAAACATGTCAAGATTACATTTTAGGTGTTTATATCTAAAAGCAACATAAACTCGCTATGATTGGATCTGAAGAGCAGAAGATTAATCGTAGATGATGTAGCACAAATCTCTGAATTTGTTGTTGAAGAAGAATAAGCTAGATCAAACTGAGTTGTGACAGCACCTCGTTGTCTCCATTATTTTTGGTGAATAAAAACAATGAGAATGAGGTCTTATTAAAAGCCTAGGGTCAATGAATCGAGTCAAGAAACGAGTCTTCGTTCAGGAACTGAATTCTGCCCAGATCTGGGGGGTCGACATGGGTGTCAACACCCCTGTGTGGGTGTCGACCCATGGGTCGACACCCCTAGGACGGGGTCAACCTCTAACGGGCTGATTTCTTCCCTTATCTCCCGCTTCTGGTTTTTGAGTTATTTTGAATTATGATTTTGGTTTGTTTATATATATTTCTCTTATGCGTATACAAACTTCTAACCTTAATAACTTCTTCATACGATGTCCGTTTTACACAAATTTGTTATCTATCTTAAGCAAAATTCCGAGATGAATGCAATGGCGTAGTCCATTTACTTTATTCCCAATATTTAATAAGTATTCTTAAATATATCATTACAGTGTTGTTAGAATTACAGGGTGTTACATTCTCCCTTACTTTTAGGATTTCGTCCCCGAAATCTCTAAGTCAAGAAGAATGTATATCCTAACATCCAACATCCATCTTCTCATCCATCAATCACAGGCATCCATTGTCCTTAAAAACGTTTCTAATGCTTATATGAATATATGCAAAGGTGTGTGTATATGTCCCTATACTAATGCGAAAGATCAAGCGATCTACTGATTCAGTTGACCTCCTTAATGCAATGTATGTTAGTGTCGTGAATTCGACATGTATGCAAATAGTCTTACTATAACATGTAAGCTCTATTTGTATGCAAAATCATCCACCGTAATGCAGTATCCATATGATGATTCACCCATTTTCATCCATAAAAGAAGAAAAATGCACATACATCCATATGCAGTATGAGAGTGACTGAGCCGATCTAGTGCCTAATGTGTGTGTATGCATCCACAGGCAACCACTAGCAAACACTTGCATCATCAAACATGACATGTCTCAAACACATATCTACATCCATGGGTTCCCTACCTAGAGGTCGAAGATTCGATTGACATGATATACTTAAATGATAGAAACAAGGATGAATAAAAGCTTTGGAAAAAGAAGTTAAGAACATACCCTTAAAATGAAAAGGGTACGAAGCGCGAATCTTGTTTTCAGTCTCCTAAGTTGCATCCTCTTGGTCATATCCCCACTGAACTTTCATCAACTTGACCTCTCGGTTGTGTAGCTTCTTATCGTCTGATATAAGAATACGAGTAGGAACTCGTCTAACTATCGCCTCCCATTCTGCTTCTACTACTTCAAGCGTACTCAGCTCAACTACTTCTGCGGTATCATGCAAACTGTTCCATAAATGAGAAATGTGGAAAACATCATGAACGCAGGACAGTCTCCCTGATAGCTTTACTCTATAGGCCATTTGGCCAATCCTTTATGTTATGGGAAATGACCCTACAAATCTTGGAGGCAATTTCCCTATAGATCCAAAACGAACTATATTCCCCAAAGGTGATACCTTGATGAAAACCATGTCTCCCACCTCAGACTCAATGTCAATCCTTCTCCTATCAGCATAGGATTTCTGCCTATCCTGAGATGTCATCATGCGCATGCGGATAAGATCAATCCTCTCTGAAGTTTCCCTAATCATCCCAGGTCCAAGTAGAAGCCTTTCTATAGATTCCCTCCAACAAGCCGGTGATCTACAAGGTCGGTCGTATAATGCTTCGAAGGGTGCCATGCCAATACTAGCTTGGTAACTTATGTTGTAGGCGAACTCTGCTAAAGGAAGATGCTCTTCCCAAGTCCCTCCGAAGTCTAAGATACACAGTCTTAAAAGATCCTCAAGGACTCTATTCACTCTTTTTGACTGTCCATCAGTCTATGGGTGATAAGCGGTGCTCAAACACAACTGTGTACCTAACGCTTCTTGCAAGCTCCTCCAAAATTCACTGGTGAATATGGGGTCACGATCACTCACAATACTGGAAGGTACTCCATGCAGATAGACTATCTCACGAAGATAAACTGCTGCCAACCATGCTATCGTCCTCTTACTCTTAATAGGGATGAAATGAGTGCTCTTAGTAAGTCTGTCCACTATAACCCAAGTACTGGTGTTGCCTTTCCTTGATCTAGGCAAACCATCAATGAAATCCATAGAGACGCTCTCCCACTTCCACTGTGGGACTTCCAAAGGATGAAGTAAACCACTGGGCTTCTTTTGCTCATCTTGGACTTGCTGGCAAATCAAACATCAAGAAATAAACTCCACCACATCTTTCGTCATCCCAGCCCAAAAAAAACTCTCTTTATATCCTTATACATCTTTTCACCACCTGGATGAATAATCATCCTAGAATGATGGGATTCCTCAAGGAATGTCGTCAATAGACTCCCAACTCGGGGAACACAAAGTCTTCCATCTCGTAGCAACCACCCTCTATCGTCCGTGTAATATCTACTGAGGTGACTAGAAGTCTCCCTTTTACTGAGTTTATCCAAGATATCAGCTAGTTGTGGGTCCTTTCGCTGTGAAGTCCCTATCTGATCCGACAAAGTAGGTCGCACCTCTAATGATGCCAATAAACCAGGCGTAAACTCAATGGAGGGTCAAAAATCAAAAGTCGATATAAACTCCAAGCTTTTCCTCTCCACAAACAGAGAACTCAAAGTCATCCCCTGCCTACTCAATGCGTCTGCCACCACATTAGCCTTGTCAGGGGTATAAGAAATCTCAAAATCATAGGACAATAGGAACTCCATCCATCTTTGTTGCCATAAATTAAGATCCTTCTGCGAGAACAAGTACTTAAGAAATTTATGATCGGTCTACAATTCAAACTTCTCTCCAAGTAGATAGTGGCGCCAAGTCTTAAGCGCGAATACTATGGCAGCTAACCCAAAATCGTGGGTTAGGTAGTTCTTCTCATGAACTCTTAATTGTCTATCTCCATAACATACTACCCTCCCTCTTGCATTATAACCGCACCAAGCCCTGTACCACATGCATCAGTATATATTATGAACACTGTTCTCATCGGGCAAGGTTTAGACTGAGGCTGTTGTTAGTGCCCTCTTTAATCGTTGAAAAACAACGTCACAATCTATATCCCAATAAAATGGCAGATTCTTCTTTGTCAGTCTGGTGAGTGGGGCGGATATCTTTGCGAAGTCCTTAATGAACTTCCTATAATAGCCCGCTAAACCAAGAAAACTCCTCACCTCCATTGCATTCTTTGGGACCTGCCAATCTTGAACTACAACTACCTTTGCGGGATCTACTGCTATCCCATTTTTAGAGACCACATGCCCTAAAAATCTTACTTCTTTTCTCCAAAAATAACATTTGAAGAACTTCTCCTTAAGCTGGTGCGCACAGGGAGTTTTCATAACCTCCCTCAAATGTAAGGCATGCTCTTCTTCGTTCTTCGAGAAAATCAAGATATCATTAACAAAGACTACAATGAACTTATTTAGCGACTCCCGAAACACCCTACTCATTAGATCAAAAAAATAGGAGGGGGCATTCGTCAACCCAAAAGGCATGACGAGCCACTCGAAGAAACCATCTGGAGTTCTAAAAGCGGTCTTGTCCATACTGTCCTCGATCACACTCAACTGATGAAACCCTATGGCCAAGTCTGACCAGGAGAAAACAGATGCACCAACGACCTGGGAAAACATATCATCTATCCTCGGAAGTGGGTGCCTATTCTTCTTAGTGAGTTTATTCAACTCCCTATAATCCACACATAAGCGAAGCGACCCATCCGCCTTAGTGGCGAATACCACTGTAGCACCCCATTCAGATATGCTTCGCCTAATAAACCCTTTCTCAAGTAGCTCCTCTACTTTCTTGCTGAGCTTCCTCCTTTCTCTTGGAGCCATGGGGCGCATAGGCAATGCAACGGGTTTTGCATTGTCCACCAAGTATATATGGAAATCAATCTCGCACCTCAGAGGTAAGCCTCGAACCTCCACAAAGACATCTGGATAATCACAGACTATCGGTACATATCATAGATCATCGATAGATGCATCAAACGCCTCTAGGAAACTAAGCATGATTGACCCTTTAGGGTCACAAGAAATCTCAAGGGTCCTCCCATGGCAAGTCAAAAGTCTAACGACCCTCCTTTCACAATCCAGAATGCCAGCATACATGGCTAGCTAATCCATCCCTAGATTTAAACCATAGCCCATGAAACCAAGCACATACGCATCGCATTTAAACTCGACGCCTAACACTGATATTCTCAAATCCCGACAAATCATAGACAGATGAGTCGTACCCCTAATGAGGTTTGAGACAACAACGGGATCCAAAACCATATTGCTAAGGTGCAGAGACTCAACTAGAATCAGATATAAAAGAATGCGAAGCGTCAGAATCAAAAATAACATGATGATTGGAAAGAGAAATCAAACCTTCAACAGAAACTTTCCTACCTCTATCTGGTACACATGCCATGAGGGCATGCATCTGCCCTCCAGAAGATCCTGCCCTTTGGCCATGTCCTTGCTTCTTCGGGCACTCCCTAGTGTAGTGTCCGAATTTGCCATAGTTGAAACAAGCATTATTACTTCTTCTGCATTTCTTGACTAAAAGACCCAAGTGCTCATGATATTTCTTCTTGCCTTTATTTGAACTTTATCTATGTTCCCTTCCTGGGCCACTATTTCTCTCATCCTTGAGCTGTGCTCCTTAGACCTGACTCCCTTATTTTCCTTTCTATCATTCTTGTGTAACAAGCTAACAAGTCTCTCGAAAGTTGCGTCCATCGCATGGAAATCCTTATGAAGCTCGAGAAAATTAGCCGTAGGTGAAATTACTGCGGCTACAGATGGAGGTTAGGAACTTCCTTGCCCTTCGAAATGTGCCGTAGTTTTAACATGCCTATGGAACCATGCCGCAATGGGGACACCTTTCGGGAAGAATCGGTTCCCCAGACATGCTAAAAAGAAAAGGAAAAGGGACCCAAGCAGAGAATCGAAAGATATTTTATATGGCTTTGGTAATATGTTTTTCAAAACGGTCTTTCCTTTTGAAAATGATTTCTTTTAAAGCCCTTTTTGGAAAATCTTTTATCCGATCTGGTAACCTTCAGCTCTGATACCAAATGTAACACCCAATTTCCGTTAATGTCACTCTTTATCAGAATGCATTAAGTTTCGTGAAGCGTTATAGGTAAATAGTAACAGAAACATTACAAGGCAAATATAAAATAACAGCGGAATTAAAACTTTATTAAATAGAAAAGCTTCGTGGTTCAAACCTAATTACAATATAAGTCTGGAATACTGAAAACATAAAACTTCTGCCTTGACAAAAATCATCATCAAACTACAATGATATAAGAAAAGCATAATCCCCAAAATTTAGCAATAGTAGAGCAAATGCGAAATCGAGCAATAAATCTAAGCATCTCCAAGAAGAAAAGAATAATCTCGATCAACCTTGAATATTCACACCCTAAGAACCTGGGGGGAACGGAAAAGAAAAAAGAAGAAACAAAATAGGTCAGACATAAAGTTTGGCGAGTCCAGTTACTTTTAGCATATAAATAAGTAAAGCACCATGACATGCATATAAGTTGGAGAGAGATAACAGTGTCATAAGGCAGGTATATCAAGGTAAACACGATAAACAGAAAAGAACAAGCATTGCGCTTCTCTAGTACTTTTCTCTCTGCACCAATACTAGTATAACAAGAACAAGATGATCCCAATGAGTACAAGATGGTAGACTTAGGTGTACTTCTAGTGAGAGGTTTTACCCCATACAATAATAGGTATCCCAACAGAACTGACAGGTGTTACCCCAAAACGACAAGAATGGGATCCTAAACAAGCAAGACTAAATGTGCCCCAATTACTACTCCCCATCGATCGGCTCCCTAACTCGTAGATACTCTGTGCAAGCCCCATATTAGGATGTATCACTTCCTAAAGTGGCAACCCTTTGTTTATAAGATGTGCACAAACCATATCTACAAATGTCATGGCGTCTTAACCTCCCTGGACCGGACCCATGCACGCACTTGACCCTGTCGGAATGCGCCGCCCACACCGTCCCTTAAGTACCTCTTATAATCAGCTTTGTAAGCATGCCCAGATCCCAACCTAGTTCGGGGTTCCTCGTTTGATATCGAGATGGGTTACTGACTAAAACGGGTCCCACATACCAGATGATACAAGCTTCCTCTAGGCTTACATCCCCACTACTAGAATTTCAACAGGTTATGCCTACTAGTTTAACAAGATTGCATAACCCTACAGGTTAAGTTCGTGGGCCTATATATATATATATATATATATATATATATATATATATATATATATATTAACCACCGCCACAAGATTTGCTTAACCCTCCCACTGATTCAAACGAGTTTACTTAACCCCTACTTAATTTGAAAGGTTCAGGAATCTTCATGGATTCAAATAGGTTAAGTATTGCAAGTTTATCACCATTCATTCATTTATGGTTATTACTGCGCTAGATATGCTTGTTGGATCCGGGTAGATTTCTTCCACAAATTGGACTTAACCTCGTGTCTTAGCATGTCACGTGTTTATGCACTTAGACCCCTCACATTGGATTTACCACTTCTGGACGCTGGATATGCCGGGCGGTTCTGGGAAGACTACTACCACAAGTGCAATCTAACCTCGTGTCCAAGCACGGTTACAGTTTCTAATTACTGTGAATCTAGGCATTTTCATTACTAACAAATTTTCCTTTTTATTATACCCCAAATCCCCGTCCGATCTATGATACAAGTTATGCCCTAGATTTAGATCAAGATATAGATTATGCCCCCAAATCCCAAGTATTGGTTCAAGGTACAAGTTATGCCCAAAATTCCCAATCATGTTTTACAATATGAATTATCCCCCGAATTTATAATTCCCATCATTCCCAAATTCATGCGTTCGAGTATTTCAGTGATAGGCCTAGGCTTGAAGGTTGCCTGACTATAAAAACAAAAGGGAAAAAGGGAGACAAGAGAACAAGAATTGGCATAGTAAATAGAACTGGCATATGATAAAATAATTAGGAAAACTAACATAATAGGCATCAGGTGACATGATTAGGAAAACTGACAGAATAGGCATAAGGTGTCATGATCAGGCAAACTAAAAGAATAGAGATATTATGAATAGGCATATGAGATCTAAGTTGTAATATAGGTATACAATTAATGGCATATCTGTTGTGATTCATATTTCTAACAGGCTTAGATCCAATCTTATAAACATGTCAAGATTACATTAGGTGTTTATATCGAAAAGCAGCATAAACTCATTGTTATTGGATCTAAAGAACAGGAGATTAATCATAGATGTTGTAGCACAGATCTCTGAATACGTATAACTTATTGTTGAAGAAGAATAGTTTAATAACGGAATTTTGGAACCAATTTAATTTTTTAATTTTAGTTATTTTAATGAATTTTGAATATTTAAAATGATTTATTTTAAATAATAACAACTGAAAATTTATTTAAAATCAAAGTTAAAACGAATAAATTTATTTTAATTATAAAACGAACCTGAAATGGTGCGATAGTTTGAAATTTCGATTTCTAGTTTCAATTTAATATACAAAATTCAGTATAAGTCAGAATTGGACGAAACAAGAGATATTTGAATCTGATTAATAATATCTTTCTAACGAATGTAATAAATTGATATTTCACTTTATAAATGATAAGTTATGTTCGATTTAAAATTCAGAAAAGTCGCTGTAGAATTTATATATATTTTAATATGGGTGCATTTTTTACAGGTCCCAATTAACTTTCTAAATTAGGCACACATCCAGTCATAAACTTATTGTAAATTTAGTCCCTATTTTTCAAAAAGACAACAAGAAAATAGATTATTTTTTTAAAAATCAAGTAAATTCGTAATTAATTAAAACAATTAATTGTAAAAAAATTCACGTGGGAAAACATCAAAAACCACATCAAAATCAAGAATTACATAAAGAATAACGAAATGCAGTAAAATGCATCGACATATGCATATAATTCAATTAGTTGCATACATGTATGCATTTATTTTAATTTCGCTTCAAAACAGCAGTGTAAATGCATACATGTATGCACATACTTTGAAAACATGCATCTTCTGATGCATTTATTTAAAAACTGCATACGTACATACAATTTGTTCAGTTTTGCACACATTTTAACATATATGCAGTTGTACAGAAAAAATGCATATATGTATGTAGTTATTAAACAGGCGTGCGTAAATATGTGCATGTGTATTCAAATAGTTGTATGTGTATATATATATATATATATATATATATATATATATATATATATATATATATATATATGCAACTATAGGCAATAGTTGCATACATATATGCAACTGTTTTTTTTTTTGCGTGGACTTCTGGGATTATTTCCAGATTTTTAATTTTTTTTTAATCCGTGACGCTTTTTTTTGCAGAAATTGCAGAAGGCGTAATGTTTACAGGAAGGAGGCGGAATGGTTCAAAAGGTCCAGGCGGTAGTGCAGAACAGGAGGCGGGATTACAATATAAAGATGGGAGGGATGTGAAGTGTATTAAGTTTGAAAATAGGGATGTGTGCATAATTTTCACTTTTAATATAATATATAGCCCTTAAAAGAGCCATTTTGCAAATGTCCGTTTCCGACGAAACCACTTTTGTTGGATCCGGAATTTCAAATTATTACTAGATTCCAATTTTCAAAAATTTTGGAATTAATATGTGAGCGTGGCAAATGAAAACGTGTTTTGTCAATTTCAGTCAAATTGGATCGACCAGACAATGGCCATTTTTCAAATGGTCTTCAAATTCGACGAAATTAATTTTGTTAGGACCGTATCGTCAAAACAAAGCTAGATATAATTTTTCTGTAATTTTTAGAGCCAGTATGTGGCTCCGGTGAATTAAAATATACGATTAAATTTAATAAATGAATGATTTATATTTTAAATTAAAGAAAACAAGCTGAAAACGATCAAATGGGCTGATGAGACCTAGTCCATTATGTCCGGAATAGGGATAATTGGTTAGGAGTGACATTAGTTGGACTGGATTTGGAGCTACTAAAAGTTAATCGTTTTTTTAAATAAACGAATTAAATATTATTATATTATAAATACACACATATTAGAAGACCCTAATTCCTATTCTAAAGCCGCTGCCAACCCCTTCGTTCCATGGCCATCCTCATCTGAATTTCCACCATTAAAATCTTCTTAACCTTTCAGTAAAACCTCTCCTCCCTTTTGCAAATTTTGTAACCTTCCACATCCTCTACAAATCCATAGGGTTGGATCTATCCTAGGGCAGTACATCTCGAGAACCGTGACCGTAAACAGCCTCCGTTCACCTTCGTTCTGGCCATTGTAGGGTCCACCGAGCTTGGGGTTAGGGGAGGTTCGGGTGCGTCGTTCATAGCTCTCCGGCTTGGTGTATTTAGATCGTCATTCTATGCCTTGTGGTGCTCGCAAAATCGAACCCCAGGTTGGAACATTCACTGAAAAGTAGCGGCTGTTATCAGATAGAAGAAGAAAGGGTATAACCTAATTTTATTATTTAATTAACTAATTAAAAATGTTATTAAGACAAATAAAATTGTATCTTATACATACGAACTCGAAATTGAATAATTTCAGAATCGTTGCGATCGTGAGTCCGAGATCTACATTTCTGGACTGAGTAGAACGAATTCTGAGCAGATCAGATTTTATCCAAAAAAATTCAGATCTGAATTGTACATGATTCAAAGCACTATGAGAATTCTATTTTATTTCTTCTTCTTAAATAATTAAAATTAATTATGATTGTATTATCACCAATCCGCTGTAAATTTCCATTTGTTTACTACGTGATTTGATATGTGATTGATGTGTTATGTAGATCTGTTAAATTGGTAATATTATGTTATAATAAAATGGTTAAAACGTATAGATCATTTTTGTTGTGATAAAATGGTTAAAACACGTAGATCATTTTTGTTGTGATAAAATGGTTAAAACATATAGATCATTCTTGTTGTGATAAAATGAGTGAAACAAAAAGATATATAATTTTCGTTTAAAATGAGATACATAATTTTTGTTTAAAAATGAAATATCAATTTTTATCATTTTATTGAACTAGAGTTTTCAACAAAAATGGAATATCAAATTTTTTTATTTTGTTGAATTAGAACTTTCAACAAAAATGAAATATCAATTTTTATCATTTTGTTGAACTAAAGTTTTCAACAAAAATGAAATATCGATTTTTATCATTTTGTTGAACTAGATTTTTCAACAAAAATGAAATATCAAATTTTGTCATTTTGTTGAATTAGAATTTTCAACAAAAAAAATGAAATATCCATATTTATACATTTTGCTGAACTAGGGTTTTCAACAAAAATGAAATATCAATTTTTATCATTTTGTTGAACTAGAGTTTTCAACAAAAATGAAATATCAAATTTGTCATTTTGTTGAATTAGAATTTTCAACAAAAAAATTAAATATCCATTTTTATACATTTTGTTGGACTAGAGTTTTCAACAAAATTGAAATATCAAATTTTATCATTTTGTTGAATTAGAATTTTCAACAAAAAAATTGAAATATCCATTTTTATACATTTTGTTGAACTAGAGTTTTCAACAAAAATGAAATATCAATTTTTATAATTTTATTGAACTGGAGTTTTCAACAAAAATGAAATATCAGTTTTTATCATTTTGTTGAGCTAGAGTTTTCAACAAAAATGAAATATCAATTTTTATCATTTTGTTGAACTAGAGTTTTCAACAAAATTGAAATATCAATTTTTATCGTTTTGTTGAACTAGAGTTTTCAACAAAAGTGAAATATCAAATTTTGTCATTTTGTCGAATTAGAATTTTCAATAAAAATGAAATATCAATTTTTATCATTTTGTTAAACTAGAGTTTTCAACAAAAATGAAATATCAATTTTTATCATTTTGTTGAACTAGAGTTTTCAACAAAAATGAAATATCAAATTTTGTCATTTTGTTGAATTAGAATTTTCAACAAAAAAATGAAATATCCATTTTGTTGAACTAGAGTTTTCAACAAAAATGAAATATTAATTTTTATCATTTGTTGAACTAGAGTTTTCAAAAAAAAAATGAAATATCAAATTTTGTCATTTTGTTGAATTAGAATTTTCACAAAAAAAATGAAATGTCCATTTTTAAACATGTTGTTGAACTAGAATTTTCAACGAAAATGAAATATCAAATTTTTTCATTTTGATGAATTAGAATTTTCAATAAAAAAATTGAAATATCCATTTTTATACATTCTATTGAACTTGAGTTTTCAACAAAAATGAAATATCAATTTTTATCATTTTGTCGAACTAGAGTTTTCAACAAAAATGAAATATCAATTTTTATCATTTTGTTGAACTAGAGTTTTCAACAAAAATGAAATATTAAATTTTGTCATTTTGTTGAATTAGAATTTTCAACAAAAAATGAAATATCCATTTTTATACATTTTGTTGAACTAGAGTTTTCAACAAAAATGAAATATCAAATTTTGTCATTTTGTTGATTAGAATTTTCAACAAAAAAAATGAAATATCCATTTTTATACATTTTGTTGAACTAGAGTTTTCAACAAAAACGAAATATCAATTTTTATCATTTTGTTGAACTGGAGTTTTCAACAAAAATGAAATACCAATTTTTATCATTTTGTTGAATTGGAGTTTTCAACAAAAATGAAATATCAAATTTTGCCATTTTGTTGAATTAGAATTTCAACAAAAAAATGAAATATCCATTTTTATACATTTTGTTGAATTAGATTTTTTAACAATAATGAAATATCAATTTTTATCATTTTGTTGAACTAGAGTTTTCAACAAAAATGAAATATCAAATTTTTTCATTTTGTTGAATTGGAATTTTCAACAAAAAAAATGAAATATCCATTTTTTTTACATTTTGTTGAACTAGAGTTTTCAACAAGAATGAAATATCAATTTATATCATTTTGTTGAATTAGAATAAAAATAGAAAAAGGTTCATGTTTTAAATAAATACATGTCTACATTAAAAATTCACATTTTTAATGTAATGTTAGAAAATAGATAAATGTTCATGTTTTAAATAAAAACATGTTCACATTAAAATTTCACATTTTTAATGTAATGTTCGAAAATAGATAAATGTTCATGTTTTAAATAAAAATATGTCTACATTAAAAATTCACATTTTTAATGTAATGTTAGAAAATAGATAAATGTTCATGTTTTAAATAAAAACATGTTTACATTAAATTTCACATTTTTAATGTAATGCTAGAAAATAGATAAATGTTCATGTTTTAAATAAAAACATGTCTACATTAAAAATTCACATCTTTAATGTAATGTTAGATAATAGATAAATGTTCATGTTTTAAATAAAAACATATTTACATTAAAATTTCACATTTTTAATGTAATTTTAGAAAATAGATAAATGTTCATGTTTTAAATAAAATCATGTTAACATTAAAATTTCATATTTTTAATGTAATGTTAGAAAATAGATAAATGTTTATGTTTTAAATAAATACATGTTTACATTAAAATTTCACATTTTTAATGTAATGTTTGAAAATAGATAAATGTTCATGTTTTAAATAAAAACATGTTTACATTAAAATTTCACAATTTTAATGTAATGTTAGAAAATCGATAAATATTCATGTTTTACATAAAAACATGTTTACATTAAAATTTCACATTTTTAATGTAATGTTAGAAAATAGAAAATTGTTCATGTTTTAAAGTAAAAACATGTTTACATTAAAATTTCACATTTTTAATGTAATGTTATAAGATAGAAAAATGTTCATGTTTTAAAATAAAAACATGTCCATAGTAAAAATTCACATTTTTTATGTAATGTAAGAAAATAGAAAAATGTTCATTTTTGTCAAATAGTTTAGTTACAACAAAAATATACATTTTTGTCAAATTAGAATTGTTGAACAAAAATATACCTTTTTGTCAAATTAGAATTGTTGAGCTAATATATATACATTTTTGTCAAATTGGTTTAGTTGAAACAGAAAATATATTTTTGTTGATTAGATAAGAATCAAGACAAAAATTATATTTTTGTTGATTATATGACGTCAAGACAAAAATTACATTTTTTTTATTAGACAAGAGTCAAGACAAATATTACATTTGTGTTAATTAGATAAGAGTTAAAAACAAAAATAACATGTTTGTTAAGGAGATTTGAGGTAAAACAAAAATAACATTTTTGTTAAATAGATTTGTGTTAAACCAAAAAGAATATTAATTCTGTTAAAATTAGAATTGTCAAAATAGAAATTGTCATTTTTGTTGATACTAGAATTGTCAACAAAATGAACGAATCATTTTTATTCATTGTGTAAAATTAGAATTGTTTACAATATGAATTATCACTTTTATTCAATTGGTTAAAATAAGAATTGTTAACAATATGAATTATCACTTTTATTCAATTGGTAAAATAAGAATTGTTTACAATACGAATTATCACTTTTATTTAATTGGTTAAAAATAGAATTGTTAACAATATAAAAGAATCACTTTTAAATCATTTTGTTGAAATAGAATTTTCAACAAAGATGAAAGGACCATTTTAAATCATTTTGTTGAAATAGAATTTTCAACAAAAATGAAATGAACATTTTTATTCATTTTTGTTAAACTAGAATTGTTAACAAAATAAAGTCGTCACTTTTATGCATTTTGTTAAAATGGAAATTTAGACCAATTGAAATTATCACTTTTAATCATTTTGTTAAACTAGAATTGTCAATATAAATGCAATCATCATTTATATCCATTTTTTTGAAACTAGAATTGTCAACAAAAATGAATGAATCATTTTTAACCATTTTGTTGAAATAGAATTGTCAACAAATTGAAATTATCACTTGTAATCATCTTGTGGAAATAGAATTGTCAACAAAAATGAATATATCATTTTAATCATTTTGTTGAAACTAGAATTGTCAACAAAAATGAATGAATCATTTTTAACCATTTTGTTGAAATAGATTTGTCAAGAAATTGAAATTATCACTTGTAATCATTTTGTTGAAATAGAATTGTCAATAAAAATGAATATATCATTTTAATCATTTTGTTGAAATATAATTGTCAACAAAATGAATGAATCACTATTTAATCATTTTGTTGAAATATAATTGTCAACAAAAATGAATGTGACACTTTTTATGCATTTTATTGAAATAGAATTTGTATGCAAATTAAAGACATTTTTATCGCCAAAATTACACATTAGAATTTGTGTATCAATGTACGTGACATTTTTATGTCAAATTACACATTAGAATTTGTGTACAAGTTAAAGTGACATTCTTATTGTTAATTTATACATTAGAATTGTACACAAACAAAAGAGACATTTTTATATGTTAATGTATACATTAGAATTGGTATGCAATTTAAAATAAACATTTTATATGTTATGTTCTACCTTGAAACTATATATATACAAATAAAATATTTCTTTTTATTTGTTAAAGTCTAAAATAGAAATACAAATAAAATTATCTTTAATTTGTCATTAGCAAATGTCATGTAAATAAAGACACTTTATTTGACATTACAAAACATGTAGAAATGGTTATGCAAATTAAAACGTTCTTTTATTTGGTGTATTAAACAAGTTAGTGGAATCGTCAAACTGTTTATATTTATTAATAATTTTACATATAAATATAAATTAAAATATAACGAATCGCGCGCGGTAGTTCGTGTTTCGGAATCGCAGTTTTGAACAATTATACCGAAAGATCCGACCGTCAGATTTTCCCATAACTGGAACTGTTAGGTCCGCTTTGGGAAGATCTTTCCAACGATATAGAAGTTATTAAATCCAACGGTTAGATTTTGAGAAATATGTAAATAAAATTTGGGTAAAAACAGCGCCAGGGCCGCCTATTGATCCGAAGCATCGTTAAATTAAATTGGGCTATTTTTATATAAACAAAAATAGCGATAAATCGTTATAAAATAATATTAACGATATGAAATAATTTTAAATTATACATATTCAAGGATTATTTGAAAATACCGAGTTCAATCTCATTTCAAGTAATTATACGATGATTAAAGTCGAAGACATTGAAGACGGTGATTGAAGACCGGCGATCTTCACATCGAATGGATGACTACTGATGCCCTGGACTGATTTGCTCCAAGGAAAGGGTTAAAGTGGTAGTTGTCCGGACGTACTTGTTGATTGTCCAGATATGCGAGGACACCTCTTCCGTATTGGACATACGGGACGAGGAATAAGGTGTCTCCGGTTTCATTCAGACTCAGAACGGTCTTGTAAATGGATGTATGTCTGACATTGGATTTCATTCCATGTAAATTGATTTATATTTAATATATATCTACTGGTGGTGGAGAATTTATTCTCTTGCATAACACCCTTCTTTGAGACGCACGAGTTCAAATGTTATATATTGGTAGTTATCGATTGCATGGCGTGGATTGTCAATGTGGCATGCCAAGATGCAAATGATCAAGACTTTTGTTGAAAAGCAGAGCCTTTTGGTTGATGATCAAAGCACGGAATATTTAGGCGTAGCTTTGTGTATAGCATTACCTCGCGGGGCCCACACCTTGGTAAGAGTCAGAATCGGGACAAGGGAACGCAGGGAGTGCACACGTTTCTAACTAGCAAAAAGCGGTGTCAGCGTTTACAAGCCCTGACATTCTTATTTATGTGGATGATCGATTATGAGGCGTCTCGGTTATATTGGTCAATAGTGACCAGTTTACAGGTTCAATAGGACTGAGAAACGTGTGTTCAGGCATAACTAATCAACTAAAGTATTTGTGGATCGCCATGAAAGATCCAAGGGTTGCCCGTAGGTGTGATCCTGAGACATTTGCTAGAGTGTCTCGAATCGGTAAGGAGATCGTCCCTAGCCTTGGCTCATGATGGAAACCCAATTTCCAATACGACATTACGGTTTTGATTGTAAACCTATATATGGCGACATAGTAGGATGGGGTACTATGCCGTCTAGGATTGATACATTTACTTTGACCTATTTTAAAACTGATTAGACACTAATAATAATATTAAAATATTATTTTCTACATATCAAGCATGTTTGATCATTATAAGGTTAAACTATATCCTCTGGTTTTCATTGCATTGTGTGATGGGACTTGATTTTATGTGGTTTGATCATTATAACGTCCATGTTGGCTCCCAAACACCTCACCCAGGCGCTGTGGTCCACACAGAAGCCACAATTCCGGCTGGGTATTGGCTCTGATACTACTGTAACAGCTCACACCTCCGTTCATGCAAGATATTGTCTCCAACTTAACCACCATATAGGTGTGGGGTTTTGTTCCTAAAAAGGCCTCGGCATTAGTAAGAGATGAGCTCTACTATATAATTACCCACTTCACACAGGCTTCCACGATGTGGGACTTAGGGGTGTTACAAGTTGTGTCCAGAGCATTGATAGACTTCCGTTGTATCAGTTTATTGGTTCCGCTGCATTATATTACAATTATTGTAATCTAATCTTCTGCTGTAGTATTTATTTCGATGTACGCTGATATTCTGTACTCTGATGTAACATCAATGTAATGTTTATAAAAGTATCCTGTTATTTGTTCTGATGTATTGTATTCCCAAGGTTAGCGTAATCGAGTTTCTGAACGGTCTTAGTCGATTTTGCGATCGATTAGGTCCAGGAGAAATCCGAATTGTTACAAATAGGCTAGATTAAACTAAGTTGGGGCAACACCTCATTGTCTCTATTGTTTTTGGTGAATAAAAACAATGAGAATGAGATCTTATTTATAGCCTAGGGTCAAAGAATTTAGTCAAGAAACGATCTACGTTCAGGAACTGAATTCTGCCCAGATCTTGGGAGGGGGGGCATGGAGGTCGACATGGGTGTTGACACCCCTGTGTGGGGGTCGACCCATGGGTCGGCACCCCTAGGACGGGGTCGACCCTAATGGGCCGATTTGACCCCTTATCTCCTGCTTTTGATTTTTGATTTATTATGTATTCTGATTTTGGTTTGTTTATATATATTTCTCTTTTGCGTATACAAACTTCTAAACTTAATAACTTATTCATACGATGTCCGTTTTACGCAAACTTGTTGTCTATCTTAAGCAGAATTCCGAGATAAACGCAATGGCGTAGTCCATTTTACTTAATTCCCAATTTTTAATTAAGTATTCTTAAATTTATTTCTACAGTGTTGTTAGAATTATGGGGTGTTACAGTATGGGTTTACTTTATGAAGTCCAAAGATGAAACTTTTGATGGGTGTCAAAGTAGAAATCTCTTGTGGAGAATCAATCTGGAAAGAAAGTGAAGGTTTTTTGTTCAAATAGTGGTGGTGACTTCACTTCTCAAAAATTCATCAAATTTTATAAGTCCGAGAGAATCAAAAGACACTACACCAAACCAGGAGACCCTCAGTCAAATGGGGTTGCAGAGAGAATGAATTGAACTTTGTTGGAAAGAACTCGTTGCTTACGTCTGACTGAAGAATTAAATAAGATATTTTGGTAGAAGCACTATCTGCGGTAGTTTTCCTTATCAATTGCACACCTTCTACTGCCATAGATATGAAGATTCCTAAAGAAGTATAGAAGGGAGAGCCTGTTTCTCAGAGTGTTTGGTTGCCTAGCTTATGTTCATGAGAGCAAAGGGAAGTTAGGTCCAAGATTGCGCAAGAGTGTTTTTCTTGGCTGTAAGAAAGGTATTAAGGGTTATAGGTCGTGATGTCCTACTACTCAGAAGATATCCAAAGATATGCTAAACCGTTGGATACTCCATTAGGCTCTTAATTTAAGCTATCGAAAGATATGTGTCCCACATCGGATGAAGACAAAAGGGATATTTATAATATTCATCTCTAGTGCAGTTGGAAGCCTTATGTATGCTATAGTATGTACAACGCCTGATTTAGCTCATGCAATTGGTGTTGTTAGCAAATACATGTCTAACCTAGGGAAGACTCACTTGCAAGCAATAAAGTGGATTCCAAAATATTTGGCAGGAACTTATGACATTGGCTTGTTGTTTAGAGGTAGTGACATAACTCTAAGGAGTTATTGTGATTTAGATTATGCTGGGGATAGAGATGGTCGGAAATCGAGTTCGGGATATGTTTATACACATGGAAAAGGCCCGATTTTTGAGATCCAAGTTATAGTCCATTGTAGCTTTAACAACTACAGAGGAAGAGCTCATTTCTATTGTGGAAGCGACTAAGGAAGGATTGTATTTTTTTGTAGCTTTTGGATGATTTATTAATGATACAGAGGACCGTGGAGTTATTTTCAGATGGTTAGAGCGCCATTCATCTTATGGAAAATCAAGCCTACATCTCGCGAACAAAGCACATTGATGTTTGGAGTTTTTCTCTCAAGCTTGAAGAAGAGAGAGATAAGATAAAGCTGCTGAAGATTCACACAAATGACGGTCCAGCTGATATGCTAACAAAGTCAGTTCCAAAGGACAAGTTTAAAACTTGATTGGTGTGGTACAAGCAACTTAGCGCCATGGGGTGCTGACACAACAACCACTTTTTTTGTTTGATGGACATATTTGAATCGAGGTGGAGTGTTAAAATTGGACGTTTTAAATAAGTTAATGAGATATTAATTGATTCTCATAATCAAATCAAATTGGGAAGTTAATATATTAATATAGGGAGGGTATATATTTAATATAAGGAATCAATCAAATATTTGGTATAGGTGGAAACAATTTAAAAATGTGTCAGAATTGTGGTGTTGGATAAAGGAATGTTGATGATGTTTTGATGACAAAAACTTTGTTTCAATCATTATCATTATTGATTATAATATATGTACTAACACTTTTATCCAGAATATATATATATATATATATGTATGTATGTATGTATGTATGTATGTATATGTCGGGTTTATATGCAGGTTAAAAATATTGAAGACTGTGCAGATAAGAGATTCAAGATTTCAAAGAAAAATCAAGACTCATGAGTATCAAGATATCAATAGTTCAAGACTATAAAGGTAATAGAGTCTAGATATTATGTAAAACTCTTAATATCACTCAAATTCTATTTCCAAATTGGTATCAAACTTCTCTTAAAACGATTTTTAATCATCCAAGGATTTCAAACTTATGATTTCAAATAAATATTTTTTCATTTATAAGTTCTCTTATTTTTATGGTTTTATTAAATCATTAATACATATTTTACTAAGTTAATATTTTATTATAATTTCAAATATTCTTATCTAAACTCTAAGCTTTCATAAAACCTTTTTGTTTATATTGTTTATAAATATCTCTTTATAAATTCATGTATATATATATATATATATATGTGTGTGTGTGTGTGTGTGTTTATAATTATATTATATATGTTTTATATCACTTATATAAAGTTTTTAATCATACATTTGAATAATAAATTTTATTATGTTTTTATACTCGAAAAATAATATTTTAACGATTAGTTTTATTTCAGGAATTTCCAGAATACATATATTAGTTTAACTACTCTAAAAATTGATTTAAATTTCAAAAAATACAATATAAGTCAGCATTCAACTTTACGTATGTCGACATATAACTATCAGATTTTCAAATTTCAAAGGAAGCATCTTTTCATATTTTGAAACACTTCAGAACTGTTGTGACCTTTGGAACACTATATAAAGGCTTCATTTTTGAAATTTTAAATAACAAATCTTCTCCTTCTTCATCCTACCTCTTACAACCATTATTCTACTTTAATTTCTTGATTTCTACCCTTATACTTGGTAGATTTCAATATAAATTATATCATTCTATTTCTATTCTCAATCTCTATCAAATACTCTCTGTTTGGAAGTGTTATTCAAGAGTTCTAGGGCTGTTTGTAATTATTAAGGAAATGTTGTGCTCCTTGCAGCTTGTAAATTAAGGAAAGGGAGCGGTGTGAACCTTGTAGCCATAAAATCAAGGGTGTTGAATCTATGTGAACCTTACAACCGTGAAATCAAGGGTGTTGAATCGGTATGAACCTTGTAGCTGTGAAATCAAGGTTGTGGAATCAGTGTTTACCTTGTAGCCATGAAATCAAGGGTGTTGTAAAGTTGATACTAGTATTAATAAAACTCTTTGAAATCCAGCATTGTGAGGGACTGTATGTTGAAATAATCCGAACCAGTATAAAATCTGATGTGTTCTTTCCTTTTCTGCATTTTATTTCTTTTTATATTTGCATCTATGTTTGTTTCTATTGTGATATTCATTCTTTGATTCATATAGTTGTTTGAGTATTCGTTAATTGTTTAAGCTTTCCATAATCTCTTTAAAACAGTATTTATCCCCCTATAGTGTTAATTTTGCCTTAAGATCCATGATTCTCATCCCTAACAATTGGTATCAGAGCATAGGTTTTCAAATTTTCATCATCTTAATCTTGGAAATATTAAATGGAAATTTTTTGAATATTATTTTTTGAAAGGATATGTCACAGAATGTTCATGATGTTATTATTTAAAATTACAGTTAGTATTTTGAAAAGTCACTTAATTCTTTGAAAAGTTGTCTTGTTTTGCAGGGGAAGAGTTATAATGACTATTGGCCAAAAGACACCAAAATGAACGTTCATCAATTAGGAAGAAAAAGATGGATATGTAATTGACATTCTACAATGAAATGAGTACCTGATCAATACAAAACTTTTGTTTTTCTTCTACAACTAGATTCTATCCTATTCTTCTCTTCATCTGCTTCGCAATGCCACTGGTTTCTTGCATATCCGTCAATAAATGGCCAAGTTATGATCAAATGAAGTTTTGGTGCCTAAAGGGATAAAGAAACCAAAACTGTCACTGAAAAACGAGGTCGTTGCAATAGAGCAAATCTCATCGTCAAATACTAAAAGATTTGAATGTATGATTCATGAAAATGGAAAGACAAAAAATAGAGGATTGCAAAAAAAAAATGTAAGCTTTATAATAATTTCATAATTATCATTATATTTAGGAATATATATCTATACACATAATTAGGTTTAAATATATTTACCTCTTTTATAATTCTAGATCTTTAGGTTCATATTTCAATACACCATAGTATACATATCCAATTAAAATCTATTCTTTTTCTAAATTTAAATTTCACCACTCTTTGATTTGGTTTTGAAAAATTGAAAGGACATCTTTTCAATATGAAAATATCAGTTCAAACTCTAGTTATCAATTTTGTCCATCTTCTTATGTTTCATAAAATTTGTTTTAAAAATATATATTGGTAGTATATAGATCAATAAATTATATTAAAATATGCTTGAAATAATTAGAATTTTCAAACATTTGATATTATTATAAAATATAAATTTATGTATCGTTTGTATGAAGTTTAAGCATACATAGTTTAATTTATTTTTCATATATAATGTCATAACATTTTTTTTGGGATACAAATACTATTTATAACTTAATACTAATTTTGATTTCTTATTTTATTAAGATTTATTAAACTTGTATATTTAACTTAATATTTTGGTATAATATATATATATATATAAGTATATATAAGTATATGTGTGTGTGTGTGTGTTTTAAGTCTTAAATATGTAGTTTAAATGTAAGAAGCTATAGCTCTATAGTTTACTTTATATCACCAGATTTCATCAAAATAATTTTATTATAACTATAGAATTCTTTCAAGGTTTTAACATATAAATGGGTCTTTAGCAAATAAATATGTTTTGATTTCTAAAGTTTAAACTTAAAATTGATTTATATCAAAGGTTGATGTATATCTCATAATAAGTTATATTTTAAGTCCATTTTAAAATTAGTTTTTATATATACAATTGTGAATATATGTTTTACTTCATGTGATACTCTTTAAAAATATCTTCAGTATTTACTATAGTATTTTTTAAAGGAGCACCCTACTAAGATTATTTAACTCCATAATTCTCATAAAATTATTCTAAATATTTTACTACCTATCATGAATATATTTTTAATTGCCATTAAACTATTACCTTTACTATTCTTTCAATCTAATTCATCAGCATCATTAACCTAAGTCTAGAAATTAACGTATATTACTTTTGTTTAATTGAAATAATTTATAATATATATGCATAATAGTTATATAGTACTTTGAATATCTTTTGCCGAAATAGATATCATCACCAAATCATTCTGCATATTATCATTACTCATTTTATTTCATATCATATAGTGCATTTCAAATTAAAATCATTCACATCACACGTTGCATTTTACTCAATATATCATTTCATATTGCTTTATATATGATATACATTTCGTACTGCATTATAACCAACATATTACACACACTACATTTCATATCAACTTTTAACTCCATACATAACAAGTATACTATATGGGGTTTTGTTGTCTTAGAAATATAAGGATTATTAATTAAATACATAACGTATTTACTTTGACTTAATTAATTTATTTGAATTATTTGGCTTGATCGATTTATTTGTTTTGATTGATTTGTTTGAATTATTTGACTTAATTGATTTGTCTGGCTTATTTGACTTGAATATCCCTGTTTGACATGGTTGAATTTCATTTATGGTTGATAGGTTTGTTAGAAACATACTTGTGTATATGCAGGTGTTAAATAATATAACTATACTCGTCCTTTTCATATTTCATTACTTCACTTTTATAGTATTAGATTAAAGCAGGAGCTTTATAGGTTTTTAGGACAAAAATAAGTTATAAGAAATGTTTGGCTTTATGTTTGAATTTATTTGAATTGATGTTTTGTGACAACAAAACTTAAATTGGTTGATTGTTTAGATTAAATTGCTTAAATATTGACTTATCGTTACCTGACTTATATTAATTTAAGTTGTATCATAGTTTTGAGGAAATATTATACATCAAAATTATTTCTTAGTCTAGATTAAAGTCTTATAAAAGTTTTAAAGGTATTAGAGCATAGGCTTGGTTTAGTCTTGTGTTAGTTTAAGGGGGAGTTATAAGAAAATTATAGGTTTAGGGAGAGCTATAGATTTAAGGGGAGTTAAATATAGAATTAGTCACTAGGATTATTCCAAGTTTAGATAGATATACTTTTTGTCGATGATAAAGGGGGAGAAATTATAAAATAAGCATAGTTTAAGGGGGAGAAATTATAAAATTATTTCCAATACGACATTACGGTTTTGATTGTAAACCTATATATGGCGACATAGTAGGATGGGGTACTATGCCGTCTAGGATTGATACATTTACTTTGACCTATTTTAAAACTGATTAGACACTAATAATAATATTAAAATATTATTTTCTACATATCAAGCATGTTTGATCATTATAAGGTTAAACTATATCCTCTGGTTTTCATTGCATTGTGTGATGGGACTTGATTTTATGTGGTTTGATCATTATAACGTCCGTGTTGGCTCCCAAACACCTCACCCAGGCGCTGTGGTCCACACAGAAGCCACAATTCCGGCTGGGTATTGGCTCTGATACCACTGTAACAGCTCACACCTCCGTTCATGCAAGATATTGTCTCCAACTTAACCACCATATAGGTGTGGGGTTTTGTTCCTAAAAAGGCCTCGGCATTAGTAAGAGATGAGCTCTACTATATAATTACCCACTTCACACAGGCTTCCACGATGTGGGACTTAGGGGTGTTACAAGTTGTGTCCAGAGCATTGATAGACTTCCGTTGTATCAGTTTATTGGTTCCGCTGCATTATATTACAATTATTGTAATCTAATCTTCTGCTGTAGTATTTATTTCGATGTACGCTGATATTCTGTACTCTGATGTAACATCAATGTAATGTTTATAAAAGTATCCTGTTATTTGTTCTGATGTATTGTATTCCCAAGGTTAGCGTAATCGAGTTTCTGAACGGTCTTAGTCGATTTTGCGATCGATTAGGTCCAGGAGAAATCCGAATTGTTACAAATAGGCTAGATTAAACTAAGTTGGGGCAACACCTCATTGTCTCTATTGTTTTTGGTGAATAAAAACAATGAGAATGAGATCTTATTTATAGCCTAGGGTCAAAGAATTTAGTCAAGAAACGATCTACGTTCAGGAACTGAATTCTGCCCAGATCTTGGGAGGGGGGGCATGGAGGTCGACATGGGTGTTGACACCCCTGTGTGGGGGTCGACCCATGGGTCGGCACCCCTAGGACGGGGTCGACCCTAATGGGCCGATTTGACCCCTTATCTCCTGCTTTTGATTTTTGATTTATTATGTATTCTGATTTTGGTTTGTTTATATATATTTCTCTTTTGCGTATACAAACTTCTAAACTTAATAACTTATTCATACGATGTCCGTTTTACGCAAACTTGTTGTCTATCTTAAGCAGAATTCCGAGATAAACGCAATGGCGTAGTCCATTTTACTTAATTCCCAATTTTTAATTAAGTATTCTTAAATTTATTTCTACAGTGTTGTTAGAATTATGGGGTGTTACAGTATGGGTTTACTTTATGAAGTCCAAAGATGAAACTTTTGATGGGTGTCAAAGTAGAAATCTCTTGTGGAGAATCAATCTGGAAAGAAAGTGAAGGTTTTTTGTTCAAATAGTGGTGGTGACTTCACTTCTCAAAAATTCATCAAATTTTATAAGTCCGAGAGAATCAAAAGACACTACACCAAACCAGGAGACCCTCAGTCAAATGGGGTTGCAGAGAGAATGAATTGAACTTTGTTGGAAAGAACTCGTTGCTTACGTCTGACTGAAGAATTAAATAAGATATTTTGGTAGAAGCACTATCTGCGGTAGTTTTCCTTATCAATTGCACACCTTCTACTGCCATAGATATGAAGATTCCTAAAGAAGTATAGAAGGGAGAGCCTGTTTCTCAGAGTGTTTGGTTGCCTAGCTTATGTTCATGAGAGCAAAGGGAAGTTAGGTCCAAGATTGCGCAAGAGTGTTTTTCTTGGCTGTAAGAAAGGTATTAAGGGTTATAGGTCGTGATGTCCTACTACTCAGAAGATATCCAAAGATATGCTAAACTGTTGGATACTCCATTAGGCTCTTAATTTAAGCTATCGAAAGATATGTGTCCCACATCGGATGAAGACAAAAGGGATATTTATAATATTCATCTCTAGTGCAGTTGGAAGCCTTATGTATGCTATAGTATGTACAACGCCTGATTTAGCTCATGCAATTGGTGTTGTTAGCAAATACATGTCTAACCTAGGGAAGACTCACTTGCAAGCAATAAAGTGGATTCCAAAATATTTGGCAGGAACTTATGACATTGGCTTGTTGTTTAGAGGTAGTGACATAACTCTAAGGAGTTATTGTGATTTAGATTATGCTGGGGATAGAGATGGTCGGAAATCGAGTTCGGGATATGTTTATACACATGGAAAAGGCCCGATTTTTGAGATCCAAGTTATAGTCCATTGTAGCTTTAACAACTACAGAGGAAGAGCTCATTTCTATTGTGGAAGCGACTAAGGAAGGATTGTATTTTTTTGTAGCTTTTGGATGATTTATTAATGATACAGAGGACCGTGGAGTTATTTTCAGATGGTTAGAGCGCCATTCATCTTATGGAAAATCAAGCCTACAGCTCGCGAACAAAGCACATTGATGTTTGGAGTTTTTCTCTCAAGCTTGAAGAAGAGAGAGATAAGATAAAGCTGCTGAAGATTCACACAAATGACGGTCCAGCTGATATGCTAACAAAGTCAGTTCCAAAGGACAAGTTTAAAACTTGATTGGTGTGGTACAAGCAACTTAGCGCCATGGGGTGCTGACACAACAACCACTTTTTTTGTTTGATGGACATATTTGAATCGAGGTGGAGTGTTAAAATTGGACGTTTTAAATAAGTTAATGAGATATTAATTGATTCTCATAATCAAATCAAATTGGGAAGTTAATATATTAATATAGGGAGGGTATATATTTAATATAAGGAATCAATCAAATATTTGGTATAGGTGGAAACAATTTAAAAATGTGTCAGAATTGTGGTGTTGGATAAAGGAATGTTGATGATGTTTTGATGACAAAAACTTTGTTTCAATCATT
The DNA here is from genome assembly GCA_030737875.1 of Allium sativum. Lineage (NCBI taxonomy): Eukaryota > Viridiplantae > Streptophyta > Magnoliopsida > Asparagales > Amaryllidaceae > Allium > Allium sativum. Next base: position 78,280,297 of record CM060909.1, read on the forward strand.
ATCATTATTGATTATAATATATGTACTAACACTTTTATCCAGAATATATATATATATATATATATATATGTATGTATGTATGTATGTATATGTCGGGTTTATATGCAGGTTAAAAATATTGAAGACTGTGCAGATAAGAGATTCAAGATTTCAAAGAAAAATCAAGACTCATGAGTATCAAGATATCAATAGTTCAAGACTATAAAGGTAATAGAGTCTAGATATTATGTAAAACTCTTAATATCACTCAAATTCTATTTCCAAATTGGTATCAAACTTCTCTTAAAACGATTTTTAATCATCCAAGGATTTCAAACTTATGATTTCAAATAAATATTTTTTCATTTATAAGTTCTCTTATTTTTATGGTTTTATTAAATCATTAATACATATTTTACTAAGTTAATATTTTATTATAATTTCAAATATTCTTATCTAAACTCTAAGCTTTCATAAAACCTTTTTGTTTATATTGTTTATAAATATCTCTTTATAAATTCATGTATATATATATATATGTGTGTGTGTGTGTGTGTTTATAATTATATTATATATGTTTTATATCACTTATATAAAGTTTTTAATCATACATTTGAATAATAAATTTTATTATGTTTTTATACTCGAAAAATAATATTTTAACGATTAGTTTTATTTCAGGAATTTCCAGAATACATATATTAGTTTAACTACTCTAAAAATTGATTTAAATTTCAAAAAATACAATATAAGTCAGCATTCAACTTTACGTATGTCGACATATAACTATCAGATTTTCAAATTTCAAAGGAAGCATCTTTTCATATTTTGAAACACTTCAGAACTGTTGTGACCTTTGGAACACTATATAAAGGCTTCATTTTTGAAATTTTAAATAACAAATCTTCTCCTTCTTCATCCTACCTCTTACAACCATTATTCTACTTTAATTTCTTGATTTCTACCCTTATACTTGGTAGATTTCAATATAAATTATATCATTCTATTTCTATTCTCAATCTCTATCAAATACTCTCTGTTTGGAAGTGTTATTCAAGAGTTCTAGGGCTGTTTGTAATTATTAAGGAAATGTTGTGCTCCTTGCAGCTTGTAAATTAAGGAAAGGGAGCGGTGTGAACCTTGTAGCCATAAAATCAAGGGTGTTGAATCTATGTGAACCTTACAACCGTGAAATCAAGGGTGTTGAATCGGTATGAACCTTGTAGCTGTGAAATCAAGGTTGTGGAATCAGTGTTTACCTTGTAGCCATGAAATCAAGGGTGTTGTAAAGTTGATACTAGTATTAATAAAACTCTTTGAAATCCAGCATTGTGAGGGACTGTATGTTGAAATAATCCGAACCAGTATAAAATCTGATGTGTTCTTTCCTTTTCTGCATTTTATTTCTTTTTATATTTGCATCTATGTTTTTTTCTATTGTGATATTCATTCTTTGATTCATATAGTTGTTTGAGTATTCGTTAATTGTTTAAGCTTTCCATAATCTCTTTAAAACAGTATTTATCCCCCTATAGTGTTAATTTTGCCTTAAGATCCATGATTCTCATCCCTAACAATTGGTATCAGAGCATAGGTTTTCAAATTTTCATCATCTTAATCTTGGAAATATTAAATGGAAATTTTTTGAATATTATTTTTTGAAAGGATATGTCACAGAATGTTCATGATGTTATTATTTAAAATTACAGTTAGTATTTTGAAAAGTCACTTAATTCTTTGAAAAGTTGTCTTGTTTTGCAGGGGAAGAGTTATAATGACTATTGGCCAAAAGACACCAAAATGAACGTTCATCAATTAGGAAGAAAAAGATGGATATGTAATTGACATTCTACAATGAAATGAGTACCTGATCAATACAAAACTTTTGTTTTTCTTCTACAACTAGATTCTATCCTATTCTTCTCTTCATCTGCTTCGCAATGCCACTGGTTTCTTGCATATCCGTCAATAAATGGCCAAGTTATGATCAAATGAAGTTTTGGTGCCTAAAGGGATAAAGAAACCAAAACTGTCACTGAAAAACGAGGTCGTTGCAATAGAGAAAATCTCATCGTCAAATACTAAAAGATTTGAATGTATGATTCATGAAAATGCAAAGACAAAAAAAATAGAGGATTGCAAAAAAAAAATGTAAGCTTTATAATAATTTCATAATTATCATTATATTTAGGAATATATATCTATACACATAATTAGGTTTAAATATATTTACCTCTTTTATAATTCTAGATCTTTAGGTTCATATTTCAATACACCATAGTATACATATCCAATTAAAATCTATTCTTTTTCTAAATTTAAATTTCACCACTCTTTGATTTGGTTTTGAAAAATTGAAAGGACATCTTTTCAATATGAAAATATCAGTTCAAACTCTAGTTATCAATTTTGTCCATCTTCTTATGTTTCGTAAAATTTGTTTTAAAAATATATATTGGTAGTATATAGATCAATAAATTATATTAAAATATGCTTGAAATAATTAGAATTTTCAAACATTTGATATTATTATAAAATATAAATTTATGTATCGTTTGTATGAAGTTTAAGCATACATAGTTTAATTTATTTTTCATATATAATGTCATAACATTTTTTTTGGGATACAAATACTATTTATAACTTAATACTAATTTTGATTTCTTATTTTATTAAGATTTATTAAACTTGTATATTTAACTTAATATTTTGGTATAATATATATATATATATATATATATAAGTATATATATGTATATGTGTGTGTGTGTGTGTGTTTTAAGTCTTAAATATGTAGTTTAAATGTAAGAAGCTATAGCTCTATAGTTTACTTTATATCACCAGATTTCATCAAAATAATTTTATTATAACTATAGAATTCTTTCAAGGTTTTAACATATAAATGGGTCTTTAGCAAATAAATATGTTTTGATTTCTAAAGTTTAAACTTAAAATTGATTTATATCAAAGGTTGATGTATATCTCATAATAAGTTATATTTTAAGTCCATTTTAAAATTAGTTTTTATATATACAATTGTGAATATATGTTTTACTTCATGTGATACTCTTTAAAAATATCTTCAGTATTTACTATAGTATTTTTTAAAGGAGCACCCTACTAAGATTATTTAACTCCATAATTCTCATAAAATTATTCTAAATATTTTACTACCTATCATGAATATATTTTTAATTGCCATTAAACTATTACCTTTACTATTCTTTCAATCTAATTCATCAGCATCATTAACCTAAGTCTAGAAATTAACGTATATTACTTTTGTTTAATTGAAATAATTTATAATATATATGCATAATAGTTATATAGTACTTTGAATATCTTTTGCCGAAATAGATATCATCACCAAATCATTCTGCATATTATCATTACTCATTTTATTTCATATCATATAGTGCATTTCAAATTAAAATCATTCACATCACACGTTGCATTTTACTCAATATATCATTTCATATTGCTTTATATATGATATACATTTCGTACTGCATTATAACCAACATATTACACACACTACATTTCATATCAACTTTTAACTCCATACATAACAAGTATACTATATGGGGTTTTGTTGTCTTAGAAATATAAGGATTATTAATTAAATACATAACGTATTTACTTTGACTTAATTAATTTATTTGAATTATTTGGCTTGATCGATTTATTTGTTTTGATTGATTTGTTTGAATTATTTGACTTAATTGATTTGTCTGGCTTATTTGACTTGAATATCCCTGTTTGACATGGTTGAATTTCATTTATGGTTGATAGGTTTGTTAGAAACATACTTGTGTATATGCAGGTGTTAAATAATATAACTATACTCGTCCTTTTCATATTTCATTACTTCACTTTTATAGTATTAGATTAAAGCAGGAGCTTTATAGGTTTTTAGGACAAAAATAAGTTATAAGAAATGTTTGGCTTTATGTTTGAATTTATTTGAATTGATGTTTTGTGACAACAAAACTTAAATTGGTTGATTGTTTAGATTAAATTGCTTAAATATTGACTTATCGTTACCTGACTTATATTAATTTAAGTTGTATCATAGTTTTGAGGAAATATTATACATCAAAATTATTTCTTAGTCTAGATTAAAGTCTTATAAAAGTTTTAAAGGTATTAGAGCATAGGCTTGGTTTAGTCTTGTGTTAGTTTAAGGGGGAGTTATAAGAAAATTATAGGTTTAGGGAGAGCTATAGATTTAAGGGGAGTTAAATATAGAATTAGTCACTAGGATTATTCCAAGTTTAGATAGATATACTTTTTGTCGATGATAAAGGGGGAGAAATTATAAAATAAGCATAGTTTAAGGGGAAGTTAGAAGGAATTCATGGTGAAAGGGGGAGCAATCGAAGAATCAGGCTAATAGGTAATGAAAGGTTTGAATATTTTATAAACCAAGGTTGTCATCATCAACAAGGGTGAAATTATTGGAGAATGGAATGTTGATGATGTTTTGATGACAACAACCTTGTTTCAATCATTATCATTATTGATTATAAAATATGTACTAACAATGTTATCCATAATGTATATATATATTTAGGATTTATATGCAGGTTAAAAATATTAAAGACTGTACAAATAAGAGATTCAAGATTTCAAAGGAGAATCAAGACTCATGAGTATCTGGATATCAAGAGTCCAAGACTATCAAGGTAATAGAGTCTAGATATTATGTGAAACTTTGAATAGCACCAAAACTTTATTTTCAAATTGATTTCAAACTTCTCTCAAAATGATTTTTAATCATCCAAGGATTTCAAATATATATTACCGAATTTATAAATACTCTTATTTTTGTAGTTTTATTAAATCATTTATATATTTTTTACTAAGTTCATATTTGATTATAATTTCAAATATTCTTTTTTAAACTCTAGGTTTTCATAAAACCTTTTTGTTTATATAATTTATAAATTTCTCTTTATAAATTCCTATATATATATATATATATATGTGTGTGTGTGTGTGTGTTTATAATTATATTATATATAATTTTTATATCACTTATATATAAAGTTTTTAATCATATATTTAAATAATAATTTCTTTTGTTTTTATACTTGAAAAATAATATTTTAACAACTAGTTTTATTTCAGGAATTTCTATAATACATATATTAGTTTAAATAATATAAAAATTGATTTAAAATTTAAAAAACAAAGTATATGTCGACATGCAACTTAATACATGTTGACATATAACCGTCACATTTTCAAATTTCAAAAGAGGTGTCTTTTTATATTTTGAAACGCTTCAAAACTTTTGTGACCTTTGGAACACTATATAAAGGCCTCATTTATGAAATTCTAAATAACTAATCTTCTCCTTCTTTATCCTACCTCTTACCACCATTATTCTACTTTAATTTCTTGATTTCTGCACTTATACTCTGTCGATTTAAATATAAATTATATCATTCTCTTTCTATTCTCAATCTCTATCAAATACTCTCTATTTGGAAGTGCTATTAAAGATTTCTAGGGTGTTTTGTAATTGTTAATGATAGGTTGTGTTCCATGTAGCCTGTAAATCAAGGAAAGGGAGGAGTGTGAGCCTTGTAGCCGTGAAATCAAGGACGTTGAATCGGTGTGAACCTTATAGCCGTGAAATCAAGTGTTGTTGAATCGTTGTGAACCTTGTAGCCGTGAAATCAAGGGTGTGGAATCGGTATTTACCTTGTAGCCGTGAAATCAAGGGTGTTGTAAAGTTGATACTAGTATTAATATAACTATAAATCAGGAAATATTTCATCCTTATCCACGAAGCATTCTTCATTCTTTCTCCTATATATACGCAGGCATTTGCTTATATTTTCAACACAAACAAGAAGAAAACACTCTCCATATATTATTTTTAATAATATTCCTATTTTCTATATCTATTGTAGGGTGAGAAAGTTGTATTGAGTTGTGTATTTCTTCTCAAATTGTACCTCTTCTTGAAGTTAAGAAATAAAAGGTTGTTGGGTCTGAGGAGTAGGCATAGATGAACCTCATTATATTAGTGTGTTATTTCCCTTTTCTATTTCTGTTTTTCTTTATAATTTGAGCCATTTGTTTTTCTTTATCATCTTTGTTGGATTGGCATTGTTCAGATTTTCGGCAGGCTAGATTATTGGGTGTTCTACTTCCGCCGCCCAAACCACTATTTTTTCACTACACAGAGATCTACGGATTTTTTTTGTAAGTACTTATGCAATATATAATGTTGAGTTCAAGTTGGGTAATTATGTATTCTACATGTGTATGTCAACAGGATGATTATGTGAGTATGAAAGGGGAATTCGGAGATGCTGAATGACATAGAGCAAGAAGACTCCATATTCCATCGACTTAACAAAACCCAAAGTAGACATTATGTTTTTGGAAATCAACCTGTAAGTTGAGCAGTCAAACTTTTCTTCAATTGGATTTAATTCGTGACTTCAAGTTTAATTATAAAATGTGCTACCTACTTGCAAGTACAAGCATGTGTGCTACCATTTCTGATATGGCGATCTAGCGAGAAGCGTCCAAAATCTGTCTCATGTACTTGCATCATATTATGATAGTAATATGCTACAAAATGCTGAAAAAGAAAATTTAGTTTCAATAATATGAATAGTTTGCCTCAAAATACCAAAGATGCAAAATTCAATAATATAAGTATAGAGAGTCATAACAAGAGCATATACTCTAACAATGCATTCTTGATCAAAAATATAATACTGATACACTATAATACCATATGTTAAACTAATTATTTTACAGACTGATACTGATATACATATTTTGAGGATGGATAATTGCAATGTTTATGGTAAATCTCAAAAAACTCTAAATTATGCTTTCATTAAGATTTATAAAGCACAGAGGTAATTGAGGTATAGTCCATCTCAATGCCAAACATGTGTATGAATTAAAGTCTTAAGTACTAACATGTGTAATAGTGGTAATTGAGGTATATCCATCTCAATTAGAAAAAACATTGGAAGTCGATATCGTACTAACATGTTGAGGAGGTCACACTAGGACAGATGAATCTGGATTTAGCAAAATAGATTTAGTTTCGGTAATCTGTATTTATAATGTTTCAGTTGAATTTGTTGTTGTAGTATAGGGTGTTTGGGCTGCCAAGCCTTCTTAGTGGACATATTATATTTTCTTGTATTATGTCCAAATGCCATACAGTTTTCACATGGCTAGGTCTACATGAATATCAATCTTTTGCCCATTTGAATTTATACCATGAATACGATATGTGTTAGAAAATGAAATAGAAAAAAACAAGATTGAAGAGAAGTTTTATTATTGATGAACTGCAGTTGTAAGATAATACAAACTGTAAATATATGACCTCTATTTATAACACAAGAAATAAATACAAATAGGCTTGAATAATGGGAATGTGACCGTTGTATGGTTATAATGGGTATGTGACTGTTGTATTGTTATAATAGGCATGTGACTATTGCTATGTTATAATAGGAATGTGACCGTTGCAGTGTTATAATAGGCATGTGACCGTTGCTTTCCCATTATTTCGTTACTGTAATGACCCGAAAATCCCCGCCCTTTAAGTCGACCATAAACCACACAGGTCTGATCCAAAAGTTGAAAATTCTCGAATGCATTCTAGGCATACAACACATTAGTACAATAACAACAGACTTTTATAAACATTACAATAATGTTACATCAGAGTACAGAATATCAGAGTACATCGATACATAAAATACAGCGGAAGACTTATTACAATAAATTAATACAATACACAGCGGAAGACTTATTACAATAAATTAATACAATACACAGTGGAAGACTTATTACAATAAATTAATACAATACACAACGGAAGACTTTCTATGCTCTGGGCACAGCTTTAGGCTTCGATCCAGAATCCTACTTAAGAGATAAATATCTGCAGAAGGCTACTCGACTGCCTGTGTAGAAAAGAGGGCACCCGAGTTTGCAAAGTAAAACAAACTATGAGTCAGTCATGGGACTGGTATGAGAAATCTTCTACTACATTATCTAATAAGGTGATAAATCACAGGACCACGCCGCTAATGCGGAATCGGTTTACTCCATTGGATTGCCAGTGCATAATTTAAACAAATTTTATTCAAAACAACACAATGTCTTTTTAGAAAAATGAAATCATTATAAGACTCAAGTCCCATCACACAATGCAACGCAAACCAGAGGATAGAGTTTTACCTTATAATGATCAAACATGACTTGATACGTATAAAATAATATTTTAATATTATTAGTAGTGTCTAATCAGTATCAAAATACTTCAAAGTAAATGTATCAATCCTAGATGGCATATAACCCATCCTACTATGTCGCCGTATATAGGTTTACAATCAAAACTGTAGTGTCGTATTGGAGATTTGGTTTCCATCATGAAATCGAGGCTAGGGATCGTCCTCCCCGATTCGAGACACTCAAGCAAATGCCTCAGGATTCAGACTCTGGCGAACCCTTGGAGCGGTAGGGCCGGTCCACACTTAACAGCAGTGGATTAGTTGTGCCTGAACACACGTTTCCCGGTTCCTTTGAACTTCAAATACGGCACTAACAACCTACAAAACAGAGGTACCTCATACTCCATCATCCATATAAGTAAAAACGTCGGGGCTGGTAGGTCACTGACACCACTCTAGCTAGAAAGAAACGCGTGCACTCCCTACTGTCCATATCCCATTTTTGACTCATACCGGGGTGCGAGGCTCGCGAAGTCATGCTATACACAAGGCTACGCCTAAACAAGTTATGCTTTGATCATCAACCACAAGGACTGCTTTTCAACAAAGGCCTTCATCCATGCATCTTAGCATGCCACATTGTCAATCCATACCATACCATTGATTTCTACCAATATATAACCTCAAAGCTCGTACGTCTTAGAGAAGGGTGTTAAACACCAAACAGATATATACTTAGCAGATATCAACGAATACATCATAAAGGAATACAACGTTAGACATACCATCCATTTGCAAGTCCGTTTTGGGTCTGAACGAAACCAGAGGCACCTTATTCCTTGCATATCTGAACAATCAACAAATATGTCCGAACAACTACCACTGCAGCCTCTTCAAGGTAGCTACTCCAATCACGGGCGTCAGTAGTCCTCATCCATTCGATGTGAAGATCGTTAGTATTCAATCACCATCTTCAAATTTTCGACTTACATCGTCGTAGTAATTATTTGATATGAGTTGAACTCGATCTTTTCAAATAATCCTCGAATAATTATCACTTAAATCATTTCATATCGTTCATATTTATTTGTAACGATTTATCACTGTTTTTATTTATTTAAAATAGCTAAATCATAATTAAATGATGCTTCGGGTCAATGGCATGCCTGGCGCTGTTTTTACCAAAATTTGATTTACACGTTCCTCGAAATCTAACCGTTGGATTTTGACGAAATTTATATCGTTGGAAAGATCTTCCCAAAGCGGTCCTAACGGTTCCAGTTTTGGGAAAATACGACGGTCAGATCTTTCGTTATAATCATTTAAAGTCACGATTGCCAAAATGCTAACTGTCGCGCGCGTTTTATTTTTATTTTAATTTATATATATATATATATATATATATATATATATATATATATATATATATATATATATAAATCGTTTGGCGATTCCAACTACTTCCCATCGATCACATCTAAAATGTAACTTTAAAATCAATCCTTTTTATCGCATCTAAAATGACGATAAAAATGTAACCTTTCTTTCTATCATATTTGTTACATCTAAAATAACATTAAAATGTACCATTTAAAATCTAATCTTTTTATTGTCTTTATTTTGACAATAAAGATACAACATTAAATCCTATACTTTTGATTACATCTAAAATGACATTAATTTCTATTCTTTTTATCGTATCTAAAATAACAATAAAAATATAACATTAATTTCTATTCTTTTTATCGTATTTAAAATGACGATAAAAATATAATATTAATTTCTATTCTTTTTATTACGGCTAAATGTAAATAAAATGTCATTTTCAATTTTATGGCTTTATTTACATCTACTATGTAAATAAGAATATAACTTTTTAATCTATTCTTTTATTTACATCTAAAATGTAAATAAAGATGTAACTATTTAATTTATTCTTTAATTTACATCTAAAATGTAAATAAGATATAACTTCAAGTTTATCCCTTTTTATCTACACCTAAAATGTAAAAAAAGATGTCACTTTAAATCTAACCATTTTATTCACATCTAAAATGTAAATAAAAATTCATTTTGTAAATTCATGTTTTTATTCACATCTAAAATGTGAATAAAAATGTACTTTTTATTTCAATGTTTTTATTCAAATCAGAAGTGTGAATAAAAATGACCTTTTTTATTTTTATGTTTTTATTCACATCTAAAATGTGAATAAAATTTACTTTTTCAATTCATGTTTTTATTTGTAACAAATTTGCAAATAAAAGTGTACCTTTCTCATTCATATTTTTATTTGCACTAATTTGCAAATAAAAGTGTACTCTTCTAATTCATATTCTTATTTACGACAAGCAAGTAAATAAAATGTACTTTCTTAAATCATGATTTTATTTACAATAAGAATGTAAATAAAACGTGCTTTCTAATTTTAAGTTTTTATTCATGTCTTTATTTACATGGAAAATGTGACTAAAATAAACTTATTTTTCATATCTTTTATTTACATGTAGAACGTAACTAAAATGGTACTTTTCAATTCTATCTTTTTATTTACAACCAAAATGTAAATAAAATAATCACTTTTTATTCATGTCCTTTATTTACATATAAATGTAAATAAGATAAACTTTCTTTTATTCATGACTTTTTATAATCATATTTTTATTTATACCTAACATGAAGGTAAAAATGTATTTTAATAATCATATTTTGATTTGCACCTAACACGTAAATAAAAATGTCCTTTATAATCAAGTTCCTACAATCATGTTTTTTTATTTACAACTAAATTGTAAAAAAAAGAAATGTCCTTTTTATAATCATGTTTCTAATTTCATATTTTTATTTACAACTAAATTGTAAATAAAAAGAAATGTCTTTTTTTTTCTTTTACATTTGACAAAAATGAATATTTTTGTCATTCTTTTTCATTTTACAAAAATGAATGTTTTTATTTCATTCTTTCTCGTTTGAAAAAAGTGAACATTTTTAAAATTCAACTATTCTAACTTGTCAAAAATGTTCACTTTGGTTTCAACAATTCCAGTTTGACAAAAAGGCCAATTTTGTTTTCAACTATTACGTTTGACAGAATTGTTTCTAACTCTTTTACTTAAACAAAATGCAGATTTTGTTTTAAACTCTTTTATTTTGACAAATTGTACATTTTGCTTTCAACTAATATAACATCTTTATTTCCATAACTTTTCCTATGTATTCTAATATCATAAAAAATATATTTAATGTTACATCATTCCTAACCTTTCATATTAACATAAAAAGAATATTTTTATGTTAAACCAAATTTAACATTTCAATAAAAATAAATCAGGAAGATAACATTGTTTTCGTCGACAATTCTATTTCAACAAAAACATATAAAAGAGATATATTGGTTTTGTCGATCACTCTAATTCAACAAAACATATAAAAGGTGATATTTTTATCAACTCATCATTTTATAAATAAAACGTTATTTTTATAAATCTTAACATTTTATAACTAAATTGTTATTTTAATCAATCTTAACATTTTACAACCAAAATGTTATTTTTTATTTTACAAGACATTTCTTCAGAAAATTTGATGTTTTTTATTAACATGTCATTCTCTAAGAAAAGTGATGTTTTCTAATATTATATAAAAGAATATTATATATGTTAACATCTTTCTATGTATTCTAATGTCATATAAAAGGATATAATTTATATGTTAAAAATTTTCTATGACTTCTAATAACATTTCCAATATGATGACATTTTTATTCTAATGACCTTTTGTTTCACAATTCTAATTCAATAAATTGATGAATCATATTTTATTGATCTAATTCAACAACATGACAAATTATATTTTTCTAATCCTAGTTCAGACAAATGACAAATCATATTTTATTGTTAATATAACTGATCATGTAACAACCCGCATTTTCAATAACCTGTAATAATGTAAATCGAGGCAGAATTTAATTTATAAATCTGAATCAAGGGAAAAGGCTATGCCATTACGTTCGTCTCGGAAAAATACGCGAAATAGAGTCCGAGTTTTCGAAAATCGGAGTCCGTATGACCCGATTAAGGCCCAACGAAGTTTTCAGAAAAATTCAAAGTAAAAACAGATTTCAAATTCAAGTTTGAATTTGAAAATTTGGACAGATTGGGCCAGGCGGGAAAACTCCCGCCAGAACACCCAAGTCGACAGCCCTGTCGACTTGGGAGTCGACTTGGTTGGACCCAAGTCGACAGCCCTGTCGAGTTGGCTGTCGACTCGGTCCAGCCGGGCAGTTCTGCCTGGTGCACCATTTTGGGTTTGTGTTGAGTTTGGGGGCCAGATTCGGTTTTGAGGGCTGAGATTGGAACTAGGGTTTAATCCTATGGCCTAAAACAATTGCCTAATCTATAAATAAGACCCTAAGCTAGCCCTAAATCATTATTAATCAATCCTACAACTAAACTATGGCAAAATTATCCCTCTCATGGCCTCCACTCTCTTCATAAAATTCCTATGAGAGATTTTCCATGCATACAAGTGTTTTCAAGCTTGTATGAGTGTCATTAGCTTGCATTCAAGTCAAGTTTCCATATTTACATCATAAAGAAAGAGTTTTGATCATTTTGGCTCAAGGGTTTTTATGTTAGAGCTTGCATTTTGGGTCTAATTGGTTGCATAAAGGCTTTGTCATATTTCCTAAGCATTGTAAGCCCTATTTCTTTCATACTTAAACTCTAAAGTTAAATGTATGATATGCAAGTTTGCCATGATATGCAAGTTTACTATGATGTGTTATGCAAGTTTACTATGATGTGATATGCAAGTTCATCAAGTTATGTTATGCAAGTTTGATATGCAAGTTGTCATATGATATGCAAGTTATGTTATGCAAGTTTGATATGCAAGTTTGTCATATGATATGCAAGTTATGTTATGCAAGTTTGATATGCAAGTTATGTTATGCAAGTTTGATATGCAAGTTGTCATATGATATGCAAGTTATGTTATGCAAGTTTGATATGCAAGTTTGTCATATGATATGCAAGTATGTTATGCAAGTTTGATATGCAAGTTTGTCATATGATATGCAAGTTATGTTATGCAAGTTTGGGTTGATCATTTGGCTCATGTTATCATGTTATGCAAGCTTATCTTGGGCTTATGAACATAAAGCTTCAAGCTTTATGCTAAAGGTTGCATTTTGGCAACATGTAAGTTATCATATCCCTTATGATAACTTGCATGTGAGGCTAAATGCGAACTTATGGCCATTTTTACATGTCATTTATCACCATGTATCACCAATATGCTAAGTTTGGTTTTATGCATGCTTTTGAGGCCTAAAATGTAATATGCAAGTATATGAACATATGTACATTTCATATGCCACCATGTTGAACTTGTGGCTTCAACACCTTTATGTCACGATTATGCCAAGTTCCCTCTTTCTATCCTTTATGCGCTATTGCGATATGTAAGCGATGGGATTGCGTTTGGGGTTGGGTAAACTTAAAAGACATAAAAACATAAGCTTGGGAATTTACCTATTAAGTTAGGTCTACCCATTGGGAATTTACCTATTAAGTTAGGTCTACCCAATTGCTTGAAAACTTGTAATGTGTTTTGGAAACATGATGGACATGACACTTAGAAAATATAAGTGTGACCAACTCGAGGTTGGGTTGAGTTTGTAGCGTAAACCTACCCGGAACCGACCGGCTTAACTAGTTGCTACAAACAATAGGACCCAATGTGAGAAGTTGGTCATGTTGTACCTTGAACCCGAGGTTAGACCAAGTTGTGGTGTAAAGCTACCCGGAACCGACCGGCTTAACTAGTAACCGCAACGAAGTCTAATGTGAGAGGTTAAGGCGCATTAAATTAATTAATGCCTCATGATTAGGGTTAAGTCATGGACCGCTTGAATACTTAACCAATTAAACACGATGGGTTGGTAGGGTTAAGTCATGAACCTTGGGTACACTTAACCAACTTGGTACTTGAATGAGTTGGGTTAACCACGTTTAACCCATTAAGGAAACCCTAGTTACGTGGTCCTTTGCACCAGTAACCCTCTTAGTTGTATCATGATACCCTAGGGACTAGGCCAGGGAGGGGCACGATTACTGGGATGCCATGTAAGCGACCAAAACGACGGCTGAGTAGGTGCGCCGGTGTAGGTTCAGGCGGGCCATGGTCGTGCACATGGTCCGAAGTTGAAAAAGCAGGCACGGGCACCAGTAGGTTTAGACTGTGCGTGCATTGATTTGTGTCAGTGGTTGACACCCTAGGACTTGATACACCCTAGGGTGGACCTAGCACAGTTTAGCTACACTTCGTAGTTGGGCCGTATGACACCGACACTTGACGAGTTAGGCTTATAGGGAGCCGATCGACTAGACTGTGCTAGTTGGACCTTGGTTTAGGTCATTCATGATGTTGGGCCAAACTTGGGCCTGGGGATCACTTCTTGTTTAAACTTTGGACCTCGTATTGGGGTCACTACATGTTATTGGGCCAAAGCTTGGGCCAAGGGATCAATACTTGTTTATTCAAGTCATGTTAGTTTGCTAGTACACCTGTGGTGCAAAAACCTTAAACCTGATTATGCGATGACACCTTTATCTACCTTGTTAGTTAATCATCATGCTAGTATGTTGTTATCCTTATGTTCATCCCTGCTGCTCATGCCAGTTAACTTTACCAGTTTACATTGACTGTAGTAGGGCTTACTCAGTCTTTTTGACTGACCTGTTTTCTTTCGCCTCTTTTCTTCCGTCCCCCCCCCCCCAAGGTTCTCAGGGAGGGAATATTGGAGCTTAGCTTGGATTTCTGATTGCTTGCTTGTGGGATTTTAGCTCATGTACGGTCTTGACATGAAGCTAGCTATGGTTATCACTTATTTTGGGGATAGTACTTATGTATTTCAGTTTTTCAGTGATGTTGTTTTTATCTAGACTTGTTTATTTGGAAAGTTGACATTATGTTGTACCAGACTTGTTTTGAAATGGTTTGAAATCTTCCGCTGTTTTATCTATGTTATTTACTCTGTTTACATATATACATATGTTCTTGTTCTGCCTTGATATATCATTATGCATGTTTACCTGATTCAAACGCCCCTCCAAAGTCAGAGTGCTTGCAAGAGCCACCCTGGCGGAGGTGGGGTGTTACATTTGGTATCAGAGCATATGGTTTACGAGAAGGAACAAAAAGGTTTTTAGAAAACTTTTGGAAAACTATTTTCAAAATCAAGTATAAAGTATTTTCCAAAGAAAAGTCTAGTTTATTTTAAAGGCTATTCCCCAAAAAGCCATTAGCAAAATCCCTTCGTTTTTCTCTATTCTGAATCTGTCTTTTTCTTCGTTTTCAGTATGGCCGATAACTTTGCTATTCCGGAGGGAGTACACGTACCTGTTTGTTATAGGAGGCTTTTGGAGGCTAGGGCGACCGAAGCCGGCCCCGTAGATGTTCCTCCTCCTCCTCCTCCAGTAGTTAATGTTCCTCCTCCTGTCGCTAATGTTCCTCCTCCTCCTGTGGCTGAGGTTCCTCTTCCTCCTCCCCCTCAGCATCCTCAAGCTGACTTCGCAAAAACTTGCAAAGATTTCAAAGCAATGGGTGGCAAGAATTTTCAAGGCACTGAGACTTTTGTAGAGGCCAGAAATTGGTTGAAAGAGACCGAGGATTTATTTGCTATTTTTGGGTTAGACGATCAGAGAAAGATCTTGTTGGCGGTTTGGCTTATGAAGGATGAAGCCGCTTATTGGTGGGAAGTCACCAATGGGACTAGGCCTGTTGAGACTTGGGCCGATTTCAGGGCAAGGTTCATGCTTAAGTTTCTATCTTCTGCTGAGGAGAATCTGCAAATGTAAAGGTTCATAACTTTGAAACAAGGAGATATGTCTGTCAAAGAATATGTGAACAAGTTCAATCAGTTAGCTCGTTTTGGCCTGGATATGGTGAATACTCCTCAGAAGAAGGCTCTTCGTTTTGCTAGAGGATTGAATGAGCCGTTGCAGGGATTGGCTATGTCACATATTCCCCATGGTGCCACGTTTGAGAGCTTGGTTGATATGGCGTTACTTCAGGGAGATGTCAAGAAAAATGATACTCAAGCCAAGAAGACTGATTCCCAGGGAAAAGGAAATCAGGGTAATCCAAGTGGTCAGAGCAGTCAAGGCAATCAAAACAACAAGAACAACAAGGGCAACAAGAACAAGGCAAAGGAAACAAGAAAGTGCAACTTCTGTGGGATTGTTGGGCACATAGTCAAGGACTGTAGGAAGAAGAGAAGGAAATTGGGTGGGTGCTTTCACTGTGGAGAGACGGGACATTTTAACAAGGATTGCCCTAGGAAGCAAGGGCAAGGCCAGGGTCAGCCTCAACATGCTGGACCTTCAGGAGGGCAAGTTCATGCTCTCAATGTCGCTCCAGTTCCCGATCGAGGTAGTATTTCTGTTGAGAGCCTTGTATATATTTCTGATTTTCCAGTTCTTACCTTGTTTGATTCCGGTGCATCGCATAGCTTTATCCCATCTGATCTAGTTGAAAGTTTGCACCTAAGTACTAGTCTAGTTAATGATCCCGTGTGTGTTTTAAATCCAATTGGAGGTTCCGCCCATTTGTCTGTTATCTACGTGGATCTGAAAATCTCTATCTTTAGTGTAGAGATCTCATGTGATGCTTATATTCTCGATTTCTTGGGGTATGGGTTGATTTTGGGCTTGGATGGGTTGTCCAGTTTTGGTGCCATCCTTGATTTTTGAGCATAGGGTTGTGAGGCTCATGACTTGCCTCGGTGACACCCTAAAAATTTCTTGTAACCCTATGAGTCCCGTCATGTTGTGTTATCTTGAATCCCTCAAACTCGTCTATCGATAGTTTGAAATTGGTGAGGGTGGTCCGAGAATATCCTGATATCTTGGGTGAAGTGAAGGGGGGGTTACCCCCAAGCGAGAGATTGATTTCCGCATTTATCTGGTTGATAATGCCAAGATAGTTTCATGGCCGGTTAGGCACATGGTCCCGCAAGATGGGAGTTAAGTAAGCAAGTGAAGGAGTTGCTTGAGAAGAACTCCATTCGATAAAGCATTTCCAAGGAAGGTGCTCTAGTAGTATTCGCTACTAATGTGGACAGTTCGCTTCGCCCGTGTGTTGATTGTCGTGAGTAGAACAAGAAGAATAGACAACCATTACCAAGGATCAATGATTTGTTCAGCCTGTGGGAACATCTGTTCTCTCTTGATCTTGCTACTGGATTCCATCACCTTAGGGTAGCTGAGGATAGTATAAACAAGACTGCGTTCAGAACTCCGGATGAATTCTTCGAATGGCTTGTCACGCCGTTCGGCTTGACTAATGCACCCGCATAGTTCGTGGACTTGATGAGTAGGGTGTTCGGGGAGTTCTGGAACAAGTCTGTCATGGTTTTCGTAGATGATATTCTGATCTTCTCAAAGGATGAGGAAGAGCACGCAAGACATCTCAAGGAGGTGATGGATACGCTTAGAGCACATCAGTTGAAGGCCAAGTTCTCCAAGTGTCATTTTGGAGAAAAAGGAGTTAGATTTCTTGGGCACATAGTTTCTAAGCAAGGCTTAGCGGTGGATCCCGCTAAGGTAGTTGCAGTTCAGGATTGGAAGGCTCCAAGGAATGCAACCGAAGTAAGAAGTTCTCTCAGTTTAGTTAGTTAGTAAGCGTCCCTTGAGTTTAGACCTACCCTTCTGGATCAAGTAGGGACTTCACAGAAAGAAGACCCGCAGTTAGTCGAGATCATGGACAAGTTGACTCGAGGCGAGATGGTAAGTCACCTCGCTATAGATGACAAGGGATGGCTAAGACGCGATGAGAGAAAGAAGGTTCTTGAAGATGCACATCACCCGAGGAGGTGGCCGAGTTTGTCCCAAGGTGCATGTTGTGCCAACAGGTTAAAGGCCAAGTCACAAAAGCCCGGTGGGCTATTATATCCGTTGGAGGTCCCCGCAATGGAAGAGGGAAAAGCATCACGAAGGATTTCGTGGATGGACTGCCTAGGTCAAGGAAAGAGAATACGAGCATGTGGGTCATAGTAGGTAGACTCAAGAAGAGCGCTCATTTCACTCCGGTAAAGAGCGAAAGGACTGCATCATAGCTAGCGACAGTTTACTTTCAAGAAATAAAGCAGTTGCACGAGGTTCCCTAAAGTATAGTTAGTAACCATGACTTAATCTTCACTAGCCAGTTTTGGGATAGTCTACGAGAAGTCATGGGCAAGCAACTGAATCTAAGCACGGCCTATCATTCGCAGGCGGATGGTTCATGGGCAACGTGGATTGGTATTTTCGAGAAAAGTTCTGCTGCGTGGAATACTTTATGGTAAGTAAACGAGATCCAGGATTCACTAGTGAATTTTGGGGAGCTTGCACGAAACCATGAGGTCATGGTTATGTTTAAGCCAAGAATGATAGAAGAGTAAGTGAAAAAGGAATACGAGAGGCGACAATGAAATGGGTTCCAACTCATATTGGGAAATAAGAGTTAAGAAGTCAAGAAATCATGAAGTAAAAGGCGGTCAAAGCACGGTGGAGTCAAGCTCAAGGAAACGTGACTTAGAAGATTGAAGGCTAGATACGCGCATCATATCTCTTTCTAAGAGCATATCCTTGATCCTCGTTTTCCTGCGGAACTTACGCGCATGTTATCTTTTTATGTATATCCTCTCGGTCCCATTTTCGGTCCTATTTCTGTCGGGAGGTATGACTTATTGGCTAGTGATACATGTCAGGGTTTGAAGCGGGTCCGTTAGGTTGACTAAACCTTTTGGGCTTTTATAGAATATGGGTTGGGTTAGGAAGGGATTTCTTGTAATCCGAAAGAGGAGTATATCCTGCTTATCTTCCCGATCTCTTTGTAGCATATCTTTTGCTATCCATGTTTGTCTTGATTATCTAGTTTATCGTGTTAATCTTGTCATGAGAACCTTAGGTAGAAACCCTTTGGATGAAACATGTGTTTGAAACATGTTATGCTTGATGTTTGCAAGTGGTTGAAGTGTTTGCAAGTGGTTACTCGTGGATGCATTATACACGTTAGGCACTAGATCGGCTCACACACTCCTCATATTGCATATGCATGAGTGTTTATGCTTATTCATGGATGAAATTTTTTTGTGTTATCACACGGATGTTGCATATGGATGTATGTTATGTGCACGCAAATAGATGTTATACACTATGTTAGGAATTGCATGCATATGGATTCATTTCACTAACATAATTTGCATTGATGATATTGGCATTAGAGGTACATATACACACACCTTTGCATATGTTCATACAACATTTAGAATCTTGTAAGGACAATGATTACTCGTGGATGATGTTTTGAGTAGATGGATGGTAGGATACGTTCTTCCTAACTTGAAGATTTCGGGGACGAAATCCTTTAAGGAGGGGAGAATGTAACAACCCGTATTTTCAATAACCTGTAATAATGTAAAACGAGGCAGAATTTAATTTATAAATCTGAATCAAGGGAAACGGGCTATGCCATTGCGTTCGTCTCGGAAAAATACGCGAAATAGAGTCCGAGTTTTCGAAAATCGGAGTCTGTATGACCCGATTAAGGCCCAACGAAGTTTTCAGAAAAATTCAAAGTAAAAACAGATTTCAAATTCAAGTTTGAATTTGAAAATTTGGACAGATTGGGCCAGGCGGGAAAAATCCCGCCAGAACACCCAAGTCGACAGCCCTGTCGACTTGGGAGTCGACTTGGTTGGACCCAAGTCGACAGCCCTATCGACTTGGTCCAGCCGGGCAGTTCTGCCTGGTGCACCATTTTGGGTTTGTGTTGAGTTTGGGGGCCAGATTCGGTTTTGAGGGCTGAGATTGGAACTAGGGTTTAATCCTATGGCCTAAAACACTTGCTTAATCTATAAATAAGACCCTAAGCTAGCCCTAAATCATTATTAATCAATCCTACAACTAAACTATGGCAAAATTATCCCTCTCATGGCCTCCACTCTCTTCATAAAATTCCTATGAGAGATTTTCCATGCATACAAGTGTTTTCAAGCTTGTATGAGTGTCATTAGCTTGCATTCAAGTCAAGTTTCCATATTTACATCATAAAGAAAGAGTTTTGATCATTTTGGCTCAAGGGTTTTTATGTTAGAGCTTGCATTTTGGGTCTAATTGGTTGCATAAAGGCTTTGTCATATTTCCTAAGCATTGTAAGCCCTATTCCTTTCATACTTAAACTCTAAAGTTAAATGTATGATATGCAAGTTTGCCATGATATGCAAGTTTACTATGATGTGTTATGCAAGTTTACTATGATGTGATATGCAAGTTCATCAAGTTATGTTATGCAAGTTTGATATGCAAGTTG
This sequence comes from Allium sativum, assembly GCA_030737875.1. Lineage (NCBI taxonomy): Eukaryota > Viridiplantae > Streptophyta > Magnoliopsida > Asparagales > Amaryllidaceae > Allium > Allium sativum. The sequence continues at coordinate 78,300,858 of CM060909.1, forward strand.
TCATATGATATGCAAGTTATGTTATGCAAGTTTGGTATGCAGGTTTGTCATATGATATGCAAGTTATGTTATGCAAGTTTGATATGCAAGTTTGTCATATGATATGCAAGTTATGTTATGCAAGTTTGATATGCAAGTTGTCATATGATATGCAAGTTATGTTATGCAAGTTTGATGTGCAAGTTTGTCATATGATATGCAAGTATGTTATGCAAGTTTGATATGCAAGTTTGTCATATGATATGCAAGTTATGTTATGCAAGTTTGGGTTGATCATTTGGCTCATGTTATCATGTTATGCAAGCTTATCTTGGGCTTATGAACATAAAGCTTCAAGCTTTATGCTAAAGGTTGCATTTTGGCAACATGTAAGTTATCATATCCCTTATGATAACTTGCATGTGAGGCTAAATGCGAACTTATGGCCATTTTTACATGTCATTTATCACCATGTATCACCAATATGCTAAGTTTGGTTTTATGCATGCTTTTGAGGCCTAAAATGTAATATGCAAGTATATGAACATATGTACATTTCATATGCCACCATGTTGAACTTGTGGCTTCAACACCTTTATGTCACGATTATGCCAAGTTCCCTCTTTCTATCCTTTATGCGCTATTGCGATATGTAAGCGATGGGATTGCGTTTGGGGTTGGGTAAACTTAAAAGACATAAAAACATAAGCTTGGGAATTTACCTATTAAGTTAGGTCTACCCATTGGGAATTTACCTATTAAGTTAGGTCTACCCAATTGCTTGAAAACTTGTAATGTGTTTTGGAAACATGATGGACATGACACTTAGAAAATATAAGTGTGACCAACTCGAGGTTGGGTTGAGTTTGTAGCGTAAACCTACCCGGAACCGACCGGCTTAACTAGTTGCTACAAACAATAGGACCCAATGTGAGAAGTTGGTCATGTTGTACCTTGAACCCGAGGTTAGACCAAGTTGTGGTGTAAAGCTACCCGGAACCGACCGGCTTAACTAGTAACCACAACGAAGTCTAATGTGAGAGGTTAAGGCGCATTAAATTAATTAATGCCTCATGATTAGGGATAAGTCATGGACCGCTTGAATACTTAACCAATTAAACACGATGGGTTGGTAGGGTTAAGTCATGAACCTTGGGTACACTTAACCAACTTGGTACTTGAATGAGTTGGGTTAACCACGTTTAACCCATTAAGGAAACCCTAGTTACGTGGTCCTTTGCACCAGTAACCCTCTTAGTTGTATCATGATACCCTAGGGACTAGGCTAGGGAGGGGCACGATTACTGGGATGCCATGTAAGCGACCAAAACGACGGCTGAGTAGGTGCGCCGGTGTAGGTTCAGGCGGGCCATGGTCGTGCACATGGTCCGAAGTTGAAAAAGCAGGCACGGGCACCAGTAGGTTTAGACTGTGCGTGCATTGACTTGTGTCAGTGGTTGACACCCTAGGACTTGATACACCCTAGAGTGGACCTAGCACAGTTTAGCTACACTTCGTAGTTGGGCCGTATGACACCGACACTTGACGAGTTAGGCTTATAGGGAGCCGATCGACTAGACCGTGCTAGTTGGACCTTGGTTTAGGTCATTCATGATGTTGGGCCAAACTTGGGCCTGGGGATCACTTCTTGTTTACACTTTGGACCTCGTATTGGGGTCACTACATGTTATTGGGCCAAAGCTTGGGCCAAGGGATCAATACTTGTTTATTCAAGTCATGTTAGTTTGCTAGTACACCTGTGGTGCAAAAACCTTAAACCTGATTATGCGATGACACCTTTATCTACCTTGTTAGTTAATCATCATGCTAGTATGTTGTTATCCTTATGTTCATCCCTGCTCATGCCAGTTAACTTTACCAGTTTACATTGATTGTAGTAGGGCTTACTCAGTCTTTTTGACTGACCTGTTTTCTTTCGCCTCTTTTCTTCCGTTCCCCCCCCCCCAGGTTCTGAGGGAGGGAATATTGGAGCTTAGCTTGGATTTCTGATCGCTTGCTTGTGGGATTTTAGCTCATGTACGGTCTTGACATGAAGCTAGCTATGGTTATCACTTATTTTGGGGATAGTACTTATGTATTTCAGTTTTTCAGTGATGTTGTTTTTATCTAGACTTGTTTATTTGGAAAGTTGACATTATGTTGTACCAGACTTGTTTTGAAATGGTTTGAAATCTTCCGCTGTTTTATCTATGTTATTTACTCTGTTTACATATATACATATGTTCTTGTTCTGCCTTGATATATCATTATGCATGTTTACCTGATTCAAACGCCCCTCCAAAGTCAGAGTGCTTGCAAGAGCCACCCTGGCGGAGGTGGGGTGTTACAGATCAAAATGATAATCTTGTTTTGTCGATAATTCTATTTCGACAAAACACAAAAACTATATTTGTATGTTAACATTGTTGATCTAACGAAATATAATATTTCTATGCTAACATTTCTGATCTAACAAAATATGAGCATCGCAAATCAATCACAACAACAAACAAACTTCAATCTACAAATCACAGATCTGATTTCATCACATACATATATCGATTTCAAATGGCAAGAAAATAATTAAATTTTAATTAATTATTAAAAAATAAATCTCACCATGCTTTGTAAATCCTCAGAAATTATAGATCGCTCCAAATCTATTTCTAGTCCAAAGCTGTTCTATCATGTAGATCCGAATTTTACGATTGATACGCAAGTCGTTTCGTTTGATTCTGATTCAATTTGCAAAAGTTATGAAGGATTGAACATTTTTATTTTATAATCCATTAACAAATAATAATTAGCAAAAGTAATTACTTAATTAAAGGGGTCTTAACCCTTTCTTCATCGTTACTCTCTGCATAGAGAGAACCTAAAATCCGACATTGTCCTCTCCCTGTCGCACGCCAATGGAGCCGCTAACCATCAATCCGCTATCACCACTCGAAAGCCACCGCCTTCCTCTCTCCAACGCCCTACAAATGGCGCAACTCGCACCCTCCTGGCCATCAGAAATCATCTCCCAACGTCTGCCCTTCGAGGCACCATATCGGCCATCTCATGTACTCATTTCAGATCTTAGCGGCTGATGTGAAGGAACTCTCGTAGACGAACAGTTTTGTAATAGTAACCTTTGAAATTTATTGCGTGGATGAGGATAAAAAGAGGGAAGGAAGTTTAAAGATATCGGCCATTGATTTAGGTTGGAGGCGACTGTAGAAGAATACGCTAGGGTTACGTATTCCTAGGCGTATTTATACAAGTATTTTCTATTTTATTTATTTAATTAATTCAATTTAATTCCAATAATTCTCGTTTATTAATACAAACTCCAATCTGAACCCAATGAGTGTCGCCCTAGCTAATAACCCCCGTCCCGGACACAATGGAATATGTTTCGTAATCCAGTTCGCCTGTTACGGTATGTTTTTCTTTAAATTAAATTATAAATCATTTAATTATTTAATTTGATCGTACATTTCAATTTACCTGAGCCACATACGGACTCTAAAAATTCCAGAAAAAAATATTTCTTGTTATGTTGTGACGATAACAAGACTAATTACGTCAAATTCCGAGACCGTTTGAAAAATGGCCATTTTCAAGTCGATTTAATTTAATTGAAATGATCAAAACACATTCTCTTTTTCCATGCTCACATATTAATTCGAAAAATTATGGAAAATCAAACTTAACAATAATTTGACATTCCGGTTCCAACAAAAGTGGTTTCGTTGAAAACGGAGGTCGTTCGCAAAATGGCTATTTTTAATATTAAAATATATATATAAATTCTACAACGACTATTCTAAAATTTAAAATGGACAAAACCTTTGATTCCCGCTATGAAATTTCAATTTTTCAGATTCGTTAGAAAGATATTTTTAAATAGATTCTAATATTTTTGGTTTCGCTAAAATCCGTCAAATTTTGAATCCGGTACGTTCAGTCAAAGTTCAGCTTTGACTTTTCAAACTACCGTGCTATTTCTATTTCCAAAAGGAATTAAAATAAATATATTCATTCTATCTTCAATTAAAATAAATTTTTCATCGTTATTATTTAAAAAAAATCATTTTAAATATTCCAAATTCATTAAAATTTCTAGAATAAAATTTTAAATTGGCCCAAAAATTCCGGGTTGTTACAGTTATTCTCCCTCAAACCGAACTAGGGTTCCCATTTCTAACTCTGCCTCCATCAATTACTTTTAGATCCTCCCACAATCTCATAAAATTCTTGGTAGACAAATCTTTTGTAAGTGCATCGGCTCGCTGATAATACGTGGGGACATGACAAACCGCCAGTTTCCTAGTCTGATTTTTTTCTTTAATAAAATGAAGGTCAATTTCAAGATGCTTCATGCTCGAATGTTGAATTGGGTTGAGTGATAAAGTAACCGTGCTCTTGTTATCACACCAAATGATGGGTCTTCGATTTAGAGCAAACCCTAATTCTTGCAACAACGATTCACTCCAAATAACTTCTGCTGTCGCACTTGCTAATGCTTGGTATTCCGTCTCTGTGCTAGATCTCGAAGTGGTCTGCTGCTTTTTAGTACACCAAGAAATAATATTGGAGCCAAGGTAGACAAAGTTCCCTGAAATAGATTTTCGATCATCAATATCAATGGCCCAATATGCATCACTGAAACACTGTAAGTTGAACTCTTTTTCAGTCTTTCTAATTATGCCATGATTTTTTGTGCCTTGCAAGTATCGCATAATCCTTTTTAGCGCATTCCAGTGTTCTGATAAGGGGTTCTGCATGTATTGACTTAGCTCATTAACACTATAGCATATGTCTGGTCTTGTAATCATTGCAGTGCTGCAATTATGCTTCTATATTGTTTGGCATTATCGATAGCTTCACCTTTATATTTTGACAGTCTTAGTTTGCTAATCATAGGTGTCGGCAAGGAATTAGCCTGATGCATTTTTGCCCTTTGAAGAATTTCTAAAATGTAATTTTGTTGAGATAAAATTAATTCTTTGTCATTTTTCTTTATATCTTGCATTCCAAGGAATATTTTTAGTTCCCCTATGTCTTTTATGGCAAAGTTTTGATCAAGTCTTCGTATGATGTTATCTATTTCTTGATTGTTATCTCTTGTGATCAACATATCATCAACATATACCAAGATATAGATATTTCCATATGCGCCTCTCTTCATGTATAGTGAATTATCTGATTTGGCTTGTGTGAAGTTCATGTTGGACAAAGTTAACTTAAGTTTCTCATACCAAACTCTTGAAGCTTTCTTTGAACCATATATAGCTTTATGTAACTTGCATACTTTATTGCCATAGCTGTAGCCTTCAGGTTGATACATGTAAACCTCTTCAGTCAACTCCCCATTTAAAAAAGCATTGTTTACGTCTAACTACCTTATATTCCATCCTTTACTTATAGCAATATTTAATATGACTCTAATTGTTGTGGGCTTTATGACTGGAGAGAAAGTTTTGTTAAAATAAAATCCAAACTGTTGTGCATAACCTTTAGCGGCCAATCTAGCTTTGTATTTGTAAATAGATCCATCCTCTTTTCTTTTAATCTTGAATATCCATCTACGTCCAATAATATTTTTGTGTTTTGGTGGTGTTACCAAACTCTATGTATTATTTTTCATGAGTGCATCATATTCAATATTCATAGCCTCTTTCCATTTTTCTAATTTTATTGCTTTCTCAAAGTTGGTTGGTTCTACTTCAATAACTAAGGTATTGTACGCTTTAGCTTTGAAAATCCCACTTTTCAACCTTCCTGTCATGTGATGTCCTGTGTGCATTTATTGTGGCTACTGATGTGTTTCAGTATTGCTGTTTGTTCCTGTGTCTGCATTGCTATTGATTCCGGCATCACTACTGCTCTACATGTCTTGATTGATCTGATTTGTGTCCATAATTTCTGAATTATCATTTGTCCCTACTATTTGCGCATTTTTTTCTTCCATGGAGTTATTTTGTAAGTTTTTATTAATTATGTCTTGATGATGTTTACTAATGTTATCAGTCAATGATTATGTAAAAATTTGCTTGAATTACTCCCCCCTGACAAGATTTTCTACATTATTCTCCCTGATTTCCTGTTTACCTGCAAGGGGAAATGTATTTTCATCAAAAACAACGTGTCTGGAAATGTAAATTCTCTAATTTTTGTCTAAGGATTTGCATCCTTTTTGGTTCTGTGCATACCCAATGAAAGCGCATGGGCTTGATCTCATGCTTAGTTTGTGCCTATTGTAATCTCTTAGGCATGGAAAACACGGACAACCATATGTTTCCAAAAAATTATAGTCTAGTCTAACATTATATATCATCTCATATGGAGTTTTGTTATCTAGAACTTTAGTTGGTAATTTATTGATGAGAAAAATTGAAGTATAGATAGCTTCATTCCAATATTTCATTGGCACTGAGCCTTGAGACATTTATGTTAGACCCATCTCTACTATGTGTCTGTGTTTTCTTTCTAACAAACCATTTTGTTCAGATGTCTAAGGGCAAGTCAATCTATGTTTTATTCCTCTTTTAGCAAAATAATTAGTTAAAGGTTTAAACTCTCCTCCACCATCGGTTTGAAAATTTTTAACACTACAATTGTTTTATTTTTCAACGTGAGTTATGAATTGTATGACAGTACTACATGCTTCTGACTTTTTCTTTGGCATATATATATCCAAGTATGTCTCGAATAGGCATCCATAAAGGAAGGATAGTACCTGTGTCCTTGATATGAATTCAATGGTGATGGTCCCCACAAATTAGCAGCTACCAGCTCGAGATGTTTATTGTATCTAGTTTCAGAATCTCTGAAAGGAAGTTTATGACTTTTTCCAATTTGGCAGTGTGTGCATGTGTGTTTGGCAGGTACACTATTATAAAAGCAAAATTATTATTGCATAAAATAGCTATAACAACTTCAATACTAGGCTGTCCTAATTTCCTATGTCATAAATCAAGATTACATTGTTTGCCATATTCATTACATTCATTATTACTGCTGCTAACATTAGTACTCCTATTACAATCATTATTACTTTACTCAACATTATTACACTAGAATTTTCCACTAGTATCCTTAGTCTTCAAGTTGTCAAATTTGTTAAGTCAATCACGTAAATTACTCCGTAATAATATTTTGTGGCTCAGTAAATCCTTAACTACGCAAAATTTTGGGTGAAATTCAAAAAACACATGACTGTCATTAGCAAATTTTGATACGCTTAGCAAGTTTTTATAATAGAGGGTACTCTAATACGTGTGTTTGGATTAAGTTGTCTTTTCCTAAGATAGTTCCCTTGCCAATGTGTGTTATATGTGCAGTTTTACCGTCCCATATATGTAAAGATTTCGCACCTGAGTAGTTTCTGCTTCTAATGTTGAGATTTTTGAGATTGTTGGTTATGTGATGAGTGGCACCCGAATCCAGGTACCATTCTTCAAAATTTTTGTCTTCACCTTTGCTGGTATCATCATTGCCAATATTTTGATTTTTATTAGCATCATTGTTGTTTCTATTTGAGTTCATCACAGCCATATTGACTTGTGGTACGTTCTGTGTTGAATTAGCATTATTATATTGTTGTCTGCTGTAATTATTATATCTGAAATAACATTTATTTGCCATGTGACCAAATTTTTGACATATTTGGCGCCTTACTCGATTGCTGTTGTTCCATCTTCCTCGTCCTCGACCTATTTGTGGCCGAAAACCTCCTATTTGTTGTTGAAGACCCCTTGGATACTGATTTTCTTGTATGTTTGCATTAATGTTGTTGTTGCTTCCCTATGATTGCTTATTTTTAGCTACAGCATAATTTGTAGAAAACTCACCCTGTGTTGTTTTTCATTGATCAATTCTTCCTTCATGAGAAAGGAGTGTAGATCGAACGAACTGTAGATCAGGCAAAGTTTATTGCATAGCCAGGACCGTTACTAAAGATTCATATCTTCATCAAGCCTTCTGGTAATAAAAAGATTTTGGTCACTATCGCTGATTTTATTCACAACAACACTTAATTTGTCACATATGTTTTTAATTTTTCCCAAATAATATTTCATGCTAGTATCGTCTTTTTTGCAATTTTGAAGTTCCCTTCTATAAACATGATTCTGACTACGGATTGCGAGATGAAAATTAGATCGACAGTAGTCCAGATTTCATACGACGAGTTGCACCCAACGATCTGTGACAAAAGATTAGGATTTATAGAAGATAAAAGTCATGATGATAATAAGTTATCTTGTCTTTGGTATTTGGTGTATTCTGGATTTGGTACAGTATTTCTTTCTTCATCAGTGATCAATTTAGGTGGAATAGTTAACGTCCCTTTGATGTAATATAGCAATTCGTAACCTATGAGAGCAATCTACACTTGATATTTCGATAAAATATAATTATCTTTGTCTTACGAAGTGGTAATAACTTGGCTTTTGGGTCTGATCAGGTTCATGATGTTTGGAGAGAAGCCATTAGCATTGCTGCCAGATACAACAGAAGTTTCTTCATTATCGTTGGCCATGGCGAGGCAATATTAGATTGTAGCTTTGTGAAGAACAACGAAGATAAAAAAAGAATGATGGCTCAAGGTTTTTTTTAATTCCTTTCGGCAATTTGGCTCTCTGATACCATGTTAGAAAATAAAATAGAAGAAACAATATTGAAGATAAGTTTTATTATTGATGAATTGCAATCGTAAGATAATATAAACTGTATATATATGACCTCTATTTATATTACAAGAAATAAATACAAATAGGCTTGAATAATGGGAATGTGATCGTTGTATTGTTATAATGGACATGTGACCGTTGTATTGTTATAATAGGCTTGTGACCGTTGCTATGTTATAATGGAAATGTGACCGTTGCAGTGTTATAATAGGCATGTGACCGTTGCTTTCCCATTATTTCGTTAATATAACTAAACTTAATGTTAATTTCAGCTAATATTCGAGCATAGTCTAACCGGATTTCACAATACTTAATTCATTGTGGCTCTAAACATAAAAACATTATTTTATTTCTAGTTTGATTGGGCAGTTGTAACCAATTCTGCCACGATGTACATCATTTAATGCAACTGTTAGACACTTATTTTTAATTTCCCTTACATACAATGAAATGGATACTGCGAACTATACTAAAAAAGAACCATACTGAAAGTACTATAATAATGAAATAAATATGATGAACCATACAGAAAGTAACAGAGCAACTCATTTTAAATTTAGTTTATGTTGACAGAAAAAATGCAAAAAACAATCAGCAACATAATAAAATTTAATCATACACTTCACATAATTATTGGAGAATCTAATAACGTCTGCCATGAATTTGTATATCCACACACTTCTGTTCCAAAACTTCGATACAAAAAGCTTTTGTCAATATTATTTCATGTAGTACAAACAAACAGGAAATCAATTTCATTAGAATTAGATATTTATGAAATCTATATACATGGTCTGGTAGTATTATATAAATATGACAGTTAATATAAAGTACACATTTAATAGTTTTATAATGTACAAATAATAATTTAGGATTATAGACAGTACAAGCTTTGTGGTGAATATTTAAATAATTTTGATACTACATACATTCACCAAATTTACCGTGTATAAATAATTGTGAGGGTGTTGCGTCGTTGATTGGTGTAGTTCACGTTTAATCCAAATGGAAATTCTGACTGCGTGCCTCCTCTTCTAAGTTGGTTGCGTATTTTCTGAATCTCTTGTTATATATTGGGCAAGATGATGCTGGTCCGCATCCCAAACCCTCCTTCAGGTGATAATTTTCTGTCCTCTTTTAAGCTGCGTTGGTTCCTGCTATGCGTTGAGATAAGTCCGAAGATGGTTTGGGTTCAATTGGTGATGTTATGATTGATTATTCCTTGTTAATGGCCTTGTTCCCTTAGATCCATCAACCTAATCATAAGGAGCTGCCTTCTGATCATATTGTGCTACCTCAAACTGTTCAATTCCCGTTTTTTAGCCATGTTGACTTGCAAGCGCGAACAAATTATATTGTGCAGCCTCTTGCGGCTCCAAATCGATCTGGGTTCCTAACTCGATCCCTTGTTCGAGGCCTTTTCCTTAATAATGTTAGGGATTTCATCCCTTGTGATGTTGTAGCAATTGAGATTATCCAAAAATCTTTTGTCAATATCAAAAGCTCAGTGTAAAAAATAGGAAAATTGCTCATTTATTTCTTTGGTAAATATGCTTGTATAATATGCAAGATACATATTAAAATTTGATTCACTGAAACATAGTTTTCTTAGCATGACTGTTAATATAAATTAATCTTACAAAAATACATTGTAACATTTTTCATACATCATACCTTTTTTTTGTCTTTATTGTACCCGTAGTATGTGCAAGTTCTTTTTTGTGATTGGATTTTTTCCTTTAATACTGATATGAGCATGATGATTAGAGAATCTATCTACACGTGTTCCTTTTATACTGATACGAGCATGATCAGTTTTCCATCACATGACACCAAAACTCATATTATTTGTAAATTTATTCAGGCACTTACTTCATCTTCTATTATGGTGGAAGTTAAAGTAAATGGATATACACGATACATTGCATTGGGTATTTACTGCCATTTAACTTCCCCGTTACATAGGCCAAGGTCTTATTACTAAATATATTCTAGGCCAAGTCCAAACTGTTCTATTTTTGTATTTAAGGAGCCGTAGCCTCCTATGTAAATACACAATCATTTTTACAACATTTCGAGTATAATAAAATTCTCTTTTCAAGTCTTTACTCATATCATCGTTCAGACTTGTTCTGTTTCATAAATTTAACTTGGTATCGGAGCAGATCCTTGTGCTTAACAGCATTAGATCCTGAAATTCTGAAAAAGGAAAAAAAATTCTGAATCATCTGTTTCAAGATTGATCAGAATATATTGTCCATCAGAAAAGCTTCATCACTTGGACTCCTTTCATCCAAGATCGAAGATCTTATCATCTGAAAGTTGTTGCCATCTCTGATAAATTGTGCCACACCTAGTTCATCACTCTGGCTGCATCAGTTTATCAAAGAATAGCCTGTTGTAAAGAGAAAGTTTTAAATCTGATCAGAAAACCGATCAAGAATTTCAAGAAAAGCATCAGTTGAAGACAAGTGCAGTCAAAAGAAACTCATCAGTCATTATTATCCCTATTACAAAAGGATAATTGCAAGTATTCATCACCTGAGTTCCTTGATAGCATCATATTCTCACCTGAGTGTCTTCTTTGATTCTCAATTCAAGATTTTCCATTTTAAACTTCTCTTACAAGTTCTATGATCTCTTTTTTTTGTTCACCATGTCAAATGAAGGAGATGCCACTCCTCACGGGTCTATCACTAGAGGTGCACAGAGTTTTTCATCTGGTAATCCAGTTAATGACCTGATGAAGGCCATTATCAAACCACAAAGCCAATTTGTTTCTATTCAGCATGATGAGGCCAACTTTTTACTCTGGAAATTACAATTAGAAAATGCAATTAGAGGATATGGGTTAGAAGATTACATTCTTGGTACAAATATAATTCCACATAAGTTTATTCGAGATAAGGATAATCAACTTGTACCAAATCCTGAATTTGCAGTTCATCAGAGACAAGATAGTCTTGTATGTGCATGGATGATGTCATCCATAAGTTCTAATATCCTACCTCAATTAATTGGTTGTAAAACAGCCCAAGAAGTATGGTCTACAATAGAAAGGAAATACTTCTCGATCTTCTGCTAGGATAATGCATTATAGAAGACAGTTACAGACCATTAGAAAAAATGAAATGAGTATGAATGAGTACTTACTTAAGGTCAAGAATCTGTGTGATCAATTGGCTTTTGCAGGTCATAAAGTTTCTGATTCAGAGCATATGTTGTATATAATTAGTGGATTAGATCATGTGTATGCAGCTGTTGTGGCAATTATATCAACCATGGATCCTACCCCCTTCTTTGCAGTTTGTGTATTCTACTCTTCTTGCACATGAAGGAAGAGTAGAACACAACAAAGTATTAAACCATGACATGCTGTGAACTATACTTATAACAAGGGTAAACATCAAGAAAGAAATCAAGGTTCAAGGGGTCAATTCAATAATAATCAGAGGGGTGGGTCTGCAAATAGGGGAGGCAGAAGAGGTGGTAGAAATGGTAATAATACCAACAGAGTTAAATGTCAAATCTGTGAAAAGTTTGGTCACAGTGCCAACAAATGTTATTCGAGATATAGCTCTAATTACAACCCCTCACAACAAGGCAATAGCAGCAACGTGAATCTAGTCAGTGTGCAGAAAGATTGCAATAAAAGTCAATCAGAAGTTTTAAACACAGAACTAACCTCAATAGATGATGTTAATGACGATTGCTGGTATCCAGACTCAGGGGCAACAAATTATGTCACAAATAATTTGGCCAATTTAAACTTGGGCAACAAGGAATATAAAGGTATGCAAAATTTACTAGTTGGTGATGGTAAAGTTGTACAAATAACACACACTGGAAATGCAAGTTTATTTGGACCTAAAGAATTAATTTAAAAAAATCTTCTAAGGGTAATCTGATGAGTGTTTCCCAATTTGCTAAAGATAATAATGTTTATTTTGAATTTTATCCAAATACTTGCATTGTCAAATATATACTAACTCAAGTAATCATTTTGCAGGGTAAAGAATTTAATGGGTTGTGCAGATTTGACTTGAATGATCATAAAAACCCAGTCTGTAATAAGAAAAATTGTATGATGACATACATGAATGATTCTAAGTATTTTAGTAAATTTGATTTGTGGCATTGCAAGTTAGGGCATCCTAGTAGCAAAATTGTAAAAGAAGTATTGAATAGTAATAATATTCCTATTGATAAAATTCCTGATTCATACATATGTTCCTCTTGCCAACTGGGAAAGAGTCACAAAATTGCATTTCCAGATTCACACACAAGTTATTCAAGATGACTTGAACTTGTTGCTACTGATTTATGGGGTCCAACATCTATCAGTTCAGATTATGGATTTAAATACTGTATATCTTTCGTTGATGCATATTCTAGGTTTACTTGGATTTATATGTCAAAATCTGAATCAAAAACTTGTAATACTACTATCCAGTTCATAAGGTAGAAAATATGACTGGACAACATGTGGGTATTATGCAAACTGATGGTGGAAGAGAATTTTTACCATTAAAAACTTATTTTGAAAAAAAGGGGCATTAATCATAGAACTACCTATCCTTATACCTCTGAACATAATGGTTTAATTGAAAGGAAACATAGGCATATAGTTGAAACCGGTTTAATTTTACTTGCTCAGGCATCTATGCCTATAAATTTTTGGCCTGAAGCATTCTATACTGATGTACACTTGATAAATTTATTTCCAACAAAGGTTTTAAATTTTAAAAGTCCACAGGAATTCTTAACTAAAGTCAAACCAGATTATGATCATTTGAAGGTATTTGGATGTCAATGTTTTCCTTGTTTAAGACCATATAATACCCCCCAAATTAAATTTTAGATCTACTTCATGTACTTTTCTTGGTTACCGTAATAGTCAAAAGGAGTACAGATGTTTAGATAGTACAGGCACGATATTTATATCCAGGCATGTTAAATTCAATGAAAAGGTATTTCCCTTTAGTACTAAAAAAATAAAAACTACTGAAAAAGTAGTAAATCCAAGAATTGTTATACCTGATGTTCCTGAAGAAATACAAGTGATGGTGCCACCTCAGCAAGCCATGGAAGACACCACCACTAGCTCTCAACTCACAGTGCCTTTGAGAAGGCCAGGTCAAGAGCAGAGTATTGATGACAATGTTGACAACCAGAGTCAATCAGGTCAAGATACTAGTAATATAAGAGGTACCTGCCACAGATTCAACAGACAATATCAATCAAGGCACTACAGTTGCTGATAATACTCACTACACCAAAAATTCCAATTTGGCAGTGTTAATGGCCGTATTAAAAGCGATTTGATACGGTTTTAAGCCGTATCAAAAAATGGCGTCTCTGTTCAATTGATACGGTTCAAAACCGTATCAATTGAGATATTCGATACGGTTTTAAACCGTATCAAAATCCATAATTGATACGGTTTAGAACCTTATCAAATTTGTCATTTGGTACGGCTTAAAACCGTATTAAATTACTAAATTGGTACGGTTTAAAGCCGTAGTAATTGTTCAGTTTGATATGGTTTAAAACCGTATCAAATTAGCATGCGGGCACTCTCCAACTTCTAATTTGATACGGTTTTAAGCCGTATCAAACTGAACAATTGCTACGGCTTTAAACCGCCTCAAATTGTTATGCTTGCACTGCTAATTTCATAGATTGATACGGTTTTTAGCCGTACCAGTATACTAGTTTGATACGGCTTAAAACCGTATTAAACTGGTATACTGATACGGCTAAAAACCGTGTTTAATGCCTCACTCCTGCAATGATAACAATGAATTAGATACGGCTTTTAACCGTATCAAAATCGGTATATCATATATGCAATATACAAAATCACTGCACCCATTGATATATATATATGCACAATAAAGAAGATACGCTACACTCATATAGCAGTATATAAAGAAGACACGCTAAGAATAATTCGATTAATACATAAATCATAACTTCAGTTAATACATAATGTTCACAGTTCTTTCTCAAAAAAAAAAAATCAACAAAACTGCAGTTGTCCTGCCCATACAACTCATGCTTGTTCCAACGCCTGAAAAGAAAATAAAATAACAAACATCAGTTTAGTTTCGCCTCCACAACAACAAGACCTGGTTCAAATAGTAACTAAAAAAATCAATGCAGCGAAACTGAGCCGGCTCAGTTTCAGCTGAGCATTACGGCTCAGTTTCGCTGAGCCGAATGCTCAGTTTCAGCTGCGCCGAAGGCTCAGCGAAACTGAGCCGTAAGGCTCAGCTGAAACTGAGCCTTACGGCTCAGTTTCACTGAGCTTTACGCTCAGTTTCAGCTGAGCATTACGGCTCAGTTTTGCTGAGCCTTCAATGGAAGATTCTAGTTTCCGGCCTCTACTAACTCCAACTCAATGAAGTTAATCCAAAGATTCTTTTATTATGTTGTGAATTGATTAATCTAGTTTTATTGTCTTTTCCACTTGTTTCCAGGTGCTCTGCTTTCCCTATGTTTACAATGGTGCCTTTTGTCAACGCCATGTTTGTGTTTCTTGGTTTAGAAATTATTGTGGTGTATATCTGGTTGTTTTTTTGCATTGATTGAAATATCAATTTTGTATATTCCATTGGCCCATATTTTGAATATATGACTATTTATTTTGAACATATAATTTGTATTTAGATTTGAAATCAAATAAGAAACTAATGATATGACCATGTATAGTTTTGTCTATAGAAATGCATTTTTTTATTGAATGTGAGAAGTAAACGAGTTATATTACAGTAACATGTCATCAAACCGTTCAATGAAACAACTAAACCCACAGGAGGTTAAATATATTGTCATGCATGATCAAAATTGAGAGGAATTAGCTATGTGTATATTTTAGGTTTAGCATATGCATATTAATTTACAGATCAAAGCAGAATTCTGATCTTGATATCTATTACATAGTAATTCAAGCCTAAAGTTTAAAATGATTTGAAAGTCATCGAAATGCAAATCATATTTGCTCTAGCTTTCAAAACAAGATTCACAGTATATTTTTATATATATTTATCATTATAAATATAAAATCAGCTTATTAAATTCTATATGCACCTCTTAATATACCATACGCAATCAGTTATATTACAAGAAATATATAATATATAGATCTTCTTGCAAACTGGCAAACTTAAACATTTTAAAGAAGGTGCAGTTTGCAATCATATAAATTTGCATATTTAAATTGCTATTGGATTGAAAATCAAAACATGATCCAATAGTCAAGTTAGAATTCCAGTTCAATTTCTAATATATATATATATATATATATATATATATATATATATATATGTGTGTGTGTGTGTGTGTGTGTGTGTGTTCACATATATATAAATATATGCAAGCAACATGTGTGTATGATATTTCGAGTCAAACAAACAACTAATTATATACACACTCTATGCATCTGTCAGTATACAGAATACAACTTAAACATATCATATATAATTGCTTGTAAAAGAGGTGGATTCAACTAAAAATACTTAATGTAAATACATAGGTTAACAAATTCAAATTAATTTAGCGAAGCGTACAAAGGCAAATATTAAACAAGATATGCAGATCTCACATCATCATATATAATAAATAAGATCTCGAAACAGGTTAGAATTAATATCATATATCATTCACTATTCTTTTCAGATTTTTATGACAAAAACAATTTTTGTTTGTCCGGAAACCATTTCATATCCAAACATATATTTATATTATAACATACTAGAAAGAAAAAAATATAATCCACATTTCTAGAGGTCAACAGTTTTTTTTGGATGATTGATCTTCATAGCCAGTTTATCGATTTTTCTTATTTAAAACCAAGTCCAAAATGTCTTAACATTTTCCGATTAATCAAAACTGGTTTTTTGATTAATCCACTAGATTCCACAATTCAACAGGCAATTCAATAGCAAGATAAAACTGAATCATAGTTCAGAATTAAGCATGAATCCCTTTTGAAATTTTGTATCACTATCAAAAAATCATAGTTGCAAACTGAGTCTCAGTTTTTAACTGGACTCTCCAGTTTGCAACTTCAGTTGCAAACTGAGTCTCAGTTTGCAACTTCAGTTGCAAACTGAGTCTCAGTTTGCAACTGAAGTTGCAAACTCGAGAGTCTAGTTTGCAACTGAGTTGCAAAACAAAGAACAAATAAATGTTTGTTTTGGCGCACACGCACCCCCCCTTTTTTGTACGAATTTCAGCTTTTAAATTACCAAAAATAAATTCATGTTTTGATTGCGGCTAAATTTTGCAAACTGAGTTTGCAAGACTGCGAATAAATTCATGTAAGACTGCGACTAAATTTTGCTAACTGAGTTTGCAAGACTCTGAATAAATCCATCATTCACTAACCACTTAAAAGCACATAAACTGAGTTTGCAAACTGAATGCGTAAGACTGCGACTAAATTTTATAAAAGCAAAACCATACCTGAAATAGCTCTGAAAGAAGAATTGCTTTGGTAACGCCACTGGAATAAGCAATGCAATACCTGAAATAAGCAATACAAGCAATGTATAAGTGAATCTGTAATATCAATGTGTAAGTGAATCAGTTTTGAAACTTTGCAACAGTTTGTGAGAATATATTAACTAAATTATAACAGTTTACTAAATTCTCACCGAATTTGTTTTTATGATAATTTACTTGTATAATTGTACTGAATACAAGAAAAATCTACTTGTATATTTGTATTGAATTAATAACATTATCCACTGTGCTACATTGCTTTGGAATCCATGATTGTTGCGATGAACATTTAACTTTCTATGGGACCATAACAATTATGCAACTTGCATTTAGGTAGATACCATTCGTACTTGACATTTTTCCATGTTAACATATGATTAACAATTACGCAACTGATTAACATTATCCACTGTGCTACATTGCTTTGGAGTGCATATGACATTTAGAAGGAATGATATGTTTTACCAAAGAAGACTACTGATCATATATTTATAGCTGTGAGGTGATGTTCATTATCACATATTCATTTATAGCTTGAAGAAGGCGGTCATGACAAGTCATGGTTTTCAAGTAGTCGGTCACCTGCCACCATTAATTTCTATTTTCAAGTGTTCAGCAAAACTGAGCCGTAATGCTCAGTTTCGCTGAGCATAAGGCTCAGGTGAAACTGAGCCGTAAGCTCAGTTTCGCTGAGCGTCAGGCTGAGCTGAAACTGAGCCTTACAGCTCAGTTTCGCTGAGCGTAAGGCTCAGCTGAAACTCAGCCGCAAGCTCTGTTTCGCTGAGCCTTATGCTCAGTTTCAACTAAGCCATAAAGCTAAGTTTCACTTGAGCCTTACAGCTCAGTTTAACTGAGCATTACGGCTCAGTGAAGCCGAGCATAACTCTCAGTTTCAGTGAAGCCGAGCCATAATTAATTCACAACCAAATTTTAAAATTAACTTGAGCAATTGAGAAGTGTTCGTACACGATACGAAGGATACTTAGCAATTAAGAAGTGTTCGGACTAAAGAGCTTCAAAAGAATGTATGTTATAAGCTTAGTCTAAATCAAGTTATTACAGTCTAAGACGGTTAAGACCGCACAAAAAAACTCCAAGCCACTTTAAATTTCTAGAAAACAACTAATATCAATATATTTAACATTTTATTAGATTTTTCTTTTAAATGGAAGAAAAATGGTAAGAAATGTTAGTAAAGGACAAAATAGAAGCAATTTTTTCACAGTAGCAAAGCATAACATTTTAGCCGAAAATGGCAAGGCTCCGACGGTTACATTCCAAGTGGACTTTATAGTGTTTTCTAAAGCATAATGTTGTGTCGTGCTGCCTTAAATCATGTGTTTAAAATTCCTCCAATGGTTATATTTTTCAAACGATACTTCATGTCCATTCAGTGTTACTCTTACTCTTCGCCTAATAGATTTCTGAAGGATTGCACTTATTTAATTGTTCCTTTCACTCTCTTATATAAGCTTCATATCATCCCCAAAACAATCACTTGATCATTTTCACTCAAAATCTTGCTCTCTCGATTGAAATTAATTTTTTTTCTCAAATCAAAAACTCCAATTTTTATTTATTATACATTCATTTCTAAAACACTCAAAACAGCAAATTAAGACACTTTGGGCATCACATTGTTACTCCACTTTGCCCAGCAAAGGCATATTATTTTCTATACACCTCGTTCATTAGTCTCAATATTGTCTGTGGTGGTTATAGGAGGTTGTGCACTAAAGGAGATAAATTTGTAAATTAAGATAAAAGTAACTTTTGTTCACAAAGTTAAAGTCTTGTTTTGTTGCTACAGCAGTAACTTTTGTTCACAAAGTTGAAGTCTTATTTTGTTGCTACAGCAAAGGTACTTAAGTCTCCGTTGGCTGTTCAGACAAATATATCGAAATCTTGTATTGCTGCTCACTTTGGGCATCACATTGTTACTCCACTTTGCCCAGCAAAGGCATATTATTTTCTATACACCTCGTTCATTAGTCTCAATATTGTCTGTGGTGGTTATAGGAGGTTGTGCACTAAAGGAGATAAATTTGTAAATTAAGATAAAAGTAACTTTTGTTCACAAAGTTAAAGTCTTGTTTTGTCGCTACAGCAGTAACTTTTGTTCACAAAGTTGAAGTCTTATTTTGTTGCTACAGCAAAGGTACTTAAGTCTCCGTTGGCTGTTCAGACAAATATATTGAAATCTTGTATTGCTGCTCAGGTTCCTCGCGCGAGTGTGTGTCAGGAAAAAGGCAGTATATATATATATATATATATATATATATATGTTGAGACCGGATGTAGAATTAGAGATTTGAACTAGTATAAACTCGACTATGTGATCTTCTTTCCACTGCTATTATATTCATACTGTTGATGTTGTGATTACTGTGCATCAACGTTATCTTTTATTACTATCGGTCGTTGACCATCTTGAGAATAGCGAGTAGCACATACAACTACCATGCATATGCACCTTATATATTAGACAACCTACATGGTAATTGAAATTGGAATAATTATTAATGTAGTGGGGAAATGGCTCCAGAATGGAAGGAGCTCTAGTTTTCCAATCAAATGGCTCTGCCATTGTGCAAATATATAAAAGCTTCTTCAAGTTTGGTATGATAAAAGTGATATATAACGGGTGTTATAAAATTAATCAAAGATAACTATAAGAAGTAATTCTGGAAAACCAAAATAAAGAATGGAGGATCTATAGTAACATATTACCTCATTTTTCCCTGGCAAAATAGGTTTACCATGTAATAGCTCTGCAAATATGCAACCCACTGACCACATATCTACAGCCGAGCCATATTTTGTGGTTCCAAGTAGAAGCTCAGGGAGCCTGCGACAATCGTTTGATTGATTTAAAAACAGATAAATATCGGTGTGACATGGTAAAGCGATACATCGACAATCATTACCTATACCACAGAGTGATTACACGATTTGTTAAGCCCCCATTGTGATCACTTGAAAACAAACGAGCAAGACCAAAATCTGCAAGCTTCAGTTTTCCCTCGTTATCAATTAGCAAATTGGATCCTGAAGAATATATGCAGTGAAGCAAGGTTAGAACACTGTAGCTACAATTTTCAAGATGACTATTTTGTCAGAGCTAACCTTTTATGTCGCGATGAACTTGATTTACATGGCAATAGTGCAATACAGTTAGCAATTGCTTCATGTAGCACTGGCAAAAGGTTTAATAAACAAATAAGGACTCAAACGTCAATCAACAAATCACTTTTTCTAATATGGGATAAGTAGCTTTATTTGAGGTACGGTGAACCGCAAACCAGGTCTATCTGAAAGTCCCATTAAATCATGATCCAAATACTCAAATACCATACAAATGCTCCCCTTGTATTTGTTTCCATCTACTTTATTGCCATAAAATAAAACAAAAATAGAAGATAAAAAAAATCTTAATGAATATTATCTACTTCACAACGAAGGTGGATCATGTAGATTTTACAGCAACTTTTATCAACTACATATAGAAAACGTCAGTTTGAGTAAAGCAAATATGTCGATTAAACAATTAATTCTTATAACAGTCATTAAACAGCCAGAGAAACTAAAAAGAACAATATACCTGGCCTCCCTTGTTCATCTCTTTCAGGGTCTGGAGAAGTTACAATTTCTTTCAGCTGGATTACATTGTCATGGTGCAGTTTCTTGAGGATTTTTATTTCACGTATGGCAGTTATAGGAAACTGAAGAAATTAAAGATCATAAGTATAACTAAAGAAGAGGTAGAGACCATTTTATAGACGAAATGGCTGCACATGAATCATTAAAATGCATACCCCTTCTCTCTCATTGTCCATTCTAATTTTCTTCGATGCCACGACTTCACCAGTCTTTATTTCTTTTGCCATATAAACCTGACTGCAATAACAAAACCCCAAAACAAGAATCAGTAGTGAAACAAATGATGAAAAAAATTACACTAATAATATACACTAGCCAAACTGTCATACAATTTGCTGAAAATACAATGGCTACCCTTACATGCATACTGTGATGATAGTATTTATTAATTGCAAAGAGTTTCAAAGGCATTATAGGCTCACGTGATATGATTTTTCTCCCCCATATGTCACATACTTGTTATGATATGCAATTTTTCACTGCCATAAATACAGGTTTAACCCCCCAACACCCACCCCACTCCCCCCACACAAAAAAAACCACCACCACAATAAAAAAGGAGAATAAGCATGAAAGAAGATTAGTTAAGGTGCAAGTCAATGGAATCGCTTTAAGTAATAAAGCGTAAGTGACTTATTCAATAAGCATCATCTGCTAACTTTGACACTGTGAAAAATCATATCAATATCTAATAGAAGTGTAAAGGATAACTCTATATTTATAGTAAATTACTAGTCCAACATTTTCTAAATTGGATTCAAATCATAAAGTTCAAACTCTTAAGTCAAAAGGAGATTTAAATTGTAAATTGTAGATTCCAAGATTTATATTTTAAGGTTCGTACACACTTCCAAACTGATTTTGATGTTTGAACTTCTATAAATCTAAAACTCAAATTTTCCATCTTGTTTCGTATTTATTTTGTTTTGAAGGCATTAGAATGGGAAGTAAGAATCCAAGTAAGTATTTAACTACATTAGTATCGATCGAATGACCTTTTCCACAATTGCGGCTTTAACTCGAATTGAATCAAATTTTAAATTGCATTAAAAAGGAGAGATTAGATTCAAAACAGGCTTTAGATCGTACGATTTTTAAAATCTTTGACAATGGACAGTGACTGAACCAAGCTAAGAAAGGATGAACTATGTTCTACCCTTAAAAATAAAATGTAGTGTTTTTTATGATGTTGAAGGCTGAAATTGTCGATTATTCATATAGGTTGAGGTTTTAATATGATAAAGTTTTGTATTATTATTATATTGACATAATGTAACATCCCTCATTTTGAAGTCCAAAGATGATATTACAATGCGTTGTTGCTGCCTTGGATTATATTTCAGCAACAAGGATAGGATCAATTGTTCAGAACTGTTTAAGTGAACATAACAGTAATTTAACAGCATTAAATCTATTCATCGTACCATTCCAAATTAATTCTCATAGTCGTGCCCACAAAGGGGTCAAAAATATAATACAATCGTAGTTAACATTGCCATGCATAAGAAATGAAAATTCTGGCATGAATCCTCAATATAACGTAAACTAAACAACATTTACATCATCTAAGTCTTTTGTTTGGTCTTTCGAAAGAAACATACCTCGAACCATTAATTAGGCACACTAAATGAGTACCCATACGTCTACAGGATAAAACAATAAGAAAAACATAAATCAATCGTAAAGTTTGGCATGAGCAATGCATTACCCTAAACGTAACCCTAAAATCATCGAATCATGGAATCAAACAAAAGACGTAACCCTAAAATAATCGAATCATCGAATCAAAAATCAGGATATTTAGGTTCGAGATGTAACCCTAAAACATGGTATAAAAAGAAATAATCATTGAATCAAATAAAGATTTACCAGATTTACAAATCTGAGAGCGTTCGAATTTGATTAGAGCAGAATTTTTTTTTATTTCCAAGTTTTTCGATCGCATATTGGACAAAGGGCACGGGTAAGGGAAAATAGAAAAAAAGGGGGAAATAGATCGTGTGGAGGGAAATGAAAAAAAGGTGGGAGTACGTCTGGGTGGGAAATTTTTACACGTACAAGTGAAGGAAATTGATACGGTTAAATATTGGGCCAAATTCTAATTAGGCTACAAGCCTTTTCTAACTAAATAGGCACGGCTCAGAGCCCTCTCTAATTTAATACGGCTATAGACCGTATCAAATTTAGAGGAGAGTGGAGTGACAAAATAAGCTTTATGGTGTAGTGACTAACAAGCATCCTATGTTAACTCGAGCTAAATGTGGTATCTTCAAACCCAAAAATATTAATACTGCTGTCATTCAGGATGAACCGGTTACTTTCTATGAAGCATCCCAACGTGAAAATTGGAAGCAAGCTATGCAAGAAGAATATAATGCTTTAATTAAGAAAGGAACTTGGTCACTGGTTGAAAAAACAGAAAATAAAAATATAATTGAGTGTAAATGGTTTTATAAATTGAAGAGAAATTTTGATGGTTCAATTTCTAAATACAAGGCAAGATTAGTTGCAAAAGGATATTCACAACAGTGTGGCTTTGATTTTTTAGAAACTTTTCACCTGTTGTGAAGCCTTCATTTATTAGAATAGTTTTGACTATTGCCTTGAGTAGAAATTGGAACATTAGACAATTCGACGTTAATAATGTTTTTCTGAATTGTAATTTGCAGGAAGAAGTGTTTATGCAACAACCCGAAGGATTTCGTCATGACAGCAACACAAAATTGGTGTGCAAACTCAACAAAGCAATTTATGGGTTGAAGCAAGCACCTAGGGTTTGGTTTGACAAGTTGAAATCAACACTTGTCAACTATGGCTACAACTCTACAAAATCTGATAACTCAATTTTCACAAAATTTACTAATACTGATACTACATTTATTCAAATTTATGTTGATGATTTTATTATTACAGGTAGTAGCTGATTTGAAATTGAGTTTATCATTGGAAAATTAAATGCAGAATTTTCAATCAAAGATTTGGGGAACTTAAGCTATTTTCTGGGCATTGAAGTGAGAAAAACATCACAATCAGAAATTCATCTTAGCCAAAGGAAATACATTTCTGAAATTCTTCCAAAGGCAAAAATGGACAAAGCCAATTCACTTCCAACTCCAATGATCACCAATAATTAACATTCAAAACATAATGGTGAGGGAATTCAAGATGCAAAATTTTATAGGAGTATCATTGGAGCCCTACAGCATGCCACTATAACCAGACTAGACATATCTTTTAGTGTAAACAAGGCTAGTCTATACATGCAAAATCCTTTAGATACACATTGGAGAGCAGTAAAAAGGATTCTAAGGTATCTAAAGGGAACAATTGATCATGGACTTACATCTAAAGCTAGCAATTCTCTAAATATCAGTGCATATGTTGATGCTGACTGGGGAACTGACTTAGATGACAGAAAATCAACATCAGATTATTGTATATACCTAGGAAAAAATCCTGTATCATGGTGTGCTAGAAAACAAAGTACTGTATCTAGGTCAAGCACAGAAGCAGAATTCAGATGCATTGCTAGTGCTGCAGTAGAAGTATTATGGATTGAATCATTGTTGAGTGAACTTAGATCAAGTCAACTAAAAAGGTAGTGATATGGTGCGATAATGTTAGTGCAATTTCATTGACTTCAAATCCAGTTCTTCACTCAAAAACAAAACATATAAAGCTCGACATGTATTTTATCAGAGAACAAATCATACAAGGAAAATTGAGAGTAGGATATATACCATCGTTTCATCAAAAGGCTGATATACTTATAAAACCTCTCTCAGGACCAAATTTCATCAGACTGAAGGAAGAGCTTAATGTCGATTCAGAAGATCCGGATAAAAGGTCAAGCAAAATTATCTACATACCAGATTAGTCTCTCGCGTATCTCAAATCGGTGTTGGATCTGTAAAGTTCAGCTAGGGTTTCATAACAGACTCTAATCAATCTGTTTTAAACCTACAATTTGACCTCTCTCAATGGATCTGAAGACTTCTAAGCTCAAGAGCTCAAGCGGTGTCACAATCCATCTGTCGTGGAGGCCTGACTAGAAGATTCCGTCACCAATTAGAGTGTTTCTTCAATTTGGAGCCGCCATTTATTTTCTCGTGGAAACCTAATTAGGGTTAGGTTTTAGGGGGGAGTTAAAGTAAATGGATATACACGATACATTGTATTGGGTATTTACTGTCATTTAACTACCCCGTTACATAGGCCAAGGCCTTATTACTAAATTGTAATATTCTAGGTCAAGCCCAAACTATTCTATTTTTGTATTTAAGGAGCCGTAACCTCATGTGTAAATACACAATCATTTTTACAACATTTCAAGTATAATAAAATTATCTTTTCAAGTCTTTACTCAGATCATCGTTCAGACTTGTTCTAATTCATAAATTTAACTGTGGATAATAAGGAATCAATTCACATGAAGAAAATGTTGGAGAAAAATGAGAAAATTGTCAAAGAGCTACAAGAAGAGATGAAACGCGAACAAGTTCAGGAAGGCGAGCGACTTAAATCTAGACAGAAGGAGATTGAAAGACTTAGGCATGAACGAATAGAGAGAGATAAGCGACTACGAGCCGAGCTTGGGGAGCAATTGCATATAGAGCGGGTGAAGGTGAACGAAATGCATGAGCTTATGCAAGCACAAATTATCAATCTAAGATGCAATCAGAGATGTCTCGTATTATGACTACTTTTTTTGGTAGGGAATCTGGTTCCATTAAGTCAAAATTAAACTTGAAATTGCTTCTGTTTGTTCTAGCCTGGTGGCCATGACAGTTTATTTTATATGTGATCAGATGTAGCAAATTTGCCAATAAATGTTGATTAAATTAACAGTATAGTCATATTTTAGTTTACTGTCGGTAAGTTGAATTGTTACAGATTTTCACAAATTTTAGCCACATTCATCTCTTCCTACAATTTTTCAGAGCTTAGCTAATATGGATATATATCTCATCAAATGATTCTGTAGATTTATTGACAGCTTTTGTTGCTTTAAGTTCTGTCTACTTCTGTTTTGTTCATTTCCTTTCCAACTAAAATTCTTTCAGTTTGAACATAATCAACGCGTCATTCTGATTCCATCTAATAGCTTTTTTTAAAGGATTTTTGAGAATCTTTAACAATAAAAAAAAGGCCTACTGGATTGAGTACAATCCATATGCAGATATTTCTGGAAAGTGTCAGGCCATATTGTTTGAATCAAGTATGGGTTATCCAATCTTGGCTGGAGACTGACTCGCTTGTTTCTCTTGGTGTTTTAAGTCTTATCTGGGGTTGTATCCTTTCCACCTGATACAAATATTGCTGCACTAAAAAACACTTTAGAGTATTAGCTAAAACGTTTAGAAAGCAGTTGTGTATGTTGTTTTCGGAAAGAAGTAAGAAACCAGATAATTAATGTGATATTTTTACATGCCAAAACATATAGTAAAGTCATCTGTAAGTGATAAAAAAACATCGTAAAATCGTCTATAATTTACTACCAAAAAAATATAGTAAAGTCGTCAGTAAGTGATGAAACAAAAAACATCGTAAAATCGTTAGTAAGTAATGAAGAAACATCATAAAACCGTCGTTAATCAAAAACAAAAAAAAATAGTAAAATCGTCGGCAAAATCATTGGTAAGCTATGAAAAAAACATCGTAAAATCATCGGTAAATGTTGATGTTTCTAAAGATAAATCATTGGATATTTCATCGGAAAATTTAATGACGCTAAATATGGCAATGTTTTTATTTCGTCGATAATTCCGACGGAATAGCTTTTCCTGACGAAAACCGACGTTTAAAAGCATCTTGATATACAGTTTTTCTTGTAGTGTTATATAATGGTTACAGTTTCAGAATTTAAAACAAGTACACACTTAATTTAAATGTTGATACTTTAAAAAACAAAAATTGAAATAAAATAAATTAAACACAGCAATACAATTTCATTGAACATTATATAAATAATGTAACTAAATGAAAAAAAAATAAACAATATTCGAATCAAAGATTAAAAGAAACATTTCTTTATCAATAAGATAAAAGAAAAACAAATTTCAAAATATTAGCGTATTTTAAAAATAAATTTTTGGTGCGTTGTTCTTGAATTCGAAAAAATTTATGAAGTTTATGCTTTGTAATAAAATTCCCTTCTAATCGTTCACTTATTAAAATGAAGTCCCATGAAAACTTAGAAAACTGGCAAAAGTAGATGAACTTGTGCTAACGTTATTTATAAAATATTCACGTGTCGATGATATGTGAAAACGATAGGAAAGTTAATGTTAGTGAACTCAATTTTAACGGTACGGAAGAATTATATACTAAAAAGAAAAGAAACAAATAAAAAGACAAGGCTAATCAAACCGACTCTCCATTTTTGGGTTCTTAAATCTCTCTATTACATTATTTTTTGATGTTCAACGAAGATTAATATAAAAAAAAAGTTAATTTTATTTTTTAAACTAAGAAATCTAACAGTTGATTCTCTATCGTTATGCCGTTGTACTAGTTAATCGGAAAAATAAAAGATTGTCGACTGCTTTAGTTTATGCTTAATACATGTAGATTAACGAAGGTTCAGTGTATGCTTCATGTTCGCTGGATACAACAGATACTATTTTGGACCCATAGATTGCACGTATTCTATCACTTTGATTTTATTATAAGCAAGATTTTGTATTCCAGCGGACAGGAATCCTGAATCCATATGATTATTATCCACATAATTTCTAGAAAATTCGGTATGCAGGGGTTAAGCTAACATTGAAACAACATCAAATTACAAACAATTTTTCCACCCTCTGTTTTGCATGCGTTGAAAGCTTGATTTTTCATTTTTTTAGTGGAAGTTTTTTTTAAAAAAAAAAAACATCTAAGTATTTGTTTGAAACTTTCATCAAAAGAATACGTACATATCCCAATATTGTCGTTTCAACAACGTACCATACAATTATAAACAGTATTTTAAAGACCCAACCTAATCTCGGTTCGACCACGGTTAACCTTCAACCTTGAAGTGCCACCGCTCCGAAAATGAAATAACATTGCGTGTGCACTGACCCGCGGTTTAACCTCAAAATCCTTTAAAAATCTCTAGACCAACCTCTTTGAACCTCACGGTTATTCAAATTTGAGTATAAATAATTTCTTCACTCTTTTTGACATACAAATAATTTTTTTTCCTTTTTATGGAATATTTTCAGAGGAGAAACCGGCACTGCCGTAAAACACCTCATAGTCCACCTAATCCAGTCCAAGCGGTCATCAGGCTTATGCACATGGTAAACCCCCTTATTTATTTTTAAAATTACCTAGGAAGCTAGGAACCCCCACCATCTGCACAAGAGCTGCGGACAACATACAAATAATTTCACAGCAATTGTTACTAAATTTTTGATGATATAATTCATTATTATATATACAATTTACGAACTATTGTTGAACCAATCCTTTTTCATCGTAAAATTTAGTAATTTACGATTTTGCTATTATAAGTTGTTATATAATTATTCCAATTAGGTAGTATATAACATATTACATGACAAGTGAGTTGAAGACGAAAATTAAACTCATGACTTTTTGGATCATATCAAAGTGCCCCCAACCAGTTTGGACGTGGGTGTTTATCATAATTAGTTAAATTTTATCTATATTTAAAATAATTTTACATTTAATTCAGAAAAATAAAAATAAACTATGAGCGTGGTTTTCACGGTCTGATCGGTTCTCATGGTCTGACCGGTTCGGTCTTCACAACA
Source organism: Allium sativum (assembly GCA_030737875.1). NCBI lineage: Eukaryota > Viridiplantae > Streptophyta > Magnoliopsida > Asparagales > Amaryllidaceae > Allium > Allium sativum. The sequence goes on from CM060909.1 coordinate 78,329,449, forward strand.
ACGATTCTAAGTACTGGTCAGGTTTGCTCGGACGCCAACGAGTTTCACCACGCCCAACTGGAACGCTCGTTGGATGGTGAAAATCAAGTTGTTGGCGTCAGACGTATCGGACGCGTCCGACGCAAGACCATTAATTTATTTAATCTTAATTGATAATGAAAATGTATGTAGCTTGGTTGGTGAATGCACATAGCTTGTTGGAGAGGGATTAGGGATCAAGTCCTACTTTCAACCTATTTTTTTAGTATTTTGCTCTACACTATTTATTAATGTTATTATAATGTATTTGCATCAATTATATTGTTTTTTAAAATGGTTTTAACACATTCGCTAATTAGATTTAACGATACTGATTAACATAGAAATGTGTTTATTTTATGCTCTTATATCTTATCTTTTGTATATAAATAAATATTACTTGGGTATTGTTTCGTCGCTTTTACAGATATTCCAACCCAGCCCGAATACAACTAGAAAAGTAGAGAAATGGAGATCAGATTACTCTATATTTACATTTTGAAGAATTATAGATGAAGATCTCACATCTAGTTGCTGTTGGACAAGAAAATGATTGATAAAAAGACCATGCACATCTCAAATTAAAGGAGGCTTGCAAGAGAAAAGGAGAAAAGGCCTAGAACTTGTTCCAAATGACAAAAGGCCTAAAACTTACTTGAAATAGCTAGACCCATTTGTAATTCGGGTTAGGGTTTGGTTATCTCCTATAAATACCCTTGTAATATCATTGTAGCCATCATCCTATTTTTCTATCTTAACCTCCATTAATAAAAGTCTTCTTTTTCTAGCATTTTTCTAAGTAATTGATGTTGTCTTCACAATTAGTTTTGGTAGAACATCAATTGTATTTTACATTTTTTTTATTAGCGATTAGTCCTTTGATTAGTTTCAACGACAATCCTAATTTTACTTTTTGTTGTTCTTCTTTTTCTGCAATTTTAATTTCTGCATTTTATTTGTGTTTTGCATTTTATTTTCCAAGCAATTTGTGTCATCTATTCAATTAGATTTGATAGAGCTCAAGTTGTCTTTGCTATTTTATTTTCATTAGTGATTAATCGTTTGATTAGATTCAACGATATTCCTAATTGTTGCAATTTCAATTGTTCTATGTTCAACTAAATCTCCAAACTTCATCTAACTCGCCCAAGAGATTAGATAAATAATTTGATTTTAATCTACCTCCCTGTGTTCGACCTGCATACTACACATCTGTACGCTTGCAGTATTTATTTCATAAATCGCACTTTTCTAGTTCATAGGGAAGCGATGATCAAGTTTTTGGCGTCGTTGTCGGGGTGGTAACGATTAAATTTTATTATTTATTTAATTTTTGATTCGTGTTATTTTTATTTTTATTTTGTCCCCTTTTGTTTTCTTGTATATATAGAAAAAAATATCCATGTAATCTCATTGTAAATGATCATTCCAGAATTAATAAAGTCTTCTTCTTCTCTTTTTTGCTTTTTTTTATTTTCTTAACAATTAGTGTTGTCTACACAATTAGATTTGGTAGAACACTATTTGTCTTTTTCATTAGTTATTAACCGTCTGATTAGATTCAGCGGTAATCCTAATTTTATTTTCTGTTTGTTATTTTATTCCTGCAATTTAATTTTTGTTTTTTATTTTGTTCCATCAATTTAATTTCTGCAATTTCAATTTCTATTCTTTTTACTGCTTCCTTAGGTCAATTGGATTGAATACAGATTTGATTAGATTCAGATTTGATTCAATTCAATAATAGTTTACTTGCAGTTTCAATTTCATTTGCTTTCAAAACCAACCTCGAAGATTTGTCTAACTCACCCAAGAAATTTTATAAATAATTTAGTTTAATTTACCTCCCTGTGATTCGACCTGCATACTACACGATCTGTGCGCTTGCAGAATTTAATTTCAAAATCACGCTTTTCTAGTTCTTAGGAAAGCGACGATCACCTACCTAGTTTAGTTTTTCATTTCTGGTTTTACTCGAGGACGAGTAAAAGATAAGCGTGGGGGTATTTGATTAACATAGAAATGTGTTTATTTTATACTCTTATATCTTATCTTTTGTATATAAATAAATATTACTTGGGTATTATTTTGTCACTTTTACAGATATTCCAACCCAGCCCGCATGCAACCAGAAAAGTAGAGAAATGGAGATCAGATTGCTATATATTTACGTTTTGAAGAATTATAGATGAAGATCTCACATCTAGTTGATGTTGGACAAGAAAATGATTGATAAAAAGGCCATGCACATCTTAAATTAAAGGAGGCTTGCAAGAGAAAAGGAGAAAAGGCCTAGAACTTGTTCCAAATGACAAAAGGCCTAAAACTTACTTGAAATAGTTAGACCCATTTGTAATTAGGGTTAGGGTTTGGTTATCTCCTATAAATACCCTTGTAATATCATTGTAGCCACCATTCTATTTTTCTATCTTGACCTCCATTAATAAAAGTCTTCTTCTTCTTTTATTTTCTAGCATTTTTCTTTTTCTTAGCAATTGGTGTTGTCTTCACAATTAGTTTTGGTAGAACACCAATTGTATTTTACATTTTTTTATTAGCGATTAGTCGTTTGATTAGTTTCAATGACAATCCTAATTTTACTTTTTGTTGTTCTTCTTTTTTTGCAATTTTAATTTCTGCATTTTATTTGTGTTTTGCATTTTATTTTCCAAGCAATTTGTGTCATCTATTCAATTAGATTTGATAGAGCTCAAGTTGTCTTTGTTATTTTATTTTCACTAATGATTAATCGTTTGATTAGATTCAACCATATTCCTAATTGTTGCAATTTCAATTGTTCTATGTTCAACTAAGTCTCCAAACTTCGTCTAACTCGCCCAAGAGATTAGATAAATAATTGATTTTAATTTACCTCCCTGTGTTCGACCTGCATACTACACATCTGTGCGCTTGCAGTATTTATTTCATAAATCGTGTTTTTCTAGTTGATAGGGAAGCGACGATCAGGTACAATTAAAAATCAATATTTGATTAAATCAAAACAATTAATTTAATAATTAAATACCCCACTCAAATTCCACGTTCAAATACCCCGTTCGTAGCTAAAAACACATTCCCCGTTCATTACAGTACCACGCTCAAATACCCCGCTCAAATGTCACGCTCAAATATCCCGCTCGCGTTGGTTAAGAACGCGCACTATGCTGATTCTACTCCCACCTCGAATTCAGCATTTTACACCATCTAACGACTACAAAGAATATATTTACTATTTTATCCTTGTTTGATATATAAACATAATCTCGAATTCAGTAGACATGGAACTTCCCACTTTATTATTTAGAAAACATGACACTGAATAAAAATAGTACTCGTTTATTTTTATTATCTAGTTTGTTTTTTAATAAACTAAAAAATATGAAACAAACAAAACCTAGGATTTCTAATTTGGATGGACAAAAGGTTGCAGGTGTTAGATATTTAATCTGAAATTGACAAAATTGGGTTAAGCTGTATTGATTGCCGTTTAGTTTAATCAGAGCACGCACCGAACCAATTTACAAAGGTGAAAAAAAAAAAAAAGCGTAATCCGTTCATGGTCTGCTCTTGAAATATGATTTTAATCAAAATTTTGAGTGGTTCTCTCCATTTTTTTTCCCCTAATCAAGGGACATCATCTCCACCATGAGCAGATGTCCATCAGTAACACTTTTAGAGCAACAATCTAAAATGTATGATTCAACTCAATCCAGAACTACTTCATATGATTTGAAGTAGACCATATTTTTCTCCTACATTTAGTGCATCCTCTAAACCTTGATATGCTTTCAGGCTCAAGAAACAATCCATAAAATGCTCTAACCTTTTTAGAATAAGATGATTTGAAGTAAATTTTAGTTCCTACATCAACTTGCAACATCTATTTTCGGTTTCTTTTTGGGGTTAAAACCAGCATTAAAACAAACCACACTTTCTCTCACTCCCCCCCCCCCCCCCCCCCCCCCACACACACACACACACACAAAACTTCTGGTGTGTTTACAGTTGCATTTTTGTGCACATTCATATCTTCCTTTCACTTCTCAACTCTAACAAACCACCAGCAACTTCTCCTCATCTGAATACAAGCTCCTTCCCATAAACAAGCATCACCCATCACCCACACAAAGAGTACCGCCAATTCAACCTTCCGCTTCAACTACATCACCTTGCGCAACAACTTAACTGCCTTCACCTCCCAAATCAGTTCATTCCTCTCCCTCAAACTGCTGCTTCTTCATCATTCACAGCAACTTTCAACTCAATCACCTATCACTCTTCTGCCAGACCACCTCCCAAAGTAATCAAAACCCACTCACCATTCATCTCCAAACAAAAATCATCCCCCTGAACCATGCTACTTCAACCCAATTTCCCCTCATCAACATGCACACTTCACCAAATGGCAACTACAATCCACTACATTTCCGATACAAAACAGCTCTACCTTCATCATTGCCGCAAGCAGCATCAACCATCTCTCTATACTAGAACAATCCACTTCCAGTACACATTCAGCCATCAAACTTTGCCAACTTCACAACCATCACAAACGCAGCAAACCACCCAAACTCACCAAACCACCATTCCTAAGACACACCAATCAAAATGCTACACCACCACCCATAATAGTCTTCTACATCTTTCATGTGATCAAGTTTCAAATCCATCAGTTTCTGAAAGCTTTGAAGTGAATTTTGGAAGCAAATCCACATACCTACGAAAATCTTTCTTTGTTGAAATGATATCCACATACAGTTTAATTGTATTTGCCTCAGCAGTAAAACCTTGCTCCTTTATCCTTTTTATATAATCAACAGCCATCATCAATTCACCTCTCTCAAGCAAGGCTCTAACTATACAGTTAAGCATTCGTGAATCCGGGAAGCAACCAGATTCCTTCATTTTCAATATCAACCCATCGAGTTCATCCAGTAATCCTTCCTTAATGAGACACTGAGCCATTATCGAATACTTAAAGACCTTTGGCCTGAGTTTTAGAGACAGTATGACATCAAGCAGATCCTTAGCTTCATTTGTTCTACCAACTTTGTACAGTCCAAACATTAAAATATTATACATCCTAATATCATGTTTGAACTTCTGAAAATCAATCGAATTAAAATAACTCTAGTGCTTCATCAATCCTTATATTCTTGCATAGGCCATCTAGCATTACCATGCAAGTGCAACTATTCATAGCAACCCCTGCATTAATCATCTCTTCATAAATGTCTTTTGAATCTTCAACCCTTTTAGCTCCATACATACCATCCAACATGGAAGTGTAAATAACAACCGTTTTTAAGATACCCTTATGTGTCATCTCGATGAAAATCTTTTTGGCCATATCAACCCTTCCATGCTTGAAATATAAATTAATTAACGTATTATAACTGAATGTATTTGGAGTATGCCCATTTAAAACCATCATATCATATATTTCAATGGCTTCCACTAATTGACCAGCCAAACCATATCCATGCATCAAAGAAGTATATGTTACAACATTAGGTTCTATGCCTTTTTTAGACATCATATCAAATAATTGACGAGCTTCTTTAATCGATCCCTTTTTGCAATGCATGTCAATCAATGAACTAAATCCAAAAACATCAAGTGATATTCCTTTATCGGTCATTTCATCGAGAATTTCATAAGCTTCCTTCTCTTTACCTATTCTTCCATAAACAGATATCAAACAGCTATATGTTACCACATCTACTGCTATATTTTTATTGGTCATGTGGTCTAATATGTTTTGAGCATCACTCAATCTTTCAAATTTCAGAAGTCCACCTAGTAATGTGTTGCACGTGATCACGTCAGGTTCCACTCTTTCGTTTTGCATGTTTTTAAATAAAACTAAGGCATCATCCATCATATTGTTCTTAACATATCCATTAATCAGTGAATTATAACAATATATGTCAGGTTGAAAGTTATCAGCTTTCATGGATTCAAGTACGCCACACACCTTTTCGAATTGTCCCTCAAGGGAATATCCATGCAGTAGTATATTGTAAGTGAATATATCTGGTTTTAAACCTCTTCTAACCATTGTTTTCACAAAATTGTGTGCATGGGCTGTTGCTCCATGCATAACATAAGAGTTTATGATTGTATTATATGTAGCTTCATCTGGTGAGATGCCTTTATCAAACATTTCCTTTAATACATGGTGCCCTTCATTCCACTTGCTGCGTCGGTAATAGCCACTTAAGAGCATTATAAGTAAAAACATCTGGTTTCATGCCATATGCATCCAGTGGCGGAGCCACGTGATGACTAGTGGGGGCAGCTGCCCCCACTGAGATTTTTTCTGCATCAGAAACATAGTTTTTTTGCCCAACTTTAATGATTATAATTTTAAAATACATCATTCTATAAAATAAATTTATGCAGCATGGCATTATTTCACACGTTACTCCTCGTTATATAGGTAAATCCATTACTCTTTGTATGACAGAAAGCCAAAACAACAAGCCCACTGATTTTTTTTTTTGCCCCCACTGAGATTTTTGCCCCCAGTGAATATTTTTCTTGGGTCCGCCACTGTATGCATCCATATCTTTTAATAGCCTTGAAGCCATATCCATATCACCATGTTTGCAATAACCATTTATAAGAGTATTGTAGGTAACAACATTTGGTTTAACATCACACTTGCTCATTTCTGTTAACAATCTCAATCCCTTCTCCATATCACCCTGTTTGCATAGCCCATCTATAATAATGTTGTATGTATGCACATCAGGACAAACATGATTTATTGCCATTTCATCTAACAATTTGAGAGCTGACACGATTTTGCCAATACTACAATAACCTTCGATCAGAGCACTGTAAGTGTAGACATTTGGTTTGCAGTCAAAAAGAATCATTTTCTCATGCAAGATTTTCGCTTCATTAGCTCTTTTATTCAAACAAAGACCTCTGATCAGAGTACTAAAAATAACAGGATCACCGTTTCCGAAACATCTGACCATAGATCCAAAAAGGCCAAAAGCAGCTTTGATATGATTCATGAGAACACAAGTGTTGATAATGATCCCATAACCAACTGCGTTTAGGGGTACATTAATCAGCCTCATATTATTATAGAACGATAAGATTAGAGGATAAAGAGCTTTATTCCTCTTTTGATAGATCCTTGTGAGAAAAACGTTAAACTGAAAGCTTGCAGGCCTTGGATTTGCATGGAGCATTTCATCAAACTGCCTACGTGCATCATTAATTTCAATCAAAATATAGAATAAGTACAAAGGAAAAATATTTTCAATCAAAATATAGAATAAGTTTTGCATACTGGTTAACAAAAATTATGAATATAAATAATTAAAATTTCGCTTCTTTATAAAAACATAATAACTGAATTTATTTATTTATTTTCCAATATTAGTAAATACAAACTCTTATCATTTATTTAGAATAAATTTTGTTAGTGACAAAGAATCCACTTTACCTATCAATTTTGAAAACAAAAAACATTTTATGTGTTTTTAATGATAACCAATTTTAGAAAGCAAATATTGCATATATATTCGTATGTAACAAAATTCAAACTGTAAAACAGAAATATTTCCTAGTATTAAATCCTAAATTTAAGAAAGAAAATTTATGAACTTGAATGTAGAATGATATAAGATAATTAAAGACAACTTTTCATATATTTTAATTATGCAGATTTGAATGAAAGAATAATTTAGCCATTTTTGTCCATATGAATGTGGTGTATGCAAAGTGGATTGTCATTATTATGGTTTATAGTGTGTAACATGTGCATTGCACACGATATATTATATAAAATAATGCACTAAATATGTTTGGAATATAATTTATTATGCAATTTATGGTGAAATTTGTAGGATAAATGAGATAAATTGAATTAGAAATATTTTTGGATGATTTTTGTATTTGAATAAAAATTAAATTACCATTTTTATGTGGTGTAGTTTTATAGTCGAATAAAAACTATATTTTCGTTTCTTCAATAAAAATGAGTTTCGTATTGATTTATAATTATTTAGGATTTTGATAAAAATAGGTTATATATTTTTTTGATTTACGTGTGGAACCTAAGACTTCACTCAAGTCATTGCTTGTCGGTCTTAGTAAACCCCACGGGTAGTGATATACCCCGATTTTTCAATGCCTTCACACTACCTAGGTAGTCACCCCTAGAAATTGGCAGAGGTGGCCCTCGAACCTGAGACCTATGTCTCATCCCAATTCACCCACCTCTGACCAACTGAGCTAGGAGTGTCGGGTAAAATAGGTTATATATTTATTTATTTACTTTTAGGATTTAATCTCCTTTAAGAAAATAAATGAATATTAGTATTGTTAATTAATTTTGGAATCAATATTTTTATAAAATTGTGGACAAATATTCACGTATATCAATTTGAAGTTGACATTTAGCTTTATGTATATTTTACTAAATGAAAAGCATGTAAAGATTGAATTTCAAATGTTACTTGAGATAATAATGAAAATACCTGAATATTGAAGTGTAGTATTGAATAATCGATATATTTTTATGTATTTAAAGTTTTTACAGCATGTATTTATCGAAAATGATTATGTGATATTATCAAATTGATATTTTTTTGGTAAATTCCATATAAACACAAAATTTTGACACAATTGGTGACATAATCGATCTGCACCATTACTACATGAATTCCAACTCTCCATATAAAGATAAAAGGATTCAATGGTCGAAACTTTGTGTCCAAATAGCCGCTACCGGTTCCTTTCTATTACTTTTTCAATATATTACCTTACTCACTCTACTCAGATAATCTTGAGTTATTCGTCTACTCATACATATATACAATATAAATTCAAATATAATTACATAGAAACATACAGATTCACTAAATAGGTCCATTGTCATGTCTCCTTTTATTTCGTTGCTGACTCATACCAGGCCACATTTTCTAAATTGAACTTCAATTTGCAAATGCCATTTACCTTCGTAAGTGTTCATTATTTTATACTGAAATTATGTTGACAATCACTCCCTTCTTTTATATTTGCTGCTCCGAAAAATACTATTGTTCGTTCGTCTCTTACTGTAAAATTGCTTCCTACCTGTTTAGTCAAAACTCATTCCCTATCGTAGCAAGAATGAGCTTATGTATAGTGGTTAGATTGAAATTTACTCCTATGCTTTAGAATATTGCTTCCTTGATCAATCTTCATTTTCTTGCTGTTGAGTATTCATTGTAATTATTAGGACTGCACACAACCCATATCCAATCCGACCCAACTCACCAACCCGACCCAACCCACATAAACCCAGCCCAACCCATCCTAATTCAGGTCGGATATGAGTTACAATTTGTAAACTGTACTATATACGGGTTGGGTTTGATATTTTGTTCAATCCAACCTTATTTAACCCAAACCAACCCTATATTAAAAAAACTAATTTAATATACATCCAGTTAAAATTAAAATAGTATAATCCTAGATTAATTTTTATGTATTCCATAGTAAATGTACAAAAAATCATATTTCATGTCAATCCAAACTAGATAAAATTTGACAAATATATTTTAAAAAGCATTTTAGTGTATCATAAAATGAAATACTTGTTCTACCATGTAGTAAATTAATTTTGTATAATGTGTTTTACGATGAAATTTTGATAAAATGTGTCTTATAATGGACCATTTATTTTATATGCATTATGCTAGCTGAAATATGATATATTTTGCTGAATATTTTAATATTATTTTTAAAAATATTCTCATATTCTCATTTTTTTATTATATTCAAGCAATGCAACCCAACTCTACTAAACCGAATCAAGCTATACTTCAACCCAACCCATATCCAATCTCATATAAGGTCGGACACAAGTTGAATTACCTTAAACCTATACCTATGCGGGTCGGATGAAGTATTTGGTCTAACCCGACTCAACCCATACTTTGTGCAGTCATGGTAATTATGCAACCATCTAAACATGCCTCAATGGTTGCAAAACGCATTCTCTGTAATCATTACAAGTAAATTACAAACATTGAGTGCGGCTATAGACAAACATGTGTTGAGAAGAGCTACTTCTACCATATCATATTCCAAGTAAATTACGATTGTGAAAATGTTAGTGAACGACAGAAATTGTAATGAAATCAACCCAGCAATATATTTTCAGAAATAAATGGTTTACTTCTTTTTTTACTACAAACGAAACTAAAAATAGCAACAACGAAACTAGCACATGTATAATATCAGTTAAAGGCTTCTTATTGGCTTTATTTCGTCCATTTTCCTACCAGTAGTCCAAAATATCAAGGGCAACCTAGAAAAAGGGGAAAATGTGTCAACGATTAGCAATGAGCAATCTTCCTTGTGGATGAGCAATACAAACAGAATAGAAAAAAGTACCAGTTGGAAAGTTATTTGCATAAATCTATAAAAGCAGTACACATTTTGACTTCAAGATTGTGTATTTGTTTCATCATGCTGGCACAACTGTGCAGTAGCAGCAACTCTTCTCTAATTTGGAACATCATATATTTGTATGACACATACACATTAATCTGCAATTTATGCGTTCGCTAATATATTATTCACTAACAGCCAATATGCTTTAGACTATGTTATTTGTTAACCGGCCTTTTGGTCCGATTTCCAAAAGTACGCACGACACGCTCGACTCAATATATCTTGTGATATTACACCCAAGAGGCGTAGCCAATATTATGTGGAGTCCAGTACTAGAAGACTCGAGTCTGGCCATTAGCAAGATGTCGCATCCCTCGAACGCAACCTCTATCAGTACCCGTCTGCATCCGAGCCGAAGGCGAGCTGTCTAGCGGGTCCGGGCACAGCGCCGGTAGGGGTCCGGGGCCCCACAGTCCCGGCGGCGATCGACCTAACCGGTTAGGTCGAAACTAAGGGCACCGCCCGATTCATTCGATTTCCACCAACAAGTGTGTTGTTCAAAATCACCATATCGACTCAGAGTCAAGATTCCGCCAACAACTACCGCGAACCTCGCCGCTCCTCCTAACATTGCCAAACCAAGGCCTCGAACCCCAAAGCACACTTACGAACCGAGGCCTCAAATCCTGAAGGAGTCACAAGCCTCGAGCGCCCATGTCTATGGTCCTCACGCCCCTTGAGTGACAGACTTCGTACCCAGCAGAGTGCAAGATTTCGCACCCAGCAGGTGCGAGATTTTGCAACTAGGCTCCGGGTGCAAAATTCTGGCATGCGCAGGCTCCAGGTGCGAATTTCTGGATGTAGTCCTCTATTTCTACCTACTCCTACCTAACCCCTACCTACTCCTTTCATATAAATACCCCATGACTTCACACTTGAAAGGGGTTGGAATTTGAGACCTTGGGACCTCTAGAGAGCTCCACTAATGGCGTCTCCCATTTGAGGAAGAAGAAGGACAAAAGTGTCATTTTCTTAATATATGATAATTATGTCATCATATATGAGAAGGATGACATCATGTCTTAGAGTTGGCATTATATAGCTTAATTATGACATCATCTAGCATAAAGATGAATGTAAGGAGATATAATGTGATGGTCTCATACTTCTACCTTTGAGTGATTAATAATATTCCAACAACGCTTCAAAGTGGACGTAGGCCCTTCACAAGGCCGAACCACTATAAATCTCTTGTGTTATTTACTGCTTTTTTGCTCTTGTCTGCGCGACCAAGTTAACTATTACTAGTAATTGGAATCTTTGGTGTTTACAACATTTTCTGCAGTCAACATTTGGTGCTTTCACTAAGAAAACCCAGATTTTGCGCCTTTATCGCACGTTGTCATCTCGACACCCGACGAGCTTGAGGTTCCTTGCTAGTCCTGTCGTTGAATCTGCTCACGATGGCAAAACGACCAAAGAACGCAATGGTCGGCTCTTCAGCCACATCCGAGGCCGGTACGTCCCAACAACCTCAACCGGCGGACATCCCAGCCACTATGAAACCGTCCCTCTCCTAGCGTGGACCTTGAAGCGCACGCAACACAAGCTCAAATCCGTGTGTTTAACGAAAAATATGATAATACAACGGTCAAGCTTAATCAAGCATTAAGGAATAACATCGACCTAATGCGACAACTTCAAGAAAGTCAGCGCGTCGTCCCTCGACTTCAACTAGCTCGGAACAACGCTCGACCTCGACCGACTGTCTCGGAGACTTCCTCTTCCGAGTCGAGGGTTCACATCAAAGAAGGAGGTTTAGTCTCATCAACAATGCCGCCGCTCGCACCAATGCCCTCGATAACGCCAACGGCAATGGGAACGACAAAGACGACCGAACTACAGTCACATAGAGCGAGGGGGCATAGTACCGAGATCGCTCTCGCTTGATCATCAATGACGGACCAGGTCCTACTAACCAACCACTTCCTCGACCAACCCTACGGTCACTAATCCGGATAACGGGCCCGCTATTCCAACGGTCCGCATTCCTCCAGAATAGGAATCACATCATCCTGCTCCACCTCACCGTCCACACCAGGACCCAATCATAGATGTCAAGGACATAAAGGAAGATGATCCAAACATCCATCATAGAAGACGCCCTCGCAACAGAACTCCGGAAACTTACCAAAACCCAAGGGTCCCAACAGCGGATCCGCCTCCAACTTATCTTCCCGATATGGTCCGAAGGATTATGAGGGTAGTGCGAGGTAATGCGCTCGATTCATGTGAAGCGCACATTAGGCGCAACCCCTTCACAAGATGGGTAAATGAAGCTGAGTGGCCACGACGCTTCAGCATGCCACAAATGTATCTCTACGACGGCACTACTCACCCCTTTGCCTTCCTACATTGACATGAATGGCAAATGGACTCGAGTCGGGGCAACGATCCGGTCAAATGCAAGTGCTTTCTAGTTCTCTTATCAGGAACCATTCTATTATGGTTCTCTCGTCTCCCACTCGATTCCATTAATAACTTCGGCCAACTAGCAACTGAGTTGGTCAAGCAATTCAGAGTACATATCCCAATTCCAAAGAATGCCCTCACCCTGTCCAACCTATACCAAGGGCCCACCGAGTCGCTCAAAATCTACCTCTCCAGGTTCAACGTCGCCCTCACCAAGGTCGAGGATTTGGACCCTCGCATCATACTCTTCCAGTTAAGGAAGGGCGTCCTCTCTACTTTCGAATTCGGGGCATGGATCGATCGGAAGCAACCAAAAAGCCTTGGCGCTTTCCATGAAAAGCTAGGCTATACTTATGTCAAGAAGAAACAAGACGAAACCGACTCTCCAGGGCCGGTCTTCCCAATAATCCACATGCGGATACCATAAATGGAAGGTTCAAAGGGAACAGATAGCGAAGCTCTTTGATAAGGACAGGGGGGCAGGTCCCTACAAACAAATGCCGAATAATGGTACGCTAGGCGGCCGCAACAACGGCTAGGTTCCTAAGGAACCCAAGAAGCCCGACTCTCACCGTACATATAAGATCTACACCCCGCTGAATGAAGACTTAGAAACAATCTACCTGGAAACGTGCAACGCGCTTCAATACAAGAAACCATGCAACAGGGAATTCACTAATCAGGAGAAGAATACCGGCAAGTACTGTCGATACCACGACATGTATGGGCACAATACCAATAATTGTCATCAATTCAAAGACGTAATCGAAAAGCTTATCCGCGATTAGCGCCTTGAGCACTACGTCCAAAAAGCATCATGACTCTCACCGACATTAAGCAGAATTCTGGAAAAACCTAACGCTCATCCCGTTGGCCGCAATTGGCGCTGGTGCCTCTCACTAGTCCCGAGCGGCAAAGGACCCGCTGGAAACGAATCTCCTTCCACTTGTGGACCCGGAAGCCCCTGCGACTCAAGCACAGATTCACACACTTAATAAGAAATGTGAGAATGCAGCTCTCGCGCTAGGTGTTGAAGATTAACATCAACCTTATGCGCCAACTTCAAGAAAGTCAACACATCATCATTCTATTTCAGCTTACTCAGAACCGCGCCTGCTTGTGACACACCACATCGGAAATTTCTTCTTTCGAAGCTAGGGGCCCACGTTGAGGAGGAAGGTTCAGCCACATTAAAAACATCGTCATCCGCTCCAACACTCAAATGACGATGGCAACGACAACAAAAACGAGATGATGATCGAACCATCATCACTTACGGCCAAGAAACACAGTAACAAGCCAGGTCCGAATAATCATAAGGGATATGCGAAGAAACGCCGACCACTCAAGAGAAACTCACTTGAGGCGTAATCCCTTCACTAGGATCGTACACAAAGATGAGTGGCTCCAACACTTCAACACACCACATGTGGCATTCTATGAAGGTGCGACTGACCTCTAATCTCGGTCAGAATCACCATCAGAAATGGAACGCGTCATCCTGGCCGTCCTCGGCTTTGACGCTTGAGTCTCCGCTAAGCGGACTCAAACTACTATGAGTCCATACTTGTCACCTATGCTTCTAGCATCCAACTGGGCCTAAGCTCACTTCAACCAACTTCCAAATAATAATGCAATCGAAGTTGGAGACACATAGATTGTCGAATACCTTCGGTCAAGAAGGCGTGCTAGGCTCCAAAGTCCTAGGCTAGATCACGACCTCTATAATGCGACAGGATCCCAACCTCTGATTATCGCTGGCACGATCCATGGTATCGTGAGGGAACCACGTGGGCATGCCCGCGACGTCTGTAAAACTAGTACAAGGGATAACACGTTCACGTCGGCCACCCTTAATACTAAATGGCGCAAGCGCTTCGACACATCGACACTCGCCCTATACTTAAAGAAGCCATGATTCCCGAATCTTCATTATCCGCCACAAATGGCACGTGGGTTCATTACACGTCTCTAATGCCATAAAGTGTAAGTGCTTCCCTGTCCTTATGCCAGACGGCTCTATCCGGGTTCTCTCGACTTCCACCTCGAACTATCTCCACTCTCGACTAACTCGCTACGAGATTGGTCACGCAGTCCAGGATGCATGCCTTAATGCCCAGAGATACCCTCTCAGTATCGAATATTTACCAAGGCACCCGTGGAACTCACAAAGGCTATCTCGCAAGATCTCATGCTGCCTTGGTTGAAGTCAAGAAACCTATTCCTTGAATCGCACTCGTCCAGCTTACGAAGGGCATATCACCTGATTCCGAACTTAGGGCATGGACCAATAAAAAACAATCAAAGATTCAGGAGATCTTCTGCATGAATGCCGGCTGCTTCCTATGCCGAAATCTGGCCAAAAGGAATCACGCTCCTACCCTCAACATCCTACCTCGTGACGACATTCAGAGCTCCAACAACTCTAATTCTATCGCTCTACGCAATATTTCTCGTGCCGGCAACGTCAAAGGTAGTCGTAGCAATGGATGGAATCGTCTTCGACTCCCATCTTTCCGCAGCTATACTACTCTTAGCAACACCCCCGAGAAAATCTGTCTCGCAATCTGCCACTTCCAACCATATAAAAGGCCAAGACCTGATAGTCCGACGAGCACACCAAGGAACACTACATGATATTGTCGGTTCTACAACATCCGCGGACACAACGCAAACATGTCTCGTCTCTTGTAGAGCGACCGCGAGGAATTCATCTGCATGGGTACTCCGTGCCACTACACACTCATCAAAGAATCCCGCTGCATGGGATCTACGAGCCACTCGACGCTCATCGAAGATTCTCACTATGTGGGATCTTCGAGCCACTCGATACTCATCGAGGATACCTGCTGCATGAGATCTCTGAGCTACTTAGAGCTCATCAAATATTCCCACTAAAAAGGAGCTCGAACGACAATTAATCCCTCAAAGTTGTCCTCCCACCTCGTCAGGACTACAACTTCCTTGGTGCAGTTGACTCAGGTTGTCATCAGGGATACAGTTTGCAACTCCTCCCTGCCTCTGCCTCCCTCATTGGAAGCAGAATAGAAACTAAAAGAGAACTTTCTTCTATAAAAGACACCTCCTTTTTGCTGTGCCATGGCCATTTTTTGTCCTCCATACGGTGCTCTCGACCTCCTCCAATCAGCAGGGGGCACGTTGGGAAGCATTATCAGGGGAACGTTTAGAAGTGAGCCCGAGAATTCCAATTCTCTGTCATCCCCAAGACCGTCGTCTACGATACAGCAATCCCCGAGGTTATCATTGGAGATATCTGCCATCGACTCATTAACATCATCAGCTCGCCCATAAAAAAAGGAGGCGAGAGAAAAGATTCAATAGGATAATGAGGGCATACACATTAATGTTTAAAGGTCAAAAAATAGGACCTCATCGCAATTGCCGATGGAACTGTTTGTTGGTAAAGGGTCGCAACCTTTCCAATAGTCATTACCATTGCAATTCAAACAGAATCATCCTTTAATGGATATATGCCTCATTCTAGCCTATGCATATAGGCCTACAAAAAAAAAATTGAAATGAAAACGCAAGACAAGGCCACTTCTCCAAGACACACCTCCTCTTTGCTGTATCGTAACCATCCTCCACCAACTAATGCTCCGGTCACTTGGGAGCACGACTGGAAGCTCAGCCAAGGGCCCGCGTGAACACACATCAGTGGCCTCGCCTTCAAACGGGCCTTTCCTCCACCTACAGGCCTCACTCCTCGTTAGGAAGGCCTATGCTCATACAACGGAAGCTCAGCGATGGAACTTTCAAACTCTCAACCATAGACAGAGCTAAACTCCCAAGGGCATAGAACAACTAACATCTTCACCTTTACTCTACACAACTTAGTGTACAATTGATTCACGCCTTCCAACGATGTCTTGCTTTCCTGCAATTCACGGCGTTATAATGGCTACTATGACCAGAGTTTTCCTTAGAAATGATGTTCAATTTCCTATCACCCTTCCATATTCACTCCATGCATGACGTTCATGACATGTTTGATTAATCCTGACGAACTGCTTGCATGCAAACATTCGATCGCCCTATCGGTGCCCCGAGCACGGGAGCCGATGCCGCCATCCGAACCTCGATAAAACATTGAGGCAAAACAACACTGGCAACGATTGGAACACTGAGCACGGGAGCCGGCAACGATACCCGAGTCGACGGCTCGCGGGGCTACCGAGTATAAATAACCACGAATTCGAACCTCGTCCTCGTGCCGAGGCTGAGGATAAATTATTTCGTGCCCAAGTCCCAAGCGACTTAGCGCCGCCTAACAGACAGCCGGGAGTGATGTAAATTTATCCCCTGGCTACGGGTGTCTGTCGAATCTTAGCGCATCACCGAGACCGACATTAAATCATTTTCTTCCCGAAGATCTAAAGGCTTAGGTGCATTCCATGACCACGATCGGACCCTACGGGCTGATGATCCAGGCTTTTCTCCGGCGAATAAACGACGCTGTCGCTCGCCACAACCCGATGAATGAGCCACACACCAAACAAATCGCATAATGCGATGTTATATGCCCTCGCTACAGTTGGGATTAACCCCGAGAAACCCAAACACAGTAGGTGCTCAGCCTAGCTTCATAAACTACAGGTTTCCTGAGCTGAGGGAAACTTACTAGAAGCCTGCGCTCTATCACACCCCTCCGGAATAACTGACCCGGAGCGCAGTATACAATCACATCCCTCTGGAATAATTGAACCGAAGCGCGGTAAACAATCACACACCTCTGGAATAATTGACCCAGAGCGCATTACACAATCACACCCCTCTGGAATAATCGACCCAGAGCGCGGTCTCCTATCGCATCTCTGTTGGTGTAACAACAAGTACGCTTGTGCAAGACTAGACGCCGGAAAACTTGAGAAGAACGTTCAAGCACTTAACACAAAATGCGATCTTTACTAATTCATATTCCATTTCTCACACACACACACACCCCGAATAGACTACATGTCTAACATTTCTTCTTCATGATGACAACGTGTACATGAAAAACACACCATAACTTTAGGGACCAAAACGAGGGCCACATTCGCATATACTATCGGTCTACCTAACCTAAAGTATCTATAATTCCTTGACAATTATTGATGCTACTCATCCTTATCTTATCTTTTTTTTTTTGTACAGGTTCGGCACTTGGCAGGTCACCACCAGCGAGGGGCCCCTTCCTTCCAGAAGCGCCTCCGCCTCCTCTACTCTTCACAAGAGTAACAAATTCATGAGACATCGATGTGCGCCTCCCGCCATCATCCTCGTCGCTTGTAATCGTAACATCCCTAAGGGTGATACATGGCGGCGACTTAAGGATGATGTTAGAAGCGGGGGCCAATGCGGCATGGGTTTCTCCCCGAGCCTTCTTGGCGCCTAACTCCGCTCCCTTCTCAGCATCTTTGGCGGTCTTCTGATCAGCTAGCTCCTCGACATGGAGTCACACAGTGGCGTCTGAAGTTTGCTTAGGGTCCCCTCATCCTTTTTTGGTAGGCATCATCGACGACTTTCCTTTTTCCTACCCTACCCAGAGGTCCTCTCCTTCTCCGCCTCAACATCGGCCTACTTCTCCTCCATAGTGGCAGATTTCTCCTCAGCATCCTGGCTAGCCTTTGCCCAGGCATCTTGTACGGCAGCCTCATCCTGTCCCTCTTCTCCTCCGGCTCCTCATACTTTGCCACAGTCGTGCTTCCCGATCTTCCACCATAGCTTGCATTGTTGGCACACTTACATCAGCTATGCCCGTCGCACGAGCACTTTGGCCAATCACAACTTTTCCTCCTCTGAAGAGACTCATATAAATATGGGATCCCGAAGCCACGAGTTCTCCCACTTCTCCATATTGTTCCCACTGTAACTCCAATAGGGACTCGGATATTTGAGGAAGCACGGGGGCAAAGCCTGGTGTCGCATCCGCTCCAATGGGGGCAGTCCAACAAAAGAAGAAACTATTTGACTACCGAGGGTTCATCGCTTGCATCCTCTTTTGTTAGCAAGTGCTCGAGCTCGGGGGCAGTCTCCCACCTATCTGTGCAGCAGATTACACATCGCAGGACCTGAGGAGGATCCCACCAGCTTCCGCGCTGGCATTTCCATCGCCACAACCTTCAGGGAAACCATTCTAAAGAGGAACATACACCTCGCCGCGAGGATGATCCAGACCCAAAACCTCGGGTGTCGGAACCTTCTAACCTCCCGCCAATACACTATAAGGAAAATGCTGATTTCCGACGGCTTTTTGCTGTCGGCGGCCATCGGAAGCCGTCGGAAATAGTCGTCGCAAATTAAGGCGTCGGTAAACAGTATTTCCGATGGCTTCCGACACAAATCATCATTTATTTTTCCGACGGCTTGAATCGGCTAGTAACGGCTTCCGACGGCTGCCGGAAGTTGTTACTATGATTAACCACTAATCCAACCGTAGCCATCGAAAACCGTTGTATTTTTTTAACCCAACAGCCGTCGGAAATACTGCATAATTTTTTTTGTATTTCTGTTGCTACTTAGCCTTCCAGCACACATTCGTCTCAAATCATGGTACTAGACCATCAATTTATAACCCAGCAATCACAAATTCATGCAAAACACAACATATCTACCAAAAAACATAAAAAACAAAAAAAAAACATAAATTACATACCAAATACATAAGTTACCATCACATTAACAAAAGCCCCACCAAGTCTACTACATCAACCGTACCAAAACATGTCTAGCGTCATAATACATGCAAACCAATGTCATACCCATACCATAGTCATATCGATACATTCATATATGTGCATATGCTCTGAACAACTAAAAACGTACCTATCTAACCATCACTGGTTGTCATCTTCATCGTTATCTTCAGCGGATGCGGCTGATAAGGGGAAGCGTCCATATGTTTGCGCAAACTCCGCTAAGAGCCGATCTAGAAGCTGAGTCATCTCAATGGCTTGACGATGATTTTCCTCCTCAATCTGTGCCACCCTAGCTTTCAACTCCTCGATCTCTACGGTGTCAACTCTACTCTTTTTGCCCCGTGCATGCTTACTGGTGGGCTGTAACAATCATTTGAAATAATTTTAATCATGTACTATGATAATTTGATGATTAACATATAATGGTTTAACTAGAATAAAAATAGAATACTCATATTTGATCTAATTAATAAATACCAAGTGAAAATTAAACTAAGGTAAAACCAAATAAACCCCACAAAATCTATAAAAAAAGAGCATCAACTATTACGTTTTGACAAGTATATACAATGTAGTTATATCAATGTGAAGAGGAGAATGGCGTTTGATGGAACATTGCACTGAAAATTAAACTGAAAATTAAATTAGGGTAAAAAGCATTTACCACTTGATTTCCGAATCCATAACGTCTATTCCATGTCATTGGATCCATCAATGACTGGAAGATGATGTCCTCCTCGTCGGTAGTGAGCTGCTTCTGTCCAGTCTCAGCTAGACACTGCTGACGTTGCTCCATAAACTTCTCCTGCATGCAAGATCAAATAATAATGTATCTAAAATTAATATCATGATATATTATATTACTATAATTTAACAATTGCTACAAATACTTCTACATATAATGAAATCTTACGTGACTCTTCCTAGACTTGTCGTCATGCCATGTGTATATGGTGTTCCCTTCTGAATTGAGACTCTCGATGGCATGCGTACGGGTGAACACATCCATATATGAGACTGGACCCTATCCCTCAGCCTCCTGAATTTGATTACGGGTGCGTTTTTTACAGGTCCCTGTTACAGTTTAAAATACATCTCACGTCCTTGTCATGTTTTAAATACAATCCCGGTCCCTGTTTTTAGTGCCGCTCCTTCTTTTTCTCCCTTCCGCGCCTGCCATGCTGAATACTTCCGCCTTTTTTGATTTTCATCCAAAATTTTAGGTGCTACAACATAAGAAAAAAAATCTAAAATATGCAAATATTCCTGGAAGTCCACGCAAACAAAAAAAAAGTTGCATACATGTATGCAACTTTAGCTAATAGTTGCATATATGTATGCAACAATTGCATATGATGCTTCCTTCAGAAATTTTGGACCGAAACTTGCATACATGTGTGCAATTAACTGAATTACTTTCACACATGTATGCAAGTATTTACTGCAGAAATTTAAACTACTATTTATGCAGGTGAATTTATGCACACTTGTATGCCCATATTACGTAGTACTTACATAGATATATGCAAAAAATTCAAGCGCAAATGCATGCTTTGAAAACATGCACAAATGTATGCAGGAAAATAAAATACATTCGTACTATTATGCATTAAACTACAATTTCGTTGTTTTTTATTTTTTTTGGTTTTTGAGGCCTTGTTAGATGTTTTTTGGATTTGATTTTTTAAGCGTTTATGTTTTTTATTTAAAGAAGAATTTACGCGATTTTTTCAATTTTTTTTACTGAATTTTCTAAAAATAGGGACTAAATTTATAATAAGTTTACCACCGGATGTGAGCCTAATTAAGTTTGCTTTTAAGGATGTGTGCCTAATTTTCACTTTGATTATTACACGCAATTATTACATTTTAAAAAATATATAGTATATTAATTTTTATATAAGTCGCATTTTTTTTTTTTTACCAATTCCTGTCGATACTGCTGAAAGGACTTCGATCCTCCTCGATGCATAACTGGATTTTTATTCCGATTTGCGCTATTTCTTTCTAATTCCGTCTGTTCATTCAAAATTTGATACATTACGTACTTATCGAGTAAATATTTTTTATATTTAAAAAAAAATTAGTACACTAACCTTTGCTTTATTACTGTCCCAATACTTTAGAAATATTCCCAAACGGCTACTCCCATCCATGGAGGTTTTTTCATGCTTTTCTTCATTGTTGATATGCCATCTTTATAACATTTTCTCATTTTTTGCACCCAGTACGTCTGAGCCAGCTGTAAATCATCCGTGTCGAAATCCACCTCAGCCTGTATCACGTTAAAGAAACATTACTATTAAATATGTAAGAATTGGACTGGAATAAAATACACACAAGTAAGGACATAGTCATTTGACCTGCTAGTCTGACCTAAGTAGCGTTTGTAGCGGATTATTGGATTGCATAATAGCTCATGCAGTCCACTAATTTATGCGGTGCAACATATGCAACTTCTATTAAACAAATGAAAACAATAAATTAATACTGAAAATGATTGGAAAAAGATGAGATTTTTCTGTTTAAAAATGCACATCAATCATTAAATAATATGTTTGATGCAGTTGATATTATTCAATACTGAAAATGATTGGAACCAACTATTAGAAACCATGATGGGTATTTTTCCAGTTGAACAAGGCTGTGTTTAAGGATAAGAAATATGAAGGCAGCCAACTATTTTGCAATTTTACTACTTCAAAAACCATGCTACTCCAAATTTTGATAGTTTAACATGATGTACGCTGACGTAATAAAGGAAGAAAAGTACATTTACAACATTCCTTCAACACCTCCCTAGCTCGACACCCCAAATGTACCATGACATTTTTAATGGGTTTGTCAATAAGCTACTTATCGGTCAGAGTGCCACTACTCCACGATAGGCATTCAATGTTAGTTCAGTGTCTTTAGCATTACAAGGGTAATCCTCCGCTTCGAGAGATGGCTATCTGAATTTGGACACATTTTAAAAAAACCATTGGGTGTTATATAAGAATATTATCACCTCTCGACGACTCTTTTGACTTGGAGGTTGCAGTCAAATTGTGCATGAGTGGAGAAACATTCAATTGGCTCACTCTATGTTAAACAAAGTAAATAAACTTAGAAGCATATTGAATTATTTTGTCCAATAATTTGGATCAAAGCTGATGTGATGTATCATTGTTTTTTAATGTAATTTTTTAATGAAATGTAACTTTTCTATTTGCAATGTAGAATTTTATATTGTATACCTGAATAAAAGTAGAAATGCATATAAACAATCACTCCCATTCAGATGCCATTTTCATAGCACAAAAATCCATTCCCGTTTCATTGAATATTTGGATTTTATTTTCAGCTATCCAAAAAAACCCTTATATTTCCATTTTTGATAATATTGGAATTTAATGATACAATATTTACATATCTAATTAATTATGGAGATATGCATGGTAATTTCGTTACTGTTTTGTGCAAGGAATGAATGGAAAGAAATGGAAGGAATATTAATGAATAGGGGATATTGGAAATGCTTGTCATTTAATTAGTTGCCATGTTTCATGAAGAAAAGAAACGGAAAGAGACTAAAATTGCAAAAGGGATTGATTGATGGAAAAAGGGAAATTATCAATCAATCGTATGCCAATTAATTAATGGGATATTTGTTTTCCATAAGTTGGTTTATTTTACATAAATCAATTGTCTCATCCCCAAGTAATCTTTTCTCTATTTAAAGAGAGACATAGTGAATGCTATGTAATGAGAGATCATTGTATTCTTCATTACTTTACCTCTACATTAAAAACTCTGTAATCTCTTGAATACATTAATAAAATCTCTTCCCCATTGAAGTGGACGTACACTATCTCGCGATAGTGGAACCATTATAAATTTGTGTATTCTTTGTTGCATTTTTCTTCTTCTGTGATCTGAGATTTATATTCATTTCAAGCTGTTTGTTCTATCACATCATTGCAAGATCCTATTGAGGTTTTTCCGCTGAAAGTGATTGATCACCCCTTACAACTGGTATCAAAGCGAGATTCGCAAAGAAGGTGTTTGGTAGAATGGCAGGAGGAGATGAAAACAATAAAAATAATACGTCAGTGCCAAAAGTTGCTCCATACGTCAGAGCCTCCTATGTGGCGTCAGGATCACAGTTGATGATAGAGAAGTGGAATGGTGAAGGATATTTTGAAAAGTAGCAGTGGATGATGAAAGCAGTTTTGAGAAGAAATCGCGTTCATCGAGTAGTATTTGATACAAATACATTGCCTGCTGATATTTCATCAGTAGAATTAGAGATGGAAGAATGGGCCTTTACTACTCTTCAGCTTGCTATGGGAAAGAATGTAATTTCTGAAATCAGTCAGGAGACAATGGCTAGAGGCATTTGGAAGAAGTTGGAGGACCTCTACATGAAGAAATCCCTAACCAACCGCCTAATCCTATTGAAGACTTTCTTCACTTATAAGATGAAGGAAGGTTCTTCAATTAAGGTACACCTAAGTGTGTTTGATGACCTGTTGATGAAGATGAAGTCTGTTGAGTTGAAAATTGATGAAGAACAAAAAGAAATGGTTCTGTTGTGTTCGCTTCCAGAGCGATACACTGGTTTTGCTAACAGCCTTATCTATGGCAGAGACACATTGAAATTAGATGATGTGAAGACATGTTTTCTCAGTGAAGAGTTGAGAGATCAAATGAAAGAGTTTGATGTTGGTGATAGCAGTGGAGGAAGTAGTAGCTCGGGCTTATTTGCAGAGAGAGGAAGAGCAGAGAAGAAAGTGAAGAACAATAAGGGGTGTTCCAATTCTAGGAAGCCTAATTCGCGGAGTAAGTCTAAAGATGGAAAGTGCTATAATTGTAAGAAACCCGGCCACTAGAGAAGAGACTGTCCATATTTGGAGATGAAGACTGATGGTTCTTCATCTATTGCAATGGAGAAAGGCGGTAGCGACTTATTGATAGCGGTTGTATCAGATGTTGCAAACCACTGGATTCTAGATTCTGGAGCATCATTTCACGTGACTCCTAATAAGGATTATTTTTCTTCCTTCGATGCCAAAGAAGGAAGTTCTATCCTTATGGGGAACGATGCTACATGCAAGTCTCTGGGAGTTCGTTCAGTTCGCATTCGCATGTATGACGAGATTGTTCGCACACTTTCAAATGTTCGCTATGTCCCAGATCTTCGGAAGTCATTGATATCATTAGGCCAATTGGCATCATTGGGATGCAAAATAACCATTGTCAAAGATGGTTTGAGAGTTTCTAGAGAGGCACTTGTATTGATGAAGGGTGTTATGGTGCAAAATCTGTATTTGCTAATGGGTACCACTGTCCATGGAGAATCATGTGTTGGAGTCGATAGTTCTAAAAGTTTGGATGCTACCAAGCTTTGGCATATGAGATTAGGTCATACTTCGGAGAAGAACTTAGAGTTGCTTCGTAAGAAGAAAAAGATCAAAGGAGAAATCTTCAACAAGTTGGACTTTTGCAAGGAGTGTGTATTGGCAAAGCAAACCAGAGTTTCTTTTGGCGATGGCATGCATACTTCTAAGAGGGTACTTGATTATGTGCAATCAGATGTTTGGGGGCCATACTCTACAGCTTCTATTGGTGGAGCATATTATTTTGTTACCTTCATTGATGACTACTCGCGCAAGGTTTGGGTGTATGTAATGAAAGATAAGTCGGAAGTATCTGAGAAGTTTAAGGTTTGTTAGCTCTTGTTGAAAACCAAATAGGAAGGAAGAAGATTCTTATATCCGACAATGGTGGCGAATATGTCTCTAAAGAGTTCCTCGACTACTGCAGACAGCGTGGTATTAGAAGACAATTTACTACACCTGGTGATCCGAAATCCAATGGGGTTGCTGAGAGAATGAATAGGACTCTACTTGAAAAGGCCCGTTGCTTGATATTGACTGCGGGTATGTCTAAGGGTTTTTGGGCTGAAGCTATTTTAACTACAGCACATATTATTAATCGGATTCCACGCCCAGCCATTGATGGGATGATTCCAGAGGAGGTATGGAAGGTAAAAACACTTTATTAAGTTATTTTCGTATATTTGGATGTCCAGTTTATGTTCACAATACAGGACATGACAAGTTGGAGCCTAGGGCCTCCAAATGTGTTTTTCTTGGTTATACAGATGGCATAAAAGGATATAGAATTTGGAATCCAAATACGAAGAAAATTATACATTCCAGACATGTGACTTTTGATGAGTCAGCAATGTTCAAACCTTTGGAAGTTTTATCAGAGTGTTTAGACTCAGTTGATGAGAAGCCTGAAAAGACCGAGATTCTCAGTTTTCAAACCCAAAGTAAAGCTATCACTATTGATAATAGTGACAGAGCAGTTGAAGATACATCACATGATAGTCCACATATTTCCTCTAGTAGTGATGGTGATGGTAATGAAGCTAGAGATGATTCAGCTCAAGGTGAAGCCTAAGGTGGAGTTCAAGGTGGAGCTGAAGGAGAGTCGGGCGATATAGTCATTCGGGCTAGTCAGAGACCAAAAAGAGCTCCAATTAGATATGGAGATTGGCAGTATGCAAATTTGAGCCTTGATGATCAATTTGAGTATACTTTACATGTAATTCATGATAAGCCATTGAGTCTTGAAGAAGCCATGAAGTCGAGTGACAACTCGAAGTGGAATTGCGCTATGAAAGAGGAGATACAGTCTTTGCAAGAGAACAAGACATGGGATTTGGTACCACTATCTCAAGGTAGTCGAGCCATAGGCTGCAAGTGGGTGTTCAAGGTAAAAGATGATGGTAGATACAGGGCAAGATTAGTAGCCAAAGGGTTTTCACAAAGAAAAGGGCTAGAGTATGATGAAATATTTGCTCCAGTTGTTAGACAAACTTCAATTCGAATCCTACTTGCAATAATTGCCGCTTACAATTTGGAGCTAGAACAACTTGATGAAAAGATCGCTTTCTTGCATGGTGACTTGGAGGAAACCATTTACATGAAGCAGCCAGAAGGATTTATTGTAGATGGAAAGTCAGATTGGGTATGCAAGTTGAAGAAATCTCTTTATGGTCTAAAACAATCACCTAGACAATGGTACAAAAGGTTTGATTTTTTATGCTTTCACATGGTTTTAATCGTAGTACTAAAGATGCATGTGTTTATTTTAAGCATTTAAAGAATAATAATTGGGTGTATTTACTTTTGTATGTGGATGATATGTTAATTGCTTCCAAGGATAAAGCTGAAATTGATGCATTGAAATTGAAATTAAAAGCGGAATTCGATATGAAAGACCTTGGAGAAGCAAAGAAAATTTGGCGGATGGAAATCCAAAGAGATAAAAAGCTTGGACTTTTGAGACTTACTCAAAAGGAATATATTCAAAAGGTGCTTGTTCGGTTTAGCATGGATGGTGCCAAGGCTATCAGTACACCCATGCCTTTGCATATACAACTTTCTAATCAGGGCTCTCCGATCTCAGAAAAGGACAAGGCCTACATGAAGAAGGTGCCTTATGCCAGTGCATTAGGTAGCTTGATGTATGCTATGGTGTGCACTTGACCTGACATTGCTCAAGCTGTTGGATTAGTTAGTAGATACACGGAAAATCCGGGAAAATCGCATTGGGAGGCAGTGAAGTACATTTTTAGGTACCTTAGAGGAACATCAGATTATGGGCTTGTTTTTTGCGAGAAATAAGGATTTCAACTTGGTTGGATTCTGTGATTCAGATTATGCCGGAGATAGAGATAGAAAGAAGTCAACCTCAGGCTATGTGTTCATACTTGGAGGAACAACTGTTAGTTGGAGAGCGAGGTTGCAGACTATAGTTGCTTTGTCTACTACAGAGGCAGAGTTGATAGCTGCAGTTGAGGCAGCTAAGGTGGCACTTTATTTGAAGAAGTTATTGTGTGATTTACGCTTCATGCAAGATGCTTGTTTGGTGAATTGTGACAGTCAAAGTGCAATTCATTTAGCTGAAAATCTGGCTTTCAGTTCTAGAACAAAGCATATAGAGGTAATAGAGTCTTTCCTTATCTCTATGAATGAGGGGAAGTTAGTTCGTCTTCAGAAGATTCACACAAATGAAAATGCAGCAGACATGTTTACAAAGGCATTACCTGCTACTAGGTTCGAGCATTGCTCGAACTTGATTCACTTGATGAAGTGCTAGGTGCCACATAGTGGCACAATGGGGAAGAGAGTGACTTGGTTGAAGTCAATAGAAGATGTGGTATTCTTATTGTATAAAGAGATAGGAGTTGGTTGCACAATGTCTACCTTGTTTTTTTGAATGCTTCCAACACTTTGTTGGTGGGCGGTGGCCTTGTCGGAGTTCACTTACAAAGTGCAATGAGGGGTGGCTTTAGCAGGAACTCATTGGGAAGCATTCACATTGGAGTCTCTAGGTTGCATGAGATATTGTATCAAGGTGGAGATTATTGGAATTTAATGATACAATATTTCCATATCTAATTAATTATGGAGATATGCATGGTAATTTTGTTACCTGTTTTGTGCAAGGAATGAATGAAAAGAAATGGAAGGAATATTAATGAATAGGGGATATTGGAAATGTTTGTCATTTAATTAGTTGCCATGTTTCATGAAGAAAAGAAACGGAAAGAGGCTAAAATTGCAAAAGGGATTGATTGATGGAGAAAAGGGAAATTATCAATCAATCATATGCCAATTAATTAATGGGATATTTGTTTTCCATAAATTGATTTATTTTACATAAATCAATTGTCTTATCCCCAAGTAATCTTTTCTCTATTTAAAGAGAGACATAGAGAATGCTATGTAATGAGAGATCATTGTATTCTTATTTCTTTTACTCTACATTAAAAACTCTGTAATCTCTTGAATATATTAATAAAATCTCTTCCCCATTGAAGTGGATGTACACTATCCCGCGATAGTGGAACCACTATAAATTTATGTGTCTCTGTTGCAATTTTTTTCCTGTGATTTGAGATTTATATTCATTTGAAGCTGTTTGTTCTATCACATCATTGCAAGATCCTATTGAGGTTTTTCCACTGAAAGGGATTGATCACCCCTTACAGATAATACAGTAGAATTTATTGTATCAGCCTTCTTTTTATTATAACGTATACGTTTGTTTCATTGTAGATAGGGACATTAGAGATTAGTTGCATATTCAATGTTAAAGTCGAACTGACATGAAAAAAAATGGTTAACATAGGTTGACATAGGTCTACATTGTGTCATTTATCTAGGTAGGAACTACACGATTCTTTTTGCTACAATGGTAACATATTGAATACGTTGAGGTAAACATTGTGTAAACAGAGAGAATGAAGTATGTATGATTGTATCTGTCATGGAAATCTAAAATCTGGAAGCAATAAAATATATATTCAGAATAGTCCTAAGTGCAGTCTATTTTTAAATATAATGTAACTTTGATAGCAGCGTATAAATGTTAAAATAAATTTGGTTTTCTACAAAAAAATTTAGAATATTTTAGTGGCTAGTTTATTGACAGGAGACTATATATATACATACACACACAAACACATACATATATATTTTATCATCAAAATGAGCACACACACACACACACACTCACTTCTTTAATATGATACCTTAGCTACAAAATGAGCACCAAGAAACAGTTTTTGCATCAAAAAGACAGGTTAGTTAAAACAATAAAATGTTAGTCGATGAAAAAGTATGAGCATCCAAACTGTGTTTCGATGTTAACAAACAAGAGCAAGTACTGCAAAAGAGAAAGAAAAGAGAAAGCAAACCAAGATAAAGAAGTATAAAGAAAAGAGCCAGAATTTCCAAAGGAAAGAATAATTTAGTTGTAAGAAGCAAAACAGAGAAATGAATGTATTGAAAGAAGGAAGGTAATGGAGAATTCAAGAATGAATGAGGTTTTTATTTGTGAAGGGAATGAAACAGAGAAAGTGACAAGTTTCACTTTCATTTGTCGGGCGTCTATGCAGGCTGTATAGTTTATACTTTATATTTTTATAG
Organism: Allium sativum; assembly: GCA_030737875.1. Lineage (NCBI taxonomy): Eukaryota > Viridiplantae > Streptophyta > Magnoliopsida > Asparagales > Amaryllidaceae > Allium > Allium sativum. The sequence goes on from CM060909.1 coordinate 78,359,036, forward strand.
ATTTTGTTTTCGAAGTTCTAGTTTCACATATTACTTTCTATAGTACTCGATTAAAGCAAGAAAATGAAATAAAATTTTATAGTTGATTACTGGCATCATATGCATTAGTTCTTTTTCTTTTTTCCACATGTTGTTTACCACTGAAAATTGGATGGTACACTATTTGTTGATTTTGTTTTCCAAGTACTAGTTTCACATATTACTTTCTACAGTACTCGATTAAAGCAAGAAAATGAAATAAAATTTTATAGTTGATTACTGGCATCATATGCATTAGTTCTTTTTCTTTTTTCCACATGCTATTTACCACTGAAAATTGGATGGTACACTATTTGTTACTCTTCCTCCAAAATACATATGAACTTAAACCATTTATGCGTTCCATATTAATTTTGCTTTGTAAAGACACCATCTTTAAAGTAGAAAAATGAAAGCTTTTAGCTACAACAATTGAAATGCAGTACCTTTGAACCGTTTTACTTTTAACGGAGTCCTCATTATAGTTTTATGACAGGAGACTATATATTTTAGAATTTTTTTAAATATACCATATAGATAATTTTATCCTTATGATATAAACCAGTCACTAGTTTAGTGGCTTAATATATAACTACGAAATTACTTGGTTGAGTTGAACCAACGTTATAAATATCTAATGCAAAATTTAAATTTATAACCATTTTTATAGTTAAAGAATAAGTTTTATAATTTGTCCAAATGGTAAGAACAGATTGAGCGCACGTAATGCAAACTGAATTTCAAATAAAAGTATAAAAATCTTGAACAGTAATTTGATTTGCAAAATCAAAATTAGACACTAATTCAATTTCTACAACAATTAAATACAAGAAGTCAGCAAATGAAAAGAAGTGATTTAATTGTCAAACCATTGTACACACTGATACACGGTAATTCAATTTTTAAACGTAGTGATTTCATTTCAAAGTAGCAGTTCAATTTCAAGGGAAGTAATTTGGTTTCAAGCACGTAACTAAATTTAATATTTAATATTTAATGGATCAAAACTCTTTCAATGGATCAAATCTAAAATAATAATTTAATATTTAATATGTTATATGCAAATATGTACAGTATATCATTGAGTAAAAGAAATTAAAATGCAAAGAGTATATAAGAAATCACTTACTAGCACATCCTGCCAAATGACCTCCTGTATGTGAGGTGGGATTAGATCCCACTTAGGCGAACATCTCGACATCCGAGCCCTATATGTAGCTCTAAAAATGTCCAAAATAACCCTCGAAGGTTGCAGATCAAAAATCCTGCGTTAAATATAATATACATGAGTTATAGTAAAAATAGTAATTGATATTCTAAATGATGATTAATTTTTACCCTGTACTCGTAGGAACCAAGGAGATGACTGGACGCTGAGGGGGTTGCGATCCAGAACCCTCTCCCGAAGAATTCCCTCTAGATGACATACCTATCACATACAGACCATTTTAAAAGATGACAATAACATCATATTCAAATTTATTTTACGGCTAACTTACACAAACGATATAAGCATCTAAATAAACAACATAAAACATAGTGAAATCGTTTATACCTGTATTTCACTGGGTCTCATATTCCAAGGAGTAACATATTACATTGCAGATTTAATATAAATAGGAAAAACAAAGTTACATGAATTCCATATGACATAAAAGATGTAAAAAAATAATCATAATATTAGAAAATTAAACAAAGTTACATGAATTGCAGAATGTACGTCGTATACTCCATAATTACATTACAACTAGATAGATAATACTCATCATGATCCACCTTAGTCATCATCTTCTTCTGATTCAGATTCGGCCTCAGATTCTACATTATCTTCCTCCCACTCTCAAACGCTTCTACTAAAACATTTGTCTCATCGACCAGAGGACCAAAATCAGCATGGTCGTGTTCAATTAGAATTTCATTGTTCTGTTCGAGTTTTGCCTAATAGGCTCATTCGTCTGAATATTCTTCCCGTCGAACGCAAATCTAGCCTTTGTTTTATAAACTATCGACCAATCTACTTTATCTCTTTTTAAAGACGGGTAAGGAGCGTAATAAACTTGAAATGCTTGTTTGGCTAGTACAAAAGGATCATACTTGTAATAGTGCGATGTACGCTTAATTTCAATCAGATTATAATCCTTATGAACATTAATCGCAGATCCTGGAACAGTGCTAAACCAATCACATTTAAATAGAAATACCTCCTCCGTGGGTCGTGAGAAATATGTCAGTTGCAATACTTGTGTTAAAATGCCATAAAAATCATTAATGTGATCTTCAGGATCATCGCTGCCTTTAATGAATACACCTGTGTTGTTCGTTAATTTTTCAGCACCGTATTCTTCGGTGTTAAATTTATATCCATTAACAAAATATATTGGTTATGTCTTGACCAATCTTTTTGGTCCCATTGCAAGATGTTTCAACCCTTCATCAACAACACAATTTTTGGGTTCATAAACATAATTTGTAAACCATGCAGATTTTTTTTTACAGATATCTCCATTTGGATGTTCACGTTCATAAACGTTGTAAGTAGAAATAAAATTTTACATTAATTATCATACATAAGCAAAAATGTACAAATGAATAAGGAACTAGTTGATATTTCATATTACCTAACAAACGGTGCAACTTCAACACAATTTAGAAGAATATAAGTGTGCGCTACATGGAGATCTTTATCGTCTATCCATACGTCTACACATTTCCCAGAAGGTCGACCATGTTGTCTAAAAATAGAAAAAACTGTTTGGGACAATTCTTGTACATCTCCTTCGTCATTTCGTGGAACACTTTGAAATGATATATTCACATGATCACTAAAATAATAAGAGAAAAAGAACAAAGCTTCTTCTTCGATGTAAGATTTGCATATCAAGCCTTCAACTCGTGCTTTTTGTCTCACTTTTTTCTTTACATGATTCAGATATCTATACAAAATTAATTTACATTATTTCATAATTTTAAGTGCAATTAAATTAATGAGTCACACGTTTGTATTTACCTCTCAATGGATACATCCATCCATATTGGACGGGACCTCTAAGTCGTGCTTCAGTTGGAAGGTGAACAGGTAAATGCTCCATTACATTAAAAAAAACCTAGCGGGAATATTTTCTCCAGTTTGCAAAGCAATATTGGAATATCTACTTCGAATTTTCGTAAGCGTTCCACTTTTAAAGTAGTCAAACAAAGCTCTTTGTAAAACAAACTAAGCTCCGTTAATACCTTCCACACTTTTAACGGCAGTAGTTCTTTGAACATAATGGGAAATAAATGCTCCATCATTATGTGACAATTGTGACTTTTCATTCCGCTCAATTTACCATTTTTGAAGTCAACACATCTACGAAGGCTTGATGAAATCCCATCAGGAAATCTTAACCCTTCAACCCATTTAACACAACTTTAACCTGATTATTATCTAATTCATAACATGCTTTGGATTTTTTACTCTCATTTGGTTTCATATGAAGCTCGGGACGTTTGCATTATATTTCTATATCGCGCCTTGATTTCAAATCATTTTTAGTTTCCCCTTTAACATTCAAAACTGTGTTAAAAACATTATCAAATACATTTTTCTCATTGTGCATCACATCAATATTATGACGAAGCAGAAGATGTCTCCAATACGACAACTCCCAAAAAATAGACTGTTTACACCAATTGTGATGAATCGATTTGCCTTCAATTTCTGTTTGAACTCTAATTTCATATATCTTTGGATGATTTTCAACCATTTCATATATTTCTTCACTTGACCATAGTGTTTGAGGTTGTATGGTTTCTACTCTACTAGCCAACAAGTTTTTCTTGTCTACTCTGAAAGGATGGTTTACATGGAGAAAACATCGATGGCAGTCAAACCATGAAATTTTCTTACCATGTGGTAAGGAAAATGCTCGTGTCTCTTCCATGCAATACGGACATGATAGACGACTAGCAGTACTCCATCCTGAAAGCATTGAATAGGCACGAAAATCACTTATAGTCCACAACAAAGAAGCAAACATACGAAAAAATTTCTTCTTTGAAACATCGTATGTTTCTACTCCTTCGTTCCACAATGTTTTTAATTCTTCAATTAATGGTTGTAAATAAACATCAATTCCTTGTGCCGGATCGTCGGGGCCAGGAACAACAACAGTAAGAAACATATATTGCATTTTCAAACATATCCATGGAGGTAAATTATAAGGTGTGATGATAATGGATCATGATGAGTATTTAGAACCAAATTGAGAAAATGGTGAAAAACCGTTCGTACATAATCCTAGTCTGACATTACGACTCTTCATTGAAAAATTTGGATAAGTTTTATCGAGATGCTTCCATGCTTTCACATCGGTCGGATGGGTCAATGTATCTTCTTCTTCCGATCTCACCTTATGCCATCTCATATGAGATGCAGTTACAGAAGACGCATAAAATATTTGAAGCCTTAGAGTAATGGGTAAGTAATGCATACGTTTGAATGGAACTTCCTTTCCCTTTTTCTTTCTTGGTTTATATCTTTCTTTATTACATATTTTACAATTTCTAATGTTTACGTCATCTTTCCAAAACAACATGCATCCTTTTACACATGTATTTATTTTATGATAAGGTAAACCAAATGTCGACATAAGTTTTTTAACTTCGTAGTAATTTTCATACATTAAATTATCCGGTGGCATGTGCCTTTTTGCAGCTTGTACAATAGCTGTAAACCCAATTTCAGTGATGTTGTATTTTGACTTCATTGCAATGTATTCTGCGATTACCGATAGCTGAGTGCCTCTTTTACCTCCATCCCAAAAAGGTTTATTAGCATTATCCAATAAATCATAAATTTTCTTAGCTTCAATATTCGGTTCTTCATCATTTTCATCATCGTCATCAACTGCTTTCATAGGAAACATTGATCGTGCTGCGTCTTCGACCATATTTTCAATACGAGGCATACTAATATTTTCATCAACAACACTTTCTACCTCGGTCTCTATAGGAGTATTTGATACAACTTCTCCTTGACGATCCCAAAAATAATACTTGGGTACAAATCTGTTTTTGCACAAACGGACTTTCACAACATTGGGTAACAAATACTTCAAATGTCTACACTTGCTACAAGGACAACGAATTTCGGGATCGCTTTCGTTATTACATAAAGCGAATTAAACAAAGATATTTATACCATTATAAAAATCTTCATTTATTGAACCTCTCTGTCCTCTCCTTTGATACATCCAACTCCTCCAATCAGCGAAATAATCAATCATTTTTCCTATTTGACAAATTTAGTCATAAGTTCAAAAATTAATAACGGTTGAAAGAAAATAACATTTTCACTGAGTTAAAAAAAAAAATTTAATAACGGTTGAAGGCAAATAACATTATAACCATGTTTCTCAATGTTTGATAGTCATTTACAAATTTGATTAAAATTTCTTTGTTATGTGAAATACATAAATATATTTAAAGGATGACGAGCAAGATTTTTTTTTATATGTTGAGTAAGTTATATGTGCATTATTTATTTTTTATATGTAAAGGAATCTTAGTTTGTATTTTTTATATGGTGACATGAATATTTCTTGGATAAAAGTGATCCATTAAATGTTGAGGAATATGTTGTGATCTATGTAAAAATGAAGTTACTCCCACATCGGTGTTAATCAATTATGGTATTCACACCAAAAGTTCTTTTTAAATATTGATACATAAAATCAATTGTTATAGTACATTGAATGAGAAAAATAACACCTAGAAATGTACTAATTATCCTCACATCATTCAGCTAGACACCTTCACCACTATTGTCATATTAGATGCCCATTATATAAATGGGTAATAGTATATTTTTCCACTTAAACTGTATGACAATTAAGACCCATTTAACAAAAATATCATACACGCCTTTATCTCATATCACAAAATCACAATATTGCTATGACAAATATTGTTTCTTAGGGTTTTCTGCTTTTGTTATCATAGTGTCGTGCGCTTGATCCTAATCGAAAGTTAAGATGGAGCTTGACTTCTTTAGCACATACAAGTTTTTTATGGCATTTTTTCATAGTAATCTTTTACAATAATAATTATTGGCTAGATTTTACATGGTCAGGCATCCTACTTCCCATTATAAACAGAGTAAACATTTACAATTGTATACTACTTCGTCTCAAACAATTCAACAAAATTTCAGCAGCATTTCCCTTTTGTTTCCTGCATTGTACACATTTACGCAGGAAATAAAAAGAAAAATTACACCAAAATTTTGTGAATCTTTTGAAACGAAGTAGTACACAAAATGTACATGTTTACTGCGTTTATAACTTGTCCAATACAAGGACAAATCCAACAAATATTGTACCAGATGAATATAGATGGTCGTTTTTTAATTTGACAAAAACAACTATTTATATAACGATCATGTACAACATCCGTCGGACGGGGCCGATAACACTCTAGGGGATATTAGTCAATTAGATGTGCGCATTTTACTTTAAAAATACATTTTACTACAACACAAAAATATTTTATCTTCTCACATCTGCTTGACATTTCAATCAACTTAAAGCCAATTTACCATTATCGTCATTTCAATAGGCACAACTAGAATTTAGACTCATGATCTTTTTTGTGTATTTAGTCAAAATTTGCACGATGTACTATTCCTAGTTGGTCCATTCATTTTTTTCATATGTCAACTAACACATACAAGAAAGACAAGCGCAAAATGGTGCACATGTACACAAATATCCTAAATTATACAACGGCAAAAACCAAGCAAAATGAGAACATATCCACGAATACCTAAACATTGCACATAAATTTTCAATTTCACAATATAGAATGAAATATGCACATAATAGGATATTATTGCCCACTGCTATGCTATTGGAATCAATTACCATCAACAATTAACCCAAATTTTTGATTTAGAACATGAATAGGTTTAAGAAAAAAATGGATTTTTAAGTAAATAAAGAGATTATACCTGAAATTGCTTGCCCAAGAGGTTAGAGATGAAGCCGGGGAGGATTATACGCGAAGAAATCAAAGATTGGGAGTGAAAAAATCGATTTTGGGTCTGGGTTTAGGTATAATTCGGAGCTGGAAGAATTTGGGGAAAACAAAGGTAAAGTTGAAGAAAGGCTCACGGCAGGATAAACCCGATTATAGGCGATGGCTTCCTACAGCCGCCGACGGCCGTCGGAAGGTGCCGTCGGAAGCCGTCGCGAGGGCCTGTCGCTAACTTAAGTCTTTCTTGTAGTGATACTAAGCAGACCGGGCATAGAAGCCCAAACCAAAGGACAGAGGGAGCAATACAACCAGCAGTTCCCCGAGGAACTGGAGAATTTAGACAAGTTCTCAGTACGCAAAATAAAAAATTCTTGTCTCAATGCAAGTTCTCGAGTTTCCATGGCCGGCTCATTGGATCCCCAAAGTCTCAATGCCTTGCCAGCAAACTCATACTTAAACGCACCGTGAAGCTGACTCACACCCCTGGATGCAACAGCTTCCTACCCACAAGCGCATCGGAACATGATGAGAACACCTAGTTTTAATAACTATGGCAATGATTACTGGTAACCATCAACACCATTCCCCGATGAAAAATGGTTACAACATAATTGGGTTGGAACTAATGACTCAACCGTGTGTTTACATCTTACGTGCATATCCGAGTAGTCAGTCCGAAGAAGTCCATTTCCAGAACCATTCGCCAATCAATTATGTTACATTCAACTTCAATCATAGACCAAACTTGGAACATTCAGCAACGATCCGAACTTGCTAGCTCGTCCCTGACGTCGAGTAAGATCTAGTAGATACCCGAGCTTGGGGGCAACTGTAACAACCCGGAATTTCAAAACCAATTTAAAATTTTTATTTTAGAAATTTTAATGGAATTTTAAATAGTTAAAATAATTTATTTTAAATAATAACGACTAAGAATTTATTTCAATCGAAGTTAAAACAAATATATTTATTCTAATTATAAATAGAGTTTAAAATAGCGCGGTAGTTTGAAAATTTGAATTTGAACTTTGACTGACCGTACATGATGCAAAATAAATCGGATTTTAGTGAAACCAAAAATATGTAAATCTGTTTAAAACTATCTTTACAACAAATCCGAAAAATTGAAATTTCATAGCAGGTATCAAAAGGTATGCCCAGTTTAATTTTCAAAATAGTCGTTGTAGAACTTATATATATATATATATATTAATATTAAAAATAGCCATTTTTCAAACGACCTTCATTTTCGATGAAACCACTTTTGTTGGAATCGGAATGTTAAAATATTGCTAGGTTTCAATTTTCAAAAATTTTAGAACTAATATGTGAGCGTGGCAGAGGAAAATGTGTTTTGTCAGTTTCACTCAATTTTGATCGACCAGAAAATGGCCATTGTTCAAATGGTCTCGGAATTCGACGAAATTAGTCTTGTTGCGACCGTATCGTCAAATCATAAGTAGAAATATTTTTTCTGGATTTCCTAAGTTGTTATGTGGCCCCGGTTAATTTAAAATATACGTTTAAATTAAATAATTAAATGTGCTATATTTTAAATTTAAGAAAAACTGATCGTAACAGCCGAATTGGGTTACGAAACATGTTTCATTTTGTCCGGAGCAGGGGTATTTGGCTAGGGGCGACACTCGTTGGGTCTCGTTTGGAGTTCAGATGGTTTAACTAGTTATTTTCTTGATTTAATTAATAAAAAAATAGAAAATACGCTATATATACACTACGAAATACGGTAAAACAGTAAATCCTAATCTCATTTCAACCAAGCCGCCACTTTAAGATTTCTATGGCCAGAAACGTCCGTAATTCATTCGACAAATTTTCTCAATCCATGGAATGATTTGCAAAACTAAATACATGAAAATAAAGAGCATTCAGAGTGCTTTCGATCTATATTGGGTTGATGAACTCTCGTGCCCCGATGGTCTGAATTTCTTCCTCAAAGCAACGTCGTTTGGCTGCATTTTCTGACCCCGAGGAGGCGCCAAGTTGATCAAGGGTGGGGTCCGCGGGGAGTTGGCGTCATGGCGGTTCGAATGAGGGAGGTGGATCGTCATCCGCCGACTTGAAGGAGGAGGCGCAGGTGAAAGTCAAAGTCGATGAAATGGGTTTTGATAACCCGTGAACAACAGAGACCTGGAAGAAGACACGGCCTTGTTTGGCTAATACATGTATTAAGGTTTAATTTAAAATTTTATTATTTAATTAAATTGTATAAAAGTTTAAATGTGTGTAACTTACGCAAACGAACACCAAATCAGATAATTTCTGATCTGTTGGAACCACAAAAATGAGATCTAGACGATGGAACAGACTATAGCTGAAATTGAGCAAGTTGGAAATTCAGATAAAATCAATGTGAGATTTATGATCTAAATAATTTTAAAATAAATTACTTGTTATCGTGTTTAGTAATTCATACATGTTCATGATTGGATTTTAAATGTTTGATGTTGTTTAGTGTTCTGTTAATTTGATGGAATATTTATGTTGAATTAAGAATTGACAAATTAAACATGTCATCTATGTTGAATCAAAATTGACAAAATAAAACTATCATTCTGTCAGTATACATTATGTTAAATAAAATAACTATGCTATTTTATTGGATTTGTAAATTGAAAATTTGGTTAAACCAAATCACTATGCTATGTTATTAGATTTGTAAAAAATTTGTTAGACCAAATCACTATGCTATGTTATTAGATTTGTAAATTGAAAATTTTCTTAAACCAAATCACTATGTTATCTTATTAGATTTGTAATTCAAGAATTAACATTTATGTTAAATTAATATTGATAAATTTGAATTAAGAGTATCATTTTGTTTATATTGTTGAAATTGAAATAGAATTATCGATTCAAAGAAAAAGACTTTTTTTTTGCGTATTTAGATGCAAATAAACATCGAAGAAAAATATTACTTTTTATTTGCATATTTAGATGCAAATAAACATTGAAATAAAAAGTTAATTTTTTTTTTTGCATTCTTTGATGCAAATAAAATATTGCAATAAAAAGATGCATTTTTATTTGCATTCTTTGATGCAAATAAAAGGCGGAAATAAAGGTTGCATTTTTGGCTGCAATTTTAGATGCAAACAAAACATTAAATAAAACAGCATTTTTGATATAAAATATGCATTGGAAATAAAATATCGTTTTTGTTATAAAATACGGCATAGGAGAAAATAACATTTCTTTTATAAAATGGGTCATTAGATTAAAATAGAAATTTGTTGAGGAAGATTAAAATAACATTTTGTTAGGAAAAGTTACATTAGATTTTGTGTACAAAATGAAAATAAACATTTTTTTTTCATACTATGTTAGATTTGTAAACAAAAGGTAAATACACATTTTGTTGTGAATTGTTACATAAGGGAAAATAACATTCTTATTACTAAAATGTTTCATTAGAATTAAATTGTCATTTTTATGGTAAACGTTTCATTAGAATTAAAATGTCACTTTTTTTGATAAATGCTCCATTAGAATAAAATTGTCATACTAGATTTGTGACAAAATAAAATATCATTTTTGCCATATTAGATTTGTGTCAAAATGAAAACAATATTTTTATTGGTTATGTCTTAAGAGAATTGTCAACATAAGAAAATAACATCTTATATAGGAATGTCACCTTTGGTTAAAAAGAATCATTTGTAGTTGTATGTTTTGTTTATTCAAAACATTACCATTTACATGTAGTAGAAGAAAAACCATTATATGTTTTGTTTATTCAAAAACATTATTATCAATATGTTAGTGAATTAGAAATGTCATCATATTAGAAATGCCATTATATTAAAAATATCATTTTATTTAAAAATGTCATGTAAATTAAAAATGTTAATATATTAGAATCATGTCATTTATCATAGAATTAAAAATGTAATTTATGTCATTTTATTTTAAAACTGTCATATATTTAAATTAATGTAGTGTTACATTAAAAAGGCCATATATTTAGATCATGTCCGTGTTAAATAAACATGTTATTTATGTTAGTCAAATAATAGGTCATAGACCATGCCATGTTACATTAAATATAGGGTTTGTTGAAAGTAAATTATAAATATTCATTCATAATGTAAACAGTGAAAATTGGTTAAACTTATTAACCAATAATCTATTTAGATGAACTGTTGTTGTTTGGAAACCCCACACGGGTGTTGGGATGACATACACTAGTCCCAATCTATTACTTATACTGGATAGCAGAAACCAAGACATTTTGGTGACGACACCTGTCCCCCTTTTAATTCATGCGTTTCTCGCTTCTCTGTTTTTATCGGTTATCCAAACACCACGTTCATTGCCTTCCCTATTTCTTCTAAAATCGAAATGTCCACCTACGATAAAGCACTGCTGCGTTGCCCTAATCAGCTGTAATTAACCCTCTTTTCCACGCCCTTTTGGTTGACGACCTGCTACTAAGTCAATACCTTCGTTTCAAATCTCTCATCCCCTACAAGCCATTGGCTCTCTTAATTTGTTATCAATGAAAGATTTCCACCTCAAATCGTCTTCTCTCCTTATACCTTTCTGCACACTGCGATTCTAGCCTTCCACTCTGCGAGTAAATACCTACAAGATTTCTTATTTTACAGTACGGTTTTCCCCTATTCTTCTACCTTTAATCGATTTACTTATTTCCTGCAAATTCAAGTATTTGTTATTATGCTCTATGTGTTGGTTGCTTTGATTTTACCCCACTGTTTGTTGATGTTCTTACTAAATAGATCTTGATTTTCAGTCATATGAGGCGTTGAACCTAAACTGACTGTCCTATTTCTAATTACTCTGTAAATGTTGCGTATATGATTCTGTTCAATAAATCATTCAGTTCAGATTCTCTGCTATTAAAAAAAAGATTTCCACCTCAAATCATCTTCTCTCCTTATACTATTATGCACACTGCGATTCTAGCCTTCTACTCTGCAAGTAAATACCTACAAGATTTCTCTTTTTACGGTACTGTTTTCCCCTATTCTTCTACCTTTAATCGATTTACTTATTTCCTGCGAATTAAGGATTTGTTATTATGCTCTATGTGTGGGTTGCTTTGATTTTACCACATCATTTGTTGATGTTCTTACTAAATAGATCTTGATTTTCAGTCATCTGAGGTGTTGAACCTAAACTGACTGTCCTATTTCTTATTACTCCGTAAATGTTGCGTATATGTTTCTGTTCAATAAATCATTCAGTTCAGATTCTCTGCTATTAAAAAAAAGATTTCCACCTCAAATCGTCTTCTCTCCTTATACCTTTCTGCACACTGCGATTCTAGCCTTCTACTCTGCGAGTAAATACCTACAAGATTTCTCTTTTTACGGTACTGTTTTCCCCTATTCTTCTACCTTTAATCGATTTACTTATTTCCTGCGAATTCAAGGATTTGTTATTATGCTCTATGTGTTGGTTTCTTTGATTTTACCACACCATTTGTTGATATTCTTACTAAATAGATCATGATTTTCAGTCATCTGAGGCGTTGAACCTAAACTAACTGTCCTATTTCTTATTACTCCGTAAATGTTGCATATATGTTTCCGTTCAACAAGTCATTTAGTTCAGATTCTCTGCTATTAAAAAACTAGGTTATGACTGTCTTATCTATTTGTATTATGTAATTGTTGTAATTTTTTTTGCAAATAATTCACTTATGTTTCTATGATATTTAAAAACTTGATATTGAAATACATTTACATGTCTTCAGATGCAACTAATTGTTGAAATGTAACCAAAAGTCATGTATTCTCTTCCTATGTTAACATGAACATATGCGTCTGCTTGAATTATAAATCTGTTTTTTTTTTGAAAAAAATTTAGATTGTTTGAGTCTTAAATTATTCGTATAGTTGGTGTCATTTACACATATAATATCACTACACCCTTTCATCATATGACGGTACCATGGTTTAATTTTGCCACATAAATTTTTCATTGCTTTTATGCTGTGTTTCTACCAATAGAATTTATTAATTTTAATGTGTTACTCTTCCCTACAAGTATTAATAAGAACATTTTGTAAATCACATTCCAGTGATGATGAGTTTTCTATATTCATACTTTCAAAATTTATTATGCTTCCCAGCTCAAGATTAGTTCATTAATGTTTGCAGAAATAAGTTATATTGATTTGGCTATTTCGTTCACTGGCAGAAATATATAGTTACAATTTATAAATGTATGGGATAAACGAAATGTGTCACAATGGCATGAAAAAGAGCATTAAAAAGGTAAAATATAATTTATGTAAAAACAATATCATTTCTTTTTCGTATCATGTAAGTAGTAGAAAACAATGAATTAATATGCAGGGGCAGTATTCACACCTTATTACCATACACTAAGCATAAAAGTTTAGTATAATAAAGTTATAATAACAACAGTAACGAAAAATAGTGTTAACAAAAATTGTGTTATGTCAAATAGTTGAAACTTCCTATTTAAATTTGAGGTTGATAGTTGTGTACGCTACCTCTGTTTCTCCATGTGATGCTTTATGTATATCCAACTGTGCTGATTAAAATTGAAACATACCACACTTGCACAACATAACACCTGTGCTTGCACCTGATTTCTATTTATCAATATGTGATGTTTTGTGATTTGATAGCCTTTGTTCTCCTGTTGTGATTTCGATGCAGCTGGTGGTGAGAACAGTGACATTCACGGATTTCCAATTTCAATGTTAATATTATAGGAAAGAAGTAAAGGTGGTACATTACATAAACATTGTATGGATTGGCTATAAACTATATCACGACGCACGTACTGTTCACGCACCTATGTTAGCGTACCCATGTAAATTTTTATTTACGATGATTGCAGGTTGGACATAAAATCTTTGGAACACGGTAATTTACAAAGACGACTTAGAGGACTGCAACGCTCAATACACTTCGGCTTGATCCAATGTAAGAAATAAGATTATATTCTTTGACAATTCAACCTGATGCACATTTAATGGTCTGCATTAAGATATAGCCATTAAGATATAGAGCTACAATAGTTTTACATCATGACAACAGTTTATAACTCCTGCACCTTATATCCGGTTCAAATACTAAAAATAGGTTATATTGATTCATATATGTTAGGAAACTAATACGATACATGTTTATTTTATTACATATGAATTTAGGATTCGGAGGGTCAAGGAATTTTTGTGAAGTTGATATAAAAAGAGGCAAATATCATGGAGAAGTTTTGGTAATGATTTTTGTCCGATGATATCATAGATAGATGCATGCTGTATTTTGATTATAGAAATATAAGAAAATGGAAAGTAAGGTAGGTAAACAATTTACTGCTGGACAGTCTCCTTCGTTTATGCTATTATCGCAACATTCACGTATAACTTGCATTTGAGGATAAGGATCATATTAAAAGAGTTCCAAACTCGGCTTTGTATGCATATTTTTAACTTCTTTACTTAACCCACAAAAAGCAGCCTAAGTAAACATCACTATTAAGATATGTTCTTGGCTTAGTTAGAAAATAGTTAATTTATCTAATGGATTAAACTAATATCCAAGTACGATGATAACAAGCACGGGAAAAGTGAATAGAGATCCATTAGCAATTTTCGTCCAACGATTGCTACTGGCTTCACAATGATTGCATAAAGTAAATAGTTAATATCATGTATTCTCATGGTCTCACAGTACTCACCGTGCTACACACTTATTTTTCCACTGCAATTGTGATAGAAGAACTAATATAGAAGATTATCATAAATAAAAATCTCAATATTAAGGATTATAATAGTTCAAGTAAATTAAGATTAGCCTTCAATGAAAAAACAAAATTATGAGGATTCTTACTCTTTTTTTTTACCTTTTTCTCTAAGACAAACCCCTTTTTAAATGGATTATATATATGTATGTATACACATATGTGTGTGTATATATATATATGTATATATACATGTATGTTTATATATTGTAAATGACTAATCATCAATGTAGGCATTGGGTTCGATAATTTTTGGAAAAGATGATCTCAACTAAGATTTCAGCTTACTCAAGCCAATACGATCTCTCTGTAAACATGTCAAAGCCTAAGGCAAAATAAAGTCTATGACATACTCAAATCGTTACTATTTTTTGTCCTTCTTACAAAATAATGTGATGTTGTTTTAATATCCATGGATTATATTTAATTTAAAAACTAACATATGATCGTTTGCTTTGGTAAATACAAAATATGCAATATAAAACTATAAGGATTACTGTAGTCTATAAATCATTAAATCGACGTATTACAATAAATAACGAAAAATTGTTCAACGGCAACATGCTAAAATTGAGTCTGTTCAAATAAAACAAGCTAGAAATCATTGGGAATATTCAACTAAAATATGGGTTTATTCAAGAGGTGAATTTTCCTCCTCTACACATGCAAATTACTGGGCTACATATATTATGATCGTTTAATGAAGACAGTGATGGTTACAGATAATGTATTTATCTAAAAAAAGAGTGATTTGCGTAAATCATAAATTTTGAATATAATAAATAGCATAACTTTTGTTTTCCATAATAAAGATAAAGATAATTTGACAGAGAAGTAGATGTTCTTTGTTCGACTTTAATTTCGGTATTTTACTTGCCTTTTTATTTATCCGTCAAAACAAAGAAACAAAACTTGAACATTTCAGTATTATTTATTATGCTTTGTAGTTCTCAAGAAAAATGAAACCGGACAAATACTTATTATATGGAGATAGCAAAATAATGCTATAATTAGCTCAAATTATCTTATTTGAATTTCCAAGAGAAAAACAAAAAACAACAATCATCTTTTCAATATTTATTATTGTAATCAGTAAATTTTTAGATTAAACCAACATAATTTAACAAAATGATTTATTTGTGTTTGTATGTCTCTATGTGTGTGTATTTATGTATATGTTTATGTATCGACGTCAGTCATGCATATTTTCTAATTTCAAGTAGTATGTCATAATTTATTTAGTTTGTAAGTCATGTTTTTCATACATCTACTAGATGCACACTCATTCAAATTTCTGGACCTGATCTGCTTGATCAATGCAGAAAATATGTTTTGTTTTTAAAGAACACAACTTACGAACATCAACTTAAAGAATTTAAAAATAAGAAACACAATGCATGATTTCAATTCGGTTGAGGATAAATCCACATCAGGTAGTTCGATAAGCTTATGACAAGGGTAATGAAGTCCAGGTTGGGTATAATGACCCGCATGTTCCAGGGGTATAATTAATTTATTTAATTGTTTAAAATAGTGATATAGGGAATTTAATCGTCGCTAATTAAATAATATGGAATATTTAATTAAATTAAATAATATATTTAATTCAGAAATAATCAAAAATATTGGAAATCACAATATAAGGTGAACAGGGTCATCCCCAAGATTTAATTCAGCTTAGAGTTGAATCATATTGACGAATATATTCAATCGACGACAGTTTGAAACGTATAATTATATTATAATTAAAATCAAGCTTGAAATGGCGCTGCAGTTCACGATTTGGCGATTTGAACTTCAACTGGATGTACATGATTCGTTTTAAGCTAGATATCTGTGAAACAAGAAACGTTTGGAGCTGGTGGAGTATATCTTTCTAGTGGAAGAGAAAAATCAGGATTTCATCGTGTAGATTTTGATTCACGTCCAAATCAAATTTTGAAATAGTCGCTACAGAATCATTTATCGACCGTATCGGTTTATTCGATATAAATAGAGATCAGGTTTGAATTTATACAAGGTTCTTTTGGGAAATAGTGATAATTTAATTTTTAGAATTTTATGGTAATTTTTAATTAATTAAATATGCGACTTTTTATTTGGAGTATTTCGCACCCTAAAATCAACATTTTGAAGTTTCAAAATATGAGTCCATCTACCGGTATTAATATATTTTTGGGATCGTGACACCTCGTTGGACATAACCGTAATTTGTTTTCTATCCGTAGCAGTTCGTGAACGAACGGAATTTTAGTTAACACAATACCCGAGACTACAATGACAACGTGTTTATCACCATATATTCCCATCAAAACATTTGACAGTTTAACAATTGCAGCGATCCATTTATAAAAGAAACCCGCACCAACTACACATACAAACTCCACATCCAAAATATCTAGATATTTTGAATGCTTACAAATACCCCTCACTTACTTAAACCTAATTATTTTACATTCCACAGTCAACAAAGAAAATCACGCCGCCACTCATTTCTCTTGAAAACGTGAGAAATGGATCTTCAACAAATTCAAAGAATTCAAATAAAATGCTATAAATCGAAATAGCTATACATTCAAACTCCTCTAACTCAACTCTTCATTTCTGTGTGAGTAGTTGGGGGTTCGACGTCATGTTTGTGTACCAGATTGGGCAATAACAAGTTTTAAGGTTTGGTTTTGGGGGATGTTGGTGATTCGATAAAAGAAAGAAGGGATGCTATTGAAATCAGTAAGGAAAGAAGCATCATTTGGCAGGGTTTTTGTGGTGTTCGGTGGTAGGAACCGTCGACGGGTACCTGTAGCTGCTCGAGACCGCGAAGGAGGAAGTTTGTGCGAGTACGTGGTTTTGAGGTTGGTGATGAAGTTCTTTGAACGAGGAGCTTAAAGTTGATTTCGGTTTGGTCTTTGATGTGAGGAATGATGGATGACGGGTGGAAGGAAGGCGTTGAGATGGTGTTGAGTACGAGATGTATTTCTCCGATTTGGGGAAGAAGGCAGTAGGGTCGGGTTTTCTTTTCTTCACAGGTGGAAGCGTTGGGCCCAATATAAATGGGTGAGGCCCGTTTAAAGATAGATGCTTAGTTTAATATACACTATTTAAATTTGATAACTTGTAATGGCAATAACTAGTTCATATGAAATCAGAATCACAAGCCGTAAGTTGTGTTGGGACCGTATGGACGAGTGCTAAACAATGAAACTGACCGGGAGTGGATAGAAGACAGTTACAATTCATGGAAAAATAAATTGTCAGACTGAATCAAATAACGCAAACTGTTATTTAACGGCTAATGCGCAAATGTGTGTAAAACTCACCAACTCTGTACAGTTCTATTTTTACAACGTATTCTTAGAACTGTTAAATATTGTCTGTTTGATTGTGTGTTGACTGTTTGATTGAACTGCTAGTCAGTTAGTGAATATTATATATATATATATATATATATATAAACAGTTAAATAGTTATATATTGATTTTGTTAACAGAATATTTCATATTTAACTGGAAGTGATGTTGATTATACTGTGTAACATCTGTGATGCAGTGAAACAGGTTGGAGGAATCCAACTGGATTCCTCAACAGCTATTTTACTGTGATTTATATATTGTGATATATAATCCAACGTTGATTATATGTGCTTTGGACGATAGTTATCGTTGTTATATGGTGTGTTAAATACCATAAGAAATACCAGAATGTTGATAAGGGGATTTTCAAAGTGATATTGAAAATAGAATATTTATAAAATGGGATATTTATAATAAGAGATATTTATAAAGTGGAATATTTATAAATAAGAAATGTTTATAAATTGGAATATTTATAAATAGGAGATATTCAAAAAGGAAATAATTACAAACTATTTTCTTTTTGAATGGAAAGGCCTGTGGGGCGGGTTTGGGGATTTTCCCGATGCTCCTGTTACAAAGGAGGTTATGGCGAATTTTTCAGAGAATTTAGGGAGTTAGAATATTTCAAGAATAAATTTGAAAAGGAAATATTTGTAAACCATTTACAAATAGAATTGAAAAGGAAACGTTATAAAAAGGAAATCATTTTTAAAGTGTAGAACCGTTATTTAAAAGTAAATCTTTCCAAATGAATAAAACGTTGTTAAAAAGGAAATCTTTATAAAGTGAATAAAGTAAATCGAATATGTTATTCGAATGGAGTTAAATCGAATATGGTATTCAAAGGGATTAAATCAAATATGGTATTCGAAAGTTAGTAAAACGAATATGCTATTCGAAAGGGGTTAGTCGAGTCGAGTTAGTTGAATAGAGTTAACCAGTTCAGTAGAGTTAACCAGTTCAATAGAGTTAACCAGTGAGTTAAGTAAGTCAAGTCAACCAGTGAGTTAAGTAAGTCAAGTTAATCAGTTGGAGTTAATCGATTCGAGTTAAGATTTTCGAGTTGATAATCGAGTTAAGTTATCGAATACCACTTATTCAAAGTAGAAGTTATCAAATATAGTTATTTGAGATAGAGTTAGTCAAACAGAGTTATTCAGGATAAGTTGCCATCTCGTACGACTGCTAGCGTAATTCGCAGGGCTGTAAATAGCCTACGGCGGTCGGATGTTTCCTGAGGGAGTCAGGCGTAACCATTGTGATCGCTGCGATCTAGAGTCAAGCGAATGAAGTTAAATCGAATATTAGTTATTCGATAGGAGTTAAGTTCTTGAGTTAGACTATCGAGCTAAGTCAATCGAGTTAAGTTCGTGAGTTAGATTATCGAGATAAGTGAGTCGAGTTAAGTTCATCGAGTTAAATTAATCGATGTTAGTTTCATCGAAAGGAGTTAATCGATGTTAATTTCATCGAAAGGAGTATCGATGTTAGTTTCATCGAAGGGAGTTATCGATCAGTTAAATCGAAAGGAGTTATCTATTAGTTAAATCGAAAGGAGTTATCGAATTTAGTTATTCGAAAAGGAGTTATCGATTAGTTAAATCGAAAGGGAAGATTATCGAATATCGTTTATCCGAGAGGAGATTTTCGAATGTAGTTTATTCGAAGGAGTTATCGATTATTAGTTAATCGAAGTGAGTTATAGAATATTAGTTAAATCGAAGGAGTTATCGAATATAGTTTATTCGATGGAGTCAATCGATTAGAGTTAAATCAAATGAGTTGATCGAATATAGTTTATTCGAATAGAGAAAAGGAGTTAATCGAATATAGTTTATTCGAATAGAGAAAAGGAGTTAATCGAATATAGTTTATTCGAATAGAGTAAATGAGTTAATCAAATATAGTTTATTCGAATAGAGTTAGAGGAGTTATCGAATACAGTTTATTCGACAGGAGTTAAGTGAATTAGTTAAGTTAAACTAAGTGAATTAGTTAAGTGAATTGGTTAAGTTAACCAAAGTGAATTAGTCGAGTTAATCAAAGTGATTAGTTCAGTTAATCGAGACAAGTAAATCAAGTTAGGTTAATCGAGTTGAATTAGTCAGTCGAGTTAATAAATTGAGTTAGTCAAACCAAGTAAAACCAGTTAGAGTTAATTAATTAAGGTTGACCAGTAAGAGTTGATCGGTTAGAATTAACCAGTTAGAGTTAATCAATCAGAGTTAATCAAATTGAGTTAAGTAAAATTAGAACTGACTAGAGATTAGTAAATTGAATGGTTTTCTAAGTGCCTATCTGTTGTTGGTTTCTGCCTTCGGGATTTATATTTAGGGTATTGTTCTCATACTAGTTTACAGTCAGGGACTGATAGTTGGGGAAGAGTAGTGATTTGTAAATAAGCAGATGGAAACGTTTTCCAGTGTTAATAACATATATTTTCTAAACATAGAAAATAAGGCAATGTGAATATATATATAGATATAAGTTGATGATTGATCAATATGATTTCCATTTGGGAATGATATCGTTGTTTGCACTGTTGTTTTCTTTGATAGTTAAATCACAGACTATCGAAGTTTTGACCATTTTAACGTTGTTAATATGGAGAGACCAGTTGGATTATTATCCAAAGAACCACTCTGTATTGGCATAAGCGTTGCGAATCATATATGCCAAAGTTAATTGAAGACGGAGTAAAATGCAAGGGCTGTTGTATAAGTCTTAGATAACGGTGACCAAGATAGATATACGGAATAGTGCCTTCGGTTTGTCCAGTCCCAGGACAACTTGTATGGACGAAGGACTGACAGAGTATATCCAATGGATCGCGTAAGTTGATCTGTTCAAATGTATGCACGTTTGGTGGTGGAGGAATTCGTTTCTCTAAGCTATATACCCGTATTATTTTTGGATAAATCAATTTGTGATTTGGCGGGTATGACGATGTGACATTCTAAGTGAATGAGGATGACTTGTGTTGATGAATGTTTGACAGAGTATTTCCAGAGAGGTCACGTATATCGATTTCTTCAACCGTACCAAGAGTGGAAGCGGAGAAGGAAACTTCTTTTAGCTGACACGTAATGCATGGTTGTAGATGTCAATTAGTGATTTTCGATGGATATGACAATGTGGCATTCGAATTGAATCTGATGTGATGATAAAGCGTAGCTTCTAGCCTCATCAACCGGTAAATGACAGAAATCGGGCAGGCAACATGGCTAAGTCGGTCGCACCGAAGTAGGGTGAATAATCACCTATCTAGAGAATATTCATTTGTTTCTTAAATCTATCAATGCTGTCCCATATATATACGAGAACGGTTGCTGATCCCAACCGTTGGCGATATACATTCGATACACTCTAGCAAAATGAGTGGTCGGTCATGTGTGGCTGAGTTACAAGATGTTCTTGTTGAACTCCAGTGTATCGTTCCTAGAGTACACTGATCGGAAGGTGGTTCCATACCTTGTCATAGTTGGAAATCCATTATCCAATACGTGCTTGCGATTTTGATTGTATACTATATATGTAGAACGTGAGATGAAAGCGTTTCTGCTAGTTGATATCTATTTGTACATATACATTATTATAATATCAAAAGGTTTTTGATATAAAGATATTTTGGATTCTCCTAACAGAAAAACCCGTTCCGTTCTGCGGCGTGGTCTTATGAGATATCGTTTACTTGTTCAACTATTTTAAACTGTTTTACTCATACCAGTCCCATGACTAAGCCGGAGTTTACTTTGTTGTTTTCCCTAAACTCTTGGGTGCCTAATTTGTACGGGCAGTCAAGTAGTCGGGTTTTACAGATATACTTGGAGAGCTTGGAGCAGGAGGCTTCAAGATCATATAGCTATAGTTATTTCCGCTGTGTTGTAAGTGCTATTGTATACATAACTGTTACATTTCAAAGTTATGTTATATATTATATGTTATTCGTTCCGCTGTGAGGTTCGTGTTACTCTGATGTTGTGTTCTTCTTCTTCTTCTATTCTAAGTTTCTATCTTATCTTTCCTCACCCTCTAATTTCTTTCATTAATTATCGGGATTTTTCAATGTTTTGGTTATCGACATCGAGCTTATGTCGATAACCAAAGTCGCCGAAAATCCAAGTCGTTACAGTTGGTATCAGAGCTTAAGTTAAGAATTACCTTGACTCTGTGGCGTGACTCGGTAGAGATAGGGTTAGTAATACCCTAGATTGAGTTGAGTGTATATATACGAGTGTGTATTTGTATTTGATATAAAAATGGTTTTATATTGTGGAGATTCATTGGCTGAGTTGTTTATGAGTTCTGGTCGACCAGTTTGATCCACTGTATCGGTAGGAGTAAATAAATACTTGAATACGATGGACCGACACAGTATGGATATGTAATATATTGTCATATATTAGATATATTGGTTGTAATTATAATCGAATGAGATTATAAAGTGAAATGGTTATATATAACCAATCAGAATTCATATAAGTAAAGTATATGAAATAAGATGAATTAAATATAATTTAAATCAGATTTGGAATTAAAATAAGGAAATTTTAAGTTCGTGGGAGATTTTGAAATGTTTTCAAAATGGAAGTATTTAGTAATGGTTTTGAAAATGATATAGTATTGGAATCACTTGGGTCGCTGGAATATAATTCCGATGATGACTGCGCAGTATCATCGGTGTGATTTTCGAGTTCTAAGTGTTGGATTACTACCAGAGATTTTGATTTGAATTGTTTTGAGAAAACAAGTTGTTTAGAAATTCAAAGGTTTTGAATTGGTATTATGATTTCAAATTTGATTTGAAATAAAACCGGGAATTTAAGTTCTAGAAATTAAAATTTAACTTGTGAAGTTAATTCGAATGGGATAGTAAAAGTAAATAATAAGCCAGAATTTAACTTGAGATGTTAGGTTAAGAAAAACTGGAAGTGATTACAGAATAATCTGGATTTGGATTTGAAATGATAAGTTGAGAGTTTGGAATTTGAAACTCGAATTTGAAATTTAATTCGGCTTGAATAAGCGAATGGTTGTGTTAAGAATAACTTGGTTGGAGTTGATTGGGATGGCATTTGTATATGCCTG
The DNA here is from genome assembly GCA_030737875.1 of Allium sativum. Taxonomy (NCBI): domain Eukaryota; kingdom Viridiplantae; phylum Streptophyta; class Magnoliopsida; order Asparagales; family Amaryllidaceae; genus Allium; species Allium sativum. Next base: position 78,382,273 of record CM060909.1, read on the forward strand.
GTTGATAACAGATGGTAGGGATATAATGATATGCCCAACAAAAAGGTACAAGTTTATATTTTATATGAGTTTGGAATTTATGAGCCGAATTGGCAAGCCGTTTGGCGTTTTGATTTTCTTTTGGGTTGAAGAAGGCCTAGAGAGACGAGTTGGAGTTTGAGCAATTGACCAGTACAAAGGAGGTGCTCGCGAAATTTTTCGAAAGTTTAAAGTGTTAGAAAATTTTAGTTAGTCGGAATGAATAAATATTTTAGTCGATATTAATTGGTTCAGTTAAAATCAAAAATAAGGGGTAAACAAATCTTAGGAATTCTAATAGGTAGGCTCGTCCTCTAAGTTAGCAATTTCGAGGACGAAATTATTTTAAGTGGGGAAGAATGTAATGACCCGCATTTTCCAGGGGTATAATTAATTTATTTAATTGTTTAAAATAGTGATATAGGGAATTTAATCGTCGTTAATTAAATAATATGGAATACTTAATTAAATTAAATAATATATTTAATTCAGAAATAATCAAAAATATTGGAAATCACAATATAAGGTGAACAGGGTCATCCCCAAGATTTAATTCAGCTTAGAGTTGAATCATATTGACAAATATGTTCGATCGACGTCAGTTTGAAACGTATAATTATATTATAATTAAAATCGAGCTTGAAATGGCGCTACAGCTCGCGATTTGGCGATTTGAACTTCAACTGAATGTACAGGATTCGTTTTAAGCCAGATTGCTATGAAACAAGAAACGTTTGGAGCTGGTGGAGTATATCTTTTTAGTGGAAGAGAAAAGTCAGGATTTCGTCGTGTAGATTTTGATTCACGTCCAAATCAAATTTTGAAATAGTCGCTATAGAATCATTTATCGACCGTATCGGTTTATTCGATATAAATAGAGATCGGGTTTGAATTTAGATAAGGTTCTTTTGGGAAATAGTGATAATTTAATTTTTAGAATTTTATGGTAATTTTTAATTAATTAAATATGCAACTTTTTATTTGGAGTATTTCGCACCCTAAAATCAACATTTTGAAGTTTCAAAATATGAGTCCATCTACCGGTATTATTATATTTTTGGGATCGTGACACCTCGTTGGACACAAACGTAATTTGTTTTCTATCCGTAGCAGTTCATGAACGAACAGAATTTTAGTTAACACAGTACCCGAGACTAGAATGACAACGTGTTTATCACCATATATTCCCATCAAAACATTTGACAGTTTAACAATTGCAGCGATCCATTTATAAAAGAAACCCGCACCAACTACACATACAAACTCCACGTCCAAAATATCTAGATATTTTGAATGCTTATAAATACCCCTCACTTACTTAAACCTAATTATTTTACATTCCACAGTCAACAAAGAAAATCACGCCGCCACTCATTTCTCTTGAAAACGTTAGAAATGGATCTTCAACAAATTCAAAGAATTCAAATAAAATGCTATAAATCGAAATAGCTATACATTCAAACTCCTCTAACTCAACTCTTCATTTCTGTGTGAGTGGTTGGGGGTTCGACGTCATGTTTGTGTACGAGATTGGGCAACAGCAAGTTTTAGGGTTTGGTTTTGTGGGATGTTGGTGATTCGATAAAAGAAAGGAGGGTTGCCATTGAATTCAGTAAGGAAAGAAGCATCATTTGGCAGGGTTTTTGTGGTGTTCGGTGGTAGGAACCGTCGACGGGTACCTGTAGCTGCTTGAGACCGCGAAGGAGGAAGTTTGTGCGAGTACGTGGTTTTGAGGTTGGTGATGAAGTGCTTTGAACGAGGAGCTTAAAGTTGATTTCGGTTTGGTCTTTGATGTGAGGAATGATGGATGACGGGTGGAAGGAAGGCGTTGAGATGGTGTTGAGTACGGGATGTATTTCTCCAATTTGGGGAAGAAGGCAGTAGGGTCGGGTTTTGTTTTCTTCACAGGTGGAAGCGTTGGGCCCAATATAAATGGGTGAGGCCCGTTTAAAGACAGATGCTTAGTTTAATTTACACTATTTAAATTTGATAACTTGTAATGACAATAACTAGTTCATATGAAATCAGAATCACAAGCCGTAAGTTGCGTTGGGACCGTATGGACGAGAGCTTCACAATGAGACTGACCGGGAGTGGATCGAAGACAGTTACAATTTATGCAAAATAAATTGTCAGACTGAATCAAATAACGCAAACCGTTATTTAACGGCTAACGCGCAAATGTGAGTAAAACTCACTAACTCTGTACAGTTCTATTTTTACAACGTATTCTTAGAACTGCTAAATATTGTCTGTTTGATTGTGTGTTGACTGTTTGATTGAACTGCTAGTCAGTTAGTGAATATTATATATATATATAAACAGTTTTGTTGCTAAGTTGGGATGGAAAATCATTAATTCTCAAGGATTATGGGCTCGATGGATGAGAAAGAGATATATCAAAGATAATTTCTGGACAATGGGAGTAGATAATAACTCCTCAGCAATGTGGAAAGCAGTGATGAAATCAAGGGATATTCTTGCGAACAATTGCATGAAAGAAATAGCTAATGGCTATGACACTGATATTTGGCCTGATCCATGGTTTCATGGTAAAAGTCTTATAGAGAGAATGGGATGGGATACGTATTCAGCATACAGTTGTCCTAAAAGAACAGTGAATGAAATTATAATTAATGGTGAATGGCAATTAAACCAACTCCCTATATCTACAGACATTAGGAATGATATACTTCAGACCCCTATTTATGAAAATTGAAGCAATGACATCTGGACATGGAATCAAGATGACAATTTTATTCTGCACAAGGCATATGACAATATAAGGACAATTAATCCTACAGCAGAATGGTCTAAAATTGTATGGAACTCAGCCAACATTCCTAAAATGGCTAGTACAACTTATAAAGCGATCATGCAAAGACTGTCTACCAAAGATAGATTGTGCAAATGGGGACTTAATGTCGACCCTACATGTGTGCTCCGCAATACTCATGAAGAATCGCACATGCACTTATTTTTTCAGTGTAATTACTCGAAACAAGTGTTACAACGCATATATGGAAATCAAAACACAAGACACAGCATGGAAGACTTAATCTCTTACCTGATTAGCATCTGGAAGGGCAAAAATGTGGTGACCAACGAAAATTGCATCATCTTCACAACTGTTACATGGTGGATTTGGTAAGAACGTAACAGCAGAGTGTTTCAAAAAGGAAGCAAGACAGTAGACATCATAAGTAACCTCATAAAACACGAAATTAGCAACACGAAGAGAATCAGAGTGGAGAAGAGGCTTACATCGCGCCTGGGACGCAGTGAAGATGACGAGATATGCGAGGATCGAAGGGAGACAAGCGTTGAAAACCAAGATAGGTGGAGTTGCTATCGGCCGCCATGAATTTAGGGCTTAACTGCGTAAATTCGGGGAGTAATTTGAGGAGTGATGATTAGTGATGTTAGTTGCAAAGTGAAGTTTCCTTTTATTTGTATTTTGGACCGCTAATGGACATTGGCTATGTATAGCATCTTGGGCTGAAATGCCTAATAATAATATATACCCATTTTCAAAAAAAAAAGTTATATATTGATTTTGTTAACAGAATATTTCATATTTAACTGGAAGTGATGTTGATTATACTCTGTAACATCTATGATGCAGGGAAACAGGTTGGAGGAATCCAACTGGATTCCTCAACAGTTATTTTACTGTGATTTATATATTGTGATATATAATGTGATATATAATCTGACGTTGATTATGTGTGCTTTGGACGATAGTTATCGTTGTTATATAGTGTGTTAAATACCATAAGAAATACCAGAATGTTGATAAGGGGATTTTCAAAGTGATATTGAAAATAGAATATTTATAAAATGGGATATTTATAAATGAGAGATATTTATAAAGGGGAATATTTATAAATAAGAAATGTTTATAAATTGGGATATTTATAAATAGGAGATATTCAAAAAGGAAATAATTACAAAACATTTTCTTTTTGAATGGAAAGGCCTGTGGGGCGGGTTTGTGGATTTTCCCGATGCTCCCATTACAAAGGAGGTTATGTCGAATTTTTCAGAGAATTTAAGGAGTTAGAATATTTCAAGAATAAATTTGAAAAGGAAATATTTGTAAACCATTTACAAATAGAATTGAAAAGGAAACGTTATAAAAAGGAAATCATTTTTAAAGTGTAGAACCGTTATTTAAAAGTAAATCTTTCCAAATGAATAAAACGTTGTTAAAAAGGAAATCTTTATAAAGTGAATAAAGTAAACCGAATATGGTATTCGAAAGGAGTTAAATCGAATATGGTATTCGAAGGGAGTAAATCGAATATGGTATTCGAAAGTTAGTAAAACGAATATGCTATTCGAAAGGGGTTAGTCGAGTCGAGTTAGTTGAATAGAGTTAACCAGTTCAGTAGAGTTAACCAGTTCAGTAGAGTTAACCAGTTCAATAGAGTTAACCAGTGAGTTAAGTAAGTCAAGTCAACCAGTGAGTTAAGTAAGTCAAGTTAATCAGTTGGAGTTAATCCATTCGAGTTAAGATTTTTGAGTTGATAATCGAGTTAAGTTATCGAATACCACTTATTCGAAGTAGAAATTATCAAATATAGTTATTTGAGATAGAGTTAGTCAAACAGAATTATTCAGGATAAGTTGCCATCTCGTACGACTGCTAGCGTAATTCGCAGGGTTGTAAATAGCATACGGCGGTCGGATGTTTCCTGAGGGAGTCAGGCGTAACCATTGTGATCGCTGCGATCTAGAGTCAAGCGAATGAAGTTAAATCGAATATTAATTATTCGATAGCAGTTAAGTTCTTGAGTTAGATTATTAAGCTAAGTTAATCGAGTTAAGTTCTTGAGTTAGATTATCGAGATAAGTGAGTCGAGTTAAGTTCGTCGAGTTAAATTAATCGATGTTAGTTTCATCGAAAGGAGTTAAACGATGTTAATTTCATCGAAAGAAGTATCGATGTTAGTTTCATCGAAGGGAGTTATCGATTAGTTAAATCGAAAGGAGTTATCGATTAGTTAAATCGAAAGGAGTTATCGAATTTAGTTATTCGAAAAGGAGTTATCGATTTGTTAAATCGAAAGGGAAGATTATCGAATATCGTTTATTCGAGAGGAGATTTTCGAATGTAGTTTATTCGAAGGAGTTATCGATTATTAGTTAATCAAAGTGAGTTATAGAATATTAGTTAAATCGAAGGAGTTATCGAATATAGTTTATTCGATGGAGTTAATCGATTAGAGTTAAATCAAATGAGTTGATCGAATATAGTTTATTCGAATAGAGAAAAGGAGTTAATCGAATATAGTTTATTCGAATAAAGAAAAGGGGTTAATCGAATATAGTTTATTCGAATAGAGTAAATGAGTTAATCAAATACAGTTTATTCGAATAGAGTTAGAGGAGTTATCGAATATAGTTTATTCAACAGGAGTTAAGTGAATTAGTTAAGTTAAACTAAGTGAATTAGTTAAGTGAATTGGTTAAGCTAACCAAAGTGAATTAGTCGAGTTAATTAAAGTGATTAGTTCAGTTAATTGAGATAAGTAAATCAAGTTAGGTTAATCGAGTTGAATTAGTCAGTCGAGTTAATAAATTGAGTTAGTCAAACCAAGTAAAACCAGTTAGAGTTAATTAATTAAGGTTGACCAGTTAGAGTTGATTGGTTAGAATTAACCAGTTAGAGTTAATCAATCAGAGTTAATCAAATAGAGTTAAGTAAAATTAGAACTGACTAGAGATTAGTAAATTGAATGGTTTTCTAAGTGCCTATCTGATGTTGGTTTCGGCCCTCGGGATTTATACTTAGGGGATTGTTCTCATACTAGTTTACAGTCAGGGACTGATAGTTGGGAAAGAGTAGTGATTTGTAAATAAGCAGACGGAAATGTTTTCCAGTGTTAATAACATATATTTTCTAAACATAGAAAATAAGGCAATGTGAATATATATATAGATATATATTGATGATTGATCGATATAATTTCCATTTGGGAATGATATCGTTGTTTGCACACTTGTTTTCTTTGATAGTTAAATCACAGACTATCGAAGTTTTGACCATTTTAACGTTGTTAATATGGAGAGACCGGTTGGATTATTATCCAAAGAACCACTCTGTATTAGCATAAGCGTTGCGAATCATATATGCCAAAGTTAATTGAAGACAGAGTAAAATGCAAGGGCTGTTGTATAAGTCTTAGATAACAGTGACTAAGATAGATATACGGAATAGTGCCTTCGGTTTGTCCAGTCCCAGGACGACTTGTATGGACGAAGGTCTGACAGAGTATATCCAATGGATCGCGTAAGTTGATCTGTTCAAACGTATTCACGTTTGGTGGTGGAGGAATTCGTTTCTCTAAGCTGTATACCTGTGTTATTTTTGGATAAATCAATTTGTGATTTGGAGGGTATGACGATGTGACATTCTAAGTGAATGAGGATGACTTGTGTTGATGAATGTCTGACAGAGTATTTCCAGAGAGGTCACGTACATCGATTTCTTCAACCGTACCAAGAGTGGAAGCGGAGAAGGAATCTTCTTTTAGTTGATACGTAATGTATGGTTGTAAACGTCAATTAATGATTTTCGATGGATCTGACAATGTGGCATTCGAAGTGAATCTGATGTGATGATAAAGCGTAGCTTCTAGACTCATCAACCGGTAAATGACAGAAATCGGGCAGGCAGCATGGCTAAGTCGGTCGCACCGAAGCAGGGTGTATAATCACCTATCTAGAGAATATTCATTTGTTTCTTAAATCTATCAATGCTATCCTATATATATACGGGAACAGTGGCTGATCCCAACCGTTGGTGATATACATTCGATACACTCAAGCAAAATGAGTGGTCGGTCATGTGTGGCTGAGTTACAAGATGTTCTTGTTGAACTCCAGTGTATCGTTCCTAGAGTACACTGATCGGAAGGTGGTTCCATACCTTGTCATAGTTGGAAATCCATTATCCAATACGTGCTTGCGATTTTGATTGTATACTATATATATAGAACGTGAGATGAAAGCGTTTCTGCTAGTTGATATCTATTTGTACACAGACATTATTATAATATCAAAAGGTGTTTGATATAAAGATATTTTGGAATCTCATAAGGGAAAAACCCGTTCCGTTCTGCGGCGTGGTCTTAAGAGATATCGTTTACTTGTTCAACTATTTTAAACTGTTTTACTCATACCAGTCCCACGGCTGACCCGGAGTTTACTTTGTTGTTTTCCCTAAACTCTTGGGTGCCTAATTTGTACGGGCAATCAAGTAGGCGGATTTACAGATATACTTGGAGAGCTTGGAGCATGAGGCTTCAAGATCATATAGCTATAGTTGTTTCCGCTGTGTTGTAAGTGTTGTACTCTGATAAGTGCTATTGTATACATAACTGTTATATTTCAAAGTTATGTTATATATTATATGTTATTCGTTCTGCTATGAGGTTCGTGTTACTCTGATGTTGTGTTCTTCTTCTTCTTCTATTCTAAGCTTCTATCTTATCTTTCCTCACCCTCTAATTTCTTTCATTAATTACCGGGATTTTTCGATGTTTTGGTTATCGACATCGAGCTTATGTCGATAACCAAAGTCGCCGAAAATCCGGGTCGTTACATTGGGGATCAACTGTTGTAATTTGACGAAAGGTGTTAAGTCTGTCATGCAGTCCACTAAATACATCATAGACCTGGGGTTTAACTTCCTAAAATTTCATGTTCTAATTTCAGTTTTGATGTTACTTTTCCAATCCAATTATTTACCAGTTATTTACTCCATTTTCACTTATACCAAGCTCTCTTTTGTTTGATATTTGGTATTTCACTAATGAATGTTTGGTAGCTACAGTTTGAATCCAGTACATTACAGAATCCTATGTTGAAGCTCCTATCCTCTTACTTCCTAGGAGTAAAAAATATATTCAAATTTATATGCATAATTTAGGATAAAGGGAATAAGAATGATTGACGACATTTGTATAAGTTTAGTCATGTTTATATCTTACTAATTTATGTTTTTCATTTCTCAACTTTCATCTAGTTATATATGCTTAGTTGCTTACAAGTTACAACTATTTATCAACTTTTATAAGTATAAATTTTTGTAAATTTATATGTTCTACTCTGCATCATATGGTTGTTATCTTTCGAAAACAATAGTATGTATTATCCACTAATTGCATTTGTCTAAGGCCATGCATAATAAGAATTTCTTTTTGATTGATGATTTGTTTAGTCTTTACCAATAAATTCGTGAGACCACTGTGCATATATTACTGGTTTTCTTATTGATTTAATTATTTGATTTTCAAGATTCAAGCTGGGTAAAAATAAACATACCCACGTCAGAATATCAAAAGATGAATTCATAAATTGATGATTTTCACTTAGTTATAGCACGTAACTTGACTCTTAGTTAAGAGAAATCGCCAATTATTGCAACTAAAAATGTCGATTGAATCTTTTTTGCATGATTTATCATTGATTATAAGTAAACACAACTACTTAGTTGCGTATCATTTTAAATCATTTTTTAGTCAAAGAACTTAATATAAGAAGTTGAAATAATAGCCTGTATAATCAACTTTATTGTAATCTTCAAGACTGATTTGTCGGTTGAATTATATCTCAAAGACAACACAAAAGTATCAGGTGAGAAATTACAACAAATTTAGATTCGACGGAAAACGCATTCAAGCTTAAAAACAACATTCGTCGAACCTCATATTCCACCATACACTTAAGTAAGACCACATAGATCAATCATACTCCTTCAAAATGACATAGACACTGGGTCATGATAATTAATGAACACGCTTTATGCTTTCCATCAACAAAAAATGTGGTTATAGATGCTTCCCTATGGGCTTACATATATTGTTCAGGATTCTTTAGTACAACAAAGTCTTGCTACGTGAATATTAGCAGAAAATTTGATTTGATTGCACATACTGTGGGTATTACGTCCAACAAAATATATAATACCATAACAGGTTAATATGTATCAAACATCATAAAGTTCCTTTTATTTAGCATGTATATCAGAGGAAAATCTGCAAGCCAAAATATATTGCTCTAAATATTAATCACATGAGACAACTATGTTAAAATAAAAGTCAAATCAATTATATTTCCGTTCTATGGCTCTTTTGAATTTCTTTGAAAGGGATCAGTAAGGTTAAAAAAATGATATATGTTTACTCCAATATCGTAGAAAAGCACTATATATATATATATATATATATATATATATATCTTCATAATAATAGGAATAGTTAAGGATGGTGAAGCTTTTTAGGAGTTCCAACATTGTCCTTACTTCTCTGTACAACGCAGAACAGAAAAAATAACGTGGGAGGGTAAACCCGACAATCCCCCTCCAACCGATTCCCCCTACTTCTACGTCAACCCGTCTCCCAGTTTTGTTTTTATTTCCTTCCGTCGTTGAGTGCGATCTTCACGTTCTCTCCCCTTTTCCACTACTTTCTTCTCCATTATCCACCCTCAACTGCTTCCATGGTGAACGCTTTGTGCCTTTTGCTTCTCCGTTCAACTCGGTTCCTTCTTACTCCTTCATCCCTACAATCCAAGATTATAACTACCGCTGAACTATCGATTCTACTCAGATCCCTAAATTCTTCTCAGATCTGGAAGAGGATAAACGGTGTTTAGCCTAGAAGACGACATCACTGGTAATACCTTTAAGATTTACCTTGATATTTGATTTGCGGTTTCTGTTTCATCCATACTTCGCGTACAATTAGTGCTTAAACCTGATGTTTAATTTCCCCTTTTCCTTAGATCTGCTACTCTTCAAATCTGCTAGCTATTGATATGCTTTTTATGTCAATAGGGTTGAGTTTGTGGAAAATTTATATGGTCCGACATTTTTTTTTGATTTCATTTACACGATTAAGAATTCTATTCACTCACTAAATATTACCGTATCAGTCTACTTTTTTTTCATAGTTAAGTTGATTTTTAGTTTGAATTTTTCCGTATACATTTTTTAGAATGGAAACTGATTCTAATATCATTTGATCAGATTAACTAACTTTGAAAATCGTCATAGTTTATGACCGTATGGGTTGCGTTAATATCTTTTCTGATATGCATACTACATTTTTTTCATCTTGATTGCTTTAATTTTTTTAGTTATACTGAGAATGCAGCTTTTTGGTAACTGGTCATATACTTTTAATTGATTGACATTACCTTTGGATTTCAGGTAAGATTAAATTGTGCATTGCGTGTGATGAACTTTCCAACTGTGAATTTTTGCATCTATTAGCTTGCTCTTTCTGCATCAAAGCAGAGCACCTCGAGTCGAACACATATACAAATTTCTTTCCAGGTGGTCTCAGTTTTCCACATAATTTGCATCTTGACTATGATATAATTCACATGAATGATAGTATCTTATTTTGTTTGTGTTATATTTTATGTCAACTACAAGCAAAGAGAGAATACTTCATAAATCAATAGCAATTGAGAAATAGATTATGAATGTCTGTTCAAAACGAAGGAAATACATAAAAGGTAATCTGCAATCCAGGATATTTTATGTTTTTCAAGTCAAAAGATTGAAAAGATGCATCACATACGAATTCATTTTGCATTTCAGTACAGAAAAAAAACAAGCTGAGGATGAAATGTGGGTTCCATTTGATCGGATAAAAGCCTTTTCCACATCAGTAGATACTAAAAATGTGAGTTCATTTGTATTATTGTTGCACTCTTTGCAATGGGCATATAATATTTAGCGTTTTAATTATATTTGAGTAATGGTTAAGTGACTTGGGTTTATGTGTTATGGAGTACAAACTCGCTAATGAATCCAGGGATTGCATCATATTCCTTAAATTGTCCTGATTTCGGACTCCCTCGAGTATGGTCATTGCATCAAATGGTACATACATTTAAAGTTGTGACAGAACTGAATGTATATATGGTTTAAAACTGATATCTGCATTAATTTTTTGTAAATATCTGTCATGCAGGTGCGTGTGTGTGGAAGATCTAACTCCTACTGACAAACATATCCTTAAAGCAAGTAAACCTAGAATACCGGTTTTAAGCGAAGTAGTCGACTTAATAGGATAGGCTGAATGGGAAGCGTTCCAAGAGCATGCCTCGCGAGTGTATGTTTTGTAACTGAATTCTCAAAGCTTTACTGGGACACATTATATGTGCATGGGATGGTTAGATTGAAATTTTATTTTCTCTAGAAACCTAAGGTCCATATGAAGGTTTTTTTAATTCTCATGGCAAAATAAATGTGATTTTGAGTTCTTCACCCTCTTATTTTTAGGGTTGCAATGGTAGAAAAATAAACAAGTTAATGTAAAGCTGACCAACCATGTTAGTGCTATCATATAAACTAGAATTATAATGAAAAGTTGTTATGTTGTGTAAATATTTTTTTTGCTAATATAAGAGTTACTTGAATTTATATCAGATGTTGTTTATACACATCTTAAGTTATAACACACAAATCTGTTGAATTACACCAAAAGCCTAATAAGAAATCAGAAGGATATGCTCCATTTTTGTTACTGTTTGGCTATGTTTTCACACAGTCAACTTTACTTTGTCAAATTGGATTATACTATAGAATTAACTAACTGTTTCTTTTTACCATGCAGCTAAGTCTAAACGGCAAGCACTACTTCACATTCACCTATGAAATTTACTTCTATATACTGAAAAGAAGAGTTAGAGTCTATCCTTCAATTTGTTATAAGGTGAGTGCTGTATGGGCGATTAACCATAAATATTGCATATTTTGATATGTATGCCCATGTTAAATATTTGGAATTAACTTTATTATAACATATAAGATCACTTATACACCCATTTACAGTCTATGTATTACATTCAAATCTAAAGACCATTAACTCACTTGGATATTATGAAATAGAAATTCCTTGCATAAAAAAAAATGTCAATTGTACTCCTAAGTTATATGTTCCTTCTTAACAATGTCAATGAATGTGTATTTATGTGTCATACTGCATTTAGTATGCTTGATGTCAAATGACTTCAAAATAAGTTCTTGGAAATTATCATAAATATTATGTTTTTTAATTAAAGGGATTCATTGATGATTTTACATTGGGTTTTTTGAAGTGTGTGGGTTTCTTTTGGTTCGGTTAGGCTCTCAAATTTCAAAATTCACATGCCAAAAATATATAAGTGGAAAAAGCTGGTTGACAAATGGATTTTTATAATTTCCTCCTAATTTTTCAAATTTAAGTTCATGGAGAAGAGGCACGACTTTGAGTATGGCAAACAATATTATCAACTTTCTTATATTTTATTTGCTTCGTTATGTCATGAAAAAGATAGAATTTCATTTTTATGTATGGTATATTGTAACTTTTAAGTTGAACCATGTTGCATGTGAGGATGGCACAAATTATTTTGTTGTCAACTCCCGTTGTTATCGTTTTTTTAAGTAAAATTATTATCGTTTTTAGGTTGTAGAAATTTAATTCATTCTCTTCCTATACTTAAATTCTATAATTTTTTGATATAACCACCACAATTTGTGCCGTGTGTAACGCCATCGACAAGCTTTTTTGGTGCCGGCACCCTCCACCTTTCACAAAAAAAAAATGGGGCTTTTATCATTTGTCCCGGCACTTCCGTTGTTTATTTGTTATCAATTTATGGATCTTTGTTTTATTTTGAAACAAATTCGTATAATAACAAATGGAATCATTGTGCTATCATGTCATTTGACTCCTTTGTTTCAACTTACAAAATACATGTTGCTGCTGGTGACATCTTTAAAAATATTTCAACCTACAGACTGAAATTTTAATAAATATCAACTTTATTTACATGTTGCTTACCGACAGTTTTTATTTTCTCATTCAGCGTCCTTACCAAGTTAATTTACAGTCTTTCAGTGTTATATGATGATATGCAACTAAACGGTGAAACTGGGGATTTAGATGCAATATTAGACAAACTAAATATTATATTTTGATGCTAAAAATAAACTCAACAGTTAAAATGTTCATGGTTAGTTGTTTCAAAATGTTCTTCACTTTTATGTTGTCAACTACTATTTGATTATTGTGCTTTTGACTTGGAAAAGAGACTTTTATAGTCTTCTGACACTATAACAGACCTTAACAAAATTAATATTTATTTTTAAACTTCAAGATTTATGCTCATTGTCTTCAGAATACTCATACATTACGTTGCAGGGATATATTTGGAAAATAAAATAGATGTAGCCATCATTGGCAATTGGGATCCAAAAGCAAGCTTGCATTGTCCAAAGTATCGAAATGGAATATTACGATGGTTTCAATATCACTAAAAGACTGTTCCATACTCGGATTCCAAAAGGGTAAAACAAAAACTGAATTCTCTTTTTAGTGTCCAAATTGAACCAAACAAACCTAAATGGGCAAAGGATATACTCATGCCACCAAACTTAGTTCTCCCATTTAGCTCTGAAAAGTGAAGCCTTTTTATCTCTCTCAAAGTAAAATCATGTGTGTGTCTGTACTGCTAGAAGTTAAGTTGCTTTCTGTTTATATCTTGCACTGACTAACAGTTTGATTTATTTAATCCTGAATATATCTTGAACTTCATCAGATGTTAAGTTAGTTGTGTTAGCAGCTAACCGTACCACACTTATGGTAATGTAGCATTTCAAATGGTCATCGGATCCAAGTGTCAACATTTAATTAAAGGATAGATAAATGAATGTCAGATAATATTTTTAGTTGTAATTCCTAACACAAGTCAGGACATAAACTACTGTTTCCTAAAACCGTTTCCTATACTTTTTTCACCAAATTTGCCTTTTACCCATGTAAAGTATAACCGTACACAATTTTTCATATGGCCCGATTTCTAATGGATTTTAAAATATTAGGTAGTGTTTTGTTTCCAATGTAAAGTATAAACATGCTGCATCATCATTTTGAATAGATAAAGGTGTCAAACGCAGTAGATCTCCATGCAGGAAACATACGTTTAATATTTACAAAGACATGTTATACTTAGCTTTAGTATGAGTCGAAACCATGTATGCTTTCTTTGTTTAATGGTATCACCTGTCTTAAACTTCAGCCAGTTATTTTCAGTCAATTATTGGTACTGCTTAATTACAGTTTGCCAGATGGGTTTAACTTCATTATTATTGTATTATATTCATATGTGTTTGTTGATGTTAACAAAAGTCGTATGCTATTCAGGTTTGTAAGAGTGCAAGGGCAAAATGCAGAGTTGGCATTGACAAGAGTTAAAAAAGGCACGACTAGATGGATGAGATGCAGCTATTGCTTTCATTATTTATGGACTATCCTATTGGATAATATCATTATATATAATATATTATCATGTTAACTGACAAATTTACTTTAATGTCTGAGGAAAATTTGAATCATATGTTCTTGCTTATCATATATGGGTAGCTGCAACCTGTAATCATTGTTTTGCACCTAGAATAAAGCTTTTAGTGCTACATGAATTTGCACATTTGACTTGGCTGATAGTAAATGTGGAGCTTATTCATTTACATAATAATATATCTTGGTTGTTGTTCTTACTATTTTACCTGCTTTGCACAAAATAGGGTTCCTGCACAAAATCAAGATTTGCTTCAATTGTCTATGCACACGTCCAACGGACGTGCCTAAGTACTGGTGTATATATATATATATATATATATATGTGTGTGTGTGTGTGTGTGTGTGTGTGTGTGTATAAATATGTATGTATTATATATTGCTGTAAAAATGAAAGTTAAGTCAATTATAATTTCATTCTATGGCTCTTTTGAATTGCTTTAAAGGGGATCAGTAAGGTTAAAAAAGTGATAAATATTTACTCCAATATCGTAGAAAAGTAGTATGTGTGTGTGTGTGTGTATATATATATATATATGTGTGTGTGTGTGTGTGTGTGTGTGAATATGTATGTATGATATATTGTTGTAGTTAAATATTATTGAATTTCGGTACGAATACATAGGAATATCAATAGTGTAGTAGATGATTGTCATCTCTAACAGAAGTTTTTTTAATAATTCTTATATGTTTGAGCCACAAATTAGTTACAGAAAAGTGTTAAATGTATAAAAAATAGAACTGCACAACCTTTTTTTACCCTGTACATTACTTTTCTGAAGTCTTTTATACTTTAAGTTTGTAAGCTACAAAACGGAAAAATACCAGTGAATAAATATTAACTAATGTCTATGATAATTTTTCAAATGTTGTCACCATGATCATGCAAAAACTCCTGATTACTTAGTATCCAAGTATCAAAGTGAACGTATAAATTGCTATAATAAAGTATCTATTTTTTTAGTTTATTTGTTGCGCACCGATTTTATATTTAATGTTTTATAGGGTTTGCATCGATTGGTCATTTTGCAAGGTAGTATATTATATTACTGTTTGTTGTTACTTGATGATCAAGTGATTTAAATATTCATAGGCACTGGAGTATAAAATAATGGCTCAAAGCTCTGCTTATTATATTGGCCACTTACATGTCTGAATCTTGATTTAAAAAAATTAAGTATTGCAGATTGATTACGTTACAAATGTTGAATAAAATAAATTAAATGTATAGTTTTTATTTATTGATTCTATGCTCTTAGTTATTTTCTCAGTTTTCTTTCAATAGGTAACAACCAATTAGCTTATTAACTTGCGTGTTCAACTTCATCATGTAATATTGCTACATTAAACTGAGGCTATATGGTAGTTAGAAGATGGAAATATAGTAACAACCAACAGTGTTAATGCTTATTACTCTATTTTTGCTTATATGCCATTGGGTGATAAAGTTATTTAATCATGATTGTATAACCCAAAATTTGATATTTTTCTAACCCATGGTTTGACCTTACAGGGTTTATGGTTTCATAGTAGTTTTATTTACTTTGTTATACATTTAACTAAAAACATAAATTTTGAAAATGTTGCCAAATGCAGTCACTGATATCCGTACAATATTTCACTAGGTTGCTCCATGAACACATTCAAAAGAGTGGAAAATCTTTAAAAACGTAAACTGACTTCTTGCTTACTATGTTGTCCATGTCATGGTACTTTTACGGCGTACAATTCTAATTGTTCGTATCACATAAATGGATTATCAGAGAATAATTTACAAAATCTCATAACAACTTTTTATTTTCGACAGAAATAATGATAGAAAAAGTTCATATCCATCTTTTAAAAAATATCGTATAAGTGTGGTAATACTTCGTATCTACATCCGATAATGTTTATTTTAATCCTTATGAAATTATTCTCCTGTGTATTAAATATCTAATTAATCTAGAATGATAACTTACGTAACGTTTTATATACAAAATATTAAATATAATGTACATTGATTACTAGCACGCTTTTCAAACAATATAGTGTATAATCATAGACCAACGATGTACATTGTGATTAATTATAATGAAACACCCCACCCTCCATTAAGGTCACTCACAAAGGGAATTCCTTAACTTTGGTGGACGTTTGTAAGTAAAAGTCACAGATAAAACACAAGACAGATATAAACACATATATATAAGCAGCGGAAAAACAACAGACTTTTTATTTCATAAATACGTGTTCATACAAAACATTTCCATAACTGTCACATAATAACTTCCAAAAACATTACATCATCATTTCTATCTTGGTTATTAAATAAAGAAGCATAAAACATAATTAAAACTGCATAAATCCCCATGATTGTGTCCAATAGCCATAGCCAAGGAGAAAGAGTCCAAACCGTACATCTACTATCTTGAAGCTTGCAAAGAGTCTGACTAAGCTGAGTTGTTTCCTCCCTGTGGACCTAGGGGGGAAACGGAAGAAAAGAAGACGAAAGAAAATAGGGTCAGACATAAAGCCTGTAAGTCTAGTGACTCTTCAGTATGAGAATAAGAATAAGGGCATGACAGGTATAAATTGGAAAATATCATAAACTAAGATAAAGCAGTTTGAATCGAACATACTATCACACCTCACACTATATCTCTGCACCTACTTGTATTATCTTAACTGGCACCCCATGCAGGAGGTAAAGTGATCCCCTTTTTCTAAAGAACGGCTCCTACTCGCACAATGATCTATGTCTTACGGCCCCCCAAATATTGTAGATACCTATGCTGGCCCCACCATGGGGTGTATCAAGTCCCATGGTGGCGACCCGGCACAATCCTTAGAATGCAAAGGTTATACTAATGGTGTCCCCAGTGCCCTGTTTGTCTGCTTCGAAGTGTGTGCACGCCCGCACTCCGTTGAACCCACACTATTGCACCCACCACCGTCGCTTTTGACTGCTTACAATCAGCCCAGTAATCGTGCCCCACCCTACCTAGTTTCAGGGTACCATGATACCTAATTGGGTTACTGCTGAAATGGGTCCCAATTACTAGGGTTTTCTAGTCAAACATGTTAAGTAGTTAAGTGTCTGTATTTACCTAACGCCACCCATCAATTTCATTAACATGTTGAATTAGTTAAGTGTTTTAGTTAACTTAACCCTGCCATCCTGACAGTCTGTCCTTAGCTTTTTAAAGCACCGACCACTCACATTAGACAGGTATTGTTATGGTTACTGGATGTGCCGGTCGGTTCCGGGCAGATTTACATCGTAACTCAGTCTAACCTCGGGTCCTTATTCGGCTCCACGCTTAACCACCCACATTTGATAGATATTGTTGTGACTACTAGACAGCCTGGCGGGTCCGGGCAGGTTTACATCACAACTCAATCCAACCTCGTGTCAAGCGTACTCGTATTTTCTAAATTTACATATTTGTCTTTATTACTTAATATATCTAAATTTGTCAACAATTAAATGTTGTGGCCCACTTTCCAAGTTTAACATTTTTGGTATAAGAATTTATACCGATTAAATGCCACCAATTTTGGCATGTGACAAACATGCTAATTCCATATATTTCTATGTCAAGTTTTCCTATAATTACCAATTTATCCCAACGTTACCCTGTCTATATATTAGGCTAACAAACTTAGCCTAACTTTATGTTCGCATGATTTTTAACATATAATATTAGGCTAAAAACTTAGCCTAATTTAGCGTACACAAAATTAGCATAAAGCAGATCACTAACATAAACATGACATATGTGTAAACTTGGCATTTTTGGCATAGTCAATATGAACATCATAGGTGTGAACTTGCAAAATAGTCAGCATGAATGTCATAGGTGTGAACTTGCAACATAGACTAATCAACATACATACGAACCTACAACATAGCCTAAATCAACTTACATATATGTGAACTTGTATTGAAATAGGGATCTAAACAAATAGGTGTCACATAAATTAGCATATGATTTAGACAACATAAGCCTAAACATGTTTTGGATCTTGGCATAACATCGAACATAACTAGCAAATGACAAGAATATGACGTTTTCATAAAGTATGTATAATTTCATCGCATGTGTGAGCTAGATCTAATCATATGTCTAATTACAACATGAAACATATATTAAAGTGGATCTTGACATGGATCCAATTAGGAACTTGCAACTTTTGTATAAACATAGGAGCATGTTTATGAACATAACCATTTAGGCATAGGGGTTCTTAGCATAAAGTATACATACAACCTATATAATCACATAAACATATAGGTGTAGATTACAACATGAACTATACAACTTGCACGCGATGTTGTTTTCATTCGAAATGTACAATAGGATCAACATAAACTCAATTATACCACAAACATCACAATACCACAATCATTTCAATACATGAATTAACATCGTCGTTACATAATAGCACAATTCCATCCCCAATTTACATCGAATCAAGTCTTAATTTTATTCACATTAGAAAAATCACTATACTTACAACAAACGACGAACTTAAATTCTGGATTCTGAGTTCTGAATTTGACATGCTTTCCTTTGGGTAGACTAACGTTGTTTGAATCGTGTTTTAACTTTGATTTTGGCTCCTCTCTAAGCTTTCTACAAGTGAAGGCCACTCTTGGCTTCCTTCCAGCAGCATGACGGCTCTATCTCCAATTTATTTGTGTGAATTTAGGTTTAGACTCAAGTTGTATTTATAGAATTTCAAATTAATTAGAGCCGTCGATGAAGCTAGAGTGAATCCAGACCATCAATCTCAAGAGAAGCCAATCAAAAAGTGACATGTAAGACCTAGTGACACAGCCAAGCTCCAAAAATCGACCAGAAACCCGACCAGGCTAGCCAGGGCCAAACCAGGTCGACTGGGCAGGTCGACCCCCAGGTCGACCTGGTGCCTAAGCGGGAATTTTCCCGCCCAGCCCAGTTTGAGTCTGATTTTTGAAATTTGAACTTCTTTTGAACCGTTTGAATTTTAATTTGAATTCTGAAACTTCCGGAGGTCATAACTCCTTTATACGGAGTCCGATTCACGCAAACTCGGACTCTATCTCAGGTAGAATTCCGAGACGAGCGCGGCGTAACCCGTTTCCCTTAATTCTTTCATTAAGAATTAATTATACTTAAATTTGTTAATTTACAGTTAACAAAAAATTCGGGGTGTTACATTCTCCCCTCCTTAAAGGATTTTGTCCCCGAAAACTTCAAGTCTAGGAGAACGTAAGTCCTAATATCCAATCGTCCATCTACTCAACCATCAAACACAGGCGTCCATTGTCCTTAAAAGACTTCTAATGCTTCATGATCATATGCACAGTGTGTGTGTACATATTCTTATCTAATGCAAAAATTAGGCGGTCTACTGATTTAGTTGACCTCCTTAATGCAAATCATGTAAGTACCATGAATCCATTATGTATGCAAAATTTTCCCTATTCATAATTCTACATGAGTGCGCAACCATTCATACAAATGTGACATCCATATGATGACATATTAAATTTCAACAACATACAAATATGAATACATATATGCATATGCAGTATGAAGTGACTAAGCCGATCTAAAACCTAGGTTGTGTGTGTATATGCATCCATGAGCAACCGCTAACAGTCACTTGCAACCACTTGTAGCCATCAACCATAACATGTTTCAAATACATGTTTACATCCAAAGGGGTTTCTACCTAAGGATAAGGGATAATAACGAGGAGATTATACCTAAAAAGATAGATACAAACATAACTTAAGGAAAAAGAGAGGTCAAGGATATAACCTCAAAAAGAAAAAGGTAGGCCACACGTATTCTGTCCTTAGTTTCCCAAGTCGCATCTTCCTTGGCGTCGCTCCACTGAACCTTGACGAGCTTGACTTCGCGGTTGCGTAGCTTCTTAATTTCAGTTCCTATGATTCGAGTTGGAACTCTCCTCACAGTTGCTTCGCGTTCCACTTTGACTTCTTCTAGAATGCTTGGCTCCACCACTTCCGTAGATTCATGTAGACATTTTTGGAGATGAGAAATGTGAAAGACGTTGTTAATTCCAGCCAACCTTTCGGGCAGCTCTACTCTATAAGCCATTTTCCCAATCTTCTCGATGATAGGGAACGATCCAACAAATCTTGGTGCTAGCTTTCCTGCAGATCCAAAGCGAACGACGTTCCTTAATGGGGATACCTTAAGGAAAACCCTGTCCCCAACCTCAAACTCAAGGTCGGTCCTACTTTTGTCAGCGTAGGATTTCTGTCTGTCTTGGGTTGTCTTCATTCTCCTTCGTATCAAATCCACTTTCTCTGAAGTCTCTCGAATCATGTCCGGCCCAAGTATAAGTTTGTCAGTAGACTCCCACCAACAAGTTGGTGATCGACACGGTCTTCAATACAAAGCTTCGAAGGGCGCCATACCGATGGTGGCCTAGTAACTGTTAATGTAGGCGAATTCCACTAAAGGAAGATGATCCTCCCATGTCCCTCCGAAGTCATGAATGCATTGTCTCGAAAGATCTTCTAATACTCTACTCACCCTTTCTGTCTGACCATCAGTTTGGGGGTGATAGGCTGTGCTCAAGCATAACTGTGTGCCTACAGCTTCTTGCAGACTCCGCCAAAATTTGCTCGTAAAGATGGGATCTCTATCACTCACTATACTGAAGGGTATTCCATGGAGTCAAACTATTTCCTTGAGGTAAAGAGAAGCTAGAGACGAGGCAGTCCTTCTACTCTTGATAGGTTTAAAGTGGGCGCTTTTAGTGAGCCTGTCCACTATTACCCAAATTCTAGTATTGCCCCTTCTTGACCTAGGCAACCAGTCAATGAAGTCCATTGAAATGCTATCCCACTTCCATTGCAGGACTTCTAGAGGATGAAGCAGTCCTCCGGGCTTCTTCTATTCCGCCTTGACCTATTGGCATATCATGCACTTAGAAACGAATTCTGCCACGTCCTTCTTCATGCCGTCCCAAAAAAAACTCTCTTTACGTCCTTGTACATCTTGTCCCCGCCTGGGTGTATTATCATCTTGGAATGATGTGCTTCCTCGAGAACCTTCTTTACCAAATCCCTTGCTTGTGAGTCACATACTCTTCCATCTCGCCTCAGCGAACCCTTATCATCGATGGAGTACCTATTGAGGTGACTGGAAGTTTCACCCCTAATTAGCTTATTAATCACATCCACAAGCTAAGGGTCTTCGCGTTGTGCAGCCCCTATCGAGTCTAAAAGAGTGGGCCGTACTTCTAGGGATGCCAATAAACCAGGTATAAAATCAGAGGAGGGCCTAAAGTCAAAACTGGCTATATACTCCAAGCTTTGCCTTTCTACAAAGAGAGAGCTTAGCGTCAGTTTCTTTCGGCTCAACGCGTCTGCTACTACGTTGCCTTTGCCGGGAGTATAGGAAATTTCAAAATCATACGAGGCAAGGAACTCCATCCATCTTTGCTGCCTTAAGTTAAGATCTTTCTGCGAGAAAAGACACTTCAATGATTTCTAGTAAGTATATAATTCGAACTTCTCACCTAGGAGATAATGGCGCCAAGACTTAAGCGCAAAGACGTTGGCGGCCAACTCAAGATCATGGGTTGGGTAGTTCTTTTCATGAACTTTCAATTATCTTTCCACCATAAGCTACTACCCTCCCTTCCTGCATTAGAACAGCGCCTAGCCCCGTACCACAAGCATCTGTATATACTGTGAACATCTTGCTTCCATCAGGCAAAGTTAGAATTGGGGCTGTTGTGAGAGCCCTTTTTAAGCGTTGGAAGGATATGTCATAATCCAAATCCCAAGCGAACGCCAGATTCTTCTTCGTTAGCCTTGTGAGTGGAGCTAAGATTTTCGCGAAATCCCTAATGAACTTTCGGTAAAAACCGGCTAGCCCGAGAAAGCTTCAGACTTCGGTTGCATTTCTTGGTGTCTTCCAATCTTGCACTGCAACCACTTTCGCGGGGTCCACCGCTAACCTTTCTTTGGACACTATATCTCCAAGGAATCTTTCTTCTTCTCTCCAAAAGTGGCACTTGGAGAATTTGGCTTTTAGCTGATGTGCACGGAGAGTATCCATGATTTCTTTCAAATGATGAGCATGTTCTTCCTTATTCTTCAAGAAGATCAAAATATCGTCTACGAAGACCACCACGAATTTATTGAGGAATTCTATGAATACCCTGCTCATTAGGTCTACGAAATAAGCACGTGCGTTTGTCAAGCCGAAAGGCATGACAAGCCACTCGAAGAAACTGTATGGGGTTCTGAATGTCGTTTTATCAATACTATCTTCATCTACCCTTAGCTGATGGAACCCAGTAGCTAGATCAAGTTGGGAGAAGACCGACGCACCTACAAGCTGATCAAACAAATTGTCTATTCTGGGGAGTGGATGCCTATTCTTTTTAGTCAGCTTGTTTAGATCCCTATAGTCCACACAAAGACGTAGTGAACCATCTGCTTTGGTGGCGAACACCACTGGAGCACCCTATTCCGAGATACTTCTCCTTTTAAACCCCTTCTCAAGAAGCTCCTTAACTTGCTTACTGAGCTCCTTCCTCTCCTTTGGAGCCATGTGCCTACCAGGCAGAGCTACAGGCTTTGCATTATCAACAAGATATATGCGGAGGCCTATTTCCCGCTTCGGAGGTAAGCCTTTCACCTCTTCAAAGACATCCGGATATTCCCGGACCACTCTAACCGACTGCAAATTCTCAACAGAAGCGTCAAGTGACTCTAGATAACTAAGCATAACAACATTCAAGGGATTACAAGAAATTTCTACAGTGTTACCAAGACGAGTCAAGAGTCTAACCACTCTTCTCTCACAGTCAAGAATGGCACTATTACTGGATAACCAGTCCATGCCTAAGATCAGTCCATATCCTGAGAAGCCTAAAACAAAGGCACTACATCTAAATTCAACACTTAGAATAGAGATTTTCAAATCTAAGCAAACCATCGATAAATAAGCCGACCCCCCAATTGGATTTGAAACAACCAAGGGATCTTCTACCATACCAGTGTCTAGGTGCAGAGATTCTACAAAAGCAAATGAAATAAAGGAGTGTGATGCACCAGAATCAAAGAGAGTGCTAACTGGACGATCATACAGATAAACTAAGCTTTCTACAGAAATATTTCTACCTCGTTCCTGTGGAGGTACCGTCAGTGCGTGAACCTGGCCCCCTGAGGTGGATCCAGTTCTTTGTCCCTGCCCTCGCTTCTTTGGGCAGTCCTTAGCCAAGTGCCCAGTCTCACCACAATGGAAACAACCACAATTCATCTTCGCCTTCTTCTTTCTGCAGTCTTTTGCTATATGTCCCACAATGCCATAGAAATGGCACTTTCTCTTTTCACGGGATTTGCTGTTCTTCCCGCCTTTCTTGAAGTCTGTTTTCTTAGCTTGTAGACCCTCTTTCTTTTCTTGAGGCACTTCCGCCTTTGTCTCTTTCTTGCCTTTATCTTCCTCATGTAGCAGCGCCATGTCCACCAAGCTTTCATAGGTCGCTCCCATGGGTATATGGGTCATAGCAAGGCTGCGCAGAGGCTCATTCAGACCATTGACGAAGCGAAGGGCCTTCTTGTGTTGGGTGTTTACTAAATCCAGCCCAAATCTGGCCAGCTGATTAAAATGATTGACATACTCCTTGATCGTCATACTTCCTTGTTTAAGAGCTAGGAACTTCTCCATTTGCAGGCTTCTTTCAGCTTGGGAGAGGAATTTCATCTCAAACCTCATCCTGAAATCTTCCCAAGTCTCCATTGGCCTCTCAGCATAGGTAACTTCCCACCAATAGGAAGCCTCATCTTTAAGCAACCACACTGGTAGCTGTATCTTTTGCCTGTCGTCAACTTCTAAGATGATGAACAAATCTTCGGTCTCCTTCAGCCAGTTCCTTGCTACCACAAAGGATTCAGTTCCATAAAAGTCCTTTCCACCCATAGCTTTGAAGTCTCTACATATCTTAGCGAAAGTATTTCCAAGAGGAGGAGGAGGAAGAGGAGGTACCGCTGCCACTGTGGGAGGAGGAATGTCTGCTGGGCCCGCACAATTGGCCCTAACCTCTAGGTACCTACGGAACCAGCCAAGGATCGGTACTCCTTCCGGAAGGTTAAGATCTCCAAACATGCTAGAACAAAAAGGAAAGTATTCAAGACAAAGGAAAGAGAGATAGTGCATTTGGCTTTGGGGAATTATGCCTTTTAAAAACAAAACTTTTTCTTGAAAAAGAATGCTTCTTTAAACTTCTTTTTGAAAATAGTTTCAAAAACTTTTATCTAGTCTGGTAAAACTGTGCTCTGATACCAAGTGAAACACCCCACCCTCCATTAAGGTCACTCACAAAGGGAATGCCTTAACTTTGATGGAGGTTAGTAAGTAAAAGTCACAGATAAAACACAAGACAGATATAAACACATATATAAGCAACGGAAAAACAATAGACTTTTTATTTCATAAATACGTGTTCATACAAAACATTTCCATAACTGTGACATAATAACTTCCAAAAACATTACATCATCATTTCTGTCTTGGTTATTAAATAAAGAAGCATAAAACATAATTAAAACTGCATAAATCCCCATGATTGTGTCCAACAGCCATAGCCAAGGAGAAAGAGTCCAAACCGTACATCTACTATCATGAAGCTTGCAAAGAGTCTGGCTAAGCTAAGTTGTTTCCTCCCTGTGGACCTGGGGGAGGGGAACGGAAGAAAAGAAGATGAAAGAAAATAGGGTCAGACATAAAGCCTGGTAAGTCTAGTGACTCTTCAGTATGAGAATAAGAATAATAATAAGGGCATGATAGGTATAAACTGGAAATAGGAAAATATCATAAACTAAGATAAAGCAGTTTGAATCGAATATACTATCGCACCCCACACTATATTTCTGCACCTACTTGTATTGTCTTAACTGGCACCCCATGCAGGAGGTAAAGTGATCCCTTTTTTCTAAAGATCGGCTCCTACTCGCATAATCATCTGTGTCTTACGGCCCACAAATATTGTAGATACCTATGATGGCCCCACCATGGGGTGTATCAAGTCCCATGGTGGCAACCCGACACAATCCTTAGAATGCATATGTTATACTACTGGTGCCCCCAGTGCCCTGTTTGTCTGATCTGAAGTGTGTGCACGCCCGCACTCCGTTAGAACCCACACTGTTGCACCCGCCGCCGCCGCTTTTGACTGCTTACAATCAGCCCAGTAATCGTGCCCTACCCTTCCTAGTTTCAAGGTACCATGATACCTAATTGGGTCACTACTGAAATGGGTCCCCGTTACTAGGGTTTTCTAGTCAAACATGTTAAGTGGTTAAGTGTTTGTATTTACCTAACCCCACCCATCAATTTCATTAACATGTTGAATTGGTTAAGTGTTTTAGTTAACCTAACCCTACCATCCTGACAGTCTGTCCTTAGCTTTTTAAAGCACCGACCACTCACATTAGACATGTATTGTTACGGTTACTGGATGTGCTGGTCGGTTCCGGGCAGATTTACACCGTAACTTAGTCTAACCTCGGGTCCTTATTGGGCTCCACGGTTAACCACCCACATTGGATAGGTATTTTTGGGACTACTAGACAGCCGGGCGGGTCCGGGCAGGTTTACATCACAACTCAATCCAACCTCGTATTAAGCATACTCGTATTTTCTAAATTTACATATTTGTCTTTATTACTTAATATATGTAAATTTGTCAACAATTAAATGTTGTGGCCCGTTTTCCAAGTTTAACATTTTTGGTATAAGAATTTATACTGATTAAATGCTACCAATTTTGGCATGTGACAAACATGCCAATTCCATATATTTTTCTGTCAAATTTTCCTATAATTACCAATTTATCCCAATGTTACCCCGTCTAAGTATTAGGCTAACAAAATTAGCCTAATTTTACGTTCTCATGATTTTTAACATATAATATTAGGCTAAAAACTTAGCCTAATTGAGCGTACACAAAATTGGCATAAAGCAGTTCACTAACATAAACATGACATAGGTGTAAACTTGGCATTTTTGTCATAGTCAATATGAACATCATAGATGTGAACTTGCAAAATAGCCAACATGAATGTCATAGGTGTGAACTTGCAACATAGACTAATCAACATACATATGAATTTACAACATAGCCTAAATCAACTTACATATATGTGAACTTGTATTGAAATAGGGATCTAGCCAAATAGGTGTCACATTAATTAGCATATGATTTAGACAGCATAAGCCTAAACATGTTTTGGATCTAGGCATAACATCGAACATAACTAGCATATGACAAGAATATGACGTTTTCATAAAGTATGTATAATTTCATCGCATGTGTGAACTAGATCCAATCATATGTCTAATTACAACATGAAACATATTTTAAAGTGGATCTTGACATGGATCCAATTAGGAACTTGCAACTTTTGTATAAACATAGGAGCATGTATATAAACCTAACCATTTAGGCATAGGGGTTCTTAGCATAAAGTATACATACAACCTATATAATCACATAAACATATAGGTGTAGATTACAACATGAACTATACAACTTGCATGTGATGTTGTTTTCATTCTAAATGTACAATAGGATCAACATAAACTCAATTATACCACAAACATTTTCCATTCCCAATTTACATCGAATCAAGTCTTAATTTTATTCACATCGAAAAAATCACTATACTTACAACAAACGACGAACTTGAATTCTGGATTCTGAGTTTTGAATTTGAAATGCTTTCCTTTGGGTAGACTGACATTGTTTGAATCGTGTTTTAACTTTGATTTTGGCTTGTCTCTAAGCTTTCTACAAGTGGAGGCTACTCTTGGCTTCCTTCCAGCAGCATGACGACTCTATCTCCAATTTATTTGTGTGGATTTAGTTTTAGACTCAAGTTGTATTTATAGAATTTCAAATTAATTAGAGCCGTCGATGAAGCTAGAATGAATCCAGACCATCCATCTCAAGAGAAGCTAATCAGAAAGCGATATGTAAGACCTAGTGACACAGCCAAGCCCCAAAAATCGACCAGAAACCCGACCAGGCCAGCCAGGGCCAAACCAGGTCGACTGGGCAGGTCGACCCCCAGGTCGACCCGATGGTCGACCTGGTCACCCAGGTCGACCCCCAGGTCGACCCGATGGTCGACCTGCTCACCCAGGTCGACCCCCAGGTCGACCTGGTGCTTAGACCAGAATTTTCCCACCCAGCCCAGTTTGAGTCTGATTTTTGAAATTTGAACTTCGTTTGAACTATTTGAATTTTAGTTTGAATTCTGAAACTTCCGGAGGTCACAACTCCATCATACGGAGTCCGATTCACGCAAACCCGGACTCTGTCTCAAGCAGAATTCCAAGACGAGCGCAACGGCGTAATCCGTTTCCCTTAATTCTTTCACTAAGAATTAATTATACTTAAATTTGTTAATTTGCATTTGACAGAAAATTCGGGGTGTTACATGTAACATACGAGGGCATTACTACATATGAGAATAACAAACCTACGAATCGCTCTACAAGCTGACGAGCAGCCAAAATATTCAACCCTAAGTAACTGAAGTGTTTGTTTTTTCTATACTACAAGGTGAATTTATTTTTATAACTAAAAATTTAATTTTCAATCCACTCATCTTAAGTAAAAGAACTACAGAGGTGTAATTGGATTCTATAAAAATTGTGACATAAGCATCCACATTTTATTGTTCATAGCTACGGATCTACGTCTTTTAGGCGTTCCAGCAAGTATGCAAATGTCAATAAATGTGGGAAAAAGCCATTATGAACTAACTTTTCTGCTTCGATATGAATAATTGAACAAGATTTGCGATTGCGATTGTGATCCCATTTAAAACTTGAAAATTGTGTTGGTGATTTGCAAGGATGACAGAAATCTTCTTTAACCAAATGCTTAATTTTTATCAAAATCAACTACAAACATCAACTAAGAATCATCATAGTTTTTCTTCCACTGATAAAATAACATTATGTTTACATGGTACTGAAGTTTATTTCATGCATATGGATTGATAACTGACCATTATATGTTTCACATGATTTTTAATGTGGTGTTCTTAAGCAGTTAAGAGTAATATAGCGATAAGTATTGCAGTTTATTGCATTGCTGTACATATCGGTTTTACTTTTATAATTATCATCTAATAATCATCTTAAAATGTATAGCATCAACTATTGTTTGCAATTTACTCTATGTTGTTATGTTTGATTATTGTTTACTGGATTATTCATTAATTGTGAAGATTCCGGGACCATCTTCTTTCACAAGTATTTTAATCCCAACTATTTCTGGATTAACCAATCTGTTGTTTGCAAATTGTAGGTATTAATCCACATTATTGGGTTCATTAAGGGCGAGGCCGCATAGCTCTTATACAAAAGAACCATCATTTTATTGTGTTCAACATTTGATCCTTGGCACAGGAATCATGATTTGATCGATAGTAAAGAATCCTATGTAGATTCTGGACATAAGTCTTTTTATTTGTCATCATTAT
Source organism: Allium sativum (assembly GCA_030737875.1). Taxonomy (NCBI): domain Eukaryota; kingdom Viridiplantae; phylum Streptophyta; class Magnoliopsida; order Asparagales; family Amaryllidaceae; genus Allium; species Allium sativum. The sequence goes on from CM060909.1 coordinate 78,411,169, forward strand.
TCTAAGAATTGGATAGATGATTTTTTTTTGCTTATTAAATTATGTGTACTATGGTCATATCCGCTACTTTAGATGCTACTTTAAATGCTACAGAAATATCTCAGAATATCCACTACTATTAGACTATGGTTGAATCCGTTATTCAAAAAATATATTTTTGTACCATGATTGCTGCTTTAAATGCTAAGCACTATAGAGAAATTTATTGTACCATTTTTAAATAAGCAACTGCAGGATTTGTCAGGTTTTGTCCAAGTAAATATAGTCAAATTCTTAGATAAGCGTTTGGATTTTTGATAGTGAATGAAGGTAAAAATAATTATTTTATGAAATTCATGAATTTTAAATGGATACAAATTCCAAGTTCCAACTCTATTTGATCGAAAACCACGAAGGAAAAAGGGGTGGAATCATTGATAACCCAATTTTCAATCTGCATATAGGCATAACATAAGCTCTACGGATGTTCTTTCTCTAACGGTAATGGTTTTACATCTTATCAAGAGCGTCTTTGAGTCAAATCCCAAATGTATGAATTCATCACTAAAAAAGTGTTAATATACAAACTTAAATGTTTAACCTTCAAATAACAAAAACTTTGATACATGTTTTACCTTTTGTCTTTATTTAATTTTCAATTATTGGATAAGTATATAGTGCAGACCTAAATAAAAATATATTGAATAGAGTAAACAATAAAGCTTTACTGTTTATATTGCATAAATATGATTAGCCTGTAAATTGTAATTTCCAAACTAATCTGTCATTTTATTTTTAACAGTCACTGTTAATCATAACACACATATTTGTATTTCAATAAAGGAAAAAAAGGAACAAGTATAGTCTTAATTTGTGATAGCAAAGTTTTCTAAGATACATAGAACTATGCATGAATTTATAAAGAGTTCACCGTCATATTATACCCTATCAAAGACCATTTCAAATAACAAACCGCAATACTATCATCTAAAATTGGGCTCATAATATAAAGAAACACTATGCAGTTGTACTTACTAGAAATAGCCACATAAGAAAGACAAAATCATTCACTGTAGTACACACACTAATGAACTCTACAATCTCCCCTATGCGTAGCACGGGCCACACACTTGTATTTAACTGTATGTCAATCGATGGATTGACAGTTTGTGTTGAGCATTATTTATTTATTTATCTTAACGCTCACACAATTATAAATTTCACTCTAGTTGTGAATGGATTGCTTAGTGATTATGTATCATTATTGTTATATATATATACATGCGATGTATGAAACCCATACAACTGAAATTGTATGGTAATTGATTGAGTCACATTCCGATTCAGAATATCTTTTAATATAAAGAATATTTTAAAATAAAGAATCTTTTAAAATAAAGAATATTTTAAAATAATGAATATTTTAAATAGTATTCAGTGAAGAAGAGAAATGTGAAGCCGCGTTAAGTAGAAACGCCATTTTTAACCCGAACGGTTTTATTGACCGATTTTATTTATTTGATAATAAATATAAAAAAGAAGTGATTTCAAAATCTAATATTTTGAAATATTATTTTAATATGATAAAGATATAAAATGTTCAATTTTTCTTTAAAATTGAAAAGAAGTTAAAAATCATTTTAAATGAATTTATAATTATTTTATAAAATAGGTTTAAATAGAAATCGATGATATATAATATATTATATATTTATTTAATGGCCAGAATAGAACGCGCCGCGCAACGACCGTTCGCGAATTTCGACCATTAACTTCAAATTGGCGTAACAGAAGATAAGACCGCCAGATTCTTCTAAAACTAGAACCGTTGGGTTCGTATCGAAAAGAGCTTTCCAGTGAATATAAGAGTTTTAAAATCTAATGGTTGGATTTGGAATTATGTCCAAATCAAATTTGGAAAAGGTCGTTATGGATGCAGTTCGGTGACCGTTAATGGAAACCGACTGTACGAGCGATGATAATATTATTAAAAATATGGAAAAAATTATGTAAAATCATAATAAAAGATTTGGAAAGAGTTTTGGAAGAAAAATTCCATATTTGAAAAGATAAAAGTATTTTTTTTAATCGAATTGGACTAATTATTAACTAGAATAAATCTTCAAAATAAGATTTAATTGATAGTTAATAGGAATTAAATAAGATAAATTGGATTTTGGGTGTGTCATGAATGGTGTCTTAAATAACACTGTTCTTAAAACCCCGTAAGAAAAGAATAAATCTTTTATTTAAGAATATTAGAGTTTCAATTATATTTAATAATTGGAATAAAAAGGGATTGTGAATTGGGTTTATTGTGAACTGTGTTTTTAAACGACATTTGTTCTTTAACTCAATTAACAGTGAAAATATAATTTGGAATTTATAAATCTTTTATTAATATTTAAATGGAAAATTTCCAAAAGTAAAGTTTTCCAATTTAATATATTAAATTGGAATTGAATGGAAATCGATTTAATAAATAATCGAAATAAGATTCTATAAAAGAAGACTGTTACTATATATGGAATTTAAAAGGCTTTGCCGTTATTCCTTTTATATTATTGGTTTGATACATGAATTTTATCAATTATATATTGATCGATATCTGTGAAGATTTCGTATTTTATGGAAGATGATTTTGGGGTTTATCGTGAACAATGTTTTTAAATGACATTTGTTATTTAACCCAGTTAAAGATAAGATTTATTTCTTAAATCTGAATAATCATACAGTAATGATTTTGGATATCAAAACCAAATTGGGGTTTTAATGAATCTTTAAAAGGGGGATTAAAGAATAAATTAAAGAATTTATCTTTGATAAAATTTATGGGAACCTTTTTCCTAATAATGTGAATATCTTATTAAAAGAATATTCTGAATTGGAATGTAGCGCATGATGTGTTTTATAGCACTTGATTTTTATTACAAATTACGCGAGTTATTCGGAAAGACCGGGTTTAACCCATTCTGAATAATTACTACGATGATTAAAAGTCGAAGAGGAAGATGGTGGCTGAAGACCGGCGATCTTCACATCGAATGGATGAGGACTACTGATGCCTTTGATTGGAGTTGCTGCCTTGAGAAGGTTTCGGTGGTAATTTTTCGGTAGTATTGTTGATCGTTCGGATATGCGAGGTATAAAGTGCATCCGGTTTCGTTCAGACCCAGAACGAACTTTTAAACGGATAGTATGTCTAACGTTGCATTCCTTTATACTATATTCGTTGATCGCTGCTAAATATATATCTGTTGGTGGCGGAGAGTTTATTTTCTTGCATAACACCCTTCTCTAAGACGTAAGAGCTTAGAGGTTATATATTGGCAAAAATCAATGTTATGGTATGGATTGATAATGTGGCATGCCAAGCTGCAAATGATCAAGGCTTTTGTTGAAAAGCAGAGCCTTGTGGTTGACGATCAGAGCGCAGCTTTAAATAGCATAGCTTTGCGTATAGCGATGCTTCACGAGCCTCACACCTCGGTATGAACCAGAAACGGGAGTAAGGACTGTAGGGAGGACATACGTTTCTTTCTAGCTAGGAGTGGTGTCATGGTTTTTACAAGGCCTGACATTTTTACTTATGTGGATGATGGAATAAGGCACCTCGGTTATTTGAGTCCCTAGTGGCTCTATTTACGCCCCATAGGACGGGGAAACATATTGTACAGGCATTACCAATCCACTAACATATTTGTGGACCGGCCCTGCAAGATCCAAGGGACGATGCGTTCTGTTCCTGAGACATGGGCTAGATTGTCTCGAATTTGGTAAGGACTATCTTTTGCATTGGTTCATGATGGAAATCCAACTTCCAATACGACCCATGCAGTTTTGATTGTATTACTAGTACGGCGTCATAGCATATAGTAACTATGCCATCTATGATTGATATTAAGATTGAAATGTTTTTAAAACATATATACACTAATAATAATATCAAATTCGTTTTATCGTATCAAGCATTTTTGACAATTATAAGGTAAAACTCTATCCTCCGGTTTGCATTGCATTGTGTGATAAGACTTGAGTCTTATAATGGTTTCGTTTTTCTAAAAAGCATTGCGCTGTTTTAACGATTTACTTTATTTATGCACCGACAATCCAATGGAGTAAACCCGTTCCGCGTTAGCGGCGTGGTCCTGTGATTGACCTTATTATCAAATAGGTTAAGTAAGATTTCTCATACCAGTCCCATGACTGACCTGTAGTTTGTTTCACTTTGCAAATTCGGGTGCCCTCTTTTCCACACATGCAGTCAAGTAGTGTTTTGTAGATATTTTTAGCAGGATTCTGGATCAAAGCTTAAAGCTGGACACTGTGTCCAGCACATAGAAAGTCTTCCGCTGTGTATTGTATTAATTTATTACAAATTTATCTTTCGATGTATTATTATATTCGATGTATTATGATATTCCGTACTCTGATGTAACATTATTACAATGTTTATAAAAGTCTTCTGTTATTTGTTCTGATGTGTTGCATGCCCAAAGTTATAGTATTCGTGGATTTCCAACTTTTGGGTCAGACTTGTGTGGTTTATGGTCGATTCAAAGAATGGGGATTCAAGGGTCTTTGCAGCTGGTATAAGAGCTCTGGTTAGCTCAAATCTTAGGGGCACAACTCGATAGAACTGAACCAAAGACTCATCAGAGATTGGATTAGTAATATCCAATAAGAATACTCATTAGAGAAAGGATCAGCATTATCCTAGAATGAGGAAACTCATTAGAGATGGGGTTAGGAATGCCCTAAAATGAGTTGAGAGTAAAAAAATTATGATTACCGTATTCATGGTTATATATAAAATCCGATCTTGGAAAATATGATTTTTGAATATATAAAAGTTATATATATATTTGAAAGTTAATCAACTAATAAATTACTAAAACCAATAAAAGAATAAAAATATAATTGGTAAATTAAACAACTTTTAGCTCCGTTCCTTTTCGAGGACGAAAAGATTTTAAGTTGGGGAGATTATAACAACCTGGAATTTCAGAACCAATTTAAAATTTTTATTCTAGAAATTTTAATGGAATTTTAAATGGTTAAAATAATTTATTTTAAATAATAACGACTAAGAATTTATTTTAGTCGAAGTTAAAATGAATATATTTATTTTAATTATAAATAGAGTTTAAAATAGCGCGATACTTTGAAAATTTGAATTTGAAATTTGACTAACCGTACAGGTTGCAAAATAAATTGGATTTTAGTGAAAACAAAAATATGTAAATCTGTTTACAAATATCTTTCCAACGAATCCAAAAAATTGAAATTTTATTGCAGGAATCAAAATTTATGCCCAATTTAATTTTCTGAATAGTCGTTGTAGAATTTATATATATATTTAATATTAAAAATAGCCATTTTTCAAACGACCTCCATTTTCAACGAAACCACTTTTGTTGGAACCCGAATGTCAAATTATTGTTAGGTTTCAATTTTCAAATTTTTTACAACTAATATGTGAGCGTGGAAGAGGAAAATGTGTTTTGTCAGTTTCAGTCAATTTTGATCGACCAGAAAATGGCCATTTTTCAAACGATCTCGGAATTCGACGAAATTAGTCTTGTTGGGACCGTATATTCAAAACATAACTAGAAATAATTTTTATAGATTTTTCTGAGTTAGTATGTGGCCCCGGTAATTTAAAATGTACGTTTAAATTACATAATTAAATGTTTTATATTTTAAATTTAATAAAAACTGATCATAACAGCCGAATTGGGTTACGAAACATGTTCCATTATGTCTAAAGCAGGGGTATTTGGCTAGGGGCGATACTCTTTGGGTCTCATTTGGAGTTCAGATGGTTTAACTAGTTATTTTCTTGAATTACTTAATAAAAAAATAGAAAATACTCTATATATACACTAGGAAATACGGTCAAAAAGTAAACCCTATTCTCATTTCAACAAAGCTGCTACTTTCAGATTTCTATGGCCAGAAACGTCCGTAATTCATTCGAAAATTTATCTCAATCCATGGAATGATTTGCAAAACTAAATACATGAAAATAAGGAGCATTCAGAGTGCTTTCGATCCATATGGGGTTGATGAACTCTCGTGCCCGGGATCGTCTGAATTGCTTCCTCAAAGCAGCGCCGTTTGGCTGCAGTTTCTGACCCCAAGGAGGCGCGGAGTTGATCAAGGGTAGGGTCCGTGGGGAGCTGGCGTCGTGGCGGTTCGAATGGGGCAGGTAGATTATCGTCCGCCGGCTTGAAGGTGGAGGCGCAGGTCAAAGTCAAAGTCGATAAAATGGGTTTTGATAACCCGTGAACAACAGAGACCTAGAAGAAGACACGGCCTTGTTTGGCTAATACACGTATTAAGGTTTAATTTAAAAATTTATTACTTAATTAAATAGTATAAAAGTTTAAATGTGTGTAACTTATGCAAACGAACACCGAATCAGAAAATTTCAGATCTGTTGGAACCACAAAATGAGATCTTGATGATGGAACGGACTACAGCTGAAACAAAGCATGTTGGAAATTCAGATAAAATCAATGTGAGATTTCTAATCTAAATAATTTTAAAATAAATTACTTGTTATCGTGTTTAATAATTCATACATGTTCGTGATTGGATTTTAAATGTTTGATGTTGTTTGGTGTTCTATTAATTTGATGGAATATTTATGTTGAATTAAAACTTGACAAATTAAACATGTCATCTATGTTGAATCAAAATTGACAAAATAAAACTGTCACTCTGTCAGTATACATTGTGTTAAACCAAATCACTATGCTATGTTATTAGATTTGTAAATTGAATATTTTGTTAAACCAAATCACTATGCTATGTTATTAGATTTGTAAATTGAAAATTTTGTTAAACCAAATCACTATGCTATGTTATTTGATTTGTAAATTGAAAATTTTGTTGAACCAAATCAATATGTTATCTTATTAGATTTGTAATTCAAGAATTAACATTTTTGTTAAATTAATATTGATAAATGTGAATTAAAAGTATCATTTTGTTTATTTTGTTGAAATTGAAAAAGAATTATCGATTCAAAGAAAAAGATTTCATTTTTTTTGCATATTTAGATGCAAATAAACATCGAAGAAAAAATTACTTTTTGTTTGCATATTTAGATGCAAATAAACATTAAAATAAAAACTTTTTTTTTTTGCATTCTTTGATGCAAATAAAATATTGCAATAAAAAGATGCATTTTTATTTGCATTCTTTGATGCAAATAAAAGGCGGAAATAAAGGTTGCATTTTAGGCTTCAATTTTAGAAGCAAACAAAGCATTAAACAAAATAGCATTTTTGATATAAAATATGCATTGGAAATAAAATATCATTTTTGTTATAAAATATGGCATTGGAGAAAATAACATTTCTTTTATAAAATAGGTCATTAGATTAAAATAGTAATTTGTCGAGGAAGATTAAAATAACATTTTGTAAGGAAAAGTTACATTAGATTTTTGTACAAAATGAAAATAAACATTTTATTTTCATACTAAGTTAGATTTGTAAACAAAAGGTAAATACACATTTTGTTGTGAATTGTTACATAAGGGAAAATAACATTCTTATTATTAAAATGTTTCATTAGAATTAAAATGTCATTTTTATGGTAAATGTTTCATTAGAATTAAAATGTCACTTTTGTTGATAAATGTTCCATTAGAATAAAATTGTCATATTAGATTTGTGACAAAATAAAATATCATTTTTGCCATATTAGATTTGTGTCAAAATGAAAACAATATTTTTATTGGTTATGTCATACGAGAATTGTCAACATAAGAAAATAACATCTTATATAGGAATGTCACCTTTGGTTAAAAAGAATCATTTGTAGTTGTATGTTTTGTTTATTAAAAACATTACCATTTACATGTAGTAGAAGAAAAATCATTATATATTTTGTTTATTCAAAAACATTATTATCAATATGTTAGTGAATTAGAAATGTCATCATATTAGAAATGCCATTATATTAGAAATATCATTTTATTTAAAAATGTCGTGTAAATTAAAAATATTAATATATTAGAATCATGTCATTTATCATAGAATTAAAAATGTAATTTATGTCATTTTATTTTAAAAATGTCATATATTTAAATTAATGTAGTGTTACATTAAAAAGGCCATATATTTAGATCATGTCCACGTTAAATAAACATGTCATTTATGTTAGTCAAATAAATAGGTCATAGACCATGCCATGTTACATTAAATATATGGCTTGTTGAAAGTAAATTATAAATATTCATTTGTAATGTAAACAGTGAAAATTGGTTAAACTTATTAACCAATAATCTATTTAGAAGAAGTGCTGTTGTTTGGAAACCCCACACGGGTGTTGGGATGACATACACTAGTCCCAATATTTAACTGTATGTCAGTCGATGGATTGACAGTTTGTGTTGAGCGTTATTTATTTATCTTAATGCTCACACAATTATAAATTTCACTCTGGTTGTGAATGGATTGCTTAGTGATTATGTATCATTATTGTTATATATATACATGCGATGTATGGAAGCCATACAGCTGAAATTGTATGGTAAATGATTGAGTCGCATTTCGATTCATAATATCTTTTAATATAAAGAATGTTTTAAAATACAGAATCTTTTAAAATAAAGAATATTTTAAAATAATGAATATTTTAAATAGTATTCAGTGAAGAAGAGAAACGTGAAGCCGCGCTAAGTAGAAACACCATTTATAACCCAAACGGGTTTATTGTCCGATTTTATTTGTTTGATAATAAATATCGAAAAGAAGTGATTTCAAAATCTAATATTTTAAAATATTATTTTAATATGATATAGATATAAAATATTCAGTTTTGTTTTAAAATTGAAAAGGAGTTAAAAATCATTTTAAATGAATTTATAATTATTTTATAAAATAGGTTTAAATAGAAATCGACGATATATAATTTATTATATATTTATTTAATAGCCTGAATAGAATGCGCCGCGCCGCAACCATTCGCGAATTTCGACCATCAACTTCAAATTGGCGTAACGGAAGATCCGGCCGTTGGATTCTTCTAAAACCGGAACCGTTCGGTTCGTATCAAAAAGAGCTTTCCAATGAATATAAGAGTTTTGAAATCGAATGGTTGGATTTGGAATTATGACCATATGAAATTTGGAAAAGGTCGCTATGGATGCAGTTCGGTGACCGTTATTGAAAACCTGCTGTACGAGCAATAATAAAATTATTAAAAATATGTAAAAAATTATGTAAAATCATAATAAACGATTTGGAAAGAGTTTGGATGAAAAATTGCATATTTGAAAAGGTAAAAATATTTTTTTATCGAATTGGACTAGTTATTAACTAGAACAAATCTTCAAAATAAGATTTAATCGATATTTAATTGGAATTAAATAAGATAAATTGGATTTTGGATGTGTTGTGAATGGTGTCTTAAATAACACTGTTCTTAAAACCCGTAAGAAAAGAATAAATCTTTTATTTAAGATTATTAGAGTTTCAATTATATTTAATAATTGGAATAAAAAGGGATTGTGAGTTGGGTTTATTGTGAACTGTGTTTTTTAATGACATTTGTTCTTTAAGTCAATTAACAGTGAAAATATAATTTGGAATTTATAATTCTTTTATTAAGATTTAAATGGAAAATTTTAAAAGTAAAGTTTACCAATTTAATATATTAAATTGGAATTGAATGGAATTCGATTTAATAAATAATCGAAATGAGATTCTGTAAAAGAAGAATGTTACTATATTTGGAATTTAAAAGGCTTTGCTGTTATTCCTTTTATATTATTGGTTTGATATAGGAATTTATATCGATTATATATTGATCTGATTTCTGTGAAGATTCGATATTTTATGGAAGATGATTTTGGGGATTATCATGAACAATGTTTTAAATGATATTTGTTCATTAACCCAGTTAAAGATAAGATTTATTTCTTTAATCTGAATAATCATAGAGTAATGACTTTGGATATTAAAACCAAATTGGGGTTTTATTGAATCTTTAAAAGGGGGATTAAAGAATAAATTAAAGAATTTATCTTTGATAAAATTTATGGGAACCTTTTTCCTAATAATGTGAATATCTTATTAAAAGAATATCCTGAATTGGAATGTAGCGTATGATGTGTTTTATAGCACTTGATTTTTATTATAAATTACGTGAGTTATTCGGAAAGACTGGGTTTAACCCATTCTGAATAATTACTACGATGATTAAAAGTCGAAGAAAAAGACGGTGGTTGAAGACCGGTGATCTTCACATTGAATGGATGAGGACTACTGATGCCTTTGATTGGAGTTGCTGCCTTGAGAAGGTTCCAGTGGTAGTTGTCCGGACGTATTGTTGATCGTTCGGATATGCGAGGTATAAAGTGCCTCCGGTTTCGTTCAGACCTAAAACGAACTTGTAAATGTATTGTAAGTCTAACGTTGTATTCTCTTGCATAACACCTTTCTCTAAGACGTACGAGCTTAGAGGTTATATATTGGTAGAAATCAATGGTATGGTATGGATTAACAATGTGGCATGCCTAGATGCAAATGATCAAGGCTTTTGTTGAAAAGCAGAGCCTTGTGGTCGATGATCAAAGCACAGCTTTAAATAGCATAGCTTTGTGTATAGCGATGCTTCGCGAGCCTCACACCCCGGTATGAACCAGAAACGGGAGTAAGGACTGCAGGGAGGACATACGTTTCTTTCTAGCTAGAATTGGTGTCATGGTTTTTACAAGGCCTGACATTTTTACTTATGTGGATGATGGAATGAGGCGCCTCGGTTATTTGAGTCCCTAGTGGCTCTACTTATGCCTCATAGGGCGGGGAAACGTATTGTTCAGGCATTACCAATCCACTAACATATTTATGGACCGACCCTGCAAGATCCAAGGGACGATGTGTTCTGTTCCTGAGATATGGGCTAGATTGTCTCGAATTCGATAAGGACTATCTTTTACCTTGGTTCATGATGGAAATCCAACTTCCAATACGACCCATGCGGTTTTGATTGTATTACTTGTACGACGACATAGTATATGGTAGCTATGCCGTCTATGATTTATATTATGATTGAAATGTTTTTAGTTTCAAGCATTTTTGACCATTATAATGTAAAACTCTATCCTCCGGTTTGCATTGCATTGTGTGATGGGGCTTGAGTCTTATAATGGTTTCATTTTTCTAAAAAGCATTGCTCTGTTTTAATGATTTACTTTATTTATGCACCGACAATCCAATGGAGTAAACCTTTCGGCGTTAGCGACATGGTCCTGTGATTGACCTTGTTATCAAATAGGTTAAGTAAGATTTCTCATACCAGTCCCATAACTGACCTGTAGTTTGTTTCACTTTGCAAACTCGGGTGCCCTCTTTTCCACATGGGCTGTCAAGTAGCGTTTTGCAGATATTTTTAGGAGGATTCTGGATCGAAGCTTAAAGCTGTGTCCAGAGCATAGAAAGTCTTCCGCTGTGTATTGTATTAATTTATTGTAAATTTATCTTCCGCTAGTTTATTATATTCGATGTACTCTGATATTCTGTACTCTGATGTAACATTATTATAATGTTTATAAAAGTCTTCTGCTATTTGTTCTGATGTGTTGTATGCCAAAAGTTAAAGTATTCGTGGATTTCCAACTTTTGGGTTAGACTTGTGTGGTTTATGGTCGATTCAAAGGACGGGTATTTACGGGTCTTTACAGCAACCCTCTACCGATTATTGCACCGGTCTGGCAATCTCAAGACCAGAACAGATCCCCTTCAGTCCCTGCACTGGCGTCATCTTCATGACATCCCTTGGAGCCACTGTCTTGAGAGCACCTTCACCTCGCGGTGAAGGCAATCCAGAGCTAGAGTCCAGGCCCGGGAGGCTTTTCATCTTTTCATCAGTGCCCGGACTCCACAAAAAGTAGACACTCCGGAACATGATGGCAACCTTTAGCCTCAATAACTAACGCCATGGCCACCACCAACTGCCAAGGTAACGCCTGAGTCAAGATGCAGCTGCATCGTGGCTGGGTTATTGACCAGATCCCGAGCCTAATAGCCCAACTATGTGTCAACATCGTACATAAGCATTCGAGCCGATAGTCCAAGCAAGTCCATCCCTCGAGGACTGAGTCGCGAGACCATAACTCACTGATCACTGTCCGCTTGTCGAGCACCATTCAAATATTTAAGTTTACTAGCCAAAGCTTGGAGCCAAGACTAAGTCATCAGAGTGAGAATATGCGTCGTTCTCCCACGCACTTGCTAGATCACCATGCCCCTCAAACCGACTTCGACCTCTTGAAAAACCAGGAGGGTTTATTAAGTGTCCGGGATACGAAGCCCACTCTCGTATTCACACATACTTGGCGACCTTTATCCAAATTCCTAATTCCGTTTCCCAAGATCCGCCGCTCCATGTTCTTGAGTGCCAAATCCGAAAGCCCCCTTACTTTCCATATCTCTCTTCCCTTCTCCCGAAAACCTAACAAAACCTCAAACATCCAAAGTAGAAAAGAAGTATTTTGGTATCCTCCATGCCTTAAGCTGAATTACTATCTGGAGAAGTGAAGAAATAAAGCAACCACCATCAGGGGATCAGCATACCCCAAATGAATGTTCCGGGATCGGAATTCGGGATCGTACACCAAGCTATGATCATATTTAGAAGCTCCAACAACCAAGTCAATCATGATTCAACGACCACTCGTGTACTCACCAAGTGCTCAATCATCAAAGTGCACGCGCCCAACATTTGGGTCCGACCTCTCCTCAAATGAAAATCCATATAAATACATGCCACGACATATGACAAGTATTGTCCTAACAATGGCATTCGCATATATAAGTTGTCGAAACTTTAATCGATGGGACTAGCTTGGAACATTGAACGACCTTGGGTTCACAAATCCATGTGATTTAGGGGATACTCCAAATTATCAAGCTCCGTCCCAACAACTTTTCAACAACAACTTAGGGCGATCGCGCGCGTAAGCCATGGCAACAACCATGCATACACGCTTTGGAAACCTCAACCGAGCAGACAAACTTGATTCAAATGCATGCCCACCAGACTTAAGCGTTCAAATGTACACACCACATGGTCGACTCTCGATCCGGAAACTCCTCGAAAAGCTAAAATACGCGATTACAAGCCCATGGCATACAATTCACTTTCATTTTACCTATCCCAGCTCAGATCGCATCACACAAAACCACGTGCAAACTCGTGATTGCATTCGCAATTATGACCCAACAATGAACCGTTTGCACTTCGATGCAATCAAGAGTCGGCAACTAACATTTATTGTCTTTAATCTACATGAACTAAACGCCTTGGACATGTTCCAACGTTAGTCGCGAGACTCAAACAAGTCAAAACTCTTAGCAGTGTTGGAACCCTAAGCTCATACCAGCATAGTCCGACAAGGCGCCCATCCGCTCCAAAGCAGTGCGGTCTTAGCATACAACTCAAGAGGAAGGTCATATCCAATCGCTAAGCACCGCATGTAGACGTTTGAACACATACTAGACTCATCTCACTTCAAGGCACGTCCCGTTAACACAAAACATACTTTGAAGGGGCAAATGTTAACCGTCCTTTTGGTCCGGTTCCCAAAAGTACGCAAGACATGCTCGACTCAACATATCGCGTGATATTACAGCCCAGAGGCGTAGACAATACCATTCGGTGTCCAGTACAAGAAGACTCGACACTACTAAAAAACTGGCCAATTGCATCGTTTCTTTACCCCCCTGTTGCATCAGTTCAGCAACCGATGCATATGCAGCCGATGTAAGAGGGCAAAAGAAAATGCATCGGTTCAAAAACCGATGCAACAAATCTATTTTAGCATCGGTTTTTAGTAAAATCCGATGCAAGAATAAGGGTTTTGGCTCAAAAACTAATGACACTGTTGCATCGGTTAATAAAAATAACTGATGAAAATATATATTGGCGCACCGGTTATTATTAAAATCCGATGCAATATAGGGAGATATTTGCATCTGCTCTATCTACCATTTGCATCGGTTGTTTCTTACTATCGATGCAAAATATCTCTGCTGCTTCCAATATTATTTGTAACCAGTGCAGAAATTTCACAACAATCAATATTATAATCATTAAATAAAACAAATTGATGACAAATGCAAATTGAATAAGATAATACCAATAAATATATATTAATTACAATGTTCATAATTTGTACAAAAAGTGAACCATTAATCAAAAGTCTGTTTCGAATTCATTAACTAGTTTGATATGTTAGAAAATTTCAAGTTGATTCCATACAACCAACACTGCAGGCAAACAAAAGGCAGCAAAAACTGAAGCTGCAAGGCAGAAAATAAGATGTGGGAATATCCATATGGAAGGCAGCAAAAGAAGTTGCAAGGCAGCAAAAGAAGATCTGAACTCCAGCCCACCTAAAATAAGATAGCAAACAGTTAATATTACTACTTAATTTGTGAACATATGATATTACTGCTTAATAAGATAGCCAACATATTACTAGTTTGATGTTAATCTTGAAGATAAGAAGTCCAATATTTTACCTAAAGAAACTAAAATGGTGGAGTATGCTTCTGCTGCCATTTGTAGTAAACTTGCAGCAGCTTCAATGCTTTCATCATCACAGTTTTTTAGTCCAGGTTAATAAAGAGATAACATTACATCTGAAAATAAATCAATTCTGCAATGCATGTTCAAGAACATCATGTCTCTTCAGTTCCCTTGGAATTTACAAAATACTGTAAAGATGTTAAAAGCAACATAGGTGCTATTGATAAAACTGGAAGTATCAATGTTTTTTTTAGATTTTCTAAAGACAGTGCAAACAATGCACAAACAATTGGCTGCAAGAGCAGTCCCAGGTTACCAATATTATCGATGCAATGTTTTTTTTGGATTTTCTAAAGACAGTGCAAACAATGCATAAAACTGGAAGTATCAATGTTTTTTTTTGGATTTTCTAAAGACAGTGCAAACAATGCACAAACAGTTGGCTGCAAGAGCAGTCCCAGATTACAAGAAAAATAACACACTCTCTGACTTAGCAGTGCAGAAATTCTACATAGAAATTACACTACAGCTTAATCCACAACTCAGTGAAATTAACTGCCTAGCAAGAAAGGTCCTGCAAATTCCACAATATCAATACCACAACAAGTCTCACTCCCATCAGCAAAACTCACTCCCCATTGAATATAAACACCATCTAATTAAAAAATAAAAATAAAAAGTCCAAATTTTAGATTTATACAAGCATTATTTCAGAAATTCCCTACAAGGGAAGCGCGAAAGGAGATGAATGGGTCTCAAGATAGTTTTTTTTACAGGAATTCGAATATAATCCATAATAATATATTTAACGTACGTTGTTGATACTTAATTAAAGATTTGCAAGGTCCTTTCGTATTAACAGAAAAATTAAATGGGGGTAAATTAGCTCAATTTATTGATTCGCGTGGAAAGATGGCTCTAGTAAAACCAAAGTCAAATAAATAGTAGTTGCACTAATTCGTCTTCCAAAACTGCTAGGTATAATCAAAAGTACTTGAAAATTCTACTTGGATGGAAAACATTACTATAAGAAGAATAATCTAAGTACTCTACTATCATGATTCGTTTGTATATATTCAGTTTGGGAAAGATAGTAAACATTAGAATCGAAAGAGGAAATATGCATGAGATATAAGAAGTTCTGGAGGAGAAGAATAACAAGCTTGAACTACACCTGGGAATTGAAATCAAAAGAGAATTACGCTATTGAGATCCTCGAGGAAGAATGCATTTATATGAAAGACTATGAATTGATGTTGTATTGTCATTGAGATTGGAACCTATCCTCACCCACTAGTCTGACAAGAACTAATGGCATCTTCACCCAGTTAATAACAGCTATATTTGAAATATAAAATAGAGATGACTTGAAAAAGTATAAAACTGCTCAATTGTTGCACAATCAGCTTTATCCTTTGCCCTCGTATTTTCTACCAACGTTTCTCTCATATTTTTGTTAATCGCGGTAGCCATAGCAGTAGGCATTCCAATACCCATTCTCTTTCGCTATTCCTACACTTAAAACAATTAAGACTCAACCTAACCATAAATTTTCAATTTGATATCTCTTAAGGATTTTCTCGAATATGATATTTGAGTTTCTGGCTTCAATAAGAATTTGATTGCAAAGGTTCTAAGGCAGTGACATAGCCTTTGCACCATATGAATAAATTCTGCTCCGTGAAGGCAGTGACACAACCTTTGCACTATATGGAGAGTACTGGAGACAGACTAGAAAACTATGCATCACTCGTTTGCTCAGTCCAAAAATGGTGCAGTTTTTCAAAATACGAAGCTGTTTCGTGTATTTATCATTCATTTATTTATTCATTCAATTATTCATTTACTGAAAACTCAATATTTATCTAATTTATTGATCTCTGTTTCGTGTATTAATCATTCAATATTTGCTTGTGCTGGAGATTGGAATCAGTAGAAAATCGAACAAATTATACCCGTAATTGAATTTTTTTCCTTAGTGTTATATTCTAATTGAGGGGGGAATGCGAAGCAAAGGTAGAAGTCCATTGAAATAGTGAAAAAGAAGCAGTTATAAAAATATTTCATTTACCGGCATATAAATTATGATGTCCAACTATTTTACAGCGTAAACTAGCATCATGTAGACGTCCTGTATTTTTAACCAAAGTAATAATAGCAACTGGTATCCAATCGCTGTTTGAAGCTTCGATTAATGTTCATCTTTCTTGTATTTAATACAACCCATAATTCTTATGTAGATAACACTGACACATGTTCGAGGAAGGAGAAGGAATTAAATATGGCTAAGGTTGATATAAATAAAAAAGGCCTTCGGGATAAACATGAGTTCACTGATAAAAGCGGAGAAAGCCAGTCAACAGAATAGACACAACAACTAAATATGAGTACTGCAAAAGAAATTTCAGAGACAGCCTTACGAAACAATGAGTACAACTGATAAATGAAGTTAAAGGTGTAGCTGAAGGCAAAGGAACAATCAATGAAGAAAATTTAAGCAAAATGGCCTACTTGAAAGCTGTTATAAAAGAGACAATGAGACCAGACTATCGATTTTAAAGGACTTGACTTTCAGTTCACTCCGTTTGGTTCAGGCCGTACAATCTACCCTGGCATGCATTTTGCAGTGCAGACTATAGAACTTGCACTTGCAAATCTGATTAACAAGTTCGACTGGGCTATGTCCAGTGGTGATTCTGAAAATGGACTTAACATGAATGACAAATTTGGACTAGTACTTAGTATGGCAGAAAGCCTTAATCGTATCGGCTCATGAATTCAATTCAAATGACATTCAACACATTCCTATTATTTATCGTTTATGTATTTATCAAGTGACACAACAAAATATATATAGCTCATGCTCGTATGCTACGGATTGTATTATGGGGAAAATATGAAGTTTATGCTACACGAATGCTGAAATTAAGAGACGTAAATGAACTCACCATGTCGTAGCATATGGGAAAACTATATCCAATTATGTATGATATAACTTGCTAAATTATCATGAACCTCGTCCATCTCTTGCTGGCTATAAGAACCATATTGTACAAAGTACTGCAATTACGAAATTGTTTCAAGACATACATCATATAATTACTTAACACAAGAATATGAAGGAAAAAATTAAAGTGATATACCTCATGTAAATCAGTGATTGGCTGGTAGTTTTTGACAATATCGTACATATACTTCATCACATAATAGAGACAATCCGTCGATCTAGATAGTTGAGGGCACTAGCAAAAATAATTTAACAGTTAGTCTAAAATGAATTTATATCTCAAAGGACATACAAGTTTTTTTCATTTGGTGGAAAACAAATCACCTTAACATTAATCCATTTCAAGACAGATCCTTGAGACTTGCCACCGGTTGCTCTATAATTCTAAAGGCCCTACACATGCAAGAAAATGTTTAATAATAATTTATTTTTGTTAAAGTCCGTACACTTGCTATCAGCCATAACCATGCATTTCTAACACTGTAATTAATGTTATTACAAATACATCAAGCAAAAAGCATATTAAAAGACAAATAAGTACAATGTACATGTTCACTTGCGGTTTAATTTCCAATCTAATTTTGTGTTTGACTTGAGGATCCAAAACATAGACCTCATTCTTCTCTATATGAAAAGCAAGCAATAGACAATGTTTCCTACATTATAAAATTTGTAAGAAATTAAAATCAAAATTGTAAACTTGTTTATAAAAGTTCAACATTCATACCCTTCGTAGTGTTGGGCCAAGATTAATTTCTTTGTTTTTGACGCATGCCATGTGTTCGAGATATATTTATTTGCAGCATCCGGAAATTTTCGCACTTGGGACAACTTATAAGGACATATAAACCCAATGGTATCCATTTGGAGGTTATTGCATAAATGATTTAACCACCTACATACAAATAAGTACAACGTACATATTATTATCACCTAGTCATGGTGTTTGTGTGCGTGTGTGTAATAAGATGAGAATGACTTGTGAATAATACTCACATGATATAAATTTGCAACCATGATACATTCAACCATGCCATATTAAGGAATTGGATAATGTCATCCTTAGTGATATGGATTTCGAAATCCTCATCGTACATAAAAAAATCTTTATCCACATGAATTGCATTGATGGCATTATTAACACCGGATGGCGCTTGAACTATCAGGTCATGAAAATATTTGCAGTCATTCGTTAAAGTTCCAAGGATCTCTTCATCCACTATCTTGTTACGGTTTGTAGACTCTTTTGTCATCATATTCATTTGATTTTGATTATTTTTCACAGCCGTATCAGCACACTGTTCCACTTTGTCCACTTTCTTGTTACGGTTTGTAGACTCTTTTATCTTCATATTCATATGATTTTGATTATTTTTCACAGCCGTGTCAACACACTGTTCCACTTTGTCCACTATCTTCTTACGGTTTGTAGACTCTTATGTCTTCGTATTCATATGATTTTGATTATTTTTCACGACCGTAGCAACACACTGTTGCACTTTTTCTTTGCTTCTAATATGCGTATCCTAAACACAAAAAAATGTAGATTACAAGCATAAGGATTAATTAAGTACAACAATTATTAAGTACAAAAATATATTACAAGAAGCCACAACAAAATACCCAATACCACAACTCATACCCTAAGTCAGATCCGAAAAACAGAAAATCATACCCAACAAATCGCGTCCCTTAAAATTCAAAAGCAAATCCTAAAACCCTCAATATTTTTGCAGAAAATCAACTACTACAAACGAGCTACTTTCAACCAAATCCTCGTTAATTTATATCAAGATTAAGGTATGACCCTATTATTTGTGAGTTAATTATAGATTTTAAAGTGAAGATTAATCAAGATTAAGGTACGATTAAATAAAAATAAAAAGAACAATTTAGTCGAGTTGGCTGAAATTTATTATGGGTTTGTTCACTTGTACCGCTCATAGTATGAGAAATAAAAAATCTGTTTCTTAAAATAGGACACATTGGATGTAGCGAGCGTTCTTTGGAAAAAGGGGAAGAGGCCTTGAGCCTGTAGCCCCGTAGTCCGTGACCTGTCCATCCACGCATTGACAAAATAGATAAACAGAGTAAAAGGAAGGGGACCTGGGCAAAGTAAAAAAAAGATGCACATGGTAGCGTTTAGCAGCTTAGACATGAAACAAAGTGATTAAAAAAAAGTTATACACTGAACAAAGTGATTAAAAAATGAAACAAAGTGATTAAAAAATGAAACAAAGTGATTAAAAAATGATTAAAAAAAGTTGTACACTGCATGGTAAGTTATACACATACACTGCATGGTAAGTTATGCATGAAACAAAGTGATTTAAAAAAAATGCACAACACTGAACAAAGATTAAAAACATGAACAATGTAATTTATAATACCTTGATATCTTCCCACATAAGAACCTTAAGCCTTGTACTAACGACAGCCCAACTCTTAATGTTGATATCAATTTGGGATCTAGCTGTATCGCCTGCATACGCCTTAAAAGACTTGGCCCACTTTCCAATGGGTTTGCCATTATCACTCCATTCAACATATTTTGGTTCTTGTGTTTTATATTTCTTCCCCGTTGTTGGACCTCTTTGTCTCTTTTTAGACAAAGGCTGCGAAGTAGAAGAATCGTGCACTTCATTGTGTCTAACTAGTTCTATCTCCATTATTCCTGTATCAAAAGTTTTGCATCAAAAAATAGGATAGTAGGTCAGCACACTTCATTGTTTTATGCTTTCCGAAATGACCAAAATCGTCGAAATCGGATAAACCGCTTAGAAATTACGTTTATTTTTGTTAACAGAATGTAGGATAGTAGATCAGCAGAGAAGAAATGGGTTTTCGACCCAGCAACCATCAAAATTTTATGAAGTGCTTCAAAATAAAAGTTGTAGTTTATGATTTTAGCTTTCCAGAATTTATAAGATCATTAAAATCGCATAAACATTACGCATAAACATTACTAAAGTTACGAACAAATTAGTTCAGCTCAGATTTCAAAAAAAAAAAAAAAGTGCAGTACAACAATTTAAAATGACCCTTTTTTTCCTTCATGTATATCTTTGGCCACAAATTTATGAATTATGTCACTGCTGTTTTTGAAGTAACGAGTAGTGTTCAGTATTGACATTCTGGTCAATTTCTATCTGTAATATCATACTGACCTTCTAATCATATAATTTCAAAACACATTGTATATGTTCCTCATTTGTTTTCAGCTTAATACATATGCACTCTATAAGTGCTATGAATTTATTTTGATTATGTTGACTTAGTAATGGTATACCTCGTCAGTCCTCATGGAGCAACCAATCTGACGTGTGCGTAAATGTTTGTGGATCCTACCATTTTATTCAAGTGAATAATCATTTCTAAAAGAAAATTATAACTTATGTTTTACTTCTACCATCTGCTCGTATATACATATAAATAAAAACAAATTATTTAAAAAAATGAAAATTATAGATCACATATATCTGAATAATATCAATATAGAATCATTTTTCATACTTAATTAACCATGAATGCTCTGTATGGAACCACATGTCATAGGTAATCAAACAAAATAATAAGCATTCACTCTCGGCCATGTTTTTCCTGTTGGCTCTTTCTTAACCATGGTACCCGACATATACTAGTATTAAATTTGTTTTAAAATTTTCAACTGCAGCGATAATACTTAGCATAATCTTGTATTTTAATATGTACTTAATCACCTAGTTCAAAGTTAAAATTTTTCCTTTATATGTTCACTTTGCTCTTCCAACCAGGAGCTGTTCCCTGAAATAGTAAAAACTATGTTTGCATTATGTTGCTTCCTCAGCTTATATGTTCGTTTCTATTTGATGATAGGAAAGTTTTTATTTTGTTAAGACTGTGAACATACACAATGTTCAGGGTATTTTTTTTAGAAAGTATCGTATTCAAAAAATTAAGGGAACTGTTTATTTTTAGAAAGTATCATATTAAAAAAATAGGTATTGTCATAGGAACTGTTTTCAAATTAATAATCACCTGGTAACTATAATAACATGTTATTAAAACTGGATAGTTTACAGAAATTAGAACAAATAAAAAAGATCAGAAGAAAGCAAAAAATACTTACAAATCTGAAGACAATCAAAATTGTCAAAGCGAAAAGATCTCCAAGAAGAATAGGGAGACCTTAAAAGAGTTTTTCTGCATTCAGAATTAAAACATGTTACCACATAATTTTATGCTAAAAGAGTTCAATATTCACATAATGCAGTAGTTCAAATCTTGACCTAAACAATTAAATAGTGTATTCAAGTCAAAACAAAAGTGAAAAAGACAAACCATTATGAACATGAAATATAATCTCTAGCTGAGAGTAAGCAACAATGTAGCGTCTAAAGTTTGCAATAGAAACAGCAATCAAGTGTCCCTGTAAAATGTAATATTAGCATTTATTCTCCAATTTTAACTTGTTATTTTATAAGTAACCATACTAGCGTTAGTTAAATATGTTACTCAATACATTTTGTTTATATGCCCGGATTTGCGTTTTAAAACAATGAAATTATCATCACTACAAACTTAGCCTACCAAACAAGCTACACTCACCCTAGTGCATTGGTTTCGGATGGAAATAACAAAAAGGTGAAATCAAAATGATATATCATAGCACATGACCACGTAGAATAAATTAAAAAAAATGCAGTAAATGAAAAGGATTAGAATTTAGTAACATAAAAATTAGTCATATGTCATATAACATTAGTAGAAGAAATTGGGATTATACATTAAAGGAACTGCTGGGAAGCCTAAAAAAGTGGCATCGGGAATAATGTGAAATACAATTATGCTGGGAAGCAGATTGTTACTTTGACTAAAATACTTTGCGAATCAACTTTGATGGCAGTTTTTGCTTTCATAGGTTATTTTACCATACATACGTATAAAAACCAAAGTCAAATCTAATATTCGGCAAAGCCATCATATCAGAAAACATAATCAGTTCCAAACATATTGCTCAACAATTGCATAGCTCATTTATTACTCTCCTACAAGTAAAAGTAATCGCGCCATGTCTATAATATGCAATGTACAATTAGCTGTGGAAAGATTTATCATTTAAACTGGAAGCAACCACGTTAGAATGTAATTAAGCTGGAATTGTTATCCAATTCAGCAGTGTATATCTGAAGGTTTTCATAACTTAGGTAGTAAATGAAGTATAACTTTATAACTTTATATGTTGGACAAATGTGGCTGTTCTATGCATTGAGTGCATAATCCATGCAATTTACCATTGTTTAAGTTGAAATCAAACTAGTCGAAATTAGAGTCACCTCCTAGTTTGAAATTTAATACACGTGATAAATACATATTTTAAATTACTTACAAAAATTACTTTCAACAGAATTCATTTAAATCTAAGTTTGAAGAATCAAAACAGCACCTAAAACAAATGCTCTATTGAACTCCTTTGCTAGGATAACATAGTTCGCAATTGCTTTCTTTTGGAGTAATGAACTTTTTTTTTCTTCTCTTACATACGCGGAATATGAAATTAAGGAAATATGTCTTGTTACCCAACTGCAATAGGCAGGCAGCTGGAGTAAATCTCCGCTTTTCGCTTTTCGTATGAAATAAAAACATAAATGACTCAACTAACATGGTCAAAAACATCATGAAGAAGAAATTGAAAATAATAAGTACATGCAACAAACTTATTGTAAACAGGCAGGGAGTGTTTAAGCAAACAGGCAGGTATACCAGTGAAAAAAAAGCGTAAATGCAATATGAATGCAATGTAACAATGAAAACAAATAGAATGCATTTGAACCAGTTGTAAGAAGAAAAGGTGTCAAATAGAAAAGAAAACAGAGGAAACATAAATGAAAATGTAGCATATATTTATTTTTAAAGTTATAGAAGAAAATGCAATAGAGAATGCAAGCAAATAACATAAAATGAAGCAAGCAGGGAGTGTTTAAGCAAAAAGGGAATGATGAATTGTGCGTAGAGATTGTATACAAAGTGCAAGACAAACATGCAACCAACACAACATCCACTAAAGCAAAGATGTTAAAAATTACAGTAAATGAAACGTGTATCTATTTTTCTAAGAAAAGTTAAAATAACACATAATGGACCTAGACCTTCACATCATTTCCCCACTTTACTTCTCTTTAGTGTTTAAAGGGATGAACCCATAAAATAAACGAATGGGAAGCTGGCACTTAACATTTAGTCCTACAAAAGAAACTAAGTGAAAAAAGCTTAATTTTCGTTAATAATTTATGATTTCGCTTCTCCTACAAAATGTCTTAGCTTGAGTGTGCTTGGTCAACTTACATAAATCCATACTCCTTAAACTAAGAATCATAACAAAACAGATAAACAATAATCAAGCATAAAGTGTAAATGGTGCACTGATTCAGTTCCAATCGAATGAGCAATATGCATAAATAATTATTATAGTACCACAAACAGTTATTGCAAAAGAACATGAATGCAAAAGTATAATAAGAAATTCACATAAAGGAAGTTCTTCCTATAATTTTAAGGTCTCGATTTAACCATTAAAAATTGAACTCATCGAGTAGGACACGTAGTGGATGAATACTGCCAACACATCAGAACATCCATACACAAGATTGAACGTATCTCTTAACCAGATAAACCTATCCGTCTTGTCGAACAAAAGCACAAATTTGCTTATCTTTGTAAAACTGATAATAACTCGGAGTGGTCAGAAAAAGAAAATGGAAGCGTCTTCTGGAAAATTCGAACAAGGCAAATAATCGATACCTGGCGTAGTCAATCCAAGCAATCGACGAATTGAGAAGCGTCTTCTGGAAAATCCGATCTGCTCAATCAACCTTTGGGGGAAATCCGATCGATCTGCTCAATCAACTTTTGGGGAAATCTGATTTCTCTTCTTCAGTTTTTTTTTAATAATCGAAGTCTTTTTTTTGGGGGATAATGCGAAGTAAATTTTTGGGAAAATGAAAAAGGAACCGGGGAGGAGTAGCGGGAAGCAACGTGCAAAAGGGGGGAAAATTTTTCACGTGTCCAATGATGTGTATAAAAGGGTTAAAAAATTTGCATCCCTAGTTTAACCGATGCAATTAATTGTGGAATTTTTGCTTGTAGAAGTAATTATATTTGCATCGGCTATAATTTATAACCAGTGCAATTAAACTTTTTGCATCGGTTTATTTTCATCGGTTTTTGCATAAAACCGATGCAAACTGCAGTTTTGTGTTATCTGCTGCTTTCCTCTTACTAATTGCATCGACCTTTCATATAGAACCGATGCAGATATTGTTATTAGCATCTGGTTTTGCTACTACTGATGCAAATGAGGTGAAGCAGCATGCCTGTTTTGTAGTAGTGCGAGTCTGGCCACTAGCAAGATGTTGCATCCCTCGAACGCGACCTCCATCAGTATCAGTCCGCATCAGAGTCGAAGGCGAGCCGTGCTCCGAGCCGAAGGCGAGCCGTCAAGCGGGTCCGGGGCCCCACAGTCCCGGCGGCGATTGACCTAACCGGTTAGGTCGAAATTGTGGGCACCGCCCGATTCATTTGATTTCCGCCAACAAGTGTGTTATCCAGAATCACCAGATCGACTCAAAGTCAAGATTCAGCCAACAACTTCCGTGAACCTCGACGCTCCTTCAAACATTGACAAACCAAGGCCTTGAACCCCAAAGCACACTTCCGAACCGAGGCCTCAAACCCTAAAGGAGTCACAAGCCCCGAGCGCCCGTATCTATGGTCCTCTCGCCCCTCGAGTGGCGGACTTCGCACCCAGCAGGGTGCGAGATTTCGCACCCAGCAAGTGCGAGATTTCGCACCCAGCAGGTGCGAGATTTTGCATCTAGTCTCCGGGTGCAAAATTCTGGCATGTGCAGGCTCCAGGTGCGATTTTTTTGGGTGTGGTCCCCTATTTCTTCCTACTCCTACCTAACCCCTACCTACTCCTTTCCTATAAATACCCCAAGATTTCACACTTGAAAGGGGTTGGAATTTGAGACCTTGGGATCTCTAGAGAGCTCCATTAACAACATCTCCCATTTGTGTAAGAAGAAAGGCAAAAGTGTCCTTTTCTTAATATATTTAATATATGATAAATATGACATCATATATGAGAAGGATGACATCATATAGCCTTAAGGATGACATCATATAGCTTAATTATGACATCGTCTAGCATGAAGATGAATGTAAGGAGATGTAATGTGATGGTCTCATACTTGTAACTTTGAGTGATTAATAATATTCCAACAATGTTTCAAAGCGAACATAGGTCCTTCACAAGGTCAAACCACTATAAATCTCTTGTGTTATTTACTGCTTTTCTGCTCTTGCTTGTGCGACCGAATTAACTATTCCTAGTATTTGGAACCTTTTGTGTATACGACATTTTTTGCCGTCAACATTATCTATTGTCCAGACTTTAAAATTAATAAGAAATGGAACTTGATACTCAATAGCCAGCGCACCAAATGTCGTCAACTACTTACTTTTACCACCCTTAGCAAGCTTTGCAAATATAAATAGATATAATACAAAACCAGTATAACAATCTTCTACACGCAAAAATATGTGAACGCCTAATATTTCTAATCCATTAAACTTTTAAATAAGCTCTATTTCTTCTTCCTCTTCACCACTTTGGGTTCTTGCATTGTGTTTTATAAGAAATTATCATCATGTCACTGAGTTATCACATGTTCTTAACGATGATGGTTTTCTTAATGAATAAAAGCTAGTTCTACGATATCGTTTTATTAACGCAATTGTTTTACAAAGGTTATTTTCTTTCTTTTCCTTCCAGTTAGCGAATATTGAATCAAGTTATCATGTATATGAATAAGCATATGATAATATATGTTTTTCATGCCTCAATATTAAATTTAACTGCTAACTTTTATGAAATTCATATATTGAATATTCTTGTGTTAGGTTGGAATAAAGTTAACAACACTAACATAGGATGAAACAGCAGCAGTTAAATGTAAATAGTATCCTGAAATTAATCTTATGTTAGGTTGGAGTAAAGATAACAACACTAACATATGATGAAACAACATGTATTTACACGTAAATAGTATCCTGAAATTAAGCATGGAAAAGTAATATTGTTACACTTATTTGTATTTTATTCTTTCACCATTCCCTCTTTTGTATCCGTTCCAGTAAAAAGAATCAATTACTAAGCCATAGTTAATTGTAAAAGCATCTCAAACGGTGCTCAATTCCTTGTCTGAATTCGTAATATGAGGAGTAATTTGTTCCCAACAGATCTTCGTACCATGAATATTCAGGGAAGATACCAGGGTTGTGTTCTGAATCTGTAATAACCCGCCGTGCCTATTTTATCGATGCGGGGAGAATTACACTGCTGCAAACCTTTCTATGTAGAAACATTGCTCCATTCAATAAACCTTTTTCAATATCTTCTACCATTACAAACTAATAGCATCCTTCGATAATAGCGAAGCCATTCAAGTTAGGGTATTCTAATTACCTCTCAAACCTTGATCGACCACATTCTTATCTTAGGATAAATAAGAGTTCGTAATTCTAAAACTCGTATAAATCAAGAAATCCAAAATCTCATTTAGTTCAAAATAGACCATTTCTTTATTTGATAATATCAACTTATAATTTTCATTTTTAATTAACTCATTTCACAAAATTATAAGTTTGATCTTTAATACCACTTTTGACGGTTTGTTTATAAGTTGGATTTGTTGAAAAATCCATTTACCAAATCCCTACATTTACCTACTCAAATTAAGGTTTTACCTTTCACTTAATTTAACCTTTTAAACGATTTCAATGAAAAAGAAATCATTTTTATTATTATTAAAACAATAATTTTCTTTGGACATAAATTGAATTAAAGTAATTTACTTCGTCATTTATCCACGTAGAAGTCAATAACTTATTTATTAACTGGAAATCGATCAGTTAATCCTTTTTTAAAGAATGCTTAGAATAATCATTACCCCAATAAACGCCTTTGAACATTGTTAATAAAAACTTTATTTATTTTTAAGTCAAAAATCGTATTTCAAAATTGTATATGAATATAACTTTGGAATATTCAAAATCGATTAAATATCGGTTCCAAAAATCTTTATTTTTGTTCATGCTACTAAGGAGGCAAATGTCTACTAAAGTATCAACACTATGAAATATTAACAATTTTAGATTTAATAACAATATACGTTCATACTGATAAACATTATCAGTAATAGTGAGCAATCCAGTTGGATTCCTCCAACTTGTCCTTCACTTCATCACAATGGTTTATTTCAATTTCACGAAATCCATATATTTATCACAATAAACGAAAATAAACGGTTTAACAAATAACAATCAAGAACCAATCAATAACATCCATTATAGCATCCAATTATCCATTTAATACGTTTATATTATTATAAACGTAACCAACAAGGTAAGTTACCTCGTTTGGAATATAATCGTTAACATAACGATTATTAAAGTTTAACAAATGTTTAATTTAAATCAATGAATATTAAAATTATTCAGAAGTCATGCAAATAGTCATCAAATTATTCAACAGTAAGCAAACAAAGCACACAAATATTTAACCCAACTTATAAATATAAGTGGGAGAACTGAGGAGTTAAAATCATCTTGCTTTGATTCGTCGTTAAAATGGTTCATTTTGCTAAAATGGTTTATTTTAATTAAATTAATCAGCGTTTAATTTAACTAAAAAACCCTGGAAGCTACCAACTTCGACTAATTCCGCTCCATCTCGTAGCGTCCGTCAACATGGTTCCAACGTCACTTAGTTTATTCAACTCTGGTAACATTCAAGCAAGTTGTAATGATATAAGTTATACATGGTTTATATTAAACCGATTAACTTTATATAAGTTCCTAATTAGTTATAAACTTACTAATTACATTGTTTTAGCGGTTCCTGGTCAACATGTCTCTTCTGTTTCCCTCGAGCAGTACACATTCAATAACTATCTTTTCCCACCATGCACATTACTACTTTATTCCTAGTCTCTTACTTTTCATGCTACACGTTAAAACCTCCCCCGTCTATTTCCAATTCTTCTCACGGTTATCCCATGTTTTCTAAATATTTTTATAAACAAGGCCCATAGCCCGTAATACCCTACATCAGCCCATTTCCCATGCTTTCTTCTTCACATATCCTCCCCTTTATTCGCCATGGCATGTTTCTCCTTCCTGCATGTAGTATATGCGAGCCTCCCCACAAATATTTCTTCCATCTCCGTAAAGCTCCCTTCCCCATTTCAAACGCATTGCCCTCTTCTTAGCAGGTTTCACCGCCTGTTTCCCATTGCTAACACATATCCATAAAGCCCACTTCCATCATTACTTTCTAAACCCACAACAGCTTCCCCTTATGAACGGTATGAGCAGAGTGTCCCCAAATGTTGCTTGCCATGCATGCCATTCTCCCCTTTATGTTTCTCCCCATATTTCCATTTCAAAACCTACTGCCATTCGACTTTAAACTTTCCCACTCAAATCCTCTTTCGCTGAAACATGATCCATATCCTCTCACAGAGCACACCAACCCTCAACTAACCCTATCTGTCTCCACCGGTCACGCTCCATCTTTCTCGGCGTGTATATATATTTTAAAACAAATGGTGACTTGCGTTTTATATTCTATGTTGAAGAGAAAGGTCACGTGAAGTTTGATTAAAAATGTGGATGTTTTCATTGAAGAGGAGTTGCGCTTTTATTTTTATTTTGCTAAATGGAAGTTTTGGTATTTTGAAGACAGGAGAAGATAAGGAGGAGCGTATCCATATATATATGTACACACACATAAGAGAAGGTAATGGGATAATCACCATGTCATTTTTTAATTAGTACAAGTTATCCTGAAAAAGAAACTAGGTTAGGTTGGCGTATGGTTGCGTGTTCATTTCATTTGTAAGGGACTGCTGAAGGGAATACATGACTGCGTTTTCATATCCGGTCTGTACGAAGGGTAGAATAATTGCAGAAAGTAAATGGTAGCGGTCCTTTTTAGAGTTCAAGAAATTGGGTAGTATAAAATATATATAACCGCATAACTTTGCCGTGCCGTGAATTTCCTTCAAGTAGATATGTGATAAAGTTTTCAAATAT
Organism: Allium sativum; assembly: GCA_030737875.1. Taxonomy (NCBI): domain Eukaryota; kingdom Viridiplantae; phylum Streptophyta; class Magnoliopsida; order Asparagales; family Amaryllidaceae; genus Allium; species Allium sativum. The sequence goes on from CM060909.1 coordinate 78,440,840, forward strand.
GGATTGTGCATTGGTACATAGGATGGTAGAAATAATATGATGGGAAAACTTTAAGATGGAAGGAAGCTTTAATTATTCAGTATATGGTTATAAGATTTCACAGCTATTTTATGTTACCATTAAATATACGCACCGCTAAAAACCCAACTTCAAATTCAACCAAAATAAATACACTATTAAGTCTTGATGTTCCGGTCCCAACGAAACTAATTTCATTGAAAACGAACTCCGTTTGCAAAAATGATGCTATTTAGATCTCAGTTTATTCATCGGTTCCCTTTAAATTTTGTCTAACGACAAAATAACTCTGTTTGGCTCCAAACTTGAAATCTAGCAATAATCAGCTGTACGTATTCCAATAAAACTCGTTTCGTTGAAACGAAAGTCATTTGAAAATATATCATTTCTAAGGCCTATATAATATCAATAAAATATAATTAAATTTAAAAAAATTCAATTTAAATAATAATAAATTGTTTTTATCAAATATATTCAAACGGAATAACATATGGCTTTAAATTAAACCAACTACAGATTCAAAACTCAATGTTTCGAAAATTTGGATTAAATAGTATAAAAATCCATATATGTTTATAAATCAATCGTTATAATTTAAAAATGATTCCATTGCAACTATTCTAAAATTCTATTTGAACATATCCTACAGTCTATACGATGAAATCTCGATTTTTCTCTTTTATTAGAAAATTATCATCCAACAGATTCAAAGGTTTCTTGTTTCACAGAAATCCGACTTATATTGGATCCTGTATATTCAATTAAAGTTCAAAACTCAATATCACAAACTACCTCGTTGTTTCGAGCTCGTTTTAGTTAAATTATAATTAATATATTCAAACTTTGTTTTTATTAAATAAATTCAATATAAAAACCCATTAAATTAATATTTAAAACAGAATTAAATATTCGTAATAAATGTTGAAAAATTTGGGACGTTACATTCTTCCCTCCTTAAAAGAATTTCGTCCCTGAAATTGCAAGGTAAGAAGAATGCTCCAAACTCAATTATTTTTCAGAATAATCATTTTAAAATTATCATAAAAAATTATTCTACGTTATAAAATTTTCGAAGAAATTTGCCAGCACCTCCTCTGCATGGCTCGATCGGTACAACTACAACTGCCACTCCAGGCCTCAACTTTATCCAAAAGAAAATGAAAGCCAAGCGGCGACCCAACTCAGGGGTAAAATCAATCACTCCAGTTAATATATTAAGGTTTACCTATTTGTCGAGTAACTCAATCTCCGATTACGAAGCCAATCAACTACTGATATTCCATCTCCTTCCCACCTGTTTTTCCATCTATTCAACTAGATCAACTCTCATAGCCTTCTGGAATCTGTGCTTGACTCATTTTATAATACAAGTAACAAGTATAGAGTTAACTCGTTTTATTTCGTTTCACAAATGGTTCTATTCAATTTATTATCCATTTAAACCCCAAATTTATTTGATTTAAATCCATTTCCATATGCATTCCTCAATTCATTTGACTTAACCATGTTAATCTCAATTAATTTACTAATTAGTTTTCTAACCAATTCAATTTCAACTTATTATTCATTCTGAATTCCAATCAAACCAATCAAACAACCAATACAACCAATATTACTATAACTTCAGAAAATCAATTCCTTTTTTATATTAAAAAATAGTTTAGGCAAAATTATTTCATTTACCCGCTTTACAAAATAATTTATAAATAATTGTATATCCAATTACAAATACGAGCTCTCGTATATACACTCAAACTCCATCTAGGATATTTCTGACCCCATCTTTACCGAGTTACGCTACAAAGCCAAAGTTACTACTCAACCTTCAGCTCTGATACCAAATGTAGCGACCCAAAATTCCAGTACTCTTTGAATCAACTAATTTCACTCCAGTCCGACCCAAAGTGTACGGAAAATGGATTACTAAAGAAAGAAGTTAGAAGACGAGAAAAAAATAAGAATGAAATATTACAATAGAAGAAGAAGAACCAACGCAGAATCATAGTCTCACATCGCAGCGGAACAAAATATAATATAGAAATAATCTTTGTAACGAACTTGAATAAATATACTAACATACATCAGAGTATAGTATACAAATCTTGACAGTCATAATATCTTATTCCTATATACAACACACAGCGGAATAATCACTAGATAATATCATACGTTTGGACTTCTCCAGCTCATCTCTGCACTTCACAGCTTTCGATAACCTAAACTTGTAACTCGGGATGACCTGATACATTACAAACGGCACGGATCAGTTTGGTGAACCAACGTGAGTAAACTCACTATGTTTAAGGGTTTCAACCAAGTTGCGTAACTTTAGAAAATTATTTTTGAAAGAAAAGAATAATAGTAAGACCAGCCTACACTTAAACACGGACGGTTTTTACCTTACTAGCTATAACCCAAAACATTTGACATATTAGAATCCAGTGAATTATAATAGTATTTATCAAATCACAAATAAATAATCAAGTAGCATAACGCTTGCATCTCACGCTCTACATATTCATTATATAATAAAAAACTGCAAGGTGCTTATTGGAGATTGGATTCCAACTATGACAACGTATGGGTTCACCTTCCGATCAACGTAATCTAGAGGAGATACACTGGGGTTCAACAAGAACGTCTTGCAACCTGGCCGCACATGACCTCCTACTCATTTAGCTTGAGTGTAGCGAATGTATTATCAACCGACATATTTAAAGGCCCACTGTCCATTCGCGGAGATACAGAATCGAAAGATGAACAAATAAGGAATTTCTCTAGATTAGTGATAACACACCCTGCATGGGTATGACCCACCTAGCCATGTTGCCTGCACGATTTTTGTCATTTCCCGGTTGATGAGGCTTGAGGTCACATTTTATCTTTCAGAGAACATCTCATATCTTTGAATGCCACATCATCAGATCTATCAAATCACTAATTGACGTTCATAAATATATTCTGGGTGTTAAGCAAGAGAATTTCTCTGCCACCAAACTTGGTATATTTATAAAAATCAACGTAGGTGACCTTCAAGAATTACTATGTCAGACATTCGTCCATACAAGTCATCCAGGAACAGGATGAACCGAAGGCACCCCCCTTTCGCATTCTTATATAGGAATCACCCCAAGGATTAGTAGCGAGAAGTCCTTCCAATCTGAAGATTTCAATCATGACAGAATCATAAGTCATAATAACTCTGGTAGCTAGGCAGAAAAATTTAACGAGTAGTTCTTCCGCTCATGAAGATCTATGGTCTTCAATTGACATGACAAAAACTCGCCCATACGGGAAAGCCTGGATTGAGTTGAGAACACGACAAACCAAAACACAAACAACAAACAACTTCATTATTATTACAACAATTTACATCAGAGTATAAGAATATAACCGAGTATGAACAAATAATTTACATCAACAAAATATCAGAGATTTAAATTACAAAGCAGCGGAAAAATAATACATAACACAACTGAAAGAAATATAAGATATAAAGCTTTCTGAATATAGCTTTTACTGTAAATCCAGGATCCTAGAAAATAAATATTTGCAAAACCAAAACTACTAGCAGCCCATGTGGAAAATAGGGGCACCCAGAGTTTAGGTTAAAACAATAAACTCCAGGTCAGTCATGTGACTGGTGTGAGAACTAAAACAGTTATTAAAAACTTTACTTTAGAATTTGGTAAATCAAGGGACCACGCCGTATAACACGGAACGGGTTTCCTCCCAAGAATACCAGTGCATAAAACAAATAGCGCAATGCTTTTTGGAAAAATGAAGCTATTATAAGACTCAGGTCCCATCACACATTGCAACGCAAGCCGGAGGACAGAGTTTTCCCTTATAATAGCCAAACATGGTTGGTACGTTTAAAACAAATCATTTGATACTATTATAAGTGCATAGCGTTTAAAACAACTTCAAATATAAATGTATCAATCATAGATGGCATGGGTACCATATATCATGTCGCCATACCAGTTTTACAATTAAACCGCACAGTGTCATATTAGAAGTTGGATTCCATCTGTGAACCAAGGCAAGGGATCATCCTTACCGCTTCGAGACAATCTAGCACCGTGTCTTAGGGCCCAGACTCAGGTGGGCCCTTGGATCGTCAGTGCCGGTCCACACTAAGTGTATTAATAATCCATGAACAATACGTTTCCCTTCCTATGGGGCATAAATCTGGTCAGTATGTCGACCATGTCATCCATCGGCCCTGTAGTGATAGATATATCCGAGGCGCCTCGCTATCCATCAAATAGTATGAAACTTCCACATGAATAAAAATTTTGGCTCTATACCATGACACTACTCCTGGCTAGAAAGAAACACATGTCCTCTCTGAGGTCCTCTCCCGTTTCTGGTTCACACCGGGGTGTGAGGCTCGTGAATTAACGCTATACACAAAGCTATGCTATTTAAAGCCATGCTTTGAACATCAACCACAAGAATCTGCTTTTCAACAGAAGCCTTCATCATTTGCATCTCAGTATGCCACATAGTCAATTCATGCCATGCGACTGGTGTCTATCGATATATAACCTCTGAGCTCATATGTCTTAGAGAAGGGCGTTAAGCAAGAGAATAAATTCTCCGCCGCCAAACATATATCTATTTATTAGAGATCAATCAACATAGAATAAAATCCAATATCAGACACACAAACATTTATAAGTCCGTTCTAGGTCTGAATGAAACCGGAGGCACCTTATTCCTCGTCCCATATGTCTAGAGAGGTCCTCGCATATCTGGTCGATCTCCAAGTACGTCTGAACGATCACCACTTATTACCTTGTCTTAGGTGTACAGCCCAATCAAGACATCAGTAATCATCCAAACGATGTGAAGACTTCCGGTCTTCAACCACCGTCTTCATCGTACTTATCGTCGAATCAGTTATTCAAAATGGGTATAAACCTGGCCTTTCTAAGTAACTCGCGTATATTATAAACAAGTGCTACACAAAAATAAAATATGCCTCATTCCAATTCAGAATATTCATTTATTCAAATATTCACATCTTTAGGGAAAGGTTCCCATTAATTTTGTCAAAGATAAATTCTTTTAAATTTATTCTTTAATCTTCCTTTGGATATTAATTCAAACCAAATTAAGGTTTATCCAAACTAGTCGGGATTAGCGCACCTTACCGAAGTAACCATTTGTTTTTTTCCCAATCCCAACCTATTCATCCCATAGAGCAGAACTGGTAATACTCCATATCTAACACCACGATGTTATCGGTAAATTTAATTACCATTTCACATTGAAATCTAATTAAAGATTTAGCTATCGCCTAGAGTAAAACGGGTGGTACTCCGTTCTTGATCATTTCCCAAATTTGATAATTTAAATTATCTCATTCACATTCCAATCTAATTAAAGATTCATTAAAACTCCACTTAGTTTTAATCTCCCCAAAAATCAATATTAGTGATTATTTAACTTTGAGAAATCAAACACGCCACATTGACAATCTATACCGTACCATTGATTTCTGCCGATATATAACCTCTAAGCTCGTACGTCTCAAAGAAGGGTGTTAAGCAAGATAATCGATTATGCGCCACCAAACAAATATATATTTAGCAGAGATCAATGAATACAGTTCGAAATATAATGTTAGACATGTAATCCTGTCTTTACTGGGTTAAAGAACTAATGTCTTTTTAACACAGTTCACGATAAACCCAAAATCACATTCCATTAATCATGGAATCTTCATGGGAAACAGATCATTATATAACCGATATCAATTTCCGTATCCGACTAATAATATAAATGGAATAACGACATAGCCTTTTGAATTCCCTATATATTAATAGTCTTCCTCCACAGAAGCTCACTTCGATTATCACCAAATCGAATTCCGATCAATTCCAATATATTAAATTGGAAAACTATACTTAGGAAAATTTCCATTAAATCTTAATAAAAAGATTTATAAATTTCAAATCACATTTCACTGTTAATTGGGTTAAAGAACGAATGTCATTTAAAACACATTTCATGATAAACTCAATTCACATTCCATTTTATTTAAATTACTTAATTTAATTGGAAACTCTAATAATCTTAATTTAAAAATTTATTCTTTTCACACGGGGTTTAAGAACAGTGTTACTGAAGACACCACTCACGACAAACCCAAAATCCAATTTCAATTTAGCTCCAATTAAATATTAATTAATTGGTAAACTTTTCTAAATATTATTTAAAAGATTTATTCTTTTCCCAACTGGGTTTAAGAATAGTGTTAGTACAGACACCGTTCACGACAAATCCAAAATCCCATTTGATATTAAATACAAGGCTCCGAATAGAAATTATATCGGCTTATATTCAATATCAAATTCTGAAACCAACAAATATCGTATTGGAAATAACGATACAAATATATCTTCTAAATTTCCATAACGATATCCGTATAACCACAGAATCCAATATCGAAATATTCTGAAGAATTTTTCCATTCTAAATCTATTCCAATTTGTTCGTTGGAAATTTCTAGTTATATTAAAACCATTCACAAATCCAATTTATTTTATTTAAAAATTATTGGATTTCAAATCTAGTTTATAACTAGTTCATTTTGATAAAATATATTTTTATCTTTTGGAACGTGGAATTTTTCATCCTAGTTCTTTCGAAATCATTTATTATGATTTTACACAAATTATTAACATTTTTAATAATTTTATTAAGGCCCCTTTCAGTCGATTTCCATAAACGGTCAACGAACTACATTTACAGCGAGCTTTTCGAAATTTGCTTTGGACATAATTCCAAATCCAACCATTAGATTTCAAGTCTTTTATATTCGTTGGAAATCTCTTTTTCGATACGAACCCAACGATTTCGATTTTAGGAGAATCCGACGGTCGGATCTCCCATAATGTCAATTCGAAGTCAATGACCGAAATTCGCGAAGGGTCGCTGCGTGGCGTGTTCTATTCAGGCCATTAAATATATATAATAAATATATTATATATATTTCGTCGATTTCCATTTAAAATGCATTTTATAAATCGTTTATAAATTCGTTTTAGAAACAATTCCAACTTCATTTTCAATTTTAAATCAAAATTGAATATTCTTTATCATTATAATATATAAATGGTAATATTTACAAAATATCAGATTTTTAAATCATCTTCTTTTCGATATTCATTATAAAAATGAATCATATCGATATAAATATCGTTCGCATCAAAATGACGCATAACTAATCAACACAGCTCCCCATGTTTCAATAATTTTGTGTACATCCAAAATCAGACATCAAATTCACATTTCAATCCTTTACTGAATATTATTTTAAAATAATCGTTATTTTAAAATATTCGTTATTTTAAAATATTCATTCATTTTGAATTGGAATCAGACATAGTTAATTACCATATAATGCTATTTATATCGATTTTATACATCATATGCATGCAACAACAATGATAAACAATCAACCATCATCCAAAGTGCACTGCACAACTGCAAAAGCGTTAAATATAAATAATTAACGCTTATAACAGTCTGTCAACCTATCGATTGACATACAACTAAACAATTGGGATTAGCGTACGTCAATTATCATCCCAATACCCATGTGGGGTTTAAAACAACGTACACAGATTTTATTTGTGCAATTGGGCGATGTGTAAAATATATCGTCCCCGTCCATATCAGTCAAATGATTATACATAAACAAACCATCCGATTTGTAAATGAATATTTATTTTCATTTCTGGAGAATTTTATGTCATTCATATATACGTTAAAATTTATATTTTTAACGATAAAATATTTTATTCAACACATGAATATTTTATACAGTTCATTTATACAATAAAAATGATATTTTTATTGTTTTAACATATTTTAGAAAATTTGGCACCATAACGGCGCGATACTAGAACCGGAATAAGGCGTAGCCTTATCCCTCGCCTAATACTGACTCGCGCCATACACATACCAATCCCAACCTATTCAATTCATATCCCATATCAAATTCAACCAATTTCTTAATAGGGTTTCCAAACCCTATTAAATACCAATCAATCAAATAAAATAAACAACCAAACATCCATGGTTTCAGTCAAATATGTCGGGTGCTACTAAACACTGTCTTCATCCTAGTATATATTTAACTGTAATTAAAATTAGAGCGAGAAGTTCTCACCTTTGGTTTCCACTCTATCGCCTTTAATTTAACAGTTTGGATTCCGCTCCGCTTCCCGTCCGTTCCATCGCAATCTGTTTTACGCAGTTTATGTTAAAAATCACATTTTTAAACAACGATCTTTATAAATAAAAATCACATTTTTATATTGCTAATACATTTATATATATATATATATCATATTTTTATAACTCTACTACATATATAAAAATCATATTTTTATAATGCTACAATATATATAAAAATCATATTTTTAATTCAATGCTTATATAAAAATTATGTTTTTATACAATGTTCTATATAATAAAAATTACATTTTTTCAATGTTATTTACATTTAAAACCCAAAAATAAAATTAATTTTATTTCTATAAAAATTACATTTTTATTTCAAAATTGTATATATAAAAACCCAATTTTTATTACAATGCTAGTTATATAAAAATCATATTTTTATTTTTAAAAACAACGCCATATTTATTTTAAAAACAATGCTATATATATATATCTAAACAATGTTATTTATATTTTAAAACAATTCTATAGTAAATAAAAAAACTACCTTTCACTGATTAACACAGCAAACCCGTCGCTCCTTCTTGGTTCGAAACTAGGTCTTCGATTTGCGCAAGATTCAATGCGTCGACCTCCGATCAGATGCTTCCACGAGGTGCGGCGCCGTGCCACCTCCATACTCCGGCAGCTACGCCTAGCTCGAGATTCCAACACCGCCTGGAATTGAGCTCGACGGTGGCAGTTTTAGCCCAAAAAATCATGCAACCCTCCATGCTATAGCTGTTGATACTTATATGGATGGAAAGCTCTCGAATTTATTTACCAAATTTGTTTTAAAATCTAACCCAAATTCGATTTAAATCAAGGGAGATCGGCGGATTTGTTTTAGAGCATTTCGCCCATTGAATTTTGGACAGCGGCTGAGTAACTGGTTTAACCGCGATTTAGTTTGACTTAGGGTTTTATAAAATATATATTAATATTTAATTCCTTTATTGTTTTGTAATGTAATTTCTTGCTCCGAACTCCGAACAAATCCGAACGACTATCGCCCCTAGCTAAATACCCCCTTTCTAGACACAATGGAATATGTTTCGTAAGTCAATTCTAATGTTTTGATCAGATTTCCTTTTAATTAAAATATAAATCAATATATATTGAACTTAAACATACATTTTAATTTACCGGGTCCACATGCTGACTCCAAAAATTCTAGAAGAATAAATCTAGCTATGTTTTGATGATACGGTCCTAAAAAAACTAATTTTATCGAATTTGGAGACCTTATGAAAAATGGCCATTTTCTGGTCGATCTAATTCAACTTAAATTGACAAAACATGTTTTCTTTTGCCACACTCACATATTAATTCCAAAATTATGAAAATTGGAATCTAGCAATAATTTGACATTCCGGATTCAACAAAAGTGGTTTCGTCGAAAATCGGAGGTCGTTTGCAAAATGGCTATTTTTAAGGGCTATATTTAATATAATATATATATATATATATATATATATATAAATTCCATAGCGACTATTTTGAATTTTAATCTGGTCATAACTTTTACTTCGAAATCTCAGTTTCTTATCTTCGTTATAAAGATATAGTTAAACAGATTCAAATATTTCTTGTTTCGTCCAGTTCTAATTTATATTGAATTCTGTATATTAAATTGAAATTAGAAATCGAATTTTCAAACAACCGCGCCATTTCAGGCTCGTTTTATATTAAAATAAATTTATTCATTCTAACTTCATTGAAAATAAATTTTTAGTCATTATTATTTAAAAGAAATCATTTTAAATTCTCAAAATCCATTAAAATAGCTAAAATAAAAATTTTAAATTGGTTATGAAAATCTGGGTTGTTACAATCTCCCCCACTTAAAATCTTTTCGTCCTCGAAAAGGAACGGAGTTGAAAGTTGTTTAACCAACGAACTCAACTTTCATCCTGGCTTTCATTCTTCAACTTTTCAGTTTCTAAGAATTTACAAATTCTTCAAAAATTTGGCTAACACCCTAAATTTTTGAAAACTTTCGCCATAACCTCCTTTGTACGGGGAGACCTTTAAAACCGCAATCAGCCTCATAGGGCCCTCATCATTCAAAAAGAAAAAGAAAAAGCCAAGAGGCTAGCCATTCAGCTCATAAAATCATAAAAACCCAAGAAAAGGCTAAACATGTACCTATTTGTCGGGCATACAATTTTATTCTTCTTCTTTGCTTCCTTGTCATGGACTGTTCACACATATATATGCACATGTATGAAATTTTAAACAATTTTCAATTCAGTTCAATATTAGCTCAATTTGGCTAAATTTTACCTTTCATTTACATGTTGGTTTGATTAGTTGAATTAATAGTCAAACATCACAACCAGCAATCAACTAGTTGGTTAACTTTTCAAATTCATAATTTTATATACTCAAAATTCATATTTTGGGGTTAAATCACAAAAAATAAATCCTATCTAGTTTTGGTTCTCACACCAGCCAATTGGAAATATATAGATATCCCACTTTCGACACTCGAACATAAACACTGATGACACTAGTAATCATCAGTATCATCTCCAGGCGACTAGAGTGTGATTCTATATATATCCAGTACATTTGAAGCTTCGTATACACGTGGATCAGACGTATATTAAAATCTCTATATACCCAACAGTCCAAAATAAATTTAAAATAAAATATTCAAATATGTATAATAAGGTTTAAATTTTCAAAACAAAATTTGTTTCCATTTTTATTTTTTTAAAACAACACTCCTTACACTCATTCTAGGATACTATTGATCCCATCTCTAACAAGTCATTCTCATTGTATATTACTAATCCAATTTCTGATGAATTCTTTCGTTCGGTTCTAATACGTCTTGTGCTCGAGCTCTGTAAACCAAAGCTTTGATACCAAGCTAACACGACCCAAACTCGCCCGTATGGGAAAGCCCAGAGTGAGTTGAGAAAACGAAAAATTAGAACACAAACAGCAGAACACTTCATTGTTATTACAACAGTTTACAACAGAGTACAAGAATATAACAGAGTATGAACAAATAATATACATCAGAAAAATATTAGAGATTTAAATTAAAAAGCAGCGGAAAAATAATACATAACACAATTGAAAGAAATACACGGATACAGAGCTTTCCGAATATAGCTTCCGCTGTAAATCCAGGATCCTAGAAAATAAATATTTGCAAAACCAAAACTACTAGCAGCCCATGTGGTAAATAGGGGCACCCAGAGTTTAGGTTAAAATAATAAACTCCAGGTCAGTCATGTGACTGGTGTGAGAACTAAAACAATTATTATAAACTTTACTTTAGAATTTGGTAAATCAAGGGACCACGCCGTATAACACGGAACGGGTTTTCTCCCAAGAATACCAGTGCATAAAACAAATAGCGCAATGCTTTTTGGAAAAATGAAGCTATTATAAGACTCAGGTCCCATTGCACAATGCAACGCAAGCCGGAGGATAGAGTTTTCCCTTATAATAGCCAAACATGCTTGGTATGTTTAAAACAAATCATTTGATACTATTATAAGTGAATAGTGTTTAAAACAACTTCAAATATAAACGTATCAATCATAGACGGCATGAGTACCATATATCATGTCGCCATACTAGTTCTACAATTAAAACTGCAAAATGTCATATTGGAAGTCGGATTCCATCTATGAAACAAGACAAGGGATCATCCTTACCGCTTCGAGACAATCTAGCACCATGTCTTAGGGCCCAGACTCAGGTGGGCCCTTGGATCGTCAGGGCCGGTCCACACTAAGTGGATTAATAATCCCTAAACAATACGTTTCCCTGCCCTATGGGGCGTAAGTCTAGTTAGTATATCGACCATGTCATCCATCGGCCCCGTAGTGGCCGATATATCCGAGGCGCCTCGCTACCCATCAAATAATATGCAACATCCACGTGAGTAAAATGTCTGGGCTCCATACCATGACACCACTCCTACCTAGAAATAAATGCATGTCCTCCCTGAGGTCCTCTCCCATTTTTGGTTTACACTGGGGTGTGAGGCTCGCGGATTAACACTATACACAAAGCTATGCTATTTAAAGTCGTGCTTTGATCATCAACCACAAGACTTTGCTTTTCAACAGAAGCCTTGATCATTTGCATCTCAGTATGCCACACGGGCAATTAACACCATACGACTGATGTCTATCGATATATAACCTCTGAGCTCGTACGTATCCGAGAAGGGCATTACGCAAGAGAATAAATTCTCCGCCGCCAAACAGATATTTATTTAACAGAGATCAGTCAACACAGAATAAAATCCAATGTCAGACACACACATCCATTTACAAGTCCGTTCTGGGTTTGAACAAAATCGAAGGCACCTTATTCCTCGTCCCATATGTCTAACACAGGAGAGAGGTCCTCGTATATCCAGTCGATCTACAAGTACGTCTGGACGATCACCACTTATTACCTTGTCCTGTGTGTACATCCCAATCAAGGCATCAGTAATCATCCAAACGATGTGAAGACCTCCGGTCTTCAACCACCGTCTTCGTCGACTACTTATCGTTGAATCAGTTATTCAAAATGGGTATAAACTCGACCTTTACGAATAACTCGCGTATATTATAAACAAGTGCTACACAAACACAACATACGCCATATTCCAATTCAGAATATTCCTTTATTCAAATATTCACATCTTTAGGAAAAGGTTCTCATTAATTTTAACAAAGATAAATTCTTTTAAATTTATTCTTTAATCTTCCTTTGGATGTCAATTCAAACCGAATTAAGATTTATCCAAACTAGTCGGTATTAGAGCACCTTACCGAAGTAATCATTTGTTTTATTTCCCAATCCCAACCTAATTATCCCATGTAGCAAAGCCGGTAATACTCCATATCTAACACCATGATGTTATGGGTAAATTTAATTACCATTTCACGTTCAAATCTAATTAAAGATTTTACTATCGCCTGGAGTATAACTGGTGGTACACCATTCTCGATCATTTCCTAAATTTGATAATTTAAATTATCTCATTCACATTCCAATCTAATTAAAGATTCATTAAAACTCCACTTAGTTTTAATCTCCCCAAAAATCAATATTAATGATTATTTAACTTTGAATCAAACATGCCAAATTGACAATCAACACCGTACCATTGATTTCTGCCGATATATAACCTCTAAGCTCGTACGTCTCAGAGAAGGGTGTTAAGCAAGAGAATAAATTCTCCGCTACCAAATAGATATATATTTAGCAGAGATCAACGAATATAGTTCGAAATACAATGTTATACATGTAATCCTGTCTTTACTAGGTTAAAAAACTAATGTCTTTTAAAACATAGCTCACAATAAACCCAAAATCACATTCCATTAATCATGGAATCTTCACAGGAAATAGATCAATATATAATCGATATCAATTTTTGTATCCAACAAATAATATAAATGGAATAACGAGAGAGCCTTTTAAATTCCATATATATTGCCAGTCTTCCTCCACAGAAGCTCACTTCGATTATTACCAAATCGAATTCCATTCAATTCCAATAGATTAAATTGGAAAACTTTATTTTGGAAAATTTCCATTAAATCTTAATAAAAATATTTATGAATTCCAAATCAAATTTCACTGTTAATCGGGTTAAAGAATGAATGTCATTTAAAACACAATTTGCGATAAACCCAATTCACATTCCATTTTATTCCAATTACTAAATATAACTGGAAACTCTAATAATCTTAATTAAAAGATTTATTCTTTTCGCACGCGGTTTAAGAACAGTGTTACTGAAGACACCATTCACGACAAACCAAAAATCCAATTTCAATTCAACTCCAATTAAATATTAATTAATTGGTAAACTTTTCTAAATCTTATTTAAAAGATTTATTCTTTTCTCAACTGGGTTTAAGAACAGTGTTAGTAAAGACACCATTTACGACAATCCCAAAATCCCATTTGATATTAAATACAAGGTGCTGAATAGAAATTATATCGGCTTATATTTAATATCAAATTCTGAAACCAACAAATATCGTATTGGAAATAACGATATAACTATATCTTCCAAATTTCCATAACGATATCCATATAACTACAGAATCCAAAATCGAAATATTCCTAAGATTAATTCCATTCCAAATCCATTCCAATTTGTTCATTGGAAATTTCTATTTATATTAAAAACATTCACAAATCCAATTTATTTTCTTTAAAAATTATAGGATTTCAAATCTTGTTTATAACTAGTTCATTTTGATAAAAATATATTTTTATCTTTTCAAACGTGAAATTTTTCATCCTAATTCTTTCCAAATCATTTATTATGATTTTACACAAATTAATAATATTTTTAATAATTTTATTAAGACCCCTTTCAGTCGATTTCCATAAACGATCATCGAACTGCATTTACAGCGACCTTTTCCAAATTTGATTTGGACATAATTCCAAATCCATCCATTAGATTTCAAGTCTCTTATATTCATTGGAAAGATCTTTACGATACAAACCCAATGGTTCCAGTTTTAGGAGAATCCGACAGTCGAATCTCCCGTAATGTCAATTCAAAGTCAATGGCCGAAACTCGTGGACGACCGTTGCGTGGTGCATTCTATTCAGGCCATTAAATATATAATATATATTATATATATTTCGTTTATTTCCATTTAAAACATATTTTATAAATTGTTTATAAATTCGTTTTAAAAACAATTCCAACTTCATTTTCAATTTTAAATCAAAATTGAATATTCTATATCGTTATAATATATAAATGATAATATTTTCAAAATATCAAATTTGAAATCATTTCCTTTTCAATATTCATTATAAAAATGAATCATATCGATATAAATATCGTTCGCGTCAAAATGGCGCATAACTAATCAACACGGCTCCCCATATTTCAATAATTTTGTGTCCATCCAAAATCGGACATCAAATTCACATTTCAATCCTTTACTGAATATTATTTTAAAATATTCGTTATTTTAAAATATTCGTTATTCTAATATAATCGTTTGTTCTGAATTGGAGTAAGACATAGTCAATTATCATAAATGTTATTTATATGGATTTCATACATCATATGTATACAACAACAATGATAAACAATCAACCATCATCCAGAGTGCACTGCAGAACTGCATAAGCGTTAAATATAAATAATTAACGCTTACAATAGTTTGTCTACCTATCAATTGACATACAACTAAACAATTGGGATTAATGTACGTCAAATACCATCCCAATACCCATGTGGGGTTTAAATCAACACACAAAGATTTTATTTGTGCAGTTGAGTGATGTGTAAAATATAACGTCCCAATCCATATAAGTCAAATGAGTGTACATAAACAAATCGTCCGATTTGTAAGTGAAAATTTATTTTCATTTCAGGAGAATTTTATGCCATTCATATATACGTTAAAAATTATATTTTTAATGATAAAATATTTTATTCAACACATGAATATTTTATACAGTACATTTATACAATAAAAATGATATTTTTATTATTCTAACATATTTTAGAAAATTTTGGCAGCATAACAGCGCGATACTAGAACCAGAATAAGGTCTAACCTTATCCCTCGCCTAATACTGGCTCGCCCCATACACATACCAACCCCAACCTATACAATTCACATCCTATATCAAATTCAACCAAACTCTTAATAGGGTTGCCAAATCCTATTAAATACCAATCAATCAAATAAAATAAACAAGCAAAGTCAAAGGTGTCGGGTGCTAATAAGCACTGTCTACATCTTAGTATATATTTAACTGCATTCAAAATTAGAGCGAGAAGTTCTCACCTTTGGTTTGCACTCCGTCATCTTTAATTTAACGGTTTGGATTCCGCTCTGCTTCCCGTTCGTTCCATCGCAACCTGTTTTACGCGGTTTTTGTTAAAAATCACATTTTTAAACAACGATTTTTATAAATAAAAATCACATTTTTATATTATTGATATATATATACATAATTTATATTCTTATAATGCTACTAATTATATAAAAATCATATTTTTATAATGCTATAATATATATAAAAATCATATTTTTAATTCAATGCTTATATAAAAATTATATTTTTATACAATGTTCTATATAATAAAAATCACATTTTTATTTCAATGTCATTTACATTTAAAAACTTAAAATAAATTCAATTTTATTTCTATAGAAATTACATTTTTATTTCAAAGTTGTATATATATAAAAACCCAATTTTTATTACAATGCTAGTTATATAAAAATTATATTTCTATTTTTAAAAACAATGCCATATTTATTTTAACAACAATGCTATATATATATATTTTAAACAATTTTATTTATATTTTAAATAAATTCTATAATAAATAAAAAAAGAAACTACCTTTCACTGATTAACATAGCAAACCCGTCGCTCCTTCTTGGTTCGAAACTAGGTCTTCGATTTGCGCGAATCAATGCGCTGACCTCCGATCAGATGCTTCCACGATGTGGGGCGCCGTGCCACCTCCCTACTCCGGCAGCTACGCCTAGCTCGAGGGCCCCCTATTTTTATGTGTCGCCTGGACATTTTCAAACATTCCACCTCCTGCCTTAAAACATTCCGCCTTATTCATTTTCTGCGATAAAATATGCGGCATTGATTTAAAAAAATATATTCTAAATCCCAGAAATAATCCCAAAAGTGCATGCAAAGAAAAAAAATAGTTGCATATATATGTGCAACTATTGGAAATAGTTTCATACATATATGCAACTATTTGAATACACATGCACATATTTATGTACGCCTCTTGAATATCTGCATACATATATGCAGTTTTTCTGTATATCTGCATACATGTGTGCATATATGACAAAATATATGCAAAAATGAACAAATTGTACGTATGTATACAGTTTTTAAATAAATTTATCAGAAGATGAATGTTTTCAAAGTGTGTGCATACGTGTATGCATTTATACTGCAGTTTTGAAGCGAAATTGAAATAAATGCATACATGAATGCAACTAATTGAATTATATGCATCTGTCAATGCATTTTACTGCATTTCGTTGTTTTTTTATGTAATTCTTGATTTTGATGTGGTTTTTGATGTTTTTTCACCTCAAATTTTTCCTGATTAATTGTTTTGATTAATTACGAATTTACGTGATTTTTTTTATTTTTTTGTTGAATTTTTGAAAAATAGGGACTAAATTTACAATATGTTTATGACCGGATGTGAGCCTAATTTAAAAAGTTAATAGGGACTTGTAAAAAATGCACCCTTTAATTTAAAAAATATATAAATTCCATAGTGATTATTTTGAATATTAAACTGGACATAACTTTTAATTTGTAATTCGAAATCTTAGTTTCTTACCTTCGTTATAAAGATATAGTTAAATAGATTCAAATATTTATTGTTTCGTCGAATTCTGATTTATATTGAATTCTTTATATTAAATTGAAATTAGAAATCGAATTTTCAAACTACCGCACCATTTCAGGCTCGTTTTATAATTAAAATAAATTTATTCATTCTAACTTCATCGAAATAAATTTTTAGTCGTTATTATTTTAAATAAATCATTTTAAATTCTCAAAATCCATTAAAATAGCTAAAATAAAAAATTTAAATTGGTTCTGAAAATCTGGGTTGTTACACTAATGCTCCATCTTGACCATCTTCTGATATTTTCAATGTTTGCGTATATGCTGGCCGGAATGGTTTCGAGTATAAATTCGATCCCTTTCTTTCCGCACCAACAATCGATAAAAGGTCAGATTTTAATAATCGGTTATTAACTATCAAAATAAACATCCATGCATCCATAAAATGAAAACGAATCCACTGGTTTGGCATATAGCATCCTTTGACCCTTTTTTAATGAATTTTACATCTTTCAATAACCAAAACATTTTACCTCTTATTTTACAATATACGAGTATTCTAGAAGCCATTTTACTTTCAATACTTGGGATACATTTTATAACTATATCCAAAATTTCACTTTGCCAATATTCGAACTTTCTATTTAACATTCTCTTTTGTTATAAGAAAACTCATTTATAACCCTTTTCATAAGTTTCAACTCATATATGCATTACATTTCAAAATCTTGCAATAAACGGTATGGAAATAATAAATCTTTTTCAGTATCTTCTAGAATTACAAACTAATATCATCCCTCGATAACAGCAAAGCCATTCAAGTTGGGGTATTCTAATTACCTCTCAGACCTTGATCGACCATGTTCTTATCTTAGGATAAATAAGAGTTCGTAATTCTAAAACTCGTATAAATGTGGAAACCCAAAATCTCATTTAATTCAAAATAGACCATTTCTTTATTTGAGAATATCAATTTATAATTTCCCTTTTTAAATAACTCATTTCATAAAAAATATAAGTTTGATCTTTAATACAACTTTTGACGATTTGTTTATAAGCTGGATTTGTTGAAAAATCCATTTACCAAATACTTACATTTACCTACTCAAATTAGGTTTTACCTTTCACTTAATTTATCTTTTTAAATGATTTCAATGAAAAAGAAATCATTTTTATTATTATTAAAATAATAATTTTTTATGGATATAAATTGAAGTAAAGTAATTTACTTCGTCATTTATCCACTTAGAAGTCGTTAACTTATTTATTAACTGAAAATCGATTAGTTAATCCTTTTTAAAGAATGCTTAGAATAATTATTACCTTGATAAACACCTTTGAACATTGTTAATAAAAACTTTATTCCATTTTAATTCAAAAATCGTATTCCAAAATCATATATGAATATAACTTTGGAATATTCAAAATTAATTTAATATCAGTTTTAAAACCTTTATTTTTGTTCATGCTACTAAGGAGACAAATGTCTACTAAAGTATCAAACCAAGAAATATTAACAATTTCACACTCAATAACAATATATGTTCATAATGATAGAAATTATCGGTAACTGTGAGAAATCTGGTTGGATTCCTCCAACCTATCCTTCCCTTCATCACAATGGTTTATTTCAATTTCACTACAACCATATATTTATCACAATAATCGGAAATAAACAGTTTAACAAATAACAATCAACAACCAATCAGTAACAACCATTATAGCGTCCAATTATCCATTTAATACGTTTATATTATTATAAACTAACCAACAAGGTAAGTTACCTCGCGTGGAATATAATCGTTAATATAATGATTATTAAAGTTAAACAAATGTTTAATTTAAATCAATGAATACTAAAATTATTCAGCAGTCATGCAAACAGTCATCAAATCATTCAATAATAAGAAAACAAAACACACAAATATTTAACCCAACTTATAAAATATAAGTGGAAGAACTGAGTGAGTTAAACTCGCCTTGCTTTGATTTGTCGCTAAAACGGTTTATTTTAATTAAATTAAACAATGTTTTACTTAATTAAAAACTCTGAAAGATGCCAACTTTGACTAAATCCGCTCCATCCCGTAGCGTCTGTCAACATGGTACCAACGTCACCTAGTTTATTCAACTCTGATAACATTCAAGCAAGTTATAACGATCTAAGTTATACATGGTTTATATTAAACCGATTAACCTTATATAAATCCCTAATTAATTATAAACTTACTAGTTACATTGTTTTAGCGGTTCCTGGTCGACATGTCTCTTCTGTTTCTCTTGAGCAGTACACGTCCAATAACTATCTTTTCCCACCATGCATGTAGCTAATTTATTCCTAGTCTCCTGCTTTTCATGCTACACGTTAAAAACTCCCCCCGGCTACTTCCAATTCTTCCCACGGTTATACCCTGTTTTCTAATTATTATTATAAATAGGGCCTATGGCCCATAACGCCCTACATCAGCCCATTTCCCATGCATTTCTTCTTCATGTATCCTCTCCCCATCCGCTATGTCATGTTTCTCCTCCCTGCATGTAGTACATGCGAGCCTCCCCATAAATATTTCTTCCATCTCCATAAAGCTCCCTTCCCCATTTCTAACACATTCCCCTCTTCTTAGCAGGTTTCACCACCTACTTCCCATTGCTAACGCATCTCCATAAAGCCCACTTCCATCGTTACTTTCTAAACCCATAGTAGCTTCCCCTTATGAACAGTACGAGCAAAATGTCCCCAAACATTGCTTGCCATGCATGTCGTTCACCCCTTTCTGTTTCTCCCCACATTTCTATTTCAAAACCTGCTGCCATTAGACTTTAAACTTTCCCACTCAAATCCTCTTTCGCTGAAACATGATCCGCATCCTCTCACAGAGCACACCAACCCTCAACCAACCCTGTCTTTCTCCACCGGTCACGCTCCAGCTTTCTCATCGTGTATATATATTTTAAAATAAATGGTGGCCTGCGCTATATACTCTATGTTGAAGACAAAGGTCACGAGAAGTTTGATTAAAAATGTGGACGTTTTCATTGAGGAGGAGCTGCGTTTTTATTTTTATTTTGCTAAATGGAAGTTTTGAAGATAGGAGAAGACAAGGAGGAGCGTATCCATATATATACAGAGGAGCAGGTGATAGGATAATCACCATGTCATTTCTTAGAGCATCTCCAACTGTTCGGGTGTAGAATTTTAAATTTCTACACTCTGAATAATCGGAATAGGAAAATTTCCCAACAGTTTTGGATCCACGCGGTTGTTAAACAAACGCATGGATCTACGCGATTGTTCAACAAGCGCGTAGACCACGCGTTTGTTTAACAACTGCGTGGATCCACGCGTTTGTTTAACAACCGCGTGGGACCACTATTTTTATATGTGTATATATTATGTTAATTTTAAGCAAATTGTGTTTAATATAATTATGTTAATTTCTAATACTATTTTAATATATTGTTCGTTTAAAATTTTGTACTACTATTTTAATATGTGTACATACTGTTTCATATGTGTTTTTAATTTATATTCATATTGGAAGAACATAACTTGATACCGAAATTTTGACTACAAAGTTGCTTACAAGAAATAACAATGAAATAAATACTAAAACTTATGATGCACGTACAAGCAATAAGCAAAATCATTTGGCTATTCAGCACCGTATCGGGTTATCTAACTATAACGCAGTTTGTAAGTTTCGTACCCAACAAAATCAGTCCCATACTCTGCAAGGTAATGAGAATCATAAGTTGCCCGATTTGTTTTAAATATGTTTTCATCTTCAACTGTCTCTATAATCTTCTGGTATCGTTCACAAGTATCAAAGAAACGCCAATGAGCCATATGAATTTCAGTAGAAGTTCGTGTAGTGGTGAATTTACGATGATTGTTATGTAATCTTGTTATCATAGACCAAAATTCTTCACGGGTAAGCCCTCCTCCATTTTGCAACAGCAGCAAATGTAATAACCCATATTTTTGAATAACATGTTATAACATAAATGGAGGCAGAATTAAACTGTAAAATCTGAATCAAGGGAAATGGGCTGTGCCATTGCGTTTGTCTCGGAAAAATACGCGAAATAGAGTCCGAGTTTTCGAAATCGGAGTCTGTATGAACAAGATATGGCCTCGCGAAGTTTCACGAAAAATTCACAAATTAAAGTATACTTAATTAAGTGAAATGGGTTGCACAGAGATATATATATATTGATATATATATATATAATTGAAAATTAAATAAATAAATATGCAAAAATGTTCAAAACAGCGAATTGGGAGAGGGGAATAACCGAACCGGCCGATTTTTGAGGTCGACCCGAGCTCGCTGGGTCGACTAGGGGTTAATCTAGGGTGTTTGGCTGTCAACCCGTGGGCCGATTCGCTAAAATGCAGATTTTGCATTTGAATGGTCCTCATGGTTCAGCTTTAATCTAAAGGCCCTAGATGGTTCCTACACTTGACTTCTTCCCCAAGACATGCTTTGATGGCTTGGATTGAATCTAGGGTTAATCCTATGGCTAATACTATCCTAAAACTCTATAAAAAGACCCCTAAGGCTAGGCTAAATCATCATTATTCATTCCTACAACTAAACTATGCCAAAATTGTTCCTCTCATGGCCTCCACTCTCATGCTAAAATTCCTAAGTTTATTTCTATGAGAGATTTTGGGTGCATACAAGTATTTTCAAGCTTGTATGAGTGTTCTTAGTTTGCATTCAAGTCAAGTTGCAACATTTCTATTTCAAAGCAAGAGTTTTTATTGATTTGGCTCAAGGGTTTTCATTTGGAGCTTGCATATTTGGGTTTTTGGTGCTTGCATAAGGGCTTCGTCTCAATCTTTATAATAAATAATTATTTGTGTCTTCATAGCATGGTAAGCCCTTTTCTACTTTCTTTCTTTGAACTCTAAAGTTAAATGAATGATGCAAGTTTGGGGTTGATCATTATATGCAAGTTTAGTTGATCATTATATGCAAGTTTGGTTGGTCATTATATGCAAGTTTGGTTGATCATTATATGCAAGTTTGGTTGTTCATTATATGCAAGTTTGGTTGGTCATTATATGCAAGTTTGGTTGGTCATTATATGCAAGTTTGGATGATCATTATGCAAGTTGGTTTAATCATTATGTATGACACATGTTGCTATGTTATGCAAGTTTGGGTTGATCATGTTATCATGTTATGCAAGTTAAACTTGAGGTTTTGAGCATAAAGCTCCAAGCTTTATATTAAAGGTTGCATTTTGGCAACATGAAAGTTATCATATCCCTTATGATAACTTGCATGTGAGGCAAAATGCGAACTTCTAGCAACTTCTACATGTTATTTATCACCATGTATCACTCATATGCTAAGTTTGGTTTTATGCATGCTTTTGAAGCCTAATAATGCAATATGCAAGTATATGAACATATGTACATTTCATATGCCACCATGTTAAACTTGTGGCTTCAACACCTATATGCCAAGGTTATGCCAAGTTTCCTATTTTATCCTTTATGCGTTGTTGCGATTATGTAAACGATGGGATTACGTTGGGGTTGGGTAACATAATGACATGAACATGATTTTTGTAACATGACGTGATATGTTAACTTGTAATTATGATTTGGAAACATAATGGACATGACACTTAGAAAATATGAGTGTGGCCAACTCGAGGTTGGGTTGAGTTTGTAGCATAAATCTACCCGGACCCGCCCGGCTTAACTAGTGGCTACAAACAATAGGACCCAATGTGAGAAGTTGGTCATGTTGTGCTCGAACCCGAGGTTAGACCTAGTTGTGGTGTAAAGCTACCCGGACCCGCCCGGCTTAACTAGTAACCACAACAAAGTCTAATGTGAGAGGTTAAAGCGCATTAAGTTAATTAATGCCTCCTGATTAGGGTTAAGTCATGGTCCACTTAATACTTAACCAATTTGGGCTTGATGGATTAATCGAGGTTAAGTCGGGAGCCTTGGGTACCCTTAACCGATTTAATCCACATGTGGATCGGGTTAACCACATTTAACCTGTTAAGAAACCCTAGTTGCGTGGTCCTTTTCAGCAGTAACCTTCTTCGTAGTATCATAAGACCCTAGGACTAGGCTTGGGTGGGGCACGATTACTGGGCTGATTGTAAGAGACCAAAAGAGACGGCTGAATGATGCCCCGGTTGTTCAGGCGGACCATGGTCGTGCACATCAAGTCCGGAGTTGAACACGGGCTACGGTAGGTTTGGACTGTGCATCACGGAATGGTGTCAGAGGGTTACACCATAGGGCCTGATACACCCTAGGGTGGACCCTGCACAGTCAACTACATTACATGATTACGCCGCATGACACCGACACTTGACGAGTTAGGCTTATAGGGAGCCGATCGACTAGACCGAGTTGTTGGACCTTGATTTAGGTCATCTCATGATGATGGGCCAAGCTTGGGCCAAGGGATCAATTCTTGTTTTTACTTGACATGTTAGAATGCTAGTACACCCGTGGTGCAAAACTTAACCTTGATTATGCGATGACACCTTTATCTATCTTGTTAGTTAATCATCATGCCAGTATGTTGTTATCCTTATGTTCATCTCAGCTTCTAATGCCAGTTAACTTTACTAGTTCATAGACAGATAGTAGTAGGGTTTACCAGTCTTTTTGACTGAACTGTTTTCTTTCGCCTCTTTTCTTCCGTTTCCCCCCCTCAGGTCCTCAGGGTGGGAACATTGGAGCTTAGCTTGGATCTTTCTAGCTTGCTTACTGGGTTTGCCCATGTACGGGTTTGGACATTGAGCTAGCTATGGTTTATCACTTCACTTTGGGGATAGTACTTTATGTATTTCAGTTTTCAGTTTATGCTTTTGTCTAGACTTTGTTTATTGGAAAATAATGATCAAGTACTTTGTTGTAATATGACTATGGTTTTGAAATGCTAGTTTAATCCGCTGCTTTATTTACTCTGTTTTGCTTATATGTTCTGTCTTGTGATATCTGCATGCATGTTTACCTTGTTTAAACGCCCCTCCAAAGTTAGTGTCCTTGCAAGAGTGGCACTGGCGGAGGTGGGGTGTTACATTTGGTATCAGAGCGAGGTTTACAAGATTTGAGCAAATGTGTTTTTGAAACTTACCTTTTGAAAAACTATTTTCAAAACCAATTAAGTATTTTCCAAGAAAAGTCTAGTTTATTTTAAAAGGCTATTCCCCAAAAGCCACTAGCACTATCCTTCTTTTCTTCGTTCTGAATCTATCCATCTTTTTCTTTGTTCAGTATGGCCGATAATTTTTCCATTCTGGAGGGCGTACCAGTACCTATTTGGTTTAGAAGGTACATGGGGCAAGGGCAAATGAAGCCGGCCCCGCGAACATTGCTCCTCCTTCCCCCATGGCTAACATTTCTCCTCCCACCGTAACTGAAGTTCCTCCTCCTCCTCCTCAGAATCCACAAGCGGATTTCGCAAAAATTTGCAAGGACTTTAAGGCGATGGGTGGTAAGAACTTTATCGGAACGGAGACTCCCGTGGAGGCAAGAAACTGATTAAAGGAAACTGAAGACCTCTTTGCTATCTTTGATGTGGAAGATCGTAGGAAAGTTCTGTTGGCGGTATGGCTATTGAAAGGGGAAGCTGCTTATTGGTGGGTAGTCACCACCACTACTAGACCCATTGAGACTTGGGATGACTTTAGGAGAAGGTTTGGACTAAAGTTTCTATCATCGACAGAAGAGAACCTTCAGCTAGAGAGGTTCCTATCACTAAAGCAAGGGGACATGACCGTTAGAGAATACGTGGATAAGTTTAATCAACTTGCTCAGTTTGGTCTAGAATGGGTTAACACCGCTCGGAAGAAGGCCCTACGCTTTGCTCTAGGATTAAATGAGCCCTTGCGCGGTTTGGCCATATCTCATATACCCCTGGGGGCGACCTTCGAGAGTTTGGTGAATATGACCCTACTTCAAGAGGAAGATAAGAGTGGCAAGAAGGAGGTCAAGGCAAATGAGTCAAAAGGCAAGAAGGAAGATACCGAGAAAAGAGATAAGAACAACAACAATAGCAAGGACAATAAGTCAAGAGAAAGAAGGAAGTGCAACTTCTGTGGGATTACTGGGCACATAGCCAAAGACTGCACGAAGAAGAGGAGGAAGTTGGGCGAATGCTTTCACTGTGGAGAGCCTGGACATCTTAGCAAGGATTGCCCCAAGAAGCAAGGACAAGGGTAAGGGCAGAATCAGCATGCAGGACCTTCTGGAGGGCTAGTGCATACGCTCAACATCGCTCCAGTTCTTGATCGAGGTAGTATTTCTGTAGGAAACCTTGTTTACATTTCTGATTTCCCTGTTCATACCTTGTTTAATTCTGGCGCATCGCATAGTTTTATTTCTGATTTTGTTGAAAGTTTGCACCTAAGTACTAGTCTAGTTGAGATCCCGTTATTGTTTCAAATCCAATTGGGGGTTCCACCCATCTATCTGTGATTTGTGTGGATTTGAAAATCTCTATCTTGAGCATAGAATTCATGTGTAATGCTTAGGTTCTCGGGTTTATGGGATACGGGTTGATTTGGGTGTGGATTGGTTGTGAACATAGGGTGGTGAGGCTCATGATTCGCCTCGGTAATACCCTAGAAATTTCTTGTAACCTTAGAGGTCCCGTCATGTTATGTTATCTTGAATCTCTTGACTCGTCCATCGATGATCTGCGATCTGTAAGGGTGGTCCGAGACTATCCTGATGTCTTTGAAGAAGTTAAGGGGTTACCCCCTAAACGAGAGATAGATTTCCGCATTTATCTAATCGATAATGCCAAGCCAGTATCATTGCCCGTTAGGCACATGGCCCCTCGAGAAAGAAGGGAGCTCAGTAAGCAAATCAAGGAATTGCTTGAGAAGAGTTTTATTAGACGAAGCATTTCTGAGTGGGGTGCTCCGGGGGTATTCGCTACTAAGGCGGATTGACTAATGCACCCGCCTACTTTGTAGACTTGATGAGTAGGGTGTTCAGGGAGTTCCTCAACAAGTTTGTTGTTGTCTTCGTGGATGATATTCTGATCTTCTCAAAGGATGAGGAAGAGCACGCTAGGCATCTCAAGGAAGTGATGGATACACTTAGAGCGCATCAGTTGAAAGCCAAGTTCTCCAAATGTCATTTCTGGAGAAGGGAAGTTCGGTTTCTTGGACATATAGTTTCCAAGCAAGGCATAGCGGTGGATCCCGCGAAAGTGGTTGTGGTTCAAGATTGGAAGACTCCTAGGGATGCAACCGAAGTAAGAAGTTTTCTCGGTTTGGCGGGCTACTATAGGAAGTTCATCAGGGACTTCGCTAAGATCTCGGCCCCTCTTACTAAGTTGACGAAGAAGAACTTAGTCTTTGCAAGGGACTTGGAGTGTGAGCTTGTTTTTCAAAGGCTCAAGAGAGCCCTTACCTCGGCTCCAGTTTGGCAACGTGGATTGACACTGTTTTCAAGAGATAGTTTTCTGCATGGGATGCAGTATAATATGTAAACGAGATCCAAGATTCACTAACAAATCTTGGAAAGCTTGCACGAAACCATGAGCACACAGTTATGTTTAAGCCAAGTATTTTAGGCAAAGAATAAGTGGAAGTGGAACGAGAAGCAAGGGTGAAATGATTTCTAACTCATATTTTGGGAACAAGAATTAAGAACTACGGAATTGCGAAGATAAAAGACGGTCAGGGCACGATGGGATTAAGCACAAGAAAATGCGGCTTAGAAGATTGAAGTCTAGATACGCACATTTAATCTCTTTCTAAGTGTATATCCTTGATCCCTATTGTTCCGTAGAGGTTACTCGCATGCTACCTTTTAAGTATATCCTCTCAGTCCTATCCTCAATCTTAGTTCTGTTACAAACCCCCTAAGGAGTATGGCTAGCCTATTTGTGATATATGGTTGGGGTGAAGAAGTTCGCCACCAAACTATTTGGGCTTTATGGGATATGGGTAAAAACTGATAGATTTACAAAGAGAGCCCATTTTATTCCGGTGAAAAGCAAGAGGACCGTATCGCGGCTAGCATCTGTTTATCTTCAAAAGATAGTGCGGCTGCATGGAGTTCCTTCTAGCATAGTTAGCGATCGTGACCCAATTTTCACTAGCCAGTTCTGGAACAGTTTGCAAGAAGCAATGGGTATGCGATTGAATCTGAGTACAGCCTATCATCCCCGGACGGATGGCCAAACCGAAAGGGTGAATAGAGTGCTAGAAGATCTTTTGAGGTTTTGTGTTCTCGACTTCGGTGGTACTCTGGAAGACCACCTTCCTCTTGTAGAGTTTGCTTATAATAATAACTATCAAGCCAACATAGGGATGGCACCATTTGAAGCATCGTATGGGAGGCCGTGCAAGCCACCAACATGTTGGTGGGAAGACGACGGATAAGCTTATAATTGAGCCCGACATGATAAGGGACACATCCGAGAGGGTTGAATTGATTCGAAGACGGATAAGAACGGCCCAAGACAGACAGAAATCCTATGCAGACAAGCGAAGGACAGACTTGGAATTTAAAATTGGAGATATGGTCTTTGTGAAGATTTCTCCTTTGCGAAATATGGTTCGCTGACACCAAGGATCGTAGGACCCTTCCCTACTATAGAAAGAGTCGGGAAGATGACTTATAAGGTGGAATTGCTGAGAAGCTGGCCGGAGTGCATAATGTCTTACATGTCTCGCATCTCCGGAAGTGTTTGCACAGAACCGCCAAAGTGGTTGAACCAAGTATTCTTGAAGACATGGAGGTAGAGGATGAAGCAACCCTGAGACGAGCTCCGATTCGTATCATGGAAATGAAGACAAAGAAGCTAAGAAGCAAAGAAGTTAAGCTTGTTAAGGCGCAATGGAGTGAAACAGAGGGAGACGCAACTTGGGAAACCAAGGAGAAGAGGCGCATGCTTTATCCATTTCTCTTGGAGGATACATTTTCAATCACTTTTCCTAGATTGGTATATCTTCCCTTTGCTATCCATGCTTATCTAGTTTATCTTGTTTCGTAAATCTTGTCATGAGAACCTTAGGTAGAAACCCTTGGTTGAAACATGTATTTGAAACATGTTATGTTTGATGTTTGCAAGTGGTTGCAAGTGTTTGCAAGTGGATACTCGTGGATGCATAATACACGTTAGGCACTAAGATCGGCTCACACACTTTCATACCGCATATGCATGAGTGTTTATGCTTATTCATGGATGAAAACTTGTTATGCTATCATGTGGATGTTGCATATGGATGAATGTTATGTGCACTCATGTAGAGATTATAAATTATGTTAGGAATTTGCATACATATGGACTCATTTCACTAACATATTTTGCATTAAGGGGGTTTACTGAATCAGTAACCTCCTGATTTTCGCATTAGATAAGTACATATACACACACCTTTGCATATGATCATACAACATTTAGAACCTTTTAAGGACAATGATTGCTCGTGGATGATGTTTTGAGTAGATGGATGATGGATGGTAGGATACGTTCTTCCTAGCTTGGAGATTTCGGGGACGAAATCCTTTAAGGAGGGGAGAATGTAACAACCCGTATTTTTGAATAACATGTTATAACATAAATGGAGGCAGAATTAAACTGTAAATTCTGAATCAAGGGAAACGGGCTGTGCCATTGCGTTCGTCTCGGAAAAATACGCAAAATAGAGTCCGAGTTTTCGAAAATCGGAGTCCGTATGACCAAGATATGGCCTCGCGAAGTTTCACGAAAAATTCACAAATTAAAGTATACTTAATTAAGTGAAATGGGTTGCACAGAGAAATATATATATATTGATATATATATATATATATATATAATTGAAAATTAAATAAATAAATATGCAAAAATGTTCAAAACAGCGAATTGGGAGAGGGAAATAACCGAACCGGCCGATTTTTGAGGTCGACCCAAGCCCGTTGGGTCGACTAGGGGTTAATCCAGGGTGTTTGGCTGTCAACCCGTCGGCCGATTCGCTCAAATGCAGATTTTGCATTTGAATGGTCCTCATGGTTCAACTTTATTCTAAAGGCCCTAGATGGTTCCTACACTTGACTTCTTCCCCAAGACATGCTTTGATGGCTTGGATTGAATCTAGGGTTAATCCTATGGCTAATACTATCCTAAAACTCTATAAAAAGACCCCTTAGGCTAGGCTAAATCATCATTATTCATTCCTACAACTAAACTATGCCAAAATTGTTCCTCTCATGGCCTCCACTCTCATGCTAAAATTCCTAAGTTTATTTCTATGAGAGATTTTGAGTGCACACAAGTATTTTCAAGCTTGTATGAGTGTTCTTAGTTTGCATTCAAGTCAAGTTGCAACATTTCTATTTCAAAGCAAGAGTTTTTATTGATTTGGCTCAAGGGTTTTCATTTGGAGCTTGCATTTTTGGGTTTTTGGTGCTTGCATAAGGGCTTCGTCTCAATCTTTATAATAAATAATTATTTGTGTCTTCATAGCATGGTAAGCCCTTTTCTACTTTCTTTCTTTGAACTCTAAAGTTAAATGAATGATGCAAGTTTGGGGTTGATCATTATATGCAAGTTTGGTTGATCATTATATGCAAGTTTGGTTGATCATTATATGCAAGTTTGGTTGGTCATTATATGCAAGTTTGGTTGATCATTATATGCAAGTTTGGTTGATCATTATATGCAAGTTTGGTTGATCATTATATGCAAGTTTGGTTGGTCATTATATGCAGGTTTGGTTGATCATTATATGCAAGTTTGGTTGGTCATTATATGCACGTTTGGTTGATCATTATACGCAAGTTTGGTTGATCATTATATGCAAGTTTGGATGATCATTATGCAAGTTCGTTTAATCATTATGTATGACACATGTTGCTATGTTATGCAAGTTTAGGTTGATCATGTTATCATGTTATGCAAGTTAAACTTGAGGTTTTGAGCATAAAGCTCCAAGCTTTATATTAAAGGTTGCATTTTGGCAACATGAAAGTTATCATATCCCTTATGATAACTTGCATGTGAGGCAAAATGCGAACTTTTAGCAACTTCTACATGTTATTTATCACCATGTATCACTCATATGCTAAGTTTGGTTTTATGCATGCTTTTGAAGCCTAATAATGCAATATGCAAGTATATGAACATATGAACATTTCATATGCCACCATGTTAAACTTGTGGCTTCAACACCTATATGCCAAGGTTATGCCAAGTTCCCTATTTTATCCTTTATGCGTTGTTGCGATTATGTAAACGATGGGATTACGTTGGGGTTGGGTAACATAATGACATGAACATGATTTTTGTAACATGGCGTGATATGTTAACTTGTAATTATGTTTTGGAAACATAATGGACATGACACCTAGAAAATATGAGTGTGGCCAACTCGATGTTGGGTTGAGTTTGTAGCATAAATCTACCCGGACCCGCCCGGTTTAACTAGTGGCTACAAACAATAGGACCCAATGTGAGAAGTTGGTCATGTTGTGCTCGAACCCGAGGTTAGACCTAGTTGTGGTGTAAAGCTACCCGGACCCGCCCGGCTTAACTAGTAACCACAATAAAGTCTAATGTGAGAGGTTAAAGCGCATTAAGTTAATTAATGCCTCCTGATTAGGGTTAAGTCATGGTCCACTTAATACTTAACCAATTTGGGCTTGATGGATTAATCGAGGTTAAGTCGGGAGCCTTGGGTACCCTTAACCGATTTAATCCACATGTGGATCGGGTTAACCACATTTAACCCATTAAGAAACCCTAGTTGTGTTGTCCTTTTCAGCAGTAACCTTCTTCGTAGTATCATAAGACCCTAGGACTAGGCTAGGGTGGGGCACGATTACTGGGCTGATTGTAAGAGACCAAAAGAGACGGCTGAATGATGCCCCAGTTGTTCAGGCGGACCATGGTCGTGCACATAAAGTCCGGAGTTGAACACGGGCTACGGTAGGTTTGGACTGTGCATCATGGAATGGTGTCAGAGGGTTACACCATAGGGCCTGATACACCCTAGGGTGGACCCTGCACAGTCAACTACATTACATGATTATGTCGCATGACACCGACACTTGACGAGTTAGGCTTATAGGGAGCCGATCGACTAGACCGAGTTGTTGGACCTTGATTTAGGTCATCTCATGATGATGGGCCAAGCTTGGGCCAAGGGATCAATTCTTGTTTTTACTTGACATGTTAGAATGCTAGTACACCCGTGGTGCAAAACTTAACCTTGATTATGCGATGACACCTTTATCTATGTTGTTAGTTAATCATCATGCCAGTATGTTGTTATCCTTATGTTCATCTCAGCTTCTCATGCCAGTTAACTTTACTAGTTCATAGACAGATAGTAGTAGGGCTTACCAGTCTTTTTGACTGACCTATTTTCTTTCGCCTCTTTTCTTCCGTTCCCCCCCCCCTCAGGTCCTCAGGGTGGGAACATTGGAGCTTAGCTTGGATCTTTCTAGCTTGCTTACTGGATTTGCTCATGTACGGGTTTGGACATTGAGCTAGCTATGGTTTATCACTTCACTTTGGGGATAGTACTTTATGTATTTCAGTTTTCAGTTTATGCTTTTGTCTAGACTTTGTTTATTGGAAAATAATGATCAAGTACTTTGTTGTAATATGACTATGGTTTTGAAATGCTAGTTTAATCCGCTGCTTTATTTACTCTGTTTTGCTTATATGTTCTGTCTTGTGATATCTGCATGCATGTTTACCTTGTTTAAACGCCCCTCCAAAGTTAGTATTCTTGCAAGAGTGGCACTGGCGGAGGTGGGGTGTTACAGCAAATCTCTCTTATCATCTTCGATATAGGATTTCACGAGTATAACTAAGTCCTGAGGAGAGAAATATGTTGTAGTACCACTGGAGCTAGCTTCACCTTGGTTGGGACGATTACGGTTAACCACTTGCCTTCTTATGTTTTTGCGTGTACGTCCTTTTGCTTTTTGAACTTCAACTATTTGTTGAGTACCACGAACAATTTCATTTTGAACTGGTTCTTCTGCCTCTTCAACTTGTGTATCTGGAACGAAACCACAATCTTTTTCCTCCTCCTTGTTCCGCTCATACTCATCAAACATTTTATCAACGAGTTCATCACTTCTTATCCAATCGTCCATTTAAGCTACACACAAACAAGAAACATATTATGTACACAAAGACATACGTAAACACGTAGAAGGAACAAGAGTACTAGTTTCTTACCTTATCATCGTGACTTTTGTAGAATACACAATTCTGTAGGTATGATTGGGGGACGAAGTGTAAACTATTTAAACAAGGGGGTTGCTTTTTGGTAAAGCTCTGTCATCATTATTTCAGCAGTACAAGATACAGACATATGACAAGACAACTCTCTGTCCTCAATAGTTGAGTAGCTACGTCTCTGCATTTCAGCAGTTGATGTTACTACAGTCTGCACCACTAGGGTAACATGTTATAGGGTAACGTTTCTGCATTTCAGCAGTTGATGTTACTACACTTTGCACCACTAGGGTAACGTGTTATATGGTAACGTTTCTACATTTCAGCAGTTGATGTTACTACACTCTGCACCACTAGGGTAACATGTTATAGGTTGTCCAACGAATAAAAACAACTTGACTTGACAACTTGTACTGATTAAAGATGAGCTGACCACTGCTTTAATAAAGAAAAGCCGGAAATAAGGGGAATTGTCGACCTTTAATGAAGCAAAGCCAGGGTCATCCCCGTGTCATATCACCTTGAAGAAAAATAACTATATAAGTTAAGGGGTCGTCACATGTACACTACCACAACACTACATTGCCCCTATAAATATATACGGTTAGCACTTTATAGTTAGCTGGAACCATAATTTTCATCAAAATAATAAAATGTCTTCATGGTCATGGCCCTCGTCAATGGATTCGAACTATGATCAAAACTTTCCTGAGCGTCCTCCTTCAAGTCCAAGAACAGATATTGATTGGAATATCGAATACCAAGAGCGACACTACGAGGAATTGCATCAAGTCTACCTGGAGTTGGCCCGCATGATGATTCATCCACCAGTTGCTCATGTTCCAGATGTAGGTCATCAAGAGGCTGTAAATGAAGAACGCTTACAAGCGGCTACAGTACCTAATCCTCCGACTGTTCCAGATGTAGGTCATCAAGAGGTACGACGAGTTTTAGGTGAGCAGTCTCCTAACGAGCAGGAAGTTAACTCCTATCCCGTTTATTGCCACTGTGGTTACCTGGTAGAGGTGGTAGTCCGGGCTGACGGAGAGGATATTGGTCGCAGGATCCAATTATGCTCGCTATGGCCTAACGGATGCAATTATTTTGAGTGGATAGACGACCGTTTCCCTCCAAGGGCTATTTCTTATGCAAACGAGCTAGAACAAGAGATTAGGCGACTTCGAACTCTATGAATTAGCGTAACAATTAATGTGTTTGCGTACTAAAACTACTATCGTAAGCTGTTGTGTCTTTACAAGCTTTTGTATCTTTATGCTTATTGTTGTATCCTTAAGTTTAACGGTGTTATAGTTGTATCCCTAAGTTTATTGTTGGATTTATTGGTGCTATTCTCAAAAAACAACAATATGAGTATTAACAATAACATAATAAATTACAAGTACAACAGAAAGAGACATAAAGATAACAATACAATACAACCAGTACAAGATGATACAGCCACTGTAACTGTTGCTTTATATCAGTAATACAACAAATGCTGCTTTAAAAAAAGTGCTACTTTATGTCTGTGATACTCCAGTAACCAATGCATGACTTGCTTTATGTCAGTGATACTCCAGTAACCAATGCAAGACTTGCTTTATGTCAGTGATACTCTAGTAACCAATGCATGATTTTCTTAATGACAAGCATACTCCAGTAACCGATGCACGACTTGCTTTATATCAGTTATACTCCAGTAACCAGTGCATGACTTGCTTTATGACAAGCATACTGCGGTAACCAATGCATGTCACATTATGGTATCCAATGAAGACCAAAATGTAGAAAAATTATGTTATATAAGGTGGAAAACTTGCAACATTCACTACTCAGACACAGTCCACAATTTGTACTGTATACACTCAAAAACTCAAAAGACCACAATGTCCACCGTAGAGTGTTTGTTGTTCGATGATAGTGACGAAGAGTTTGATGTTATGGTGGATGATCATTTTCGACGACAAAGACAGCTTATAGGTGCATTAAGAGATGGTGAATCTAGCGAATCTCATGGAGGTTCTGTTGTAGGCCGTCGATATAAAAATCGACATCATGCATTGCACAACGAGAGACTAATAGAAGATTATTTTGTCTCAAATCCGAGGTATACAAGTACAGAGTTTAGAAGGTGATTCCGAATGAGGCGCCCTTTGTTTCTTCGAATCCTAGAATGTATTAAACAACACGATTCCTACTTTATCTACAAACGCAATACTTCTATGACAATGAGGCTCACCGGAATTCAAAAGATGACAGCTGCACTGCGTATGATAGCCTATGGAGGTCCTGCTGACGCTCAATACGAAAATTTGAAAATGGCAGAAAGCACAGTACTAGAATGCTTAGATTATTTCTGCCAAGTTATCGTAGACGTTTACGGTAATCAATACTTGTGTAGACCAAACGAAGCCGACATTACAATGTTAATGGATATGCACGACAGCAGAGGATGGCCAGGGATGTTAGGATCTTTAGACTGCGTGCATTGGGAGTGGAAGAATTGTCCTAAAGCATTAGCTGGAGCTTATCAGGGTAAGTCTCATACGTCAACTATTATACTTGAAGCTGTAGCGTCGTACGAATTGTGGATATGGCATGCTTTTTTCGGAATGCCAGGTTAGAACAATGATTTAAACATAGTTGAACGCTTAACGTTGTTTAATGATTTGGAAAATGGTAGACCAGTTCCACATCATTTTGCTTTAGAGGGTCACGAGTATGACCATGGATATTACCTAGGCGATGGTATACACCCGCAATGGAATACGATTGTCAAGACAATACCAAACCCACAAAACAATAAACAAGCAAAGTTTGCAGCACTGCAAGAAGGGAAAAGAAAGGATGTAGAAAGAGCGTTTGGCGTTTTACAATCCAGATTTGCTATAGTCAGTAATCCATGCAGACTTTGGTCTCCAATTAAAATGACTAGGATAATGTATACTTGTGTTATTTTACATAACATGATTATAGAGGACGAAAGAGACATATAGGATGATTTCAATTACGACTGCACTGTTCCACCACCAGAGATTTGGCGTGAAAATATGATTGAAAGCGAACTAGAGCTTGAGTTTCATGTCAAAAGCCAAATGGCTTACCGTAACGCACACATTCATCGAAGACTCCAGCAAGATTTAATAAATCATTTATGGAACTTTATTGGAAGTCAGTGAAACTATTTACCCTTGGTTCTTGTGTTTTCGTTGCTTTAGTAGTTCTAATATTGTACTTTGTATCCTTTAATCAATATCTGAAACTACGTATCCGTTAAATGTTAGTGATATCATGTATCCGTTAAATGTTAGTGCAATCATGTATCTTAAGTTTTTTTGCAAATGTTGATTGTTTTTGTTTAATTACATCTTCATGTCAAAATTTCGGTGGAAGGAAGATAAATATCACAAAATTTTCATTAAACACTCCACGCGTCTGTTAAACAACCGCTTGAGTATAAGCGGTTGTTGAACAGGCGCGCGCTTGTTGAACAGACGCGTAATCCTACGCGTTTGTTCAACAACTGCTTCGGGAGTTTGGACATTCCGAAACTCTTCTCCCAGATGTCGGAACAAATCGGACTTTGCAAACTCAGTTGGAGGCCAAAACGAGTGTAGATTTCTGAAAATTGGATTTCCAATCTTTTGTTGGACTTGCTCTTAATTGGTACAAGGTTTCCCGAAAAAGAAACTAGGTTAGGTCGGCGTGTGGTTGTGTGTTAATTTCATTCGAAAGGGACTGCTGAAGGGAACATATGACTTCATTTTCATATCCAGTCTATACGAATGGTAGAATAATTGTACAAAGTAAATGGGTAGCGGTCCTTTTTAGAGTTGAAGAAATGGGGTAGTATAAAATATATATAGTTGCATGACTTTGTTGTGCCGTGAATTTCCTTCGAGTAGGTATGTGATAAAGCTTTCAAATATGGATTGTGCATTGGTACATAGGATGGTAGAAATAATATGATAGGAAAACTTTAATGTGGAAGGTAGCTTTAATTATTTAGTATATGGTTATAAGATTTCACAGCTATTTTACGTTGCCATTAAATATACACACTGCTAAAAACCCAACTTCAAATTCAACCAAAATAAATACACTATTATGTCTCGATGTTCCGATTCCAACGAAACTAATTTCCTTGAAAACAGACTCCATTTGCAAAAATGGTGCTATTTAGAACT
Organism: Allium sativum; assembly: GCA_030737875.1. Lineage (NCBI taxonomy): Eukaryota > Viridiplantae > Streptophyta > Magnoliopsida > Asparagales > Amaryllidaceae > Allium > Allium sativum. The sequence goes on from CM060909.1 coordinate 78,477,822, forward strand.
CAATTTATTCATCAGTTCCCTTTAAATTTCGTCTACTGACAAAATAACTCTGTTTGGCTCCAAACTTGAAATCTGGCAATAATCAGCTATATAATATTGATAAAATATAATTAAATACTAAATAATTCAATTAAAATAATAATATATTGTTATCAAATATATTCAAATGGAATAACATATGGCTTTAAATTAAACCACCTATAGATTCAAAACTCAATGTTTCGAAAATTTGGATTAAATAGTATAAAATTTCATATATATATTTATAAATAAATCATTATAATTTAAAAACGATTCCATAACGACTATTCTAACATTTTATTTGAACATATATTACAATCTAAATGATGAAATCTCGATTTTTCTTTATTATTAGAAAATTATCATCCAACAGATTCAAACATTTCTCGTTTCATAGAAATCCTTCTTATATCGGATCCTGTATATTCAATGAAAGTTCAAAACTCAATATCACAAAATACCGCGTCGTTTCGAGCTCGTTTTAATTAAATTATAAATTTATATATTCAAACTCCGTTTTTATTAAATAAATTCAATATAAAAATCCATTAAATCAATATTTAAAACAGAATTAAATATTCGTAATAAATGCTAAAATATCTGGGACATTACATTCTTCCCCCCTTAAAAGAATTTCGTCCCCGAAATTGCAAGGTAAGAAGAATGCTCCAAACCCAATCATTTTTCAAAATAATCATATTAAAATTATCATAAAAAATTATTCTATGTTATAAAATTTTCGAAGAAATTTGACGGCACCTCCTCTGCATGGCTCGATCGCTACAACTACAACTGCCGCTCCAGGCCTCAACTTTATCGAAAAGAAAATGAAAGCCAAGCAGCTACCCAACTCAGGGGTAAAATCAATCACTCCAATTAATATATTATGGTTTACTTGTTTGTCGGGTAACTCAATCTCGGATTATCGGGTAACTCAATCTCCGATTACGAAGCGAATCAACTACTGATATTCCATCTCCTTCCAACCTCTATTTCCATCTATGCAACCAGATCAACTCTTATAGCCTTCTGGAATATGTACTTAACTCATTTTATTATACAAGTAACAAATATAGAGTTAACTCATTTCATTTCATTTCACAAATGGTTCTATTCAATTTATTATCCATTCAAACCCCAAATTTATTTGATTTAAATCCATTTCCATATGCATTCTACAATTCATTTGACCTAACCACATTAATCTCAATTAATTAACCAATTAATTTTCTAACCAATTCAATTTCAATTTATTATTCATTTTAATTTCCAATCAAATCAATCAAACAAACAATACAACCAATATTACTATAACTTGAGAAAATCATTTCCTTTTCTATATAAAAAAATAGTTAAAGCAAAATTATTTCATTTACCAGCTTTACAAATTAATTTATAAATAATTGTATATCCAATTAAAAATACGCGCTCTCTATATACACTCAAACTCCGTCTAGGGTATTTCATACCCTATCTCTACTAAGTTACGCCACAGAGCCAAGGTTACTACTCAACCTTCAGCTCTGATACCAAATGTAGCGACCCAAAATTCCAGTACTCTTTGAATCAACTAATTTCACTCCAGTCTGACCCAAAGTGTATGGAAAATGGATTACTAAAAGAAAGAAGTTAGAAGGTAAGAAAAAGATATGAAAGAAATATTAGAATAGAAGAAGAAGAACCAACACAGAATCAGAGTCTCACATCGCAGTGGAATAAAATATAATATAGAAATAATCTTTGTAAAGAACTTAAATAAATATACTTACATACATCAGAGTACAGTAGACAAATCTTGACAGTCATAATATCATGTTCCCATATACAACACACAGTGGAATAATCACTAAATAATATCAAGACTTCTCCAGCTCATCTCTGCGCTTCACAGCATCTGATAACCTGAACCTATAACTCGGGATGACCCGATACATTACAAGTGGCACGGATCAGTCTGGTGAACCAGCATGAGTAAACTCAATAAGTTTAAGGGTTTCATTCAAGTTGCTTAACTTTAGAAAATTCTTTTTAAAAGAAAAGGATAATAGTAAGACCAGCCCACACTTAAACACAGACATTTTTTTTTACCTTACTATAATCCAAAACATTTTTGATATATCAAAATCCAGTGATATTATAATAGTATCTATCAAATCACAAATAAATAATCAAGTAGCAGAACGCTTACATCTCACGCTCTACATATTCATTATGTAATCAAAAACCGCAAGGTGCTTATTGGAGATTGGATTCCAACAATGACAAGGTATGGGACCACCTTCCGATCAGCATACTCTATAGGGGATACACTAGGGTTCAACAAAAACGTCCTACAACCAGGCCACACATGACCGCCCACTCATTTAGCTTGAGTGTAGCGAGTGTATTATCACCCGACAGATTAAAGGGCCCACTGTCCATTCGCGGAGATGTAGAATCGAAAGAAGAACAAATAAGGAATTTCTCTATATTGGTGATAATACACCCTGCTTGGGTATGACCCACCTAGCTATGTTGCCTTCCCGAGTTTTGTCATTTCTCGGTTGATGAGGCTTGAGGTCATGTTTTATCTTTCAGAGAACATCTCATATCTTTGAATGCCACATCGTCAGATCCGTCAAATCACTAGTTGACATTTACAAATATATTTTGGGTGTTAAGCAAGAGAATTTCTCCACCACCAAACTTGGTATATTTGTAAAAATCAACGTACGTGACCCTCAGGAAATACTCTGTCAGGCATTCATCCATACAAGTCATCTAGGAACATGATGAACTTAAGGCACCCTCCTATCGCATTTTTATATAGGAATCGCCCCGAGGATCAGTAGCGAGAACTTCCAATCTGAAGATTTCAATCGCGACAGAATCACAAGTCACGATAACTCTAGTAGCTAGGTAGAGAAATTTAACGAGTAGTTCTTCCGCTCATGAAGATCCATGTAACAACCCTGAATTTTGGGGTAAATTTTAAAAATTTATTTTAACTAATCTTAATGGGTTTTGATATTTACAATAATTTATTTAAAATAATAATGATTAAAAATTTATTTAAATCGAAGTTAGAATGAATAATTTAATTTTAATTATAAAAGGAGTTAGAAATAGCGCGGTAGTTTGAAAAGTTAAACTTGGACTTTGACTGACCGTACGGGATGCAAAATTTAACGGATTTTAGTGAAACTAAAAATATTAGAATCTCTTTTAAAATATCTTTCCAATTAATCCGAAAAATTAAAATTTTATAGCGGGAATTAAAACTTATGCCCAGTTTAAATTTCAGAATAGTCGCTGTAGGATTTAAAAATGTATTTTAATATTAAAAATAGCTATTTTTCAAACGACCTCTGTTTTCGATGAAATAATTTTTGTTGGATTCAGAATGTCAAATTATTGCTAAGTTTAATTTTTCATAATTTTTAGAATTAATTTGTGATCGTGGCAAAAAGATTTCAGTTTGGCCAATTTCTGTCAATTTTAATCGACTTGAAAAAGGCCATTTTGCAAATAGGCTCAGAATTGAACGAAATTAATTTTCCTAGGTCCGCAGCGTCAAAATATAGCTTAATATATTTTTGGGATTTTTCGAAGTTAATTTGTGGCCCCGGTGAATTTATTCGTACGGTTGAATTAAAGATAAAAGAAAATATTTTAAAATAAAGAAAACTGGGTCAAGACAATCGTTTGGGCCAGTGGGACATAGCTAGATGAGTCCGGAATAGGGGTTAATGGGTAGGAACGACAGTCGTCGGGATGAAATCTGGCAAAGTGCTTAACGGGCCTTTATTGGAAAATTAATTAATAAAATAATATATAAAGGTACAGATATCGAGACATCTTCTTCCCCGATTCATCTCGTACAGCAGCCGCCATACACTGCACACCTTCTCTCTTCTTTTCCTCGCAATGCATGAAGAACTAGACTCGGCCACTATTAAACTTTTTCAAGATCTCTTCCTCCTCTTCAGGTCCATACCAAAATCTCCCCGCCCCGTTGCTGTAGCCGCCGCACCAGCCCTCCAAACCTGCTGCCGTCGCACCACCACCCCCCCCCCCCCCCAGCGCCACCACGGCCGATCACACTCTCCCCTTCTAGGCGCAAGCTCCTTTCTCCTAGCTCTCTAACGTCTTGCAAACACCTTCCAAAATTACTGCATAAATCTCCCGAAAATTCAAATCAAAGATTTGAACAAAACTGAAAATAAAGGTATGAAATTTCAATCAGATTTGCCACGCTTTTATTTGTTGCAATTGCAGTTGTGAAAAGAAATTGATAATTTGTTCATACGAACTCCAAACTAAAAAAATTCAGATCTGTTTGAACCGTAACATCGAATAAAACCTCTTGAAATCAATTGGGACCAGTTCTGAACACGTTTGAATTTCTAATACTGATCCAATCAAGGTGAGATTCTATTTCAAATAATTAAATCAATTTAATTATTATTCTCTAGTTATTCAAATAAGCTGAATTGTTGTTGAACTAGATCTGCGATATGATAATATTTTGAATGATTGATCTGTTGTTTTGTGTTATATGATGTTAGATCTGGTAGTCCAAAAATTTAGATCAGTGTATGGTAATAAATTAGAACCAATTATTTGTTTAAATATTTGGTCATATCATTTTTGTGGTTATTCTGTGAATCATGAGAAAAATATCACCCTGTTGTATTTGGTTGGACTAGATTTTTTTAATTTGATAAAATATTGTTATGTTGTTGATTACATTGAAATATAACAGTATGATAAAGATTTGGTTTTTATTAAAATCAAAAAGGAAAAGATGATGGTATGGAAAAGATTTACTTTTTGTTAAAAGTAAAAAAGAATAAGAATTTGCACAGTAAATAAAATTACATTTTTTTGTGTAATTAAAGTATAAAAATTTACATTGCAAATTAAAAAGCAAGATTTGACATGTAATATTAATTACATTTTTAATGTAATAAAAAGTAGAATTTGACGGTGTAATTAAAATTACATTTTTTTATGTAACATAAAAGGTAGGATTTTACATTGCAAGTTAAAAGACAAAGTAAAAGATAAGAATATTAAAATGTAATGTTAATAACATTTTTATGTAATTAAAAGGAGATTTTTTACATTGTAATCAAAATTACATTTTTATGTAATTAAAAGGAGATTTTTTACATTGTAATCAAAATTACCTTTTTTTATAATTAAAAGACAAGATTTTTACATCGTAATATTAATTACATTTTTATTGTAATTAAAAGAAGATTTTGGCATTGTAATAAAAATTACATTTTTAATGTAATTAAAAAGTTAAGATTTTTACACCATAAGATCAATTACATTTTTATATGTAATTAAAGAATATGTTTTTGCACGTATTACATTTTTAAATATAATTAAGGAAGAAGAATTTGCATTGAAAATAAAATTGCATTGTTATATGTAATTAAATATTAAAGATGTACATTGTAAATAAAATTACATTTTTAAATGTAATTAAAGAATAAGTTTTTACATTGTAAATATAATTACATTTTTATATGTAATGAAAGAATAAGAATTTGCATAGTAAATAAAATTACATTTTTATGTGTAGTTAAAGTATTAAAATTTACATTGCAAATTAAAAAGTAAGAAAAATACATTTATATGTAATTATATTTATAGAAAGATAAAATTACATTTTTCTGTAATTAAAAGTGGAAACTTAGATTTTCATTAGAAGAATAAAGGAGTGATTTTTGCATTTATATGTAAATAGATTTTCAATAAAAGAATTTAGATATGATATTTACCTCTTTAATGTAAATAGATTTTCAATAAAGGAAATTTACATTTTTATGTAAATAAACAATGAAAGAGGAAAATTTACTTTTTAGGTAAATAAGCAATGAAAAGGAAAACTACATTCAAAATGTAAATTAGAATATAAAGGACATTTTGTGAGGAAATGTAAACTAGGATATAAAGGACATTTTGTTAGAAAATGTAAACTAGGATATAAAGGACATTTTGTTAGGAAATGTAAATTAGAATAAAAAGGACATTTTTGTTAGAAATTGTAAATCGGAACAAAAAGTATAGAAATAAAGATTACATCTATATTGACCTTTTATATGCAGTAAAAAAAAGTAGGGAATTAGGAAAGTTACATTTTTATATGTAATTAGAGAAATATAGAAACTTACATTTTCCAATGTAAATAAGGATGAATAGAAAGTATATTTATTTTTTTATATGTAAATAAAAGAATTTACATTTTTCAATGTAAACAAAAGAAATAAAATAATGATTAGGAATTCATATTTTCCAATGTAAATAGAATATTAAATAAAAGTTACATTGTCAATATAATAATATATTGAAATATAAGTTTACATTTCTCAATGTAAATAAAATAGGAATAGAAATTTACATTTTTTATGTAAATAAAAGAATTAGAAATTTAACTTTTAAGGAATGGGTTTTCATTAAAAAGGAATAATGAAACCAAATATACTTTTGGTGTAAATTGAAAGATGAAAGAAGAAAAAAATACATTGTTATGTTTAGGATGTGTATGTAAATAAAAATAAAAATAAGCATTATTGTGTGTCATGTTATACCTCGACATTGTATATACAAATAGAGATATTCGATGTTAGCAAAATATAGTGAATGGAATGGATGACGGAATTTTATATAACTATATATATAGAAATTAAAATCAAACGAAACGAGCATGGTAGTTCGCGTCTTGGAATCGTGTCCTTAATTGATTATACCGAAAAATCCGATCGTCGGATTTTCCCAAAACTAAAACCGTTAGGTTCGCCTTGAGAAGACCTTTCCAATGATATGAATTATGTTAAAATCCAACGGTTAGATTTAGAGAAACGTGTAAAACAAATTTGAGTAAAAACAGCGCCAGGGTCGCCCATTGAGCCGAAGCGTCGTTGAACTAAATTTAGCTATTTTTATATAAATAAAAATAGCGATAGGTCGTTATTAAATACTAATAACGGTATGAAATGATTTATATATATATATATATATGCGAGGATCAATTGAAAAGTCCGAGTTCAATCTCATTTCAAATGATTATACGTCGACCTAAGTCGAAGAGTTAAAGACGGTGATTGAAGACCGGTAATCTTCGACATCGAATGGATGATGGCTACTGATGCCCTCGATTTATTTGCTATCTTGAAAAGGGTTTCAGTGGTAGTTGTCCAAACATACTCGGAGATCTACCGGATATAGTTTCGTTCAGACCCAGAACGGGCTTATAAATGGAATGTGTGTCCGACATTGTACTCATTTATATTGTATTTATTGATTTTCTGTCGAATGTATGAATGCTTGGTGACGGAGAATTTATTCTCTTGCTTAACACCCTTTTGTATATTTTGGAAAAGGATTAATAGTATGATTTGGATTGACAGTGTGGAATACCAAGATGCAATGATCAAGGTTTCTTGTTGAAAAGAAGAACCTTGTGGTGATGATCAAAGCACAGCTTGAGTAAGCATTGGTTTGTGTATAACGTTGCTTCACGAGCCTCACAACCCGGTTGAGTCTAAAACGGAGCAAGGGAACGTAGGGAGAGCAACACGTTTCTTTCTAGCTAGAAGTGGTGTTTGGGTTTTACATGGCCCGGCATTTTACTTATGTGGATGATGGAATGAGGCGCCTCGGATATTAGGTTTTATAGGACCGGGAAACGTGTGTTCAGGAATTGCCAGTCCGCAAAATCGTATGTGTGGACCAGCCCTGTAGGATCCAAGGGTTCACTGTGGAGAATCCTGAGACAGTAGCTAGAGTGTCTCGAATCGGTAAGGAGATCGTTCCTAGCCTTGACTCATGATGGAAACACAATTCCCAATACGACCCTACGGACTTGATTGTATTACTAGTATGGAGGCATAGTATATGGTAGCTATGCTTCATAGGATTGATACATTTACTTTGAAATGTTTTTGAAACATATATATACTAGTAATAATATCAAATTCGTTTTTATCGTATCAAGCTTTTTTGATCATCATAAGGGAAAACTCTATCCTCTGGTTTGCGTTGCATTGCGTGATGAGACTTGAGTCTTATAATGATTCCATTTTTCTAATAAGCATTGCGTTGTTTAACGATTTACATAAATTTATGCAACGACAATCCATTGGAATAAAATCCGTTCCACGTTAGCGGCGTGGTCCTTGGATTTGCCTTATTGCTATCAGTTATATTAGTTAAGAATTCTCACACCAGTCCCATGACTGACCCGTTGTTTGTTTCCACCTTTGCAAACTCAGGTGCCCTCTTTCCACATGGGCAGTCGAGGAGCTTTTTGCAGATATTTATCTCTTGAGCAGGATTCTGGATCGAAGCCTAAAGCTGTGTCCAGAGCATAGAAGTCTTCCGCTGTTTATTGTATTTAATTTATTGAAATTTATCTTCCGCTGTAATTTTATTCAGTGACTCTGATATGTTCTGTACTCTGATGTAACATTATTATGATGTTTTATAAAAGTCTGTTGTTGTTGTTCTGATGATGTTGTATTCCCTGAGTTAACGTATTCGGGTTTTGAACGGTCTTAGTCGATTTTGCGATCGATCGGATCGGGCGAAACCCGGAGCCGTTGCAGTTGGTATCAGAGCTCTGGTTATCTCAAAACTTTGGGGTACAACTCGTTAGAACTGAACAAAAGACAAATCAGAGATTGGATTAGTAATATCCAATAAGAATACTCATTGGAGATAGGATCAGCAGTATCCTAGAATGAGAAAACTCATTAGAGATGGGGTTAGTAATGCCCTAGAATGAGTTGAGAGTGCCCAGTTTATAATTAACGTATTTTTGATTACATATAATCCGATCTTTGAAAATATGATTTTTGAATAAAAGTTATATATATTTGGAAAGTTAATCAACAAATAAAATTATTTAAGATAGGATACTTAAACAACTTTTAGCTTCGTTCCTTTTCGAGGAAGAAAAGTTTTTAAGTGGGGGAGACTATAACAACCCTGAATTTTGGGGTAAATTTAAAAATTTTATTTTAACTAATTTTATTGGGTTTTGATATTTAAAATAATTTATTTAAAATAATAATGATTAAAAATCTGTTTAAATCGAAGTTAAGATGAATAATTTAATTTTAATTGCAAAAGGAGTTAGAAATAGAGCGGTAGTTTGAAAAGTCAAACTTGGACTTTGACTGACCGTACGGGATGCAAAATTTAACGGATTTTAGTGAAACCAAAAATATTAGAATCGCTTTTAAAATATCTTTCCAACGAATCCGAAAAATCAAAATTTTGTAGCGGGAATTAAAAGTTATGCACTATTTAAATTTCAGAATAATCGCTCTAGGATTTATATATATTTTAATATTAAAAATATCCATTTTTCGAACGACCTCTGTTTTCGATGAAACAACTTTTGTTGGATTTGGAATGTCAAATTATTGCTAAGTTTAATTTTTCATAATTTTTAGAATTAATTTGTGATCGTGGCAAAAAGATTTCAGTTTGGTCAATTTTAGTCAATTTTAATCGACTTGAAAAAGGCAATTTTTTAAATAGGCTCAGAATTGAACGAAATTAATTTTCCTAGGTCCGCAGCGTCAAAACATAGCTAAATATATTTTTCGGGATTTTTCGAAGTTAATTTGTGGCCCCGGTGAATTTATTCTACGGCTGAATTAAAAATAAAAGAAAATATTTTAAAATAAAGAAAACTGGGTCAAGAAAGTCGTTTAGGCTTGCAGGACATAGCTAGATGAGTCCGGAATAGCGGTTAATGGGTAGGAACGACGGTCGTTGGGCTGAAATCTGGCAAAGTACTAAACGGGCCTTTATTGGAAAATTAATTAATAAAATAATATATAAAGGTATGGATATCGAGACATCTTCTTCCCCGATTCATCTCGTACAGCAGTCACCATACACTCCACACCTTCTCTCTTCTTTTCCTCCCAATCCATGAAGAATTAGACTTGGCCACTGTTAAACTTTTTCAAGATCTCTTCCTCCTCTTCGAGTCCATACCAAAATCTCCCCACCCAGTTGCCTGTAGCCGCCGCACCAGCCCTCCAAACCCGTCGCCGTCGCACCCTCCCCCCCAGCGCCCCCACGGCCGATCGCACTCCCCCTCTCCAGGCGCAAGCTCCCCTCTCCTAGCTCTCAGACATCGCACAAACACCTCCCAAAGTTACTGCATAAATCTCCAGAAAATTCAAATCAAAGATTTGAACAAAACTGAAAATAAAGGTATGAAATTTCAATCAGATTTGCCACGCTTTTATTTGTTGCAATTGCAGTTGTGAAAAGAAATTGATAATTTGTTCATACGAACCCCAAACTGAAAATTTTCAGATCCGTTTGAACCGTAACATCGAATAGAACCTCTTGAAAGTAATTGGGACTAGTTCTGAACACGTTTGAATTTCTAATACTGATCCAATCAAGGTGAGATACCATTTGAAATAATTAAATCAATTTAATTATTATTCTCCAGTTATTTAAATAAGCTGAATTGTCATTGAACTAGATCTGCGATGTGATAATATTTTGAATGATTGATCTGTTGTTTTGTGTTATATGATGTTAGATCTGATAGTCAAAAAATTTAGATCAGTGTATGGTATCAAATTAGAACCAATTATTTGTTTAATATTTGGTCGTATCATGTTTGTGGTTATTCTGTGAATCGTGAGAAAAATATCACCTTGTTGTATTTGGTTGGACTAGATTTTTTTTTAATTTGATAAAATATTGTTATGTTGTTGATTACACTGAAATATAACGGTATGGTAAAGATTGGGTTTTTATTAAAATCAAAAAGGAAAAGATGATGGTTTGGAAAAGATTTACTTTTTGTTAAAAGTAAAAAAGAATAAGAATTTGCACAGTAAATACAATTACATTTTTTTTTGTGTAATTAAAGTATAAAAATTTACATTGCAAATTAAAAAGCAATATTTGACATGTAATGTTAATTACATTTTTAATGTAATAAAAAGTAGAATTTGACGGTGTAATTAAAATTACATTTTTTTATGTAACTTAAAAGGTAGGATTTTACATTGCAAATTAAAAGACAAAGTAAAAGATAAGAATTTTACTTTGTAATGTTAATTACATTTATTTTTTAATTAAAAGGAGATTTTTTACATTGTAATCAAAATTACATTTTTAGTATAATTAAAAGACAAGATTTTTAAACCGTAATATTAATTACATTTTTATTGTAATTAAAAGATGATTTTGGCATTGTAATAAAAATTACATTTTTAATGTAGTTACAAAGTTAAGATTTTTACACCGTAAGATCAATTACATTTTTATATGTAATTAAAGAATATGTTTTTGCATGTAAAATATAATTACATTTTTAAATATAATTAAGGAAGAAGAATTTGCATTGAAAATAAAATTGCATTGTTATATGTAATTAAAGATTAAAGATGTACATTGTAAATAAAATTACATTTTTAAATGTAATTAAAGAATAAGTTTTTACATTGTAAATATAATTACATTTTTATATGTAATGAAAGAATAAGAATTTGCATAGTAAATAAAATTATATTTTTATGTGTAATTAAAGTATTAAAATTTACATTGTAAATTAAAAAGTAAGAAAAATACATTTATATGTAATTAGATTTATAGAAAGATAAAATTACATTCGTCTGTAATTAAAAGTGGAAAGTTAGATTTTCATTAGAAGAATAAAGGAGTGATTTTTGCATTTATATGTAAATAGATTTTCAATAAAAGAATTTAGATATGATATTTACCTTTTTAATGTAAATAGATTTTCAATAAAGGAAATTAGAAAGGAAATTTAAATTTTTATGTAAATAAACAATGAAAGAGGAAAATTTACTTTTTAGGTAAATAAGCGATGAAAAGGAAAATTACATTCAAAATGTAAATTAGAATATAAAAGACATTTTGTGAGGAAATGTAAACTAGGATATAAAGGACATTTTGTTACAAAATGTAAACTAGGACATATAGAACATTTTGTTAGGAAATGTAAATTAGAATAAAAGGGACATTTTTGTTAGAAATTGTAAATCAGAACAAAAAGTATAGAAATAAAGATCACAACTTTATTGACCTTTTATATGCAGTAAAAAGAAGTAGGGAATTAGGAAAGTTACATTTTTATATGTAATTAGAGAAATATAGAAACTTACATTTTCCAATGTAAATAAGGATGAATAGAAATTATATTTATTTTTTTATATGTAAATAAAAGAATTTACATTTTTCAATGTAAACAAAACAAAGAAAATAATGATTAGAAATTCACATTTTCCAATGTAAATAGAATATGAAATAAAAGTTACATTGTCAATATAATAATATATTGAAATATAAATTTACATTTCTCAATGTAAATAAAATAGGAATAGAAATATACATTTTTTTTATGTAAATAAAAGGATTAGAAATTTACATTTTAAAGAATGGGTTTTCATTAAAAAGGAATATTGAAACCAAATATACATTTGGTGTAAATTGAAAGATGAAAGAAGAAAAAAATACATTGTTATGTTTAGGATGTGTATGTAAATAAAAATAAAAATAAGCATTATTGTGTGTCATGTTATACCTCGACATATATACAAATAGGGATATTCGATGTTATCAAAATATAGTGAATGGAATGGATGACGGAATTTTATATAATTATATATATAGAAATTAAAATCAAACGAACCGAGCATGGTAGTTCGCGTCTTGGAATCGTGTCTTTAATTGATTATACCAAAAAATCCGACCGTCGGATTTTCCTAAAACTGAAACCATTAGGTTCGACTTGGGAAGACCTTTCCAACGATATGAATTATGTTAAAATCCAACGGTTAGATTTAGAGAAACATGTAAAACAAATTTGAGTAAAAACAGCGCCAGGATCGCCCATTAACCCGAAGCGTCGTTGAATTAAATTTAGCTATTTTTAAATAAATAAAAATAGCGATAGGTTGTTATTAAATACTAATATGGTATGAAATGATTTTTAATATATATATATATATATATATATATATATATATATGAGGATCATCTGAAAAGTCCGAGTTCAATCTCATTTCAAATGATTATACGTCGACCTAAGTCGAAGAGTTGAAGACGGTGATTGAAGACCGGTAATCTTCGACATCGAACAGATGACGGCTACTAATGCCCTCGATGATTTTCTACCTTAAAAAGGGTTTCGGTGGTAGTTATCCAAACGTACTCGGAGATCTACCGGATATAGTTTCGTTCAGACGCATAACAGGCTTATAAATGGAATGTGTGTCCGACATTGTACTCCTTTATATTGTATTTATAGATTTTCCATCGAATGTATGAATGCTTGGTGGTGGAGAATTTATTCTCTTGCTTAACACCCTTTTATATATTTTGGCAAAGGATTAATAGTATGATATGGATTGACAGTGTGGAATACCAAGATGCAATGATCAAGGTTTCTTGTTGAAAAGCAGAACCTTATGGTGACGATCAAAGCACTGCTTGAATAAGTATAGCTTTGTGTATAATGTAGCTTCATGAGCCTCACAACCCAGTTGAGTCTAAAACGGAGCAAGGGAATGTAGGGAGGGCGGCACGTTTCTTTCTAGCTAGAAGTGGTGTTTGGGTTTTACATGGCCCAATATTTTACTTATGTGGATGATGGAATGAGGCGCCTCGGATATTAGGTCCTATAGGACCGGGAAACGTGTATTCAGGAATTGCCAATCCGCAAAATCGTATGTGTGGACCGGCCCTAGAGGATCCAAGGGTTCACTGCGGGGAATCCTGAGACATTAGCTAGAGAGTGGAAAATAGGGGCACCCAGAGTTTAGGTTAAAACAATAAACTCCAGGTCAGTCATGTGACTGGTGTGAGAACTAAAACAGTTATTAAAAACTTTACATTAGAATTTGGTAAATCAAGGGACCACGCTGTATAACATGGAACGGGTTTCCTCCCAAGAATACCAATGCATAAAACAAATAGCGCAATGCTTTTTGGGAAAATGAAGCTATTATAAGACTCAGGTCCCATCACACATAGCAACGCAAGCCGGAGGATAGAGTTTTCCCTTATAATAGCCAAACATGCTTGGTACGTTTAAAACGAATCATTTGATACTATTATAAGTGCATATTGTTTAAAACAATTTCAAATATAAATGTATCAATCATAGACGACATGGGTACCATATATTTGTCGCCATACTAGTTCTACAATTAAAACCGCATAATGTCGTATTGGAAGTTGGAGTCTGTGAACCAAGGCAAGGGATCGTCCTTACCACTTCGAGACAATCTAGCACCATGTCTCAGGGCTCAGACTCAGGTGGGCCCTTGGATCGTCATGGCCGGTCCACACTAAGTGGATTAATAATCCCTGAACAATACGTTTCCCTGCCTTATGGGGCGTAAGTCTGGTCAGTATGTCGACTACGTCATCCATCAGCCCCGTAATGACCGATATATCCGAGGGGCTTCACTATCCATCAAACAATATGCAACATCATTTGTAAAATGTCTGGGCTCCATATCATGACACCACTCCTAGCTAGAAAGAAACGCATGTCCTTCCTTAGGTCCTCTCCCATTTCTGGTTCACACCGGGGTGTGAGGCTCGTGAATTAACGCTATACACAAAGCTATGCTATTTAAAGTCGTGCTTTGATCATCAACCACAAGACTCTGCTTTTCAACAGAATACTTGATCATTTGCATCCCAGTATGCCACACAAGCAATTCACGCCATGCGACTGATGTCTATCGATATAACCTCTGAGCTTGTACATCTTAGAGAAGGACGTTAAGCAAGAGAATGAATTTTCCGCCGCCAAACAGATATCTATTTAGTAGAGACCAATCAACACGGAATAAAATCCAATGTCAGACACACATCCATTTACAAGTCCGTTCTGGGTCTGAACGAAAATGGAGGCACCTTATTCCTCATCTTATATGTCCAATACAGGAGAGAGGTCTTCGCATATCCGGTTAATCTCCTAGTACGTCTGGACGATTACCACTTGTTACCATGTCTTGGGTGTACAGCCCAATCAAGACATCAGTAATCATCTAAACATTGTGAAGACCTCCGGTCTTCAACCACCATCTTCATCGTCGACTTATCGTCAAATCAGTTATTCAGAATGGGTATAAACCCGGCCTTTCCGAATAACTTGCGTATATTATAAACAAGTGTTACACAAACACAACATGCGCCTCATTCCAATTCAGAATATTCCTTTATTCAAATATTCACATCTTTAGGGAAAGGTTCCCATTAATTTTATCAAAAATAAATTCTTTTGAATTTATTCTTTAATCTTCCTTTGGATATCAATTCAAACCAAATTAAGGTTTATCCAAACTAGTCGGGATTAGCGCACCTTACCGAAGTGATCGTTTGTTTTATTTCCCAATCCCAATCTATTCATCCCATAAAGCAAAACTGGTAATACTCCATATCTAACACCACGATGTTATCGGTAAATTTAATTACCATTTCACGTTCAAATCTAATTAAAGATTTAACTATCACCTGGTGTAAAACTGGTGGTACTCCATTCTCGATCATTTCCCAAATTTGATAATTTAAATTATCTCATTCACATTCCAATCTAATTAAAGATTCATTAAATCTTCACTTAGTTTTAATCTCCCAAAAAATCAATATTAATGATTATTTAATTTTGGGAAATCAAACACGCCACATTGATAATCTACGCCGTACCGTTGATTTCAACCGATATATAACTTCTAAGCTCGTACGTCTTAGAATAGGGTGTTAAGCAAGAGAATAATTTCTCCGCCACCAAACAGATATACATTTAGTAGAGATCAACGAATACAGTTCGAAATATAATGTTAGACATATAGTCCTGTCTTTACTGGGTTAAAGAACTAATGTCTTTTAAAACACAGTTTGCGATAAATCCAAAATTACATTCCATTAATCACGGAATCTTCATGGGAAACATATCATTATATAATCGATATCAATTTCAATATCTGACTAATAATATAATTGGAATAACGGCATAGCCTTTTAAATTCCATATATATTAACAGTCTTCCTCCACAGAAGCTCACTTCGATTATACCAAATCGAAGTCCGTTCAATTCCACTATATTAAATTGGAAAACTTTACTTTGGAAAATTTCCATTAAATCTTAATAAAAAGATTTATAAATTTTAAATCACATTTCATTGTTAATCGGGTTAAAGAGCGAATGTCATTTAAAAAATAGTTCACGATAAACCCAATTCACATTCCATTTTATTCCAATTACTAAATATAACTGGAAACTCTAATAATCTTAATTAAAAGATTTATTCTTTTCACACGGGGTTTAAGAATAGTGTTACTGAAAACACCATTCACGACAAACCCAAAATCCAATTTCAATTCAACTCCAATTAAATATTAATTAATTGGTAAAATTTTCTAAATCTTATTTAAAAGATTTATTCTTTTCTCAATTTGGTTTAAGAACAGTGTTAGTAAAGACACCGTTCACGACAAACCCAAAATCCCATTTGATATTAAATACAAGGCTCTGAATAGAAATTATATCGGCTTATATTCAATATCAAATTCTGAAACCAATAAATATCGTATTGGAAATAACGATATAAATATATCTTCCAAATTTCCATAACGATACCCATATAACCACGTAATCCAATATCGAAATATTCCGAAGATTATTTCCATTCCAAATCTATTCCAATTTGTTCGTTGGAAATTTCCGGTTATATTAAAACCATTTAAAAATCCAATTTATTTTATTTAAAAATTACTGGATTTCAAATCTAGTTTATAACTAGTTCATTTTGAGAAAATATATTTTTATCTTTTTAAATGTGGAATTTTTCATCCCTATTCTTTCCAAATCATTTATTAAGATTTTACACAAATTACTAATATTTTTAATAATTTTATTAGGCCACTTTCAGTCGATTACCACAAACAGTCATCGAACTGCATTTATAACAACCTTTTCCAAATTTGATTTGGACATAATTCCAAATCCATCCGTTAGATTTCAGGTCTCTTAAATTCGTTGGGAAGCTCTTTTCGATACAAACCCAACGGTTTCGGTTTTAGGAGAATCCGATGATCAGATCTCCTGTAATGTCAATTCGAAGTCAATGGCCGAAATTCACGAACAGTCGCTGTGCGACGCGTTCTATTCAGGCCAGTAAATATATATAATATATATTATATATATTTCATCGATGTCTATTAAAAACGTATTTTATAATCATTTATAAATTTGTTTTAAAAACGATTCCAACTTCATTTTCAATTTTAAATCAAAATTGAATATTCTATATCATTATAATATATAAATGATAATATTTTCAAAATATCAGATTTTGAAATCATTTCATTTTCGACGTTCATTTTAATGAATCATATCAATATAAATATCGTTTGCGTCAAAATGGCGCATAACTAATCAACACGACTCCCCATATTTCAATAATTTTGTGTCCTTCCAAAATCGGACATCAAA
The DNA here is from genome assembly GCA_030737875.1 of Allium sativum. Taxonomy (NCBI): domain Eukaryota; kingdom Viridiplantae; phylum Streptophyta; class Magnoliopsida; order Asparagales; family Amaryllidaceae; genus Allium; species Allium sativum. The sequence continues at coordinate 78,495,353 of CM060909.1, forward strand.
TTCACATTTCAATCCTTTACTGAGTATTGTTTTAAAATATTTGTTATTTTAAAATATTCGTTCATTCTGAATTGGAATCAGACACAGTCAATTACCATATAATGTTATTTATATGAATTTCATACACCATATGTGTACAACAACAATGATAAAAAATCAACCATCATCCAGACTGCACTGCACAACTGCATAAGCATTAAATACAGATAATTAACGCTTACAACAGTATGTAAACCTATCGATTGACATACAACTAAACAATTGGGATTAATGTACGTCAAATATCATCCCAATACCCTTTTGGGGTTTAAACCAACACACACAGATTTTATTTGTGCAGTTGGGTGATGTGTAAAATATATCGTCCCAATCCATATTAGTCAAATGAGTGTACATAAACAAATCGTCCGATTTGTATATGAATATTTATTTTCATTTCAGGAGAATTTATTTCGTTCATATATACGTTAAAAATTATATTTTAACGATAAAATATTTTATTCAACACATGAATATTTTATACAGTTCATTTATACAATAAAAATGATATTTTTATTGTTCTGACATCTTTTAGAAATTTTGGCAGCACAACGGCGCGATACTAGAACCGCAATAAGGTATAGCCTTATCTCTCGCCTAATACTGGCTCGCGCCATGCACATACCAATCCCAACCTATTCAGTTCACATCCCATATCAAATTCAACCAATTTCTTAATAGGGTTGCCAAACCCTATTAAACACCAATCAATCAAATAAAATAAACAACCAAACATCCATAGTTTCAGTCAAAGGTGTCGGGTGCTACTAAGCACCATCTGCATCCTAGTATGTATTTAACTGTGATTAAAATTAGAGCGAGAAGTTCTCACCTTTGGTTTCCACTCCGTCATCTTTAATTTAACGATTTGGAATCCGCTCTGCTTCCCGTTCGTTCCATCGCAATTTGTTCTACGCAGTTTATGTTAAAAATCACATTTTTAAACAACGATCTTTATAAATAAAAATCACATTTTTATATTGCTAATATATATATATATATATATATCATATTTTTATAACGCTACTACATATATAAAAATCATATTTTTATAACGCTATAATATATATCAAAAACATATTTTTAATTCAATGCTTATATAAAAATTATATTTTTATACAATGTTCTATATAATAAAAATCACATTTTTATTTCAGTGTTATTTACATTTAAAAACTAAAAATAAATTCAATTTCATTTCCATAAAAATTACATTTTTATTTCAAAGTTGTATATATAAAAACCCAATTTTTATTACAATGCTAGTTATATAAAAATCATATTTTTACTTTTAAAAACAATGCCATACTAATTTTAACAACAATGCTATATATATATATTAAACAATGTTATTTATATTTAAAACAATTCTATAGTAAATAAAAAAAAGAAACTACCTTTCATTGATTAACACATCAAACTCGTCGCTCCTTCTTGGTTCAAAACTAAAAGTCTTCGATTTGCGCGAGAATCAATGCGCCGACCTCTGATCAGATGCTTCCACGAGGTGCGGCGCTGTACCACCTCCCTACTCCGACAGCTACACCTAGTTCGAGGGCCCAACACCGCATGGAATTGAGCTCGATGGTGGCAGTTTTAGCCCTAAAAATCGCGCAACCCTCCACACTATAGCCGATGATACTTATATGGATGGAAAGCCCCCGAATTTCTTTACCAAATTTGTTTTAAAATCTAACCCAAAATCGATTTAAATCAATGGAGATCGGTGGATTTGTTTTGGAGCATTTCACCCATTAAATTTTGAACAGCGGCCGAGTAAATGGTTTGACTACGATTTAGTTTGACTTAGGGTTTTATAAAATATATATATTAATATTTTTTTTGAGCATAACAGTTGTGTAGAGCAGTTTCAATTAGATAATATTACTTAATAATATTCGATCAATAAGCCTGATCGATGGCGATAGTAGTGATAATGCATGCAAATGCATGCAAAGAGTTTGCTGTGCGTAGCGCGAATAGTTACATACCGAGCTAATGTACAAGCTTAACAAACAAATGACTAAACTCCACAAAACAACACCACTAGCACAACACCTCGCTCTAACTTCATCTGCTACTGATAACCACGAAACACAAAAAAGTTTGCATGTAGCGAAGGTGTGCGTAGAACAAGAAGAGCTTACCATGGGTGAGGGAAAAAGCAACGCTGCTAGGTGCCTTCGGCGTCGGTGACTCCTTCAGATTCGTCCTACGTTATGGTGGTGTCCTTGATGGTTGGTATGAAAGGTGCCGGCTATGTACCTTACCAAACTTGGTAAAGGTGAGTAACTCTGAAGCAAAGTGGTTGGTTCGGAGCAAAGCTATTGTTAAAACAACGATTGTTGCGCTCATTCCATAAAGTCTAGATAAATGATGCGAAGAGAGTTTCAAGGTTCGGGGGGGGGGGGGGGGGGGTATTCCCAATGATCGAAGTGGTGGAAGTAAGGTGGTGGATGGCCAAGAATACTGGTAACAGTAGAGGTCCAGAGGTAGAAGTTTAAATTGCATTCAACAAGCAAGTGAGGGATACTTTCATTAGCACCATGACACAGAATGCAAACTGGATCAATGCCCACTCCTTTGCGAATTAATCTATCTTTAGTATTGGTTCTCTCAATTCTCAAGCTCCATAAGAACTTCACCCTCAGTGGAGCCTTAATCTCCCAGATTCTGGGGAATCTGAAAAATCTACCATGATAGGAGATGTGCTTATAGCAAGATCTAATCGAGTAGAGATCCTTGGTGCTGTTCTTCCAATATATGACATCAGGGTTATTGTTTAGGGTAGTTGATTGCAAAATGTGAAGGACTTCCCGGATGTCCCGAGTGAGTGATGGGTTAAAGTAAGTCATTGGTATGATGGAAGCAATACCCAGATGAATCGCTTCCGCAACCATAATGTCAGGGTTGGGACATAGAGATTACAAGTCCGAGAAGAAGTGGAAAAGTCTGAAGTCAAAGAACCAGGTGTCATTCCAAAATGAGCAGCTCCTTCCATCTTGGATTCTCATGGCAAAGAGGTGCTTGGTACGGGGTAGAGATCTTAGGACGCCACTCAAGAACGGTAATGGGTGGGTTCTTGGTCTATCATGTTGGATAGAAGGTGGGTGGTTGTTGTAGTAAAAGGCAAGGATGAGGGATTTCCACATGAAGTTGGCAGGGGTTAAGCAGCGCCAGATCCATTTGGTAAGAAAAGCAAGATTCAAATATATATTAATATTTAATTCCTTTATTGTTTTGTAATGAAATTTCTTGCTCTGAACTCCGAACAAATCCCAGCGACCGCCACCCCTAATTAAATACCCCTATTCCGGACATAATGATATATGTTCGTAAGCCAATTCTAATGTTTTGATTAGTTTTCCTTTAAATTAAAATATAAATCAATATATATTGAATTTAAACATACATTTTAATTTACCGAGGCCACATAATAGCTCCAAAGATTCCAGAAATATAAATCTAGCTATGTTTTTGATGATACGGTCCTAACAAAACTAATTTAACTGAATTTGGAGACCGTTTGAAAAATGGTCATTTTCCGGTCGATCCAATTCAACTGAAATTGAAAAAACATGTTTTCTTTTGCCACACTCATATATTAATTCAGAAAATTATGGAAATTGGAATCTAGCAATAATTTGACATTTCGGATCCAACAAAAGTGGTTTCACTGAAAACGGAGGTCGTTTGCAAAATGGCTATTTTTAAGGGCTATATTTAATTTAATATATATATAAATTCCATAGCGACTATTTTGAATTTTAAACTGGACATAACTTTTAATTTATAATTAGAAATCTCAGTTTCTTACCTTTGTTTTAAGATATAGTTAAATAGATTCAAATATTTCTTGTTTCGTCCAATTCTGATTTATATTGAGTTATGTATATTAAATTGAAATTAGAAATCGAATTTTCAAACTACCGCACCATTTTAGGCTCGTTTTATAATTAAAATAAATTTATTCATTCTAACTTCGTCAAAAATAAATTTTTAGTTGTTATTATTTATAATAAATCATTTTAAATTCTCAAAATCCATTGAAATAGCTAAAATAAAAATTTTAAATTGGTTCTGAAAATCCGGGTTGTTACGTCAATGATCCATCTCGACCGTCTTTTGATATTTTTAACGTTTACCCATATGCTGGTCAGAATGGTTTTCGAATATAAATTTGATCCCGGTCTTTCCGTACCAACAACCAATAAAAGATCATATTTTGATAGTCGCTATTTAACTATAAAAATAAACATTCATGTAACCATAAAATGAAAATGAATCCACTAGTTTGGTATATAGCATCCTTTGACCCCTTTTTTTAATGAATTTTACGTCTTTCAATAACCAAAACATCTTGCCTCTTATTTTACAATATACGAGTATTCTAGAAACCATTTTACTTTCAATACTTGGATACATTTTATAACCATATCCCAAATTTCGTTTTGCCAATATTCGATCTTTCTATTTAACATTCTCTTTTATTATAAGAAAACTCATTTATAACCCTTTTGACAAGTTTCAACTCATATATGCATTACATTTCAAAATCTTGCAATAAGCGACAATATTTCGCTTATGGAAACAATAAACCTTTTTCAATATCTTCTACCATTACAAACTAATATCATCCCACGATAATAGTGAAGCCGTTCAAGTTAAGGTATTCTAATTACCTCTCAGACCTTGATCGACCACGTTCTTATCCTACGATAAATAAGAGTTCGTAATTCTAAAACTCGTACAAATCTAGAATCCCAAAGTTTCATTTAATTCAAGATAGACCATTTCTTTATTTGAGAATATCAACTTATAATTTCCCTTTTTAACTAACTCATTTCATAAAAATAAAAGTTTGATCTTTAATACCAATTTTGATGATTTGTTTATAAGCTGGATTTGTTGAAAAATCCCTTTACCAAATCCCTACATTTACCTACTCAAATTAAGGTTTTACCTTTCACTTAATTTATCTTTTTAAACGATTTGAATGAAAAAGAAATCATTTTTATTATTATTAAAATAATAATTTTCTATGGATATAAATTGAAGTAAAGTAATTTACTTCATCATTTATCCACGTAGAAGTCATTAACTTATTTATTAACTGAAAATCGATTAGTTAATCCTTTTTAAAGAATGCTTAGAATAATCATTACCTTGATAAACACCTTTGAACATAGTTAATAAAAAATTTATTCATTTTTAAGTCAAGAATTGTATTTCAAAATCGTATATGAATATAACTTTGGAGTATTCAAAATCGATTTAATATCGGTTCCAAAAATCATTATTTTTGCTCATGCTACTAAGGGGGCAAATGTCTACTAAAGTATCAAACCGTGAAATATTAACAATTTCACATTCAATAACAATACATTTTCATATTGATAAACATTATCAGTAATAGTGAGGAATCCAGTTGGATTCCTCCAACCTGTCCTTCCCTGCATCACAATGGTTTTTCCAATTTCATTACAACTATGTGTTTATCACAATAAACAGAAATAAATAGTTTAACAAATAACAATCAACAACCAATCAATAACATCCATTATACCATCCAATTATCCATTTAATACATTTATATTATTATAAATGTAACCAACAAGGTAAGTTACATCATTTGGAATATAATCATTAATATAACGATTATTTAAGTTAAATAAATGTTTAATTTAAACCAATTAATAGTAAACTTATTCAGCAGTCATGCAAACAGTAATCAAATCATTCAACAATTAGCAAACAAAGCACACAAATATTTAACCCAACTTATAAAATATAAGTGGGAGAACTGAGTGAGTTAAACTCACCTTGCTTTGACTCGTCGCTAAAACAGTTTGTTTTAATTAAATTAAACAGCATTTAATTTAATTAAAAAATCCGAAAGCTGCCAAGTATAACTAAATCCGCTTCATCCCGTAGCGTCCGTCAACATGGTTCCAACATGACCTAGTTTATTCAACTCTGATAACATTCAAGCAAGTTATAACGATATAAGTTATACATGGTTTATATTAAACCGATTAACCTTATATAAATTCCTATTTAGTTATAAACTTACTAATTACATTGTTCTAGCGGTTCCTGGTCGATATGTCACTTCTGTTTCTCTCGAGAAGTACACGTCCAACGACTATCTTTTCCTACCGTGCACGTTGCTAATTTATTCCTAGTCTCATACTTTTCATGCTACACATTAAAACCTCCCCCCAGCTACTTCAAATTCTTCTTACGGTTATCCCTTGTTTTCTAATTATTATTATAAACAAGGCCCATAGCCCGTAACGCCCTACATCAGCCCATTTCCCATGCATTTCTTCTTCACGTATGCTCCCCCCATCCGCCATGTCATGTTTCTCCTTCCTTACATGCGAGCCTCCCCATAAATATTTCTTCCATCTCAATAAATCTCCCTTCCCCATTTCTAACGCATTCCCCTCTTCTTACCAGGTTTCACCGCATGCTTCCCATTGCTAACGCATCTCCATAAAGCCCATTTCTATCATTACTTTCTAACCCCACAACAGCTTCCCCTTATGAACAGTACGAGCAAAATGTCCCCAAACATTGCTTGCCATGCCTGCTGTTCGCCCCTTTCTGTCTCTCCCAATATTTCCCTTTCAAAACCTACTGCCATTCGACTTCAAACTTTCCCACTCAAATCCTCTTTCGCTGAAACATGATCCGCATCCTCTCACAGAGCACACCAACCAAACCTGTCTTTCTCCACCGGTCACGCTCCAGCTTTCTCGGCGTGTATATATATATTTTAAAACAAATGGTGGCTTGCGTTATATAATCTATGTTGAAGAAAAAGGTCACGTGAAGTTTGATTAAAAATGTGGACGTTTTCATTGAAGAGGAGCTGCGTTTTTGTTTTTATTTTGCTAAATCGAAGTTTTGGTGTTTTGAAGACAGGAGAAGATAAGGAGGAGCGTATCCATATATATACAGAGAAGCAGGTAATAGGATAATCACCATGTCATTTCTTAATTGGTTCAAGGTAGCCCGAAAAAGAAACTAGGTTAGGTCGCCGTGTGGTTGCGTGTTAATTTCATTCGAAAGGGAATGCTGAAGGGAATACATGACTGCGTTTTCATATCCAGTCTGCTCGAATGGTAGAATAATTGTACAAAGTAAATGGGTAGCGGTCCTTTTTAGAGTTGAAGAAATGGGGTAGTATAAAATATATATAGCTGCATGACTTTGCTGTGCCGTGAATTTCCTTCGAGTAGGTATGTGATAAAGCTTTCAAATATGGATTGCGCATTGGTACGTAGGACGGTAGAAATAATATGATAGGAAAACTTTAAGGTACAATGAAACTTTATTTATTTAGTATATAGTTATAAGATTTCATAGCTATTTTACGTTACCATTAAATATACGCACCACTAATAACCCAACTTCAAACTCAACCAAAATAAATACACTATTACGTCTCGATGTTCCGGTTCCAACGAAACTAATTTCGTTGAAAACGGACTCCGTTTGCAAAAACGGTGCTATTTAGATCTCAATTTATTCATCGGTTCCCTTTAAATTTCGTCTACTGACAAAATAACTCCGTTTGGCTCCAAACTTGAAATCTGGCAATAATCAGCTATATGTATTCCAATAAAACTCGTTTAGTCGAAAACGAAGGTCGGTTGAAAACATATCATTTCTAAGGCATATATAATATCGATAAAAATATAATTAAATCCGAAATAATTCAATTAAAATAATAGTAAATTGTTTTTATCAAATATATTCAAACGGAATAACATATGGCTTTAAATTAAACCAACTATAGATTCAAAACTCAAAGTTTCGAAAATTCGGACTAAACAATATAAAAATCCATATATATTTATAAATAAATTGTTATAATTTAAAAACGATTCCCTAGCGACTATTCTAAAATTTTATTTGAACATATCTTACAATTTATATGATGAAATCTCAAATTTTCTCCTTTATTAGAAAATTATCATCCAACAGATTCAAACGTTTCTTGTTTCACAGAAATCCGACTTATATCAGATCCTGTATATCAACTAAAGTTCAAAACTCAATATCACAAACTACCGCGTCGTTTCGAGCTCGTTTTAATTAAATTGTAAATTTATATATTCAAACTTTGTTTTTATTAAATAAATTCAATATAAAAATCCATTAAATCAATATTTGAAACATAATTAAATATTCGTAATAAATGTTCAAAAATATGGGATGTTACAAGTTTAAAGGTTATTGTTGGGATCTTTTGATTTTTAGCTTGCTTTGAGGTAGACTTGCTTGTATTACTTGGTTCGACTTGTGTTTCTCCTGAAGTCTCCTGATCACCTTGGAGTCACTACCTTGTTGTTTGCTTCTGTTTTGATGAACGATTCGTGTCTCTAGTTGTCTTACTCTAGAAGCTATGCGTAAACGCAATTAACTAGGTTTGCCGTTGGAGTTGTCTGTTCTCTAGCCTGGTGAGTTAAAGCTTTGTCAGCACGTTGTTCGAAGTAGCAGGTACGTGATGGTTTTCTTTTGATGAGTACAAGTGAGTGGTGATCTAGTTGTTCGTCTTGGTGTAAGGGAGTTGGTAGCTTTAGTAGCGGTGATGGTTGGAAGCTACGTATGTGTAAATTATCTTGTTAGGTGTATGTAAGTTTTATGATGTACACCTCAGTGCAAACCTGAAATGTGTGATATTTTCATGGATGTATGGTGTTGGTGTTCTGGATTTGCTTCTTGGTCGCTTTGCAATACAAGGAAGCTAATACTCACATCTTTGCGAAGCTATGGCCTCTAAACCTTCTCTCTTCAATTCATTTATGATTGTCTCGCCGGAGTTTGTTTTGGTGATGAAAGTCTACAGCAATGTACAGTCTTTATGTTGTCCTCTCATGTATTGTTATCTTCTCTTGTGCTAGAAGTCGTATCATTGATGGTAGGTCTATCTTGTACACATGTCTTTTTTGCTGTTCACCCGGGTACTCAGTGATGGTAAGGCTCTTGGCATTACAGTGTACCTGGTTGCGTGGCTCTCCCAACTATGTGTGTACTTGTAAAAGGATTTTGGTGAATGATATTTGTTTTCTCTGTTTAATCTTATGTCTTTGGAAAAATGTTATGTAAATGTTGTCGCCCTACATAGTGTGCCATTATTTGTGTAGTCTAGTTAATTAGCTAGCTCCAATTCTATAAGCTTGATAGGAAAAGTGGACGGAACACTATAAATTCCATAGGGAGAGGATGGTCCACCTTAAAAACTGAATAGTTGATTGTAACCACAATCACCTGTACAATTGTGACGACCCCAAACCCCGTACGGACGGTGGCAAGAGTAATCTTTGGAATATAACACATAAACAGATAATAGCAGAACAGAAATAAATAAACACACCAGATAATGCACAAATAATACACTGGATAAACGTAATCATCAGAGTTACACAGTATACAAGATCATACTTAGTACAAATACAGTTCAGCTATACATAAATGTCTATAACGGAAAACAAACATAGTATGTACAATAGGAACTGAACAACATAAAAAGAGATAAATGATAGAATCCATCTTCAGCTCCAGCTATCCGGAAAGAGCCTGATACAACCCAAATACAAGGCTGCCCGTGTAGAAAAAGGGGCACCCGAGTTTGCAAGTGAAACAAACTACGAGTCAGTCATGGGACTGGTATGAGAAACCTACTTAACACATTTAATAATATGGCTAATCTCAGGACCACGCCACTTTCGCGGAACGGGTTTTCTCCATTGGATTACCAGTGCTTTAAAACAAGTAAATCTTTTAAACATCGCAATGCTTTTTATAAAAATGAAGCCATTATAAGACTCAGTTCCCATCACACAATGCAACGCAAACCGGAGGATAGAGTTTTACCTTATAATGACCAAAATATGCTTGATACGAATAAAACAAAAGAATTCTTAATCAGACTCCAACTGTAAAATAGTAAGAGAACGATTCCCTAGGTATTAACCCCGAAGGCCGAAACCAACTTCAGACCAATACCCAGGAAACCATCCGTCTTAGCCCGTTTCCAGTTAGTTTCTAATTTTATAAAACAATCATAAATATCAATCATAGATGACATTAATGCCCCATACCACTATGTCATCATATATAGGTATACAATCAAAACCACACGATGTCGTATTTGGAAATTGGATTTCCGTCATGAACCAAGGCAAAAGATAGTCCTTACCGACTTCGAGATGCTCTAGCCCGCCCCTCAGGATCAGAGCTCGAGTGACCCTTGAATCGTCAGGGCCGGTCCACAAGGAGTGGATTAAAATGCCTGAACAATGCGTTACCCTGTCCTTTGGGGCGTAGATAAGCCAACGAATGACTCCATAGGTCCCGGATCGACCGATATTACCGAGGCGCCTCGTAACAGCAACAGCCACAGCCACATAGGTGAAAAATAGTACAAATGTCAGCCAGTTTAAGCACTGACACCACCTCTAGCTAGAAAGGAATGCATGCCCTCCCTGATGTCCTCTCCCGTTTCTGGTTCATACCGGGGTGTGAGGCTCGCGAATTCACCTTATACACAAAGCTACGCCACAAAGGCGGTGCTTTGATCCTCAACCACAAGACTTTGCTTTTCAACAGAAGCCTTGGTCATTACATCTTAGCATGCCACACAGGCGATTCACACCATGCAACTGATGGCTATCAATCACACAGAATGAATTCCAATGTCAGACACATAGTCCATTTACAAGTCCGTTCTGGGTCGGAACGAAACCGGAGGCATTATATGCATCGCATACCCATCGATCTCCACGTACGTCTGGACGATCACCACTCATTATCCATATTTCGGGATGCCCCCCAATCAGGACATCAGTTATCATCCAACCTTGGTGAAGATCTCCGGTCTTCAACCACCGTCTTTATCTTCGACTTCTTATTGTCGATTCAGTTATTCAGAATGGGATAAACCCGGTCTTTTTGAGCAACTCGCGTATATAATAAACAAGTGCTACACAAACACAACATACACCTTATTCCCATTCATTAGTCACTAACCGTAAATCAATAAGAGAACGATTTCCCAAATATTAACCCCGAAGGCCGAAACCAACATCAGATCAAAACCCAGGAAAACATTCGGCTTAGCTAACCTTCAGTTAGTTTCTAAGTTTCACATTCAACCATCAAATATTCAATAAACCAGGTAAATTCAGTTTATTTCCATTCCATATCGTTTATAATATTTTATAATGGTTTATTGCTATATTTATTTATTTATAGCCAATTCATTCAAACGACGCTTTGGGCCATAACGCGGCCGTGGCGCTGTTTTCCTTCATATTTGATTTACATATATCTAAAAATCTAACCGTTGGATCTTCACAATTTTTATATCATTAGAAAGATCTTTTCAAAATGAATCCAACGGTTCTAGTTTTGGGAAAATCCGACGGTCGGATCTCCCGGTACACTCGTTTGAAGTTTCGATTTCAAAATACGAACTACAGCGTCGTTATTCGATTTAATTTAATTATATTTATATATATAAATATAATCGATTCTGGCGCTGTTTTTCTTCAGATTTGAATTAAACATTCCAGACAATCCAACCGCTGGATCTTTACAAAGTTGGTGTCGTTGGAAAGATATTTCCAAAGCGAACCCGACGGTTTCGGTTTCGGGAAAATCCGATGGTCGGATCTCCCGCACTAATCGTTTGAAATCACGGTTTCAAATTACGAACTACATCTTCGTTATTCGATATATTTTAATTATATTTATAGTTATATATATATATAAATATAATCGATTCTTCGATTTCAAAACGATATTCTTTTCATATATTTGATAAAAATGATATTTTTATCCAACCGACTTTTATTTCAACACTTCACTATTTTTAACAATTCGTGTATATGATAAAAATACGATTTTTATTGTAAAACAATTTATTTCAAAACACGACTATTTTATATAGTTCATATAGGTTATAAAAATATGATTTTTATTATAAAACACGACTATTTTATATAATTCATATAGGTGATAAAAATATGATTTTTATTATAAAACAATTTATTTCAAAAGACGGCTATTTCATATAGTTCATATATGTGATAAAAATATGATTTTTATTATAAAACAATTTATTTCAAAACACGGCTATTTTATATAGTTTATATAAATGATAAAAATATGATTTTTATTATAAAACAATTTATTTAAAACACGAATACCAATCAACACATGAATTTCTATTCAACAAATGAATTTCTATTCAACACATGAAGGCGGTTTCAACACATGAAAATAATTCCAACACATGAATATTATTCAAAGTTTCGGCAGCATAACGGCAGGGTAGTTAAAACCGGGGCCGTCCCTAGTACGACTCCTCGCTCTACCCTTAAAGCCTCGCAGCTTTTGACAATGGGGATTTCATGCATCTAGTTCGCACGCAGGCGGCATGTATATTTTTTTTTTCATTTCCACAAACTAATCCTATGTGATTTCAACCAAATAATTCTCAACCACAAACGGGTATTTTTCAACCACAATCAACAACCACAAACAATTCCAATCAACCATTCGCTATCAACCAATTTTCACAACAATTACAACCAATAAATATCGTCCATGCTTTGTGGACGAGGGGCATATATATATATATATATATATATATATATATAAGCATTTCACTTCTATTTCAACACATATATAATTTTTACAACATATATATAACTTATATATCGACCATACAACTTATACAACGCTATACATGTGGTGTACAACACTTATATAACTCATACATCGACTATATAATTTATACATCGTCGTTTTCATATCATTTATAATTTAGAAATCTCTCATTGGGTTCCACTCCACCAAAAATAGCAGAAGGTTCAGAAAAATATGCGGCCTCTTCTAGAATGTAGAAGACGTCCACACGAGTCCACTTTCTCTTGTTTCACTGAATTTCATCAAAAAACGAAAAAGATATGATTTTTACAGTGAAATCGAAAACCGTAGCGCTTTAAAATGCTATAATATAGTTTATATAATTTTCAGCCGTTACCTCACTGAAGGGTTCGAAACTAGGTTTCGATTTTTCTTTGAATCCGTGCAGCTATTCGTCGATCGGCCTTTGCAGCGTCGAAGGGGGAGGAACGGCGCACCTGCGCCTGGAAGGGTTTCCAGTTCGACGGCCGGAAGAGGGCGCGGTGGCGGTTGGAAGCTCGAAACTTTCGAGCTCGATATCTCCCCCAATTCTGAACGAAAAATTACAAACTGTATATGGATTTGAAGGTGGAGCGGAGATCTACAAAATCTTCAACTGGAGAAGGGACCGATTCTTCATGGTTTGGTCGGAAAGTGGATGGGAAGTTTCGAAGCTATTTCCGTCGTTCGTCGATAACCTATCGGGAGAGAGAACGATGAAATGGCGAGATGTGATTGGCCCAGGAATTTTTTTTATATTTATAAATTTTAAAAATCCAAAAATACCCTCTTTCACACACGAACACCAATCCAAACCCAATGACTGTCGTCTCTAGCTAAATACCCCCATTCCGAACACAATGGGATATGTTTCGTAGGCCCATTCGACTGTTTCAGTCAGTTTTTCATCAAATTAAAATATAAAACATTTAATATTTGATTTGAACGTACATTTCAATTTGCCGGGGCCACATACTAATTCTAAAAATTCCCGAAAAATAAATCTAGCTATGTTTTGACGATGCGGTCCCAACAAAACTAGTTTCGTTGAATTCTGAGGTCATTTGAAAAATGGCCCTTTTCGGTCGATCCAACTTAATAGAAATCAACCAAACACATTTTCCTTTGCCACACTCACATACTAGCTTCAAAAATTATGAATTTGAGACCTAGCAATAATTCCACATCCCAGATCCAACAAAAGTGGTTTCGTCGAATTCCGAGGTCGTTTGCAAAATGGGCATTTTCACGGGCTATATAAACTCTACAGTGACCTTTCTGATAATTCATTTAGCCATAACTTTTGCTTCCAGCTATGAAACTTTGATTTTTCAGATTCATTAGAAAGATATTCACTAACAGATTTAAATATTTTTGGTTCCACTCAAATTCGTTTTATTTTGCACCCGGCATGGTCAGTCAAATTTTGAATTCAAGTTTTGAAACTACCGCGCCATTTCAGGCCTTGTTTATAATTAGAATTAATTATATTTATTTTCAAACGTCGATTCAAACTTACTTTTCGTCGTTACTATTTAAAATATTTATTTTAAATATTTAAAATCCACTAAAATAGCAAATTTAAAAATTTTAAATTGGTTCAGATTTTCCGGGTTGTTACAACAATACTGTATTTTTGTTATTGGTTATAATAAAAAAGTGTTACGGATCACTATAAAAACCGATCGGTTTTGCCAAGAAAAAATCACATTATATAGCATTTTTAAGATCATGGCTAGTTTCAAAGAAATATTAGAGAAGTTATGTATTACTCTTTGTTTCCTTAAAATATCAAAACTGGATATCGGAAGAAACAGTGAACCATTAATATCATCTTCATTATTTACCACAGGAAGAAATTCAATATTTATTTCAAAACTAAGAAACAACTCTTACCATATTGAAAAATAAACCATGTAGAATTTGAATAAATTATACACTGGTGTATAATAATTAAATCAAAGAACCACGACTAAAATTAAAGAACTTAATATATATGTACATTTTCAAATTCATCTTTGAATTATGCAAATGTACAGTAAATAATATTAATGTTTGTAACATCCCGCATTTTTGTCGGTTTGAATTTGAATATTTAAAACAGTTTAAATATTGAATTCGTATATAAATGGATTTATATATTAATTAAAACGAAGTTGAACGTATATATTAATTATAATCGAGCTCAGAACGACCCTGCAGTTCGTAATTTAACGTTCTGAACTTCAACTGAGTGTATCCCCTCTAGAGTGCACTATTCAGAAGGTGCTCCCATACCTTGTCTATTGAAATCCATTCTGCAATAAGCGCCCTGCGGTTTATGATTTTATACTATATAAATATGTGGAACGTGAGATGCAAGCGTTCTGCTACTTGGATAATTATTTGTTTAGACATTATCATAATATCACTGGTTTTGATATCAAGGTAATTTGGGTTATAGTAAGGTAAAAACCGTCCATGTTTATGTGTGGACTGGTCTTACTATTATCTTCTTGTTTTGAAAAGGATTTTCAAAAATTAAACAGTATGGTTGGAATTTACTCACACCAGTCCCATGACTGACCCAGAGTTTATTTTATTGTTTTCCCTAAACTCTTGGGTGCCCAAATTTGTATGGGCAGTCAAGTGTTTCAGGCTTTTACAGATTCACTTGGAGGAGCTGGAACTTGAAGGCTTCACCATTTGTTATTTAGAGATTAATTTCCGCTGTGATATGATGTATTGTATTCTGAAAATGGTATGTATATACAATACAGTTTTGTATTTCAAAAGTTATGTTATAATACATATTACTTGTTCCGCTGTGAGATTCGTGTTTACTCTGATTCTGTTCAGTTGTGATCTTCTTCTTCTTCTATTCTATTAGTTCTATCTTTCCTATCTCATCTTCTAAATTCTTCTATTAATGACCTGAATTTTCGTGCACTTTGAGTTGAATGTGTGGTATATTAGTCAGCTCAAATTGGTACGGATTTTTCGGCCGTTACAGTTGGTATCAGAGCTGAAGGTTAAGTATTACCTTGGCTCTGTGGCGTGACTCAATAGAGATGGAGTTAGAAATACTCTAGATTGAGTTTGAGTGTATATATATGAGCGCGTATTTTTAAATTAATATAAAAACTGTTTTATATTGTGTTGACTGGTCAGTCGAGTGATTTATGAATTCTGGTCGAAACAGTAATGTAAACTGTATCGATAGGTGTTTCTAAACTCTTGAACAGAGTAGTTCGACATAGTATGTTTTTTTTAAAAAGAGGGCAAATAAAATAATTTTACCCGAAATATATTTTGATATAAAAAGAAGTATATATCTTGATATCATTATAATATATTGGATGTGTGATCAGTATTATGATTAAATAAGATTTATAATTGAGTTGGTTATATAAATAACCAAAGCGAAATACTATATAAGTATAATACATAAATCAGGAGAATTGAATTTGAATTTAAACCAGAATTGAAATAAAACTCTGGAAACTTGGAAAAGAGCTGGAAATAGTGTTTGGATTAAATATATGGGAATTTCAAAATCCTGGAAGATTTGAATTTTGTTTTCCAAGTGTTGTGAATGGATATTTTGATGTAAATTTCAAATAAAAATGGTGAAATAAGTTTTGAAAAGTAATATAGTATTGAACTCACTTTGATAGCTAGAAAATAATTCTGACGATGACTGCAGCATCATCAGTGTTCATTTTCGAGCTGGTAAGTGATGGATTACTACCAAGGATTTTGTTTTGAATTATTTTGAGGAACAAGTTGTTCAAAAATTCAAATATTTTGAATTACTATTATGATATGTAATATATACGATTTCAAACTGATTTGAAATAAATCCCAGGAATTTGAATTCTGAAATAAAATTTTAACTTATGGAGTTAAAATGGTAAAAGTGGAACTTAAAACTATGATAAAAAAAATTGGACTGAATTTGAAACAATCCAGAATGGAAATTGTAGAAGAGAAATATTGGAGATTCGAGTTACTAATGAATCGATTCTGGGAGAATAAGAATCGAATTTTGAATTTGGAGATGAAGACAACTGATTTGAGAGATAAATCAGTAAATGAAATTGGAATTGAAATATAATTTGGTTGGGTAGAAAGTGAAAGATTGGTTTGAGAACGGATTGATGGAAACCAACCAACGATGCTTGGATACATCTTGAATGGTAAAGATAGAATTGAATGCCGACCAAAAAGAGTCATGTTTATATTTTATACGAGTATGAGATTTTGATGAGGCTGTTTGGCAAGCTGCTTGGCTGTTTGAATTTCTTTTGGATTTGGAGACGGCCCAGAGTTGCAAGTGGTTGTAGTACCGAGTGAGCCGTGCAGAGGAGATGCTGGCGAGATTCTCTGAAAATTTAAGGTGTTAGGAAATTTTCAGAATTTTCGAAAATGTTCGGTAATAAGAAGAAATTAATATTTTAATTGGAATTAATCAGTTCAGTTGAATCTGAAGTTATGAAGTAAACCAAAAAGATTTTTAACCTGTTTATAACAGAAATTGTAGCATTTTCCCTATCTTAGCAATTTCGAGGACGAAATTATTTTAAGGGGGAAGGACTGTAACGTCCCGCATTTTTGTCGGTTTGAATTTGAATATTTAAAACAGTTTAAATATTGAATTCGTATATAAATGGATTTATATATTAATTAAAACGAAGTTGAACATATATATTAATTATAATCGAGCTCAGAACGACCCTGCAGTTCGTAATTTTACGTTCTGAACTTCAACTGAGTATATCCCCTCTAGAGTACACTATTCAGAAGGTGCTCCCATACCTTGTCTATTGAAATCCATTCTCCAATAAGCGCCCTGCGGTTTATGATTTTATACTATATAAATATGTGGAACGTGAGATGCAAGCGTTCTGCTGCATGGATAATTATTTGTTTAGACATTATCATAATATCACTGGTTTTGATATCAAAGTAATTTGGGTTATAGTAAGGTAAAAACCGTCCATGTTTATGTGTGGACTGGTCTTACTATTATCTTCTGGTTTTGAAAAGGATTTTCAAAAATTAAACAGTATGGTTGGAATTTACTCACACCAGTCCCATGACTGACCCATAGTTTATTTTATTGTTTTCCCTAAACTCATGGGTGCCCAAATTTGTATGGGCAGTCAAGTGTTTCAGGCTTTTACAGATTCACTTGGAGGAGCTGGAACTTGAAGGCTTCACCATTTGTTATTTAGAGATTTATTTCCGCTGTGATATGATGTATTGTATTCTGAAAATGGTAAGTATATACAATACAGTTTTGTATTTCAAAAGTTATGTTATAATACATATTACTTGTTCTGCTGTGAGATTCGTGTTTACTCTGATTCTGTTCAGTTGTGATCTTCTTCTTCTTCTATTCTATTAGTTCTATCTTTCCTATCTCATCTTCTAAATTCTTCTATTAATGACCTGAATTTTCGTGCACTTTGAGTTGAATGTGTGGTATATTAGTCAGCTCAAATTGGTACAGATTTTTCGGACCTTACAATGTTAATCCGCATTTTTTATTTTAGTTTAACAATGCATCTTTGATACACATAATAAAATTAAAATACAACTATTGTATTCCTTATATTTGTTTGATTGATTTGGAAATCATTAGTTAATTACGTATAACAATGTTAAAAGTAATTCATTTCAAAAAATGTAAAGATATACCAAGGACAAAGACAAACCAAAGAGATCACAAATCACTTATCCTAACTCCTTCGTTAGCTTATAATCCTTCCAAATAATTCCTACGGTTTTGTATGCATTGCAGATTTTAAACATCTATTTTAACGTTGATATAAATTTATAAAAAATTAAAAAGTAGAGAAGGGAACCATCACAATCAAAAAAATAAAACATTTACTGAAGGTATCCTCCTCCAATTTATGGAACATGATGTTTATACCATAGCGGCAAAAATTAATTCATCACATAAGAAGAGTGGGTAAGGTTTTATAATCGGAAAATTATTGTCATTTGATTTCTGAAAACAGTTTACAATATATGATGGCATGTTCAATAAAGAACAACTGATACTACCTATTTTTATCTTTGTTGCCATGTGCCTCTTTTTTCAAATTTTTCAAGGAGCTCTAACCATAAAACAACAAAGAATAACCAACTAAATTTACTGCATTTCATGCCCTCCATCAGTTTAGTATTTACACCATATTAAAACAACTTATCGTAGCAAAGGATGATCACCATCTGTTTTATTTGTTTGATTCAGGAAAATAAGGAAAAAAAATAAAGCAACGCTAAGAAGAAACCTTTATTAGCATAACTAATCAAAGAAATACAAATTTTATAGTAAACCTTTTATTATTTGATGTGGTGAATTATGAACATCTTTTTTCCCTTTTCCGTTGCATTAGCTTTTAGAGAAACACAAATTGACCGTGATTCTGGTATAACGTATAAACAATTTGAATTCAAACAGTAGATAAATAACTATCTAAAGTAATTAAAGCTTTAACAGTTTGATAATCATAATATCTTTTAAAAAAGTCTTCTAGTCGTTTCTCTTAACAACCAATTATGATCCTCACCCTAAATTGGTACCATTAATAAAATTAAATAGACATAGCAACCACATTGATTCAACAAAATAGGTTAATAAACTTTTAAATGTTAATTTCCACACGATGATTACACAGACCCAAAATTGTGCAAATTCAAATTAAAACATTTAATGGGAGTAAACAATGTTATCCACCATTTCCAAATAGCAGCGAAAATGTTGTGAACATCACGTGAGCCTAAAATTATGTAAGTGGAAAGATATTAAAATCTAAAGGATGTATAGGTTACATGAGATAAAGTGATCACACCTTGAAACAAATAACTAATAAGTATTTTCAGCATATTAACGTAATAGTGTTGTTATATGAAGAGCACATGGACCATGTACTTCCCAAAAAAATTGCAAAAGGTATGAAGTACATTTTTATTAAAAAATAATCACCCAAAATGAATAGGTCAGACCGTGGGCACTTAAGGCAGAAAACAATCTGTAGATTTATTTTTGAAGTAATAGTGAACGAAGGATTTTTTAATTTTTTTGTAAATAACGCCCCAAAAAATAGGCATTAAAGATAGAATAATCATAAGTTCCATCCAAAAAAGAAATTAAATGGAGGACAAACACAAATTGGAGAGGAAATCACCTATACGTGATGCTAGATGATTCAAAACAATCTTCGAAGACAACCAGTTATGCGTGCAACAAGCTGAGGCGACCGTAAGAAATCAAATTATCAATCGAAGGATTATCAACACACCCCAGTTCTTTCTTTACACACCCCATTTATTCCAAAAAAGGCCCTTTTTTAAGTGAATTTTTTCTTTTTTCTTTTTCTTACTTTCTTTATTTCATTGTTTAGAATACTTTAAAATTTCTACGTTCAAATGTAACAATGTATATACAGTTTTTTTGTTAGTTTCTAACATTATTTATATTTTTTTCTATAGCAGTGATCATTTTTTTAAATCCTCACGTTTGCATTGCGCATTATTATTATTTTCGTGTTGGCTTTCAATGTTGTCCGTAGGGTTTGTGATCGATTAACTAAATCTCTTCTTCAAGACATTTTTAGTTTCAAACATTCATGCATAAAATTGTTAAATATAACACAAAAATGACATGATAGAGAAAAATCTAATTGTTTGTTTGAAGGTAAAAATGACACTAACTATTTTTTTGTTATAACTGGGGAGTGAAAAGCAATTGTAGGGGTGTAAATAGATGGAGTCGTGTAAGAAAAGTCCATAATTAACTTAGTTAAAGAAGTAACAAAAAAGCATAAATCAAGAAGGTAAATATTGCATGAAGCTCCAGAACTACAAATGCTAAACTCGAAATCAACAAACCTAGAAGGAAAAGAGAAAAAAATACATACCTCAGAGACGGAGAAAGAAATGAAGGTAGGGAAAATTACACCTAGGGCTTGGAGATGCAGACCGAGGCAACGAGAGATCCACCAAAGGGTGGACGGAAAAGATCAGGGAAAAGGCGGTGGAGAGGCACTGGTAGATAGTTTTCTCGACAATTTTTTTCCTTTTCCTTTCTGGAAGAGGAAGAACAATGGAATAACAAAATAAGGGGAAAGAAAATGAGAGAAGGATTGAGGTAAAATGTGGGATTTGTGCTTATTATAAACGGGGGGGAACGTAAAACTAGGGATCGACTACCGGATAATGACAAAAATAGGACTGCAAATCTATTACTTAAACCTAAAAGCATAATCTGAAAAATGCATACGTGGACGCATATAATTCAACATTTTCATTTTTTAGCTCTCCCATTCACTTCTTCTCTCTAACTTGTATAAGATTTAATTAACAAATAAATGACTTCCCAGTACCTCGCTGCACACGTTCTCCATACAAATACCAAATAGCATAGCCCATGTTGTCACCTACCCACTGTCCACTTTTCCAATTCTAAATCAGTAACGACTTTGCTTACATCCCGAAAATCCATTCTCTATATAATTACTGTCGCCTTTGCCATTGTCAATCCCTAATTCCCACTACACCATCGCCATTGTCAACAATCGACCATCCACTAATTGCATTCCTTGATTGTCATTGCCTTCGCTATCGTCACACACCACACCCGATTTCCAACAAAATCAACCATCGACTATCCTATACCTGCATTTTGCAATAAAATTCGATCGTCTGCCAGATAGAATTGGGTCGACATTTTCTTGCATCTGTTGAACCAACTCTAGGTAACTACCATTTTCAGTAATATTTGACTATAAATTTATGTTGTTCTTGTTCCTAGATTAATGTATTTGTTACCAACTCTGCGTGGATTTTCTACCCTGATTGTAAGAGTCGAATCTATGACCAAATCTTCAACTACTATTGCCTTATCATGCTTTTATTAATTTCAAAATTTTTGACACATCCGCCAACAGATTTCGTTATTTAACACTAGCGCATGGCACCAAACCCGATATCATGCAAAACCCGGACGAAATTTATATTTTTGTCTAAATCTCCAAAAGACCGTTAGAGTTCAAAAACCATATTTCACAAACCTTGAGTAATTCGGATGCATCATCCATGTTCGTCTGGGACACAACCATAGTATCTCCTGACTCATCATCGAAGCTATTGTCACAATTGCCATTGAAACAGTTGCATCTTCTCCCATATTTAACAGACGGCTTCTCGTTGCTCCCCTCAATGAAGCCAACCGTGAGCTTGTCTAGGTAGACCGAGCTTTGATCAACGTCGCTGGAGACGATTGACATGCCGGAGAGCTTAGCGAACTGGCACTCAAAGAGTCACTTCTTCTTCGATTTGGTGGATGAGGCCGTAGAAATTTTGATGAATGAGAGAAACATCAATCGCCATCGCCTCCTCTTCGGATTGAGCTTTATAGAAAATGGCGAAAAGAAATTGGGAAAGAGGAATTTGATGGAGGCGGCAGAATATCTAGGAACTGTTTTTTTATAGATGACGAAAAATTAGGGAATGGGAAGTAGCAGGCAACTAGAACGTGTTAACGTGTGAATAATGTCGGGCCTGACCCGTTTGGCCTGACCCATTGCCACTTTCTTGTCTTGGTTATTTAGAAGAAAAAATGAAACAAAAAACGCTAATGCTACATCAACAGGGAATTAATAAATCAAAAAATGTGGTAGGTATAGAAGCCATTGGATACTTTTCCACCCGTGAATTGTTGTGAGTTTCCACCACGTATTTCTGGATCCGTTGATTTTCACTATAAATTTTGCAGCTGTTCTAACAATGTTCAACAAAGAAAGTAGCTCTATGAAAAGAAAAAATATATATATAGCACATGTTAATCTTTCGTATTAAAGTTATAAAATATTATATTTTTTTAACGAAAATCGATTGTTAAGTGTTAATTATTAATTATAATTATATAATATTAAATGTTAAATGTTACTACTCAATTATAAATATTTTTCATTGATTTTGAATCATTAAATATTTTTCTTAATTATTGTTTTATCATGAATTGTTATTAATTTCAATTTATGAGTTGAAAAATGTAAGTTATTTTTTATTATTAATTATAAACTGTTAGCACATTAAAAAATAATCTAAAAAATCATTGCGTATGAATTATTATTAACAAATTATTAACTGTAAATTATCAAATAAGCATATGATATTATTTATACATTATTTTTAATAATCCGGGTATTATAATAAATTTTAAATATAAATAGAATTTTATCATTTTATTTTGGATTTTATGATAGTTAAAAAAGAATTAAATTTTGTGAATATTTTAAAATATATTTTTGATGACTTTTATAATAAATAATATACATCAATCATAATTCTATATTAAATAACAAATGTTAAATTTTTGTCTTATTCATTTTGGGATAACTAGTTAATTAATTATTAGTTTTTACTACTTATTTATTCAAAGGTACTTATTAATAATTAATAATCAGTATTAGTATTATATATGGTAGTTTTTAATGGGTTGCTATTAGATTATTATTAATTATATTTATTTATTATTGATTATAGATAATGATCAGTAATTATAGATTACTTATTAATAATAATACTTATTCGTTAATTATAAATAATTACCTATTTAATTATTTGATCATAAATTATTAATTTTTAACTAATCTTTATCAACTAATACTTATTTAAAATAAATTATCAAATACTAGTTATCACTTCAAAAGACATCATTTTGTTATTAATCAATAGCCTAAATTGTTAAAAAATTATTTAAGTAAATTCTTTAGTAGTAAATATTAATTTATGATTGTTGAAAATTAATCGTTTAATGCTAAGTAAAACCTATTATTTATTAAATATAAATTATTTTTCAAACATTAATGTTGCATATTAATTATTTAATATTTAATATTTACTATTGATTAGTTGATATTAACTATCAAGTATTAATTATGTAATCAAATTGATAAAGTTTAACTATATCACATTAGTAATTAATATTAAGCTTATTAAATAAAAATAAAAATTACTAATAATTTATAATAGGTAGTAATTATATAGTATTTATTAATAAATAATTACTTATTTGAATACTGCTTGATTACTTAATAATATTTATTAAATATTAATAATTAATTAATAATAATCATTAACTATTAAATATTTAATGATATTATTGAATAATAATTTATAGTTGTTAAATATTACTCATTATAAAATAATTATTAATATCACTTGTTAATAATTAATAATTAATTATTATTATAAATAATAATAATTAATTATTAAAGAATCGATGCATACAACATTATTTGTTGTGGTGCATTTACATCGGTTTATCATGATTCGATGCAAACCGATGCAAATGACACTACTTTCATCGGTTGTATGGACAACCGATGCAAATAGTACTATTTGCTTCACTTCATTTGCATTGGTTCTTCTTGAGCCGATGCAAATAATGCTATTTGCTTTGATGCATTACCATCACTTCCTGAGGAACCAATGCAAATAACACTAATTGCATCAGTTATGCGGAAAACCGATGTAAATACTATTATTTGCATTTGTGTATTGCATCGGTTCAATGAAAATTGATGCAAGTAACACTATTTGCATCAGTTATAAAGACAACTGAAGCAAATGAGACGAAACAACATGCATATTATGTACTAGTGTTTGGTAAACGATTTGAGAATTCGATGAAATTAATTTTATTTTATCCAAAATTTGTAAAATATAAAATTTCATAGTCAACGGAATTATAGCTTGATCGTAGGAAATTAAAACGCGTATAAATTTATATATACAATTCAATTTAATGATCAAGTTTTAGAATAAAATGCTAAAGACTTTGGAATTAGGCTTCGAAACCTATTCCATTGCGTTCAGAAGGCGTCAAAAACATATTGTTGGGCAGTAAGTGGGCCTGATTTGGAATCCGTCCGAATTTTGGCTTATATATCATGCTAATCGAGAAATATTATTATTTATTCATTCCAAAACCATAACTATATTTCGGCCGCCACCATCTTGTTTTCTATGGCCGAAATCATTCTGATCTTCCTCATTCGATTTCCTTCAATCCAAACAACGATTTCGAATGCTTCCAAAAGCAAATATCAAGCCCTCGACGAGATCTAGACATCCATATAGTTGGTTGTGGTGTTTGGTTTCTAAAATCGCCAGAAATTGAGCTCAAAGGCTGCGCGGGTTAGGGACAATTCGAGGCTAACGGGGCCACAGTAAATGACATCGTGGTGGGTCCAGGCACGCTTGAAGAGGGGGTTCTTATGGTGTCGGCCGATCATGGTCTGAAGCTAAGATGGAGGCGCGGTTGTAGTTTGGAAAAGGCGATTGATGGGTTTCATTGTTTGTGAATTCCTGGAATGCACACGCGAAGTAGAAGAAGGGAGGGACATAAACGATGATGTGGCAAAATGGTGTTGGGTGAGCAATTTGGTTAATTAAGTTATAAATTTGAAATTCAAATAGTAAATCACATGTAATTTCTTCATACAAATTCTGTTTTACACGCAGTTGTATCCGTTGGGATCGTTTTGAAATTCCGATCAACTTGGAGCTGTCGCGGACTGATTCTGAGACTGTTGATTTTTGGGTTAAAATTTGGATTTCAATCTCATTTGAAATCAAATGTGAGTGATTAAACCCACTCACATCTAAGTAAAATATTTGATTATTAGTTAAATTAAATTCATATCATAATATGATTGTATTGTTTGTTGTTTAGTTGTTTAAATTGCATATTTATGTTAAATCCGCATAGACTGTATAATTTAATTTAACTGTAATACAAATTGTACTGTTGGAGATTAATTTTTAGTTTTAATAATAATAATAATAAAGAATCTCATACCTGATGACTAGTAACTGATATTATTGAATTGTTTAGATGTGTTGATTTTGAGGTATGCCTTGAATTTATATATTTAATGTGTTGAACTGAAAACCCAGGTATTTGAATTCTGGAACTTAAATTTAACTTAAACAAGTTAAATTGATCGAAGTGGATAAATTGATCAAAATCAATTTGAATGGAATTAAATGGAATATAAATCCAATGTAAATATATCGGGTATAAGTCATTCGAATTGAATGAATGTAAGCTTATATGGTGTAAGACGTGAATGAAAACAGCAAGTGTTATTGTAACTAAATTTGTTGAAATATAAAATATTGAGTTTCTACATAAGTGAGTTTTGAAAAGTAAATGGGTTTTAGCATTTTTCCTACCTTAGTAATTTCGGGGACAAAATTCTTTTAAGAGGGGAAGAATGTAACGACCCGAAATTTTGATCGATTAATTTTAAATATTTAATATTTATTTTAAATATCGAACTGATAATATTAGTGAATTTTTATATTAAGTTATCGATTTCAAAATTGATTTCGATTAATATCGAATATGTTAAATTATTGTAATACGAAAAATAATTCAATTAAAAATTTAAACTGAGTCAAAACAATTTAGATAATTAATCGAAAATCTATTTGAATAGTAACGATAATAATAGTATTTTAGTATCGAGAAATTTATTGTTTTGAATTTAATTTATATCGATTTTAATTAATATCATCCACATATGATTGAACTGGACATCGAGACATGTCCCAGTGTGTTCAGAATAGTGTTATAACGCTATAAACGCCAGTTGTTGTGCTCGAATTGGTGTTCGTTACTGCAAATTATATTATTATAAAATTTAAAGGGATAAGAACGAATCAAATCGCGGTTAAATCAAAATCTAATTGCATTAAATTCATTGCACTTAAAGCCTAACTATACCTGTACCTACACAGACGTAGAATTCCTTAATTCTTAAGTTGTCTTCCTCTATATAATCGTACACAAACTCTCCCATTGCTTTCTGTTGAAAACAAAAACTAAAATGGTCTTCCTCATTCAAAGTATACCAGTACTAAACTAAAGCCGTTCTTTTTCTTTATTCCTGGTGCTCGAAATCCAATAAATGGTCCGATGCATTCTGAAATCGCGAGCCTATAATTCTCAAAATCATTTTATTTAAAAAAGGGGAATCGAAGTTGTTTCGCAGACCATGATCTCTTAAGGTTTGACTAAGCTAAACGCTTGCGTACAGGGAGTAGAAGGGTTTTTCCGATGAGTTCGAAGTCTTCAAATCGCGAAGCTTAGGTTAGTCGCGATCACTGATTTGGGGTTCGAGTTAGGTTAGGTATAGGCGATGGGATCTAGAGTTCTCGACATCACTGGAAGTCGCGGTTTCTTCTTAAGGAATCATGGGCACTGTCTTTTGGCTTGCGATGGGGTAATTAGAGTCAAATGAAACATGGTGGTGCTCACGGGATTGGTTGTGTTCGTCTATGGAGAAGGAGTAATTGCTTATAAGAACATAGATTAGCTGTGGAGTTGGAAACTGTATGAACGACGATTTCGACAGTTTTTGTAAAGCTTCAAGAAGACCATATTTTTTTTATTTCAAAGGAGGAGTAAACAGGACAAGGTAAATTAATTTTAATTAATTTATTTAATCATGTTTAGAGTGATCCAAACTATAATAAAAATACAATAATAGTAATATGTATTTATCCATGTTCAGAATCAAACCAAACAAAATTCACTAGAATCGTAAAAGCTTATGTTTCACGATGGAATTGGGTTGGAATTTTTAGAATCAATCAGAATCTGCTTTGGGAATTTTAATTTAAATCGAATACCGTTCGATTTGAATTAGAAATTGTATCGGATCTGGAATAAAGATCACTGTGAGTAAATCTCACTCAATAATTTACTACTTCAATTTTGTTTCAAATAGTTAAAAATATTACTGACTGTTTGGTTGCGTTAAATATTATTATGGTTATTATATATATATATATATATATATTAGTTGTTGTGGTTATTATATATATATATATATATTGGTGGTTGGATTCCCGCAGTACTATTAGCGGCTGCCCGTAGTATCATTATCGGATGACCCTATCCACCCCACGCTATGATAGTGGATGACCTTCTATACCGCGATATCCTGCCTTGAAGCAGTATGAGTATTATTTATGTTGGCTAATGTATGTGGATGTAGGAAAAATAGGTTGGAGCGATCCAGCTAGATTCCTCAAAAATATTATTATTTGTTGGTTTCATATATATTATCATATATGATGTGTTAGAAACCTGTAATTGGTAACTAAGTGTTTTGGGATGTTTAAGTATCACTGGGGCCTGAATATTGATTTATAAAAATATCGTAAAAAGGATAATTTGAGATTTGAAAGGGAAATCTATTTTTCTAAATATAGAATTCGAATTTCGAATGGACTGGAAATATTAACTTGTTTTGAATGAATAAAATAAGTATTGAAATTTATAAATGATTTTTATAATTTAAATAGTTCAGGAAATCGAAATACTGAAATTTATAAATAAATAATGTAGGAAATTAAAGTAAATTTATAAATAGTGATTATATATAAAATGGAATGATTTTCATTGGATAATCAGGGAATTGAAATGAATTTATAAATGATGTTTGTAAATGAAGTGGAAGAATTATCATTTGATAATTTGAATATTTAAATTCAAATATGAATTTAAAAATAGAAATGTCGAATCGTTTTAAAGAAGTAAACGATGAAGTTTATTCTGATGATTAGAATATAAATTGAACTAAAATAAATCCGTAGGGATTTTTGATTTGAATTCGATTAGTTCGAATTTATTAAATAAAATATGTCTAGAAAAAATATTGGGATTATATTAAATAGAAGTTAAATTTAGATATGAAAATAGATTCTACGTTATATATGGATAAGTTTAAATAGAATATTCTAGAATAAGATTTTGGTTTTAAATAGAATTTTAAATGGAACTTGTTTTAATATATAAATCAAGCAAAATTTATAGATGATGCTATAATTGTAGCGAATTAATTATCAGAAGATAATTTGTAATTTTAAATTCAAGTTTGAATTTAAAAATAGAAAGTTGAAATCATTTCGGAAATGGAATGACGGTTTTTATTCCGGAAATCGGAATACAAAAGGAAAGGATTTTCAAATAAAATTTTGAAATGGAAACATATTTTAATATGTAAATCAAGGAAGTTAAATTTATAAACAAAGTTTATAAATTAAGTGAGGTAATTATCATTTGGATAATTTAAAATTTAAATTTAAATATGGATTATAGTCGATTAGGAGTAATCGAAATATTTAGTTAGATTTGGTAAACGGGTTTAGTTTAAGCTTAATATTTAGGAATTGAAGTGAAATTTATTTATAGAACGAAGTTTAATGTTTATATATATAAATATAATAAAAACGAACTCGCCGCGGCGCGGTAGTTCATAAATTGGCGTTTCCAACTTCAATTGAGTATATAGAACTCAGTTTAAGTCGGAATTCTTTGAAACAAGAACCATCAGGACCAATTTGATAATAGTTTTCTAATGAAAGAGAAAAATCTAGATTTCGTCTTATAGATTTTGAATTATGTCAAAATCAATTTTTCAGAAAGGCAGCGCCATAACCATTATAAAACCATAACGGTTTATTTAAATAAATAAAAGGATTTTAGAAAAATAAATTCTGAAAGTCCATTAAAAAAATTCATAGTTGAGATATAGAATAAGATGAACTTAAGTGGAGTAAGTGAACTGATTTTGAAACATAAATCAGATTTTTAATTATTGAATAGTAGTAACTAATTTGAAGAATAATTAGTTAAGCATGTTTTGAATCGAAATTAGGCGTTGGATAAGTGAACGGGGTTTCTGAATTTATATTCAGGATCGAATATGAAACTCGAGTTGAGAATGGAATTGGATTAGTTTTTAAGTAAATTAAAAATGTATATGAACACGATATGTTTAAATAAAAGTGAAATAGGCTAAAGATCTAATTAAAGAATAAATTAGCGAATTGAGTTAAAATGACCAGATTTAGTTGGAATAAATTGAGAACGGACATATATGGGCTAGACAGGTATGGAATGAAGTGTATGAAGATTATAATTTAAGTGCCCGACAAAAAGGTACACGTTTAAATTCCATATGAGATTTTATGCGCCGAATCGGCAAGCTACTTGGCTTTTTGATTTTCTTTTCGAATGGCAAGGGCCTAGAGAGGCGAGTTGAGGTTTGAACTATCGACCGGTACAAAGGAGGTTATGGCGAAATTTTCTGGGAATTTAAGGAGTTAGAATACATTTAAGAAATTTTGATAGATAGAAATCAATGTATATATATATATATAATTCGTTAAGGAAATGAACTTAAAAATAGAATACTATACTCAAAAAGGAAATCTATAATTATATATGGTAAATATAGAATAGAGAATCATATATACGTTTTAAAACATGAATAAATGGGTTTTTATGATATTGATTATTTAAGATATGCTGTCTTTTTCCGTTTTGAAGTTAAGAATGTTATTCAGTCAAGGTCTGAAAGGAAGTTATACCCCAACTTGATTGATTTCATTTTAAACCGATAAATAACAAGATTAAGTACCGAAGATAAATGTTTGAATAAGATGTAGTTGAATGCAGTATTTGGGGTTGTTGTAACGATGTTTTACACAACATTCGTTTTAACCCAAGTAAGTGGAATTTTGGAAATATATCATAAATATTTCCTAAATATAAAAATAACCGAGTTTGGGAAAGAGATAAGTAATTGGAATATTTTCCAATTATAAATAGAGGGTATTTTCTAAATATAGAAAATAAAAGAAATTATTAAATGGAAATGGTTTCCAAAGAACGTAGGAGACCGAGATGATAATTGAAAATATTTATTTAACAAATATTGATGAGGAAATGGAAAGGGTGATTTAATTAATGAAATATTAATTAAGGGGTCCAGTGATTATTTGATGTTATGGATGAATGTTTGTTTTCTTTGATAGTTAAATAACCGACTGTCGAAGTACTTGCCCATATCATTGCCAATATGGAGAGATCGGTTGGATTATTATCCGAGAACCACTCTGTATTGGCAGTAACATTGCGAATCAGATTTTATAAAGAAAATCGAAGATGGAGTAAAGTGCAAGGGCTTTTTCTATTAATAGAAATTGTGCCTTCGGTTTCGTTCAGCATCAGAACGAAGTGCATGGACGAATGTCTGACAGAGTATTTCCAATGATCGCATATGTTGGTCTATATAAATATATATGGTGGCAGAGAATTTATTCTCTTAGCATAATATCCAGAATATATCTGTACAAACCAGTTAGTGATTAACGGATCTGGCAACGGGGCATTCAAAGTGATTGTGCTATCAATGAATGATAAGTAAGCGTAGCCTCAGGCCTCAACAACCGGGAAATGACAAAAATCGGGCAGGCTGCATGGCAAAATGGGTAGCTTCCATTAGGGTGTATTATCACCTATCTAGACGAATTCATTTCATTCTTTAATCTATTCGATGTTGTCCCATTCGGGAAACAGTTGCTGATCCCAACTGTTGGTGATATACATTCGATACACTCAAGCGAAATGAGTGGTCGGTCATGTGTGGTCGGGTTACAAGATGTTCTTGTTGAACCCAGTGTATTCTCCTCTAGAGATACACTATCTGAAGGTGGTTCCATACCTTGTCATAGTTGGAAATTCATTACCCAATAAGTGCTCGCAGTTTTGATTGTATATATATGTGAAGCGTGAGATGAAAGCGTTCCACTAGATTTCTATTTATTTGATTTAGACACTATTATAATATCATAAGAGTTTTGATATAAAGATTATCGTTTCTTTCAAAAGGATTTCGAAAGTTAAATCAAGTGCTTTGGATTCTCATAAGGGAAAAACCCTTTCTGTGTTATACGGCGTGGTCTCATGAGATATCATTTATTTTCTCAAACTGTTTTAATTGTTTACTCATACCGGTCCCATGACTAACCCGGAATTTGTTGTTTTGTTTTACCTAAACTCTTGGGTGCTTAAATTTGTATGGAAAGTCAAGTAGTTCGGGATTTGATAGACTTATATAAAGGAGCTTGGAGCAGGAGGCTTCAATGTTAGATATATAGTGTTTTTATTTCTGCTGTGTGGTAAGTGTCGTACTCTGATAAGTGTATGTTATGCAGTTAAAATTTTGTATTTCAAAAGTTATGATATATTATATTTTGTTCCACTGCGATGTGAGATTCTGTGTTGTTATTTCTGTTCTTCTTCTACCTTTTTCTTCTAAAAAAATGATTCGTATTTCTGTGATATTTGGGTTGGACGTGTAAGGTATGTAGTCAACTCAGATAGTATGGATTTACGGGCCATTACAGTGGTATCAGAGCATAGGATGAGCGAACACCTAGGCTTTGGTAGGATTGTGCTCATTGGAGATAGGGTCAGTAGTGCCCTAGAATGAGTTGAGTGTATATATACGAGTGAGTGTGTTTGTTGATTGATGTAAAAATTATTTTATATTGTGTTGGCTAGTCTGTTAAGTGGCTTATGAATTCTGATCGAATCGTGGGACGCCACGAAGTCGATAGGAATATCTAAACACTTGAACAAAGAAATTCGACAAATATTGTTTTAAAGTGGGTAAATGAAATAATTTCATCCAAAATTCTATTTTTGATATAGAAGGAATAAATTTCTGAAATTATTGTATTAGATGGATGAGTTGATTGGTATCATTATAATCAGATGGGATTATAAAGTGGAAATGGTTATATTAACCAAGTAAAATTTGTACAGAAATGAAATATACTAATGAGATGAACTGGAGTTAAATTCAAACCATAAACTGGAATTTAAATCCTTAGTGTTGGAAAAATATTCTTTTCAAAGTATATTAGAACAATATAGCTTTATTTAAAAAAGATTTTGAATGGGTTTGTAAATTTTCTAAGCACTGAACTCACTTTAGTGGATGGAAAATAATTCTGATAATGACTGTAGCAGTATCAATATTCATTTTTGAGTTTCTAAGTGATGGATTGCTACCTTAGAAAAGTTTTGTTGGAAATTTGTTTAAAAGAAAACAATTTGGTTTGAAAATTCAAATGTTTTGAAAAATTTGGAATGGAAATAAATATATATGTATATATTAATGTGATTTCAGAAGGATTTGAAATGAAAACCCGGGTAGTTGAATTCTAGAATTTAAATTTAACTTAAACAAGTTAAATTGATCGAAGTGGATAAATTGATCAAAATCAATTTGAATGGAATTAAATGGAATATGAATCCAATGTAAATATATTGGGTATAAGTCATTCGAATTGAATGAATGTAAGCTTATATGGTGTAATATATGAATGAAAACAATAAGTGTTATTGTAACTAAATTTGTTGAAATATAAAATATTGAGTCTCAACATAAGTGAGTTTTGAAAAGTAAATGGGTTGTAGCATTTTTTCTACCTTAGTAATTTCTGGAACAAAATTCTTTTAAGAGGGGAAGAATGTAACGACCCGGATTTTTGATCGATTAATTTTAAATATTTATTATTTATTTTAAATATTGAGTTGATAATATAAATGATTTTTTATATTAAGTTTTCGATTTAATATCGAATATATTAAATTATTGTAATACGAAAAATAATTCAATTAAAAATTTAAACTGAATCAAAACAATTTATATAATTTGTCGAAATTCTATTTGAATAGTAACGATAATAATATTATTTATTATTGAGAAATTTATTGTTTTGAATTTAATTTATATCGATTTTAATTAATATCTTGCACATATGATCGAAATGGACTTCGAAACATGTCCCAGTGTGTTCGAAATAGTGTTATAATGCTATAAACACTGGTTGTTGCTCTCAAATTGGTGTTCATTACCACAAATTATATTATTATAAAATTTAAAGGGATAAGAATGAATCAAATCACGGTTAAATCAAAATCTAATCGCATTAAATTCATTGCACTTAAAGCCTACCTATACCTGTACGTACACAGACATAGAATTCGTTAACGCTTAAGTTGTCTTCCTCTATATAATCGTACGCAAACTCTCTCATTGCTTTCTGTTGAAAACAAAAACTAAAATGGTCTCCCTCATTCAAAGTATACCAGTAGTAAACTAAAGCCGTTCTTTTTCTTCATTCCTGGCGCTCGAAATCAAATCAATGGCCCGATTCATTCCGAAATCGTGAGGCTGTAATTCTCGAAATAAATTTGTTTAAAAAAGGGGGAATTGAAGTCATTTCGCAGGCCATGATCTCTTAAGGTTTGACCAAGCTAGACGATCGCGTACAGGGAGTAGAAGGGGTTCTAATCGCGGTGTTTTTCTGATGTGTTCGAAATCTTTAAATCACGAAGTTTTGGTTCATCACGATCACTGATTTGGTGTTCGAGTTATGTTAGGTTTAGGCGATGGGATCTAGAGTTCTCGACATCGCTGGAAGTCGTGATTTATTCTTAAGGAATCCTGGGCGCTGTCTTTAGGCTTGCGATGGGAGAATTAGAGTAGAATGAAACATGGTGGTGCTCACGGGATTGGTTGTGTTAGTCTCTAGAGATGGAGGAATTACTTATAAGAACAGAGATAAGCCGTGGAGTTGGAAACTGTATGAACGGCGATCTCGACAGTTCTGGTGAAGCTTCAAGAAGGCCGTATTTTTTTTTATTTCAAAGGAGGAGTAAACAGGACAAGGTAAATTAATTTTATTTAATTTATTTAATCATGTTTAGTGTGATCCAAAATATAATAATATGCAATAATAGTAATATGTATATATCCATGTTCAGAATCAAACCAAACAAAATTCACTGAAATCGTAAGAGCTTATGTTTCACGATGGAATTAGGTTGAAATTTTTAGAATCAATCAGAATCAACTTTGGGAATTTTAATTTAAATCGAATACCGTTCAATTTGAATTAAAAATTGTATCGGATCTAGAAAAAAGATCGCGGTGAGTAAATCTAACTCAAAAATTTACAATTTAAATTTTGTTTTGAATAGTTAAAAATATTGTTGATTGTTTGGTTGTGTTTAAATATTATTGTAGTTATTAAATATATATTAGTTATTTAGGATTGGTTGTTGTGGTTATTATATATATATATTGGTGGTTGGATTCCCGCAGTACTATTAGCAGATTCCCGCAGTTTCATTAGCGGATGACCCTATACGCCCCCACGCTATGATAGTGGATGACCTTCTATACCGCGATATCCTTCCTTAAAGCAGGATGGGTATTATTTATGCTGACGAACGTCTGTGAATGCAGGAAAAACAGGTTGGAGGGATCCAACTGGATTCCTTAAAAATATTATTATTTGTTTGTTTCATATATATTACCATATATGATGTGTTAGAAAATCTGTGATTGGTAACCGAGTGTTTTGGGATGTTTAGATATCACCGGGGCCTGAATATTGATTTATAAAAATATCGTAAAAAGGATAATTTGAGTTTTAAAAGGGAAATCTATTTTTCTAAAAATAGAATTGGAATTTTGAATGGACTAGAAATATTAACTTGCTTTGAATAAATAAAACAAGTATTGAAATTTATAAACGACGTTTATAGATTAAATAATACAGGAAATCGAAGTGCAGAAATTTATAAACGATGTTTATAAATTAAATAATATAGGAAATTAAAGTAAATTTATAAACAGGGTTTATAAATAAAATGGAATGATTTTCATTGGATAATCAGGGAATTGAAATGAATTTATAAACGATGTTTATAAATGAAGTGGAAGAATTATCATTTGATAATTTGAATATTTAAATTCAAATATGAATTTAAAAATAGAAATGTGAAATCATTTTAAAGAAGTAAATGATGAAGTTTATTCTGATGTTCAGAATAAAAGTTGAGCTAAAATAATTCCGTAAGGATTTTTGATTTGAATTCGATTATTTCGAATTTATTTAAATAAAATATGTCTAGAAAAAATATTGGGAT
Organism: Allium sativum; assembly: GCA_030737875.1. NCBI lineage: Eukaryota > Viridiplantae > Streptophyta > Magnoliopsida > Asparagales > Amaryllidaceae > Allium > Allium sativum. Next base: position 78,530,967 of record CM060909.1, read on the forward strand.
TATATTACATAGAAGTTAAATTTAAATATGAAAATTGATTCTATGTTATATATGGATAAGTTAAAGTAAATAGAATATTCCAGAATAAGATTTTGGTTCTAAATAGAATTTTAAATGGAACTTGTTTTAATATATAAAACAAGTAAATTTATAGATGATGTTATAATGGTAGCGAATTAATTATCAAAAGATAATTTGTAATTTTAAATTCAAGTTTGAATTTAAAAATAGAAAGTTGAAATCATTTCGAAAAGGGAACGACGGTTTTTATTCCGGAATTCGGAACATAAAAGGAATGAATTTTCAAATAGAATTTTGAAATGGAAACTTGTTTTAATATTTAAAATAAGGAAGTTAAATTTATATACAATGTTTATAAATTAAGTGAGATAATTATCATTTGGATAATAAAAAATTTAAATTCAAATATGAATTTAAGTCGATTAGGAATAATTGAAATATTTAGTTAGATTTGGTAAACGCGTTTAGTTTATATTTTATATTTAAGAATTGAAGTGAAATTTATTTATAGAATGAAGTTTAACGTTTATATATATTAATATAATTAAAACAAACTCGCCGCATTGCGACAGTTCGTAAATCGGCATTTCGAACTTCAATTGAGTATATAGAACTCAGTTTAAGTTGGTATACTTTGAAACAAGAACCATCAGGACCGATTTGATAATAGTTTTCTAATGGAAGAGAAAAATCTAGATTTCGTCTTATAGTGTTTAAGTTATGTCAAAATCAAATTTCAGAAAAGCAGCGCCATAACCATTATAAAACCATAACTGTTTATTTAAATAAATAAAAGGATTTTAAGAAAATAAAATCCGAAAGTCCATTAAAAAAATCCAGAATTGAGATATAAAATAAGATGAACTCAAATGGAGTAAGTGAACTAATTTTGAAAGAAAAATTAAATTTCTAATTATTGAATAGAAGTAACTAATTTGAAGAATAATTAGTTAAGCGTGTTTTGAATCGAAATTATACGTTGGATAAGTGAACGGGGTTTATGAAATTATATTCAGGATCGAGTATGAAACTCGAGTTGAGAATGGAATCCGATTAGTTTTTAAGTAAATTAAAAATATATACGAACATGATATGTTCAAATAAAAGTGAAACAGGCTAAAGATCTAATTAAAGAATAAATTTGTGAATTGAGTTAAAACGACCGGATTGAGTTGGAATAAATTGAGAATGGACGTATATGGGATAGACAGATATGGAATGAAGTGTATGAAGATTATAGTTTAAGTGCCCGACAAAAAGGTACACGTTTAAATTCCATATGAGATTTTATGCACCGAATCGGCAAGCCACTTGGCTTTTTGATTTTCTTTTTGAATGGAAAGGGCCTAGAGATGCGAGTTGAGGTTTGAACTATCGACTAGTACAAAGGTGGTAATGGCGAAATTTTCTGGAAATTTAAGGAGTTAGAATATTTTTAAGAAATTTTATAGTTAGAAATCAATGTATCGACATATATAGAATTCATTAAGGAAACAAACTTAAAAATAGAATATTATACTCAAAAAGGAAATCTATAATTATATATGGTGAAAATAGAATAAAGAATCATATATACATTTTTAAAAATGAATAAATGGATTTTTATGATATTGATTATTCAAGATAAGCAGTCTTGTCCATTTTGAAGTTAAGAGTGTTATTCAGTCAAGGTCCGAGAGGTAGTTATACCCCAACTCGATTGATTTCATTTTAAACCGATAAATAACAAGACTGAGTATCGAAGATAAATGTTTGAATAAGATTTAGTTGAATGCAGTATTTGGGGTTGTTGTAACGATGTTTTACACAACATTCGTTTTAACCCAAGTAAGCGGAATTTTGGAAATATATCATAAATATTTCCAAAGTATAAAAATAACCGAGTTCGGGAAAGAGATAAGTAATTGGAATATTTTCAATTATAAATAGAGGGTATTTTCTAAATATAGAAAATAAAATGAATTGATAAATGGAAATGGTTTCCAAAGAACGTAAGAGACCAAGATGATAATTGAAAATATTTGTTTAACAAATATTGATGAGAAAATGGAAAGGGTGATTTAATTAATGAACTATTAATTAAGGGGTCCAGTGATTATTTAATGTTATAGATGAATGTTTGTTTGTTTTCTTTGATAGTTAAATAACTGACTATCGACGTATTAGCCCATATCGTTGTCAATATGGAGATTCCGGTTGGATTATTATCCGAGAACCACTCCGTATTGGCAGTAGCGTTGCGAATCATATTTTATAAAGAAAATCGAAGACGGGGTAAAGTGCAAGGGATTTTTCTATTAATAGAAATTATGCCTTCGGTTTCGTTTTGGCCCAGAACAAAGTGCATGGACGAATGTCTGACAGAGTATTTCCAATGATCACATATGTTATTCTATATAAATATATTTGGTGGTAGAGAATTTATTCTCCTAGCATAATATGTAGAATATATTTGTACAAATCAGTTAGTGATTAATGGATCTGACAATGTGGCATTCAAAGTGATTGTGCTATCAATGAATGATAAGTAAGCGTAGCCTCAGGCCTTAACAAACGGGAAATGACAAAAACGAACAGGCAAGATGGCTAAGTGGGTAGCTTCCATTTGGGTGTATTGTCACCTATCTAGAGAAATGCATTTCATTCTTTAATCTATTCGATGTTGTTCCATTCAGGAAACGGTTGCTGATCCCAACCGTTCGTGTTATACATTCGATACACTCAAGCGAAATGAGTGGTCGGTCATGTGTGGTCGGGTTACAAGATGTTTTTGTTGAACCCAGTGTATTCTCCTCTAGAGATACGCTATCGGAAGGTGGTTCCATACCTTGTCATAGTTGGAAATTCATTACCCAATAAGTGCTCGCGATTTTAATTGTATATATATATATATATATATGTGTGTGTGTGTGTGTGTGTGTGTGTGGAGCGTGAGATGAAAGCGTTCCACTTGATTTCTATTTATTTGATTTAGACACTACTATAATATCGAAAGAGTTTTGATATAAAGATTATTGTTTCTTTCAAAAGGATTTTGAAAGTTAAATCAAGTGTTTTGGATTCTCATAAGGGAAAAACCCGTTCTATGTTCTACGGCGTGGTCTTATGAGATATCGTTTATTTTCTCAAACTGTTTTAAATTGTTTACTCATACCAGTCCCATGACTGACCCGAAGTTTATTGTTTTGTTTTACTAAACTCTTGGGTGCCCAAATTTGTATGGGCAGTCAAGTAGTTCATGATTTTACAGATCTATCTAAAGGAGCTTGGAGCAGGAGGCTTCAGTGTTAGATATATTGTGTTTTTATTTCCGCTGTGTTGTAAGTGTTGTACTCTTATAAATGTACGTTATACTGTTAAAATTTGTATTTCAAAAGTTATGATATACTATATTTTGTTCTGTTGCGATGTGAGATTCTGTGTTGTAATTTTTGTCCTTCTTCTACCTTTTTCTTCTAAAAAAATGATTTGTATTTCTGTGATATTTGGGTTGGACGTGTGAGGTATGTATTCAACTCAGATAGTGTGGATTTCTGTCACGTTGCCTGTTCGATTTTTGTGATATTTGGGTTGGACGTGTGAGGTATATAGTCAACTCAGATAGTATGGATTTCTGGTATGTAGTCAACATGGCTAAAAACATGTATTCTTGTGATGTTTGGTTTTCTTCTTCTCTTCTTTTTGTTATATAAACCCGAATAATTATCCGTATTTTTGATTTGTTATGTCGATATTGAGGATTATTGTTGATTTGAACGGTCAAAAATCTTGGATGTTACATGAAATGTACTGTAATTGCGTGTTATGTAACATTTATATAAATGTTTGTTTTGATTATTATTTTAAAATGAGATCTTCAACTGTTATTTACTTCTTATTTTTTGCACTAATCGGCACAGTTTTTTTAAGCTATAAATTACAGAATATGATATTTATTTCTATAAATGTGGGATTGGATTGCATAATATATTTGTAAATGAAAAAGGTTATTTATCACTCATATTGCATAGTATAATAACACTGTTAATTAAAAAGTTGATTTGGAAAAAATAAGCAAGTAAAACAACAAAATCCAATATCGTCAGAAACCGAGTAATTGTAATTTCCGTCAATAACGACCCTCACCATATATTTCGACTTATATTTAGTCAATTATAGTGAATTTACACCTTAATTGTTGACTTCATGAGCTGTATCAACAATTTTAGAAATAGGAAGACATAATATGAAATGTTGTCTTTTTTATATGAATATGTGCTTAAAAATTGACTGATTAATCCATTACGAATTTCTTCTTGCATGCAAATATGTGTTCGGGAAATGTCTAATTTTTATTCAAAAAATTATCACGAGAATTGCATCTTGTAAGAATTTATAAAACCCTTTAGCCAGCTATCTATATTTTATAAACAATAAAAAACAGTTTGTACGGACTTCTATTTTAAGACAATTGAATTGCATTCTTACCTAAGGACAAGACATGAGTACAGAAAGCTAGAAATCCTCTCTTCTTCCTTTACACAAGCATCTCTACTAATTATTTTTTACATAGTTTGTTGTTTTCTTTATTTGTTTTTAATATTTCTTACTACTCTTCAAAGGTTTAATTATGTTGAAGATTTTTAAATCAATGTGAGAATTGCTGATAATAACTTGGGTGAATTTCATACTTTCCTTTTAAAGGTTCAATTTTGAAGCTTTTCCTATTTACGTAACCATATTTTGCTGCACTATACACAAGATCACTTGCATTTCAAAAAAAAAAAAAAAGAATACTTAGTTTTGTTGTTAGTCTATGTCAACATTATTGCAAGATGAATATGGTTTAATTACTCATGTTTATAGTTCTTACCAAACTATTAATCACAATTGATCTGTCATTGACTATATAACCTTTTCTTTTTATATGTATGCTCAAACTAAAATACTTTTCTTAATTCTCCAGCAAAAGCAGAACTTTTGGATATAGTTCTGTTACTATATAGCATATGCGATATAGTTATGTTACTTTTAGGATATAGAATATTCAGGGAGAAGTGCATGCATGCAAAATGGCTCACGCACGTTCATGTGTATGTTAGTCAACATATGTTTATGCATGTTATTATCCAATAAGTAATTAGCACGAATAGACTCATGTTCAAAATTTGAAGGACTGGGTATTTGGTTATATTCTAGGTATAGGCTATGCAAAAGGGTTTTTAAAAGGTGGAATTGGTAATGGATGACATTCTTTTGTATATTCTCCATTTTTACTCAGTATGTTTGTTAGGGTCATGGATCCATCACACTTTATATGCTTCCAATGTCAAGTATTCTTCACATGTAAATTTTTCTACAAAAAATCCATCACATGATCTTCATGCATATGTATAATTGGCCTGCTCATATGCATACGTACAAATTTTTTTGAGGCAATGTAGCATTTGATAGGATCGATTAGGGGTTACTTCAAGCTACACCCACAATATCACACACAAGACAATCAATCAACACACCATTCAAATAAAAAAGATACGATGAAAGTAAAATAGCAAGACACAAGATTTTATACGTGGAAACCCTCTTCGATGTGAAGAGTAAAAACCACGAGACCTCTTAAGGAGTCTACCCTCTTCTCTTATTAATAAACCAAAAGGGGAAAACAGCCCCAAAATGTTTACAAAAGATTCTCTTCTAATCGCCGGAATCCAAAAACAATAAGAGATGAAAAAGGTGTAAGAGAACACCCTATGTGTGCACTTCAGGCCAGCGGTGTATCGAGCAAGAATGAAGCTCAATCTTGAAGACCAAAACACTTTGAAGAAGATGATAAATGACCAAAAACTACTACTGCCTTATGTGACCAGATCTGGTTATATTAACCCTTTTTCTTTTAATGTGCATACCAAAATTGTGAGTAATCTCCCAAATGTCTTTCCTTAAAAGAAAAGATATTGTTGCACAAAAGGCATGCTTGCACAACAAATCTAGGAAAAAGACAAAACCAATAAATCTCTCCCACAAATTAAGCATGGCCTGCATAAAAAGATATGCCAAATATGCCTGCATACAATTATGCCAAATATGCTTGCATAAAATTATGTCAAATATGCATGCATAAAATTATGCCAAATATGGCTGCATAAAATTATGCCAAATAAGCCTGCATAAAATTATGCCAAATATGCTTGCATAAAATTATGCCAAATATGGGCTGGAATACCCAACAATCTCCCCCTCCAGCCCAACTTGGGGAAGATGTGCATGCTTCAATCATCATTTCAAACTCATTCCCACAAGCTTGCTACAAACATCAAGCTTGTTTCCTGGAACCACTTTAGTCAACATATCTGCACCATTCTTGTTTGTATGAATTTTCTTTAACTTGAGCATATTTTCTTCAATCACATTTCTTAACCAATGATAACGAACATCAATATGCTTAGTGCTTGCATGATACATGGAATTCTTGCTCAAATCCATAACACTCTGACTGTCACAGAATACTATATACTCTTCTTTGTTGCAAACCCAACTCTTGAAGGAACCTCTTCAACCAAAGCATCTCTTTACTTGCTTCCACAGCTGCTATATACTCTGCCTCGGTTGAAGATAAAGCTAAACACTTTTGTAACTTGGATTGCCAAGAAATGGCTCCCCCTGAAAATGTGAACACATAACTTGAGGTAGATTTTCTACTATCAATGTCACCAGCCATGTCTGCATCTGTGTACCCCTCAAGAACATGTTTGCTACCTCCAAAACATAAGCAAAATCTAGAAGTACCACGCAAATATCTGAAAATCCACTTTATTGCATCCCAGTGAACTTTACCAGGATTGGATAAGTATCTACTCACCAAACCAACAGAATGTGCAATATCTGGCCTAGTGCACACCATAGCATACATCAATGAACCAACTGCAGATGATTAAGGAATAGAAGACATACTTGCTTTTTCCTTCTCCGTTGTTGGACAATCCCTCTCACTTAGCTTAAAATGAGATGCGAGTGGTGTACAAACCGGCTTAGCATGCTTCATATTGAACCTTTCAAGCACACGTTCAATATATTTTTCTTGAGATAGCCACAACTTCCTAGATTTTCTGTCACGAACAATCTCCATGCCTAAGATTTGCTTTGCAGGACCCATGTCCTTCATGTCAAATGACTTGGACAAATCTTTCTTCAAGTGGCTAATCAATTCTAAGTTTTGTACAACTACCAACATGTCATCCACAAATAAAAGAAGAATAATGAAGATATCACCAGGAAACTTTCTAAAATACACACAAGGATCTGCAACAGTCCTCTTGTGACCATTGCTTGTCATAAATGAATCAAATTTGTGATACCACTGCCTTGGTGCTTGCTTAAGTCCATAAAGACTCTTCTTCAACTTGCAAACAAGTTTTTCTTTTCCCTTTTCTTCAAATCCTTCAGGTTGTTCCATGTAGATTTCTTCCTGCAAATCACCATGTAAAAATGCAGTTTTTACATCAAGTTGTTCCAATTCAAGGTCACAACTTGTTGCTAAACCCAAAATGGTTCTAATAGAAGTCATCTTGACAACTGGTGAAAAAATCTCATCAAAATCAATGCCTTTTTTCTGATTGCATCCTTTGACTACCAATCTAGCTTTGCGTTTTACTATCTTCTCACCATCTTTCTTGTTCTTGAAAACCCATTTGTTTTTCAAAAGCTTCTTGCCTTTTGGAAGTTTCACTAGCTCAAAAGTCTGATTCTTCATCAAAGAATCCATCTCCTCTTTCATAGCCTCATGCCAAAGATTCTTGTCTCGACTAGACAACACTTCTTGGAAGCTCTCGGGCTCACCATCAGCTGTAACTAAGATATAATCTATGCTTGGATATCTTGTAGATGGTTTATGTTCTCTGGTTGACCTTCTAACTTGAGCATCATCCACTTGTGGGGCAATTTGCTCCCCCTGCTCATAAGCTACTTCTCCATTTGGTTGAGCTTCATCATGAACATCATCAAAATGTGCACCATCAAGTTGTGCATCATCAACACCTTCATGTGTTGCATCAAGATCAGCTTGTATTGGCTGTTCAACAAAACCACGAGTAGGGGACAAAGAAACATCAGTAGTATCAATAAAAAAATTTGAGCTAGTATGATACCTTGCACTCAAAAGTTCTGCACCTTTTTCATGCTCAAAGAACAATACATCTCTGCTTCTTACTACCTTTCCTTTTTCTGGATCATATAGCCTGAACCCATACTCTTCATCACCATAACCAACAAAAACACATGGATTAGTCTTGGAATCCAGCTTTGATCTTTGGTCTTTTGGCACATGCATGTATGCCTTGCATCCAAATACTCTAAGATATGTATATACAGGATCACATCCCTTCCATGCTCTCTCTGGAATGTCAAGCCCTAATGGGATAAATGGAGAACGGTTGATCAGATAAACTGCTGTATTCACTGCTTCAGCCCAAAATGACTTTGGTAGATCGGACATCTTCAACATGCCTCGCACCTTCTCCACAATGGTTCTATTCATCCTCTCAGCTACACCATTGTGTTGGCGAGTGCCTGGAACAGTCTTCACATGTCGAATACCATATTGCGCACAATAATTCTTGAACTCATGTGAGGTATACTCTCCACCATTGTCTGTACGAAGGCACTTCAACTTGCTTTCTGTCCCCCTTCCCACCATAACATGAAACTTCTGAAAAGTTTCAAACACTTGGCTTTTGGTCTTCAAAATGTAAATCCATGTCTTTCTAGTAGCATCGTCAATAAAAGTGACAAAATATTTGTTGCCACCATTGGATTCAACCTCAATAGGACCACATACATCCGAATGTACAAGCTCCAACTTAGCCTGCTTTCTTGTAGACTTTCTAGCAAAAGAAGCTCTATGTTGTTTTCCTGCTAAGCAATGATCACAAGGGTTAAGAGAAATTGTAGTATTGAAAGGAATAAGAGATTTACCTGCTAAATATTTCAAACTCTTTTCACTCATGTGTCCCAATCTTCGATGCCACAAATTAGGAGAATCTTTTTCTTCCACTGCATTGAGCTCACCAAAACATACAGTCAAATATGTCTTGTACAAAGAACAACACAACTCGCCTTTTGCAATTGTCATGGATCCCTTGGATAATTTCCACTTGCCACTCTCAAATGTGTGACGAAAGCCTTCTTGATCAAGAATATGAGCTGAAAGCAAATTAAGACGCAAATCTGGAATATGACGTACACCTTTCAATGTAAGCATGCATCCAACATTAGTCTTCACACGAATATCACCAATCCCAACTATGCTTGCTGAACTCTGGTTACCCATTTTGACACTGCCAAAATCACCTGCTTGATAATTCAAAAAATACTCTCTCTTAGGAACACAATGATATGAAGCACCTGTATCAACCAGCCACTCAGAATCTGTACTGCTAACATGATGACATTCACTAGTTGCGCAAATTAAAGTGACATCATCATCACTTTTAGAGGCTACTGCTGCAACATTTTTATCATCGCCTTCTTTCTGAAAATCATTCTTCTTCCCATGTTCTCTTTTCCAACGAAAGCAATACTTTTTAATATGGCCAGGCTTCTTGCAATAGTTGCATATGAAGTGATTCTTTCCATCACTAGACTTGGATCTTCCTCTTGAGTTACCACAGCCTTTGGGTCCTTTGCTCTTGCTTCTTCCTCTATTCTCCACAACAAGAGCTTGTGAATTGTCAACTCCAATCTCTTTTCTTCTAATTTCTTCATTAAACATGCTTTCTTTGATCACATCCAAAGATAGCACACCATCTGGAGCTGAATTACTAATGGTCACAACTAAAATTTCCCAACTATCTGGCAAAGAACTCAATAAGAACAAAGCTTGCAATTCATCACCAAAAATGATCTTCAAAGTTTTCAACTTGTTAATAATATCTTGGAAATCACTAAGATGCTCAGAAACTGACTTTCCACCTTTCAACTTTATATTAACAAGCCTTTTAATCAATGAAGCTTTGTTATGGGCGGTTTTCCTCTCATACAAACCTTCTAATTTCTTCCACAAATCATATGGATCGGTCTCTTGTGACACATGGTTAAAAATGCTAATGTCAACCCATTGTCTAATGGTTCCTAAAGTTTTCATTTTCAACTTTATCCATTCATTCTCTTCCATTTTATCGGGTTTAGAAGGTTTATAGATAATAACACTCGAACTAGTGACGGTTTCAATTGGGTCATGTAAATCCCTGCAGTATAACAAGTCTTCCATTATAGGTCTCCAAATAGAATAGTTGGTTGATGTCAACTTAATCATTGAGCTATGACTGCTCGACTCCATAGTGTGATAAATAACCTACCCAAGCTCTGATACCAATTTGATAGGATCGATTAGGGGTTACTTCAAGCTACACCCACAATATCACACACAAGACAATCAATCAACACACCATTCAAATAAAAAAGATACGATGAAAGTAAAATAGCAAGACACAAGATTTTATACGTGGAAAACCTCTTCGATGTGAAGAGTAAAAACCACGAGACCTCTTAAGGAGTCTACCCTCTTCTCTTATTGATAAACCAAAAGGGGAAAACAACCCCAAAATGTTTACAAAAGATTCTCTTCTAATCGCCGGAATCCAAAAACAATAAGAGATGAAAAAGGTGTAAGAGAACACCCTATGTGTGCACTTCAGGCCAGCGGTGTATCGAGCAAGAATGAAGCTCAATCTTGAAGACCAAAACACCTTGAAGAAGATGATAAATGACCAAAAACTACCACTGCCTTCTGTGACCAGATCTGGTTATATTAACCCATTTTCTTTTAATGTGCATACCAAAATTGTGAGTAATCTCCCAAATGTCTTTCCTTAAAAGAAAAGATATTGTTGCACAAAAGGCATGCTTGCACAACAAATCTAGGAAAAAGACAAAACCAATAAATCTCTCCCACAAATTAAGCATGGCCTGCATAAAAAGATATGCCAAATATGCCTGCATACAATTATGCCAAATATGCCTGCATACAATTATGTCAAATATGCCTGCATAAAATTATGCCAAATATGGCTGCATAAAATTATGCCAAATAAGCCTGCATAAAATTATGCCAAATATGCTTGCATAAAATTATGCCAAATATGGGCTGGAATACCCAACAATCTCCCCCTCCAGCCCAACTTGGGGAAGATGTGCATGCTTCAATCATCATTTGAAACTCATTCCCACAAGCTTGCTACAAACATCAAGCTTGTTTCCTGGAACCACTTTAGTCAACATATCTGCACCATTCTTGTTTGTATGAATTTTCTTTAACTTGAGCATATTTTCTTCAATCACATTTCTTAACCAATGATACCGAACATCAATATGCTTAGTGCGTGCATGATACATGGAATTCTTGTTCAAATCCATAGCACTCTGACTGTCACAGAATACTATATACTCTTCTTGTTGCAAACCCAACTCTTGAAGGAACCTCTTCAACCAAAGCATCTCTTTACTTGCTTCCACAGCTGCTATATACTCTGCCTCGGTTGAAGATAAAGCCACACACTTTTGTAACTTGGATTGCCAAGAAATGGCTCCCCCTGAAAATGTGAACACATAACCTAAGGTAGATTTTCTACTATCAATGTCACCAGCCATGTCTTCATCTGTATACCCCTCAAGAACATGTTTGCTACCTCCAAATCATAAGCAAAATCTAGAGATACCACGCAAATATCTGAAAATCCACTTTACTACATCCCAGTGAACTTTACCAGGATTGGATAAGTATCTACTCACCAAACCAACAGAATGTGCAATATCTGGCCTAGTGCACACCATAGCATACATCAATGAACCAACTGCAGATGAATAAGGAATAGAAGACATACTTGCTTTTTCCTTCTCCATTGTTGGACAATCCCTCCTACTTAGCTTAAAATGAGATGCGAGTGGTGTACAAACCGGCTTAGCATGCTTCATATTGAACCTTTCCAGCACAGGTTCAATATATTTTTCTTGAGATAGCCACAACTTCCTAGCTTCTCTGTCACGAACAATCTCCATGCCTAAGATTTGCTTTGCAGGACCCATGTCCTTCATGTCAAATGACTTGGACAAATCTTTCTTCAAGTTGTTAATCAATTCTAAGTTTTGTCCAACTACCAACCTGTCATCCACATATAAAAGAAGAATGTTGAAGATATCACCAGGAAACTTTCTAAAATACACACAAGGATCTGCAACAGTCCTCTTGTAACCATTGCTTGTCATAAATGAATCAAATTTGTGATACCACTGCCTTGGTGCTTGCTTAAGTCCATAAAGACTCTTCTTCAACTTGCAAACAAGTTTTTCTTTTCCCTTTTCTTCAAATCCTTTAGGTTGTTCCATGTAGATTTCTTCCTGCAAATCACCATGTAAAAATGCGGTTTTTACATCAAGTTATTCCAATTCAAGGTCACAACTTGCTGCTAAACCCAAAATGGTTCTGATAGAAGTCATCTTGACAACTGGTGAAAAAATCTCATCAAAATCAATGCCTTTTTTCTGATTGCATCCTTTGACTACCAATCTAGCTTTGCGTTTTACTATCTTCTCACCATCTTTCTTGTTCTTGAAAACCCATTTGTTTTTCAAAAGCTTCTTGCCTTTTGGAAGTTTCACTAGCTCAAAAGTCTGATTCTTCATCAAAGAATCCATCTCCTCTTTCATAGCCTCAAGCCAAAGATTCTTGTCTCGACTAGACAACACTTCTTGGAAGCTCTCGGGCTCACCATCAGTTGTAACTAAGATATAATCTGTGCTTGGATATCTTGTTGATGGTTTATGTTCTCTGGTTGACCTTCTAACTTAAGCATCATCCACTTGTGGGGCAATTTGCTCCCCCTGCTCATAAGACACTTCTCCATTTGGTTGAGCTTCATCATGAACATCATCAAAATGTGCACCATCAAGTTGTGCATCATCCACACCTTCATGTGTTGTATCAAGATCAGCCTGTATTGGCTGTTCAACAAAACCACGAGTAGGGGACAAAGAAACATCAGTAGTATCAGTAAAAAAATCTGAGCTAGTATGATACCTTGCACTCAAAAGTTCTGTACCTTTTTCATGCTCAAAGAACACTACATCTCTGCTTCTTACTACCTTTCCTTTTTCTGGATCATATAGCCTGAACCCATACTCTTCATCACCGTAACCAACAAAAACACATGGATTAGTCTTGGAATCCAGCTTTGATCTTTGGTCTTTTGGCACATGCATGTATGCCTTGCATCCAAATACTCTAAGATGTGTATATAAGTGATCACATCCCTTCCATGCTCTCTCTGGAATGTCAAGCCCCAATGGGATAGATGGAGAATGGTTGATCAGATAAACTGTTGTATTCACTGCTTCAGCCCAAAATGACTTTGGTAGATCGGACATCTTCAACATGCATCGCACCTTCTCCACAATGGTTCTATTCATCTTCTCAGCTACACCATTGTGTTGGGGAGTGCCTGGAACTGTCTTCACATGTCGAATACCATATTGCGCACAATAATTCTTGAACTCATGTGAGGTATACTCTCCACCATTGTCTGTACGAAGGCACTTCAACTTGCTTTCTGTCTCCCTTTCCACCATAACATGAAACTTCTGAAAAGTTTCAAACACTTGGCTTTTGGTCTTCAAAATGTAAATCCATGTCTTTCTAGTAGCATCGTCAATAAAAGTGACAAAATATTTGTTGCCACCATTGGATTCAACCTCAATAGGACCACATACATCCGAATGTACAAGCTCCAACTTAGCCTGCTTTCTTGTAGACTTTCTAGCAAAAGAAGCTCTATGTTGTTTTCCTGCTAAGCAATGATCACAAGGGTTAAGAGAAATTGTAGTATTGAAAGGAATAAGAGATTTACCTGCTAAATATTTCAAACCCTTTTCACTCATGTGTCCCAATCTTCGATGCCACAAATTAGGAGAATCTTTTTCTTCCACTGCATTGAGCTCACCAAAACATACAGTCAAATATGTCTTGTACAAAGAACAACACAACTCGCCTCTTGCAATTGTCATGGATCCCTTGGATAATTTCCACTTGCCACTCTCAAATGTGTGACGAAAGCCTTCTTGATCAAGAATATGAGCTGAAAGCAAATTAAGACACAAATCCGGAATATGACGTAGACCTTTCAATGTAAGCATGCATCCAACATTAGTCTTCACACGAATATCCCCAATCCCAACTATGCTTGCTGAACTCTGGTTACCCATTTTGACACTGCCAAAATCACCTGCTTGATAATTCAAAAAATACTCTCTCTTAGGAACACAATGATATGAAGCACCTGTATCAACCAGCCACTCAGAATCTGTACTACTAACATGATGACATTCACTAGTTGCGCAAATTAAAGTGACATCATCATCACTTTTAGAGGCTACTGCTGCAACATTTTTATCATCGCCTTCTTTCTGAAAATCATTCTTCTTCCCATGTTCTCTTTTCCAACAAAAGCAATACTTTTTAATATGGCCAGGCTTCTTGCAATAGTTGCATATGAAGTGATTCTTTCCATCACTAGACTTGGATCTTCCTCTTGAGTTATCACGGCCTTTGGGTCCTTTGCTCTTGCTTCTTCCTCTATTCTCCACAACAAGAGCTTGTGAATTGTCAACTCCAATCTCTTTTCTTCTAATTTCTTCATTGAACATGCTTTCTTTGATCACATCCAAAGATAGCACACCATCTGGAGCTGAATTACTAATGGTCACAACTAAAGTTTCCCAACTATCTGGCAAAGAACTCAATAAGAACAAAGCTTGCAATTCATCACCAAAAATGATCTTCATAGTTGTCAACTTGTTAATAATATCTTGGAAATCACTAAGATGCTCAGAAACTGACTTTCCACCTTTCAACTTTAGATTAACAAGCCTTTTAATCAATGAAGCTTTGTTATGGGTGGTTTTTCTCTCATACAAACCTTCTAATTTCTTCCACAAATCATATGGATCGGTCTCTTGTGACACATGGTTAAAAATGCTAATGTCAACCCATTGTCTAATGGTTCCTAAAGTTTTCATTTTCAACTTTATCCATTCATTCTCTTCCATTTTATCTGGTTTAGAAGGTTTAGAGGTAATACCACTCGAACTAGTGACGGTTTCAATTGGGTCATGTAAATCCCTGCAATATAACAAGTCTTCCATCATAGGTCTCCAAATAGAATAGTTGGTTGATGTCAACTTAATCATTGAGCTATGACTACTCGACTCCATAGTGTGATAAATAACCTACCCAAGCTCTGATACCAATTTGATAGGATCGATTAGGGGTTACTTCAAGCTACACCCACAATATCACACACAAGACAATCAATCAACACACCATTCAAATAAAAAAGATACGATGAAAGTAAAATAGCAAGACACAAGATTTTATACGTGGAAAACCTCTTCGATGTGAAGAGTAAAAACCACGAGACCTCTTAAGGAGTCTACCCTCTTCTCTTATTGATAAACCAAAAGGGGAAAACAGCCCCAAAATGTTAACAAAATATTCTCTTCTAATAACCGGAATCCAAAAACAATAAGAGATGAAAAAGGTGTAAGAGAACACCCTATGTGTGCACTTCAGGCCAACGGTGTATCGAGCAAGAATGAAGCTCAATCTTGAAGACCAAAACACCTTGAAGAAGATGATAAATGACCAAAAACTACTACTGCCTTATGTGACCAGATCTGGTTATATTAACCCTTTTTCTTTTAATGTGCATACCAAAATTGTGAGTAATCTGCCAAATGTCTTTCCTTAAAAGAAAAGATATTGTTGCACAAAAGGCATGCTTGCTGTAACACCCCGCCTCCGCTAGGGTCACTCGCATAGGAATGCACTAGCTTTAGAGGGGCATTATTGGTAAACATGCACAGAAGTATCACAAGACAGAACATATGAAATAGCGGAAGTAAAATCGAACTTTCATAAACATTAATAATTAAGGTCTAAAGCCTTTTACATCAGAGTACATCAAAACCTGTCTTGCAATAATAAAGGAGCATAAAAACCTTTTCATAAATTATTCCCCAAAATAAAGCGGTGAAGCAGCCATAGCCAAGAGAATACCAAGCTATACATCAAGCTATACATGATGACCTTCAAGCATAAGAGGCCCGAACTAAACAACATCATTTCCTCCCTGGAACCTGGGGGGGAACGGAAGACAAAGAGGCGAAAGAAAACGTGGTCAGTCATAAAGACTGGTAAGTCCTATCTACTCCCAGTATAAAAACAGGTAAAGGTAACATGACATGCATAAACTGAAAGTAAACATAAGGATGACTACAAGATAGATAAACTAAACCAGGGTAACTGGATGAACTACTGTAGCAAGGTAAACTAAGATATCGTGATAAACTACGGTGTCGTGATAAATCAAGGTATCACATCGTCAGGTTTCTATCAAGTATACTATCCCAAGGTATCTATCCTGTCTAACATCCCCCGGTGTCTATTATGTATATTTTTCCTGGTTCTAACATGTATATTTGCTCTGCACCTTTCGTACTAGTATCCCTACTCGCGTCATGTGTTAACCATGAATGTCCCGTGCCCCATGTCATGAAATGGTCCATGTCAACCTAATATATAGCATATGTAGGTTTTCCCAACTCGTATGTTTCTCTCCATGTATAAGTTCAGTCCTTTGCCATAGGCCATACGGGCTTTCCCATGTAAACGTTTTATCCTTGAAGTTGTTTTGGACTGCAACCCTTGATCTAGTTGTGTTTCCCTACCATGAACTATCGCACGTCCACTTAGGATTTATGCCACCTAGGACCGCTAGGTATTATGCTACCTAATGAACGTTTCCGTGTCTCGGTTTGGGTTTTGGCCACCTAGGAACACTAGGGATAATGCCACTAGTCAACCGCGCCCTTCATCCCACGTGTGTATCGTGAATCGTTTCCCATGTCTAGACGCACATGTTCCCCAATGTGCCATCCGAGTTCCGTGCCAGGGCAAACCAAGAAATACGGAACTCGGTCGGGAGCTTTAAGTCGTCTGCTGATGCAGATATCAAGGTCTGTTTTTGTACCCGTGGCTATGGTCCCACGTGACCCCTCCCTCAACTACTGAAAAGCAACCCAAGAAAAATCATGTATGAGAACCACATCCCGGCCCCACTATAGCCCCACTTTCCTACGGGCCTACCTCACCCATGACTCGATAGCAAGAACATGGTCTGTTGGGGGTTCCCTGCCTTTCCGTTCGTACACGATTGACTAAAGATGGTAGGTAGTCGACGACGTGCTATCCAGGGCAAAAACCAAGAATCGTCGACTCCACGCTAATCCATCCCAGTCTTTAGGTCTCTCGCATAGCAACCAAGGCATACTCTTGGTCCTTCTAACGCAGACCTTAACCTCTCATGGGCCTAGTATAATTACTTGGCAGCCCACAGAGGGATCCCAGGAATATCCTCACGTCCCCCGAAGCTTCCACTTCGGCACCCAGTGCGCTGGAGCTTTTATCCAAGTCAGATAACTTGCTCCTCCTCGTATACTAAGCGATGACCTACCGTATCAGGTTACTCATCGCTTTGTGAATTAATCCTATGTCCTTAGCTAAGAATTATTACTTAGTTACCCTTAACTAAGGTTTACCACTTAGCTTCCTTTCCCGTTGCCCTTGATTAACCACGATTCTATACCTAGTTCCTCTAACTAGGGTTTGTCTTATTGGGTTAAGTGTTATCATTCAAGTCCATGACTTAACCCGCCCACGAATCACGTCAAAGATTGGCTAAGTATTTAAGTTCAAGACTTAGTCCCACAAGTTGGTTAAGTGTAACCAGAGGCTCATGACTTAACCCTATCAAGTCAAATTGGTCAAGTACTAGCTTACCTTAATCCTATCGGATTATCTTGCTAGATCGATTAAGCATAGATTATCTTAATCCCATCAAATTATCGAGTCGGATTGGTTAAGTATAGGTTGGCTTAACCCCATCCTCTAATCGTACTACAATGGTTAAGTATATTCTAAAAAGGTCTTATGACTTAACCTTATCAGGTCCGCGTATTAGATTGGTTAAGTGTAAGTTACTTAACCCCATCAAATCATCATGTATAATTGGTTAAGTATAAGTTGCTTAACCCCATTAAATTATCACGTTAAGTTGGTTAAGTATTGGTTACTTAACCCCATTGTATTGCCAAGTTTAAGTTGGTTAAGTGTTTAACTTAACCCCATCGAATTACCGTGTTTAGATTAGTTAAGTGTGGATTACTTAACCCCATCTAATTACCGTGGTTAGATTAGTTAAGCGTCAATTACTTAACCCCATCTAATTACCGTGGTTAGATTAGTTAAGCGTCAATTACTTAACCCCATCTAATTACCGTGTTTAGATTAGTTAAGTGTAAATTACTTAACCTCATCCCCTAATCATCTTGCATGGTTAAGTGTCATTAAGAAATCAAGTCTGGTCCCACTTAACCTACCCATTCGTGTCATATCGGTTAAGTGTCATTAGTCAAATTTACTTAACCTTATCATGTGGCATTAATTTAATTAATGTACCCTCAACCTCTCACATTAGACCTTGTTGTGGTTACTAGTTAAGCCGGGCGGGTCCGGGTAGATTTACACCACAACCTAGTCTAACCTCGGGTCTTAAGCGCGACATGACCAACTTCTCACATTGGATCCTATTGTTTGTAGCTACTAGTTAAGCCGGGCGGGTCCGGGTAGATTTATGCTACAAACTCAACCCAACCTCGAGTTGGCCACTTCCATGTTTGGTCTAGTGTTATATTACACTTACAACCCATACGTGTCTAATTTCAAGTCCCAAGTTTACCCCACGTGTCATGCCCCCATTTTGGTTCAACTTACATGTCGTGTTCACATGTAACCTCAAGTCAAGTTTTCATGTCATATTCAAGTCAACATTTCGCGTCATGTTCATGTTTATCTAACTACCCCAAAGTCGTGTTTTCCAACGCAAGCAAAAGCGGGTCAACATAGTAAGGATACTACGTCACATATTGGCCTCAAAACATGCATGATGCCAAAAAGGGATTGGCTTCCACATGCACAACCTTGGCCAAAAATATGCATAGTGTCATAAGGTGATTTGGCCACAAACATGCATAGTATCCCAAGGGGATTTGGCCACAAACATGCATAGCATAAAAGGGGATTACTTGCATAAGTGTTCATGTCATAAACCTATCATGAAGGGATGAACATGCCCATGTTACTCATGTGATAAAAAGGTAAACTTGCATATTATCATAAGGGATTTCGGGTTCATATACTTGCATAGCCTCAAAGTCACATTCATGCACATGTTTCATGAGTCAAAGTGGTTTCAAGTGTGCATGCTAACATACCACAAGCAAAGGTCCAATCTTGCATGGCAAACTAGGTCCAATGTAACATGAATAGCATGGTTTAGTCGCTACAACATAACCCAAAGTCATATGTTCATGCTAAAGGGGCAAACTAGGTTCCCATAGGCTAACATACTCATGTTACTTTGCATTTTATCCCATGTCACATCAAGATCATCGTTTAAATCTACAAGTACATGAATCGTTTTGACGAAGAAAGATGGCTCCTTTGATGAAGATCCGTCATGAAACTCGCATAGCAACGTTGATTTGGCCTCTATTTGGTGTAGCAAGCTTGCACCTTTTGATTTGAACCCGATTTGAATGCATAGGCTCTAGGGATTGGAGATGGAGGCCATGATCAAAATTGATTTTGGCAGCACTTAGTTGCTAGGTTTGATTTTTAGGGATTTAGGTTAGGTTTAGCGTCTTTTTATAGAGATTAGGATAGTTTTAGGCCCTTAGATTAACCCTAGGATAGATCTGAACCATCAAACCACGTCAGAAGCTTCCAGAACAAGACCAGGGACCAGTGCAGGTGCACCAAACCAGGAATGCTCGTCTGAGCCAAGTCGACAGGGCTGTCGACTTGGTCAGACCAAGTCGACTCCCAAGTCGACAGGGCTGTCGACTTGGGTACTGTGGCGGGAACTTTTCCCGCCTGGCCCATCTGGCCCAATTTTCCAAATTCAAGTTTGAATTTGAAATCTGTTTTTTTTTTTTTTTTTTACTTAGAAATTTTCTGAAAACTTCGTTGGGCCTTAATCGGGTCATACGGACTCCGATTTTCGAAAACTCGGACTCTATTTCGCGTATTTTTCCGAGACGAACGCAATGGCACAGCCCGTTTAACTTGATTCAGAATTTAAAATTAAATTTTGCCTTGATTCTCGTCTTACTCATGTTATCGAAATACGGGTTGTTACATTCTCCCCACCTTTTAGGATTTCGTCCCCGAAATCTCCAAGTTAGGGAGAACCTATCCTACCATCCATCATCCATCTACTCAAAACATCATCCATAAGCAACCATTGTCCTTAGCTGATTTCTAATGCTATATGAATATATGCAAAACGTGTGTGTACATGTTCCTTAGCTAATGCTAATGATCAGGCCTGAATAATCTTTCTAATGCAAAAATATGTATAGTGCCATGAATCCAACATGTATGCAAATAGTCCTAGTCATATAGATACTATATGCGTGCACAATCATTCATTCATATGCAACAACCGCATGATGACACATCCAATTTCATCCATAAACAAGTATAAATACTCGTGCATATGCAATATGAAATGTGACCGAGTTGAGCTAGCATCTAATGTGTATACGCGCATCCACAAGCAACCACTTACAACCACTTGCAATCATATCAATCATAACATGTCTCAAATACATGTTTACATCCATAGCGTTCTACCTAAGGTTCCCAAGATAAGATCGAGAAGATAACAAGACAAACTCCTTATGGGGTTTGTAACGGAAACAGGACCGAGAGGATATCCACCAAGCGATAGCATGCAAGTAAGTTTTACAGGTGAACCAAGGATCAAAGATATGCTCTTAAAAAGAGACGTGATGCGCTCGTCCAAGCCGCATTTCCATGAGCTTAATTCCATCATGCCTAGACCGCCTTTGACTTCATGATTTTGTAGCTTCTTGATTCCTATTTCCAAGGTGTGAGTGGAACTCATCTCACTGTCGCCTCCCGTTTCACTTTCACTTATTCTTTCCCTAGTATGCTCGGCTCAAATATGTCTGCGTACTCATGCAAGCTCTCCAAAATTCACTAGTGAATTCTGGATCTCGTTTTCCGATGCCGATCCATGTTGCCAAGGGTTCTTACTAGGGTGATTGCCATAACCCATGCATAATCGGAACGAACCATCCACCTTAGCGGCAAATCCTATTTGAACGAATTACCAACAACTGCATCCCGGGATTCTAGGTAACTAACCATGACAGAACCCAAGAAGGTTACACGAGACTTTGAGGGTATCACCAAGATGAGTCGAGAGTCTAACTACCCTCTTTCCAAAACCGAGAATGGCACCTCTTATTGGGTGACCACTTTATCCTTAGAATCTATCCGTAGTTGAGACATGTCATTCTCAAATCCAACAAGTCATGAAGGAATGGACCAACTCTCTAACCAGATTTTTGGGACAAAACTGGGATCCTCTACCATGCTAGTACTAAGGTGCAGAGACTCAACTATCTAAGCAGACTTAAGTGATATGATGATCAAAACAAAGTCTGGACGGGATGATAGAAAACCTCTAATAGAAACGGTACCATTTCTTTTAGGCACCCCAGAAGTGGGAGCGTACTATTTCCCTCTCCGCTGATCTTGTCCTTGTCCTCCTTGATGGACCAAGCCCTAACAATAGTTGCTTATCCTTAAGCTAGTATCCTTTATCCTTACTCTTATTATCCTTTCTTGTAACACAGCAATGGGTCTCTCGAGAACCACCTCCATCGTACGGGAAACACCTACGTGGCTAGACCAAGATTAGTCACAGTGAGAACTACTGTGACCATGGATGGAGAAAGGAAAGGAAACGAGATTTACTCAAGGAATCAAAGGATGGTGCTAATGGCTTTTGGGGAATAGCCTTTAAAACAAACTTTTCTTGAAAAATGCTTCTTTATAAACGGTTTTTCAAGTAGTTTTCAGAAGGTCTTTAAAAACTTTTGCCCAGTCTGGTAACCTTCTACTCTGATACCAAATGCAATACCCCGCCTCCGCTAGGGTCACTCGCAAAGGAATGCACTAGCTTTAGAGGGGCATTATTGGTAAACATGCACAGAAGTATCACAAGACAGAACATATGAAATAGCGGAAGTAAAATCGAACTTTCATAAACATTAATAATTAAGGTCTAAAGCCTTTTACATCAGAGTACATCAAAACCTGTTTTGCAATAATAAAGAAGCATAAAAACCTTTTCATAAATTATTCCCCAAAATAAAGCGGTGAAGCAGCCATAGCCAAGAGAAGACCAAGCTATACATCAAGCTATACATGATGACCTTCAAGCATAAGAGGCCCGAACTAAACAACATCATTTCCTCCCTGGAACCTGGGGGGAAACGGAAGACAAAGAGGCGAAAGAAAACGGGGTCAGTCATAAAGACTGGTAAGTCCTATCTACTCCCAGTATAAAAACAGGTAAAGGTAACATGACATGCATAAACTGAAAGTAAACATAAGGATGACTACAAGATAGATAAACTAAACCAGGGTAACTGGCTGAACTACTGTAGCAAGGTAAACTAAGATATCGTGATAAACTACGGTGTCGTGATAAATCAAGGTATCACATCGTCAGGTTTCTATCAAGTATACTATCCTGTCTAACATCCCCCGATGTCTATTATGTATATTTTTCCTGGTTCTAACATGTATATTTGCTCTGCACCTCTCGTACTAGTATCCCTACTCGCGTCATGTGTTAACCATGAATGTCCCTTGCCCCATGTCATGAAATGGTCCATGTCAACCTAATATATAGCATATGTAGGTTTTCCCAACTCGTATGTTTCTCTCCATGTATAAGTTCAGTCCTTTGCCATAGGCCATACGGGCTTTCCCATGTAAACGTTTTATCCTTGAAGTTGTTTTGGACTGCAACCCTTGATCTAGTTGTGTTTCCCTACCATGAACTATCGCACGTCCACTTAGGATTTATGCCACCTAGGACCGCTAGGGATTATGCTACCTAATGAACGTTTCCGTGTCTCGGTTTGGGTTTTGGACACCTAGGAACACTAGGGATTATGCCACCCGTCAACCGCGCCCTTCATCCCACGTGTGTATCGTGAATCGTTTCCCATGTCTAGACGCACATGTTCCCCAATGTGCCATCCGAGTTCCGTGCCAGGGCAAACCAAGAAATACGGAACTCGGTCGGGAGCTTTAAGTCGTCTGCTGATGCAGATATCAAGGTCTGTTTTTGTACCCGTGGCTATGGTCCCACGTGACCCCTCCCTCAACTACTGAAAGGCAACCCAAGAAAAATCATGTATGAGAACCACATCCCGGCCCCACTATAGCCCCACTTTCCTACGGGCCTACCTCACCCATGACTCGATAGCAAGAACATGGTCTGTTGGGGGTTCCCTGCCTTTCCGTTCGTACACGATTGACTAAAGATGGTAGGTAGTCGACGACGTGCTATCCAGGGCAAAAACCAAGAATCGTCGACTCCACGCTAATCCATCCCAGTCTTTAGGTCGCTCGCATAGCAACCAAGGCATACTCTTGGTCCTTCTAACGCAGACCTTAACCTCTCATGGGCCTAGTATAATTACTTGGCAGCCCACAGAGGGATCCTAAGAATATCCTCACGTCCCCCGAAGCTTCCACTTCGCAACCCAGTGCGCTGGAGCTTTTATCCAAGTCAGATAACTTGCTCCTCCTCGTATACTAAGCGATGACCTACCGTATCAGGCTACTCATCGCTTTGTGAATTAATCCTATGTCCTTAGCTAAGAATTATTACTTAGTTACCCTTAACTAAGGTTTACCACTTAGCTTCCTTTCCCGTTGCCCTTGATTAACCACGATTCTATACCTAGTTCCTCTAACTAGGGTTTGTCTTATTGGGTTAAGTGTTATCATTCAAGTCCATGACTTAACCCGCCCACGAATCACGTCAAAGATTGGCTAAGTATTTAAGTTCAAGACTTAGTCCCACAAGTTGGTTAAGTGTACCCAGAGGCTCATGACTTAACCCTATCAAGTCAAATTGGTCAAGTACTAGCTTACCTTAATCCTATCGGATTATCTTGCTAGATCGATTAAGCATAGATTATCTTAATCCCATCAAATTATCGAGTCGGATTGGTTAAGTATAGGTTGGCTTAACCCCATCCTCTAATCGTACTACAATGGTTAAGTATATTCTAAAAAGGTCTTGTGACTTAACCTTATCAGGTCCGCGTATTAGATTGGTTAAGTGTAAGTTACTTAACCCCATCAAATCATCATGTATAATTGGTTAAGTATAAGTTGCTTAACCCCATTAAATTATCACGTTAAGTTGGTTAAGTATTGGTTACTTAACCCCATTGAATTGCCAAGTTTAAGTTGGTTAAGTGTTTAACTTAACCCCATCGAATTACCGTGTTTAGATTAGTTAAGTGTGGATTACTTAACCCCATCTAATTACCGTGGTTAGATTAGTTAAGCGTCAATTACTTAACCCCATCTAATTACCGTGGTTAGATTAGTTAAGCGTCAATTACTTAACCCCATCTAATTACCGTGTTTAGATTAGTTAAGTTTAAATTACTTAACCTCATCCCCTAATCATCTTGCATGGTTAAGTGTCATTAAGAAATCAAGTCCGGTCCCACTTAACCTACCCATTCGTGTCATATCGGTTAAGTGTCATTAGTCAAATTTACTTAACCTTATCATGTGGCATTAATTTAATTAATGCACCCTCAACCTCTCACATTAGACCTTGTTGTGGTTACTAGTTAAGCCGGGCGGGTCCGGGTAGATTTACACCACAACCTAGTCTAACCTCGGGTCTTAAGCGCGACATGACCAACTTCTCACATTGGATCCTATTGTTTGTAGCTACTAGTTAAGCCGGGCGGGTCCGGGTAGATTTATGCTACAAACTCAACCCAACCTCGAGTTGGCCACTTCCATGTTTGGTCTAGTGTTATATTACACTTACAACCCATACGTGTCTAATTTCAAGTCCCAAGTTTACCCCACGTGTCATGCCCTCATTTTGGTTCAACTTACATTTCGTGTTCACATGTAACCTCAAGTCAAGTTTTCATGTCATATTCAAGTCAAGATTTCGCGTCATGTTCATGTTTATCTAACTACCCCAAAGTCGTGTTTTCCAACGCAAGCAAAAGCGGGTCAACATAGTAAGGATACTACGTCACATATTGGCCTCAAAACATGCATGATGCCAAAAAGGGATTGGCTTCCACATGCACAACCTTGGCCAAAAACATGCATAGTGTCATAAGGTGATTTGGCCACAAACATGCATAGTATCCCAAGGGGATTTGGCCACAAACATGCATAGCATAAAAGGGGATTACTTGCATAAGTGTTCATGTCATAAACCTATCATGAAGGAATGAACATGCCCATGTTACTCATGTGATAAAAAGGTAAACTTGCATATTATCATAAGGGATTTCGGGTTCATATACTTGCATAGCCTCAAAGTCACATTCATGCACATGTTTCATGAGTCAAAGTGGTTTCAAGTGTGCATGCTAACATACCACAAGCAAAGGTCCAATCTTGCATGGCAAACTAGGTCCAATGTAACATGAATAGCATGGTTTAGTCGCTACAACATAACCCAAAGTCATATGTTCATGCTAAAAGGGAAAACTAGGTTCCCATAGGCTAACATACTCATGTTACTTTGCATTTTATCCCATGTCACATCAAGATCATCATTTAAATCTACAAGTAGCTAGAACTTACATAGCGTGGCAAGAGGACTAGGAGCATGAATCGTTTTGACGAAGAAAGGTGGCTCCTTTGATGAAGATCCGTCATGAAACTCGCATAGCAACGTTGATTTGGCCTCTATTTGGTGTAGCAAGCTTGCACCTTTTGATTTGAACCCGATTTGAATGCAGGCTCTAGGGATTGGAGATGGAGGCCATGATCAAAATTGATTTTGGCAGCACTTAGTTGCTAGGTTTGATTTTTAGGGATTTAGGTTAGGTTTAGGGTCTTTTTATAGAGATTAGGATAGTTTTAGGCCCTTAGATTAACCCTAGGATAGATCTGAACCATCAAACCACGTCAGAAGCTTCCAGAACAAGACCAGGGACCAGTGCAGGTGCACCAAGCCAGGAATGCTCGTCTGAGCCAAGTCGACAGCCAAGTCGACAGGGCTGTCGACTTGGTCAGACCAAGTCGACTCCCAAGTCGACAGGGCTGTCGACTTGGGTACTGTGGCGGGAACTTTTCCCGCCTGGCCCAACTGGCCCAATTTTCCAAATTCAAGTTTGAATTTGAAATCTGTTTTTTTTTTTACTTAGAAATTTTCTGAAAACTTCGTTGGGCCTTAATCGGGTCATACGGACTCCGATTTTCGAAAACTCGGACTCTATTTCGCGTATTTTTCCGAAATGAACGCAATGGCACAGCCCGTTTAACTTGATTCAGAATTTAAATTTAAATTCTGCCTTGATTCTCGTCTTACTCATGTTATCGAAATACAGGTTGTTACACTTGCACAACAAATCTAGGAAAAAGACAAAACCAATAAATCTCTCCCACAAATTAAGCATGGCCTGCATAAAAAAATATGCCAAATATGCCTGCATACAATTATGCCAAATATGCTTGCGTAAAATTATGTCAAATATGCCTGCATAAAATTATGCCAAATATGCCTGCATAAAATTATGCCAAATAAGCCTGCATAAAATTATTCCAAATATGCTTGCATAAAATTATGCCAAATATGGGCTGGAATACCCAACAATACTGAATGGAAAAATGCATTTTACTATGCATATTACATTTTCATGGTGACGAATGTACCAATATCATTGCTTATTATTTGCAACACATGTTATTTGCAGTGCCTGAGGATGTATGATGTATACATGTAGGAGAAATTGGTGCTTTCTTATCATATTTTCTTCTATAATACACAGGTTGATGAAAAATAAAGCTGGACGTCCGATGGCACACACAAGACACTGTCAAATTTTGGTAATAATAATACTTCAAAAATTAATTCTACAACCTTATGTAACTCACACTTATCATGATTCCTTTTCTCCACCAACATATATGAAATTTAAGAACTTGTGAATATTTTAACATTTTTGAAGGAATTGAATACATTTACAATGGTATTTATAATTGTTGTTTTAAAAAGGATATGACTGCTAATTATATTATTTGTACCTGATGTATCTTATGTAACAAGGTAAAGGACCCTCGCTCACAGTCGATAGCCAAAATATTTTAATAATTTTGGAAACTTCTGCTCCAGCTGATTATTTTTCAACAACACTCAAAACTAACTCATTTACATGCCTTTATAACATTAAATTGCCACCACAATTAGAAAATTCTGAATTTTTAAGCTAGGCCTGATTAGTGAGTTGTCCTACCTTCTTAGCAGACCTGTGGTTTACAACATACTCACCAACTTTTGTTCTGTAGAGAAATTATAACGATAAGGAATTTCGCTCGATCCGAATCGATCGCTAAACCGACCAAGACCATTCAAAACCCCTGATTGTTTTGAGAACACGACAAATCAGAACACAAACAGAAGAAAATTTCATTGTTAATTACAACAATTCCATCAGAATATAGGAATATACAGAGTATGAATAAACATTATACATTAGAGAAATATCAGAGATTTGAATACATTACTGCAGCGGAAAAATAATACAATACACAACTGAAAGAGATATATAGATATAGAGCTTTCCGGATATCATTCCTGCTGTAAACCAGGTTCCTATGAATATAAATATGCAAAACCAAAACTACTAGCTGCCCGTGTCAAAATAAGGGCACCTAGAGTTTAGGTTAAAACAATAAACTTGAGGTCAGTCATGTGACTGGTGTGAGAACTAAAACAGTTATTAATCTTTATTTTAAAGTTAGGTAAATCCAGGGACCACGCCGTATAACACGGAACAGGTTTCCTCCCAAGAATACCAGTGCATAAAACAACAGTGCAATGCTAAATAAAGAACAATAAAGCTATTATAAGACCCAGGTCCCATCACACAATGCAACACAAGCCGGAGGATAGGGTTTTCCCTTATATTAGCCAAAGAATGCTTGATACGCTAAATTTCATCTTTTATTATTACTATAAGTGTATAGCGTCAAAATAATTTCAATCATAAATATCAATCATAGATGGCATAAGTGCCCCATACCACTATGTTGCCATATATAGGTTCTACAATCAAAACCGCACAGTCACGTATTGGAAGTTGGATTTCCATCTGTGAACCGAGGCAAAAGATAGTCCTCACCGATTTGAGATGCCCTAGCCCATGTCTCAGGATTAGAGCTCGACTAACCCTTGGATCGTCAGGGTAGGTCCACCGATGTGGATAAAAATGTCTGAACAATGCGGTTCTCCGCCCTTTGGGGCGTCACTGAGCCAAATGACTCCATCGGCTCCACATAGTCACCAATATATCCAAGGCACCTCGCAATCCAACAACCAAATAAGTTAAAATAATATAAATTTCAGGGCTGGTAGGTCACTGACACCACCCTAGCTTGAAGGAAACGCATGCCCTCCCTGATGTCCTCTCCCATTT